>OZ010585.1:85928925-86033925 GCA_963932145.1 Acanthosepion lycidas | reverse complement strand
GGCTTGTGTTAGCCCATGGTATGATTTTCAAGCAATTTCCAGTGGCAAGACATGCTGGGATTGTCTTTCCAGGCTGATAGCAGTATTTCTCCAGGTTGATAGCATGAAAAAGTTACCTCCCTGGACAAATCACCCAGGATGTGATTCAAATTTGGTTCTGATGGTCAAACCATTCTGCTACACACCCATATATCTTAAAAATAAATATACATTTTTTTCCTAACTGGTAACACACCTTTTTGAGTTTCATGTTCATTGCAATCATCAGGCGTTGATTCAGCATCTGATAATTGCACTGTGCATGAAACTCCGAGCTGTGCTGTCATTGAGGGAAAAAATGTATATTTATTAATAATATAATTTATCACTCTGTTATTATACATTAAGGATTATTTTCTTAGCACCAGCACTCAGTGTGCAATATTTTATAATCATGTGTGTCTGCATGCATATATATATATATATATATATATTTATATATATATATAGGAGGCACGGTGGAGTAGTGGATATTGGCTTGGATTGAGGAATCGGAGAACCAAGTTCGAATTCCAGTCGAATCCATTACATTCACTCACGTGCTAATACCCTTGGGAAAGGTAGGAATCCTCTTCTTCTCCCTCCAGCTATGGGTAAAATAGCAGGACAGACTGGGTTCTATAGCCTTGGATGGCAACTGGTCTAGGAGAAGGACAACTCTGAATTCAAAACCTGCGGAGGGTCGTTTGGGAACCTTGTGGCATTCTGTGCACCAGGTCTCTGTATTCGTCCCTCCAAAAAGTGTGGATGGTCCTGCACAAGGCCTTCACCACTATAATCAAATCTCATGTGCCGGTGTCGGGCTGTCGGTTTTCTGGAAACTGATCTGCTTGACCCTCATACGTCGAATCTCGATGGGAGAGTCGATCATATATGTACACGCAATGATACTGTTGGATAGAGAAAGCTGTCACATAAAAAACACTATTTTTCCTGATATCCACCAACATTGGTTATGCTTCTTTGTCAGTGATAAGTGTACATAACGCTGTTGTAATTTTGACATCATTTTACCCACTACCTAACTGTACTCGCATCAATTGTTTGATCCCCTTACACATTTTTGTATATAATAGATGCAGTTTTCTCCACATGGAAGAATTCAATGATACACTTGAACTTCACAAGCACTTTCATATCAGATACTGTTTTACCAGAATGTCTCTCAGTTGCTATATGTAACAACATAAAATCTTATTGGTAGATATGGATCAACCTCAGCTAACATATCGCCAACATCTGTCATTGATATTGTCAGAGAATATAATAAGATAGGAGGTATTGCTATGTCTACTGAATCGTTGTTGATATTGACTGAGGGTAACAGCATTTTGAGCTACTGTAAGATAGCTGTGGAAGATTGTTTTGCCTCAGTACTTATCCATTCTTTTCTTAATCAACCCTTATTTGTGTGCTAGTAATGGAACATATTTTGTTAAGATATCTGGTGATGGAGTACAGGGAGAAGTAGATTCATGCCTTTCTCAAAGTTTGAACCTAATCTCTAGAAGTATCATTTTATTTTTTTGCTTCATAAACCATTTTCACTGTATTACAGAATGTCATTCCTCATCTCATTGTCTCAACTAGTTCTTCTCAAACCATGCGGTCAGTCTCTAGATGTGGACCTGAAATAAACTTAGAAGTAAATGGTTGTCAAAAACAAAAAAAAATTACTTTTGATACTCACTAATAATAACAAATGTAACAATGATATGAGGGAATGTGAAAAAATTATGTTCCCAACCAAAAAACCTTAAAAAAAAGTTCTGATCAAAGTTAGGATGCTTGTCTCCGTTGGAAGTTATAATTAAAAGAAAAACTTGTAGTTCTAACAAATAATTTTTCATGGAAATATTTCTGTGTTAGGTTATTTAGTCAGATTTAAAGAACTGGGTTGTCCAAAAGCTTTTCAGCACCCATTTTTTTTTTTATCTACTAAGCTTTTAGTATAACATTTTCAGAAATAAGGGAGTAGATTTATACTCGCCTTTTTCATTCTTCTACAAAGCTCAAACAAAATGTTGCTTTTATAACTGGATTATTTCCAGCATGTTCATGTCACAACCAAATGTGAAACAAGATCAAAGTTTAAAGTGGGTTCAACAGCATGGAAATATTGCTCAAGCCCCCACAGCACTTCACCTTTAGGGATGCCTCAGCCACTGGGTAATGACCCCCAGCCCTCTCCCAGAGGAGAGGTATTGTTTGGGAGGGATCATTTTATAACTTTTTTATATTACTTGGGATATCACATGTCGGCTTCATTAAACAAATATTCTAAAATTTTCCTTTATCGAATGATTACATATAAATTAAGACTCTAAAATCCAAAATTCTCATCATGCGTTTAGCATTTGACCAAATAAAGTAAATAATTCAATAAATTGATCTTTTAAGATATATTCATGTTTAATATCAGTATTTACTGATCTATATTTAAAATATCTCTGTTTATTTATCTATATTCTAGAAAACTTCAGCATGTCTTTGAAATCTATAATTTACGTAACTGGCAGAGGGGGCCAATTTTAGATTACCTTCTAGAGTAACTGGAAAAGGTTTAAAGTTTTCCACAAGAGCACCTAATGAAAGATTTGTCACATTTACTGGTTTAACAAGATCTCTAATGAGGAATTGCATTGGACAAATAGAATGTAAGAATGTTCCTTGAACTGAATGAACATAGGTTATGGCTGGATTGGCATGTGCAACCTTGCCAGTACTCACACTGATATACCAAATGTCAGAACACAGTAAATACCCACATAGATACAAAATAGTCATCATAATTTAATAAACAGAGCACATTTGTTATCTTCTACATGCAGAATATTTTTTAACGAATTTACAAACATGAAAAAACAATTTAATTATTTCCTCAATGACAGATAAACAAATTAAACTCCCCTTTAGAAAAAATGAAAATGAGCAATAATAAAAATAATGTAAAAAAAATAAACATTGAAAAGACTGCTTAATTTAAAGAGAAAGTAATTTACTAAGAAAAATATGTATAGAAAGTACACTGATTTCTGAATCATTTACAGTAAATTTGTGTCCAGTTTCTTACAACATTTCAACATGGGCAAATCTGTTGTCACAATGTAGGATATCTAGAAATATTATTGATTAAAAACAAATGCTTTTGGAGACTGACTGGGACCTGTCAGACATCAGAAATGTAAAAATTTACCTTCCCTGCATCTTCAGCATTTCCACTTAATGCAGGATTATAACTGATGTCCTTACCCCATCTCTTTCTTTCTCTCACATACACACATGCACATATCTATATGAACAACACTTTAGACCAATAGGGTTATTTTAAAGGATGAAACATATTACATAGAATCTTTTCCACTTAGCTATTCAGTTATCACAAATAAACACCATTGAACTATTTTCAGAAACTGACAATGCAGTTGCCATTAGGCAAAAACTTCATAAGAAACCTAATACATGGGTATATATCAACTATTGACAAAAAACAATCAAGCTCATTACTTTCAAGAAAAACTAAAAAACTCCAACATAATCATTACCAATGATACAACCAAATAATGCTTGTACAATATTGTCTATAAATTTGCATGTCCACTTGAAGAATGTTTCTTTAGTAGCAACAGTTTAAACAATACATCTATTGGTTATACAATTACTACATTATCTCATTGATTAGCTGACCTGATACTAGTTCAATTAGTTACTACTGGCCAACACAAAATTAAAACAAGAAATCTAACAAAATCCTTATCAATACTATATCATTATAAGCTGTAAAAAAATGATTACAAATAGAAGAAGCATTAAGCATAAAAACCACCAACCCAACATCAATAAAATGTTGTTCAGTATTGGAGCAAACATGCTAAATAGATTTTATAAGTAAAAAAAAACAAAACATGACATTACCAAATAAACTGATGTGTGAAGACACAATATTTGAAAATAAATGAAAAGGCCAAAATATATAAAGAAAAATCCTTCAACATCTGACTATATTTCCAAGATGAGGTCTTGTAACTATTTACATTGTTCAGACTGTTGTCATCATCTTTACTGTCACATTTGTGGCATTGTCCTTCTCCAGCTGATATTTGTTAAAATTTTAAACCAAACCCTTCATTTAGTCCACGGTGGGTAGATTGTTCTAATTCCACCTAGCATGCTTTTTGATATCTCAATTTTAGTTAATTCCCCTTGATAACTGTTGAACATTTTTTTTCTCTCTGCTGAATTTACAACTCTTTGAGTCAAGTCACTTTTTGGATCAATTGCTTTTCTTCTTTACTTTCTTGATTACATATATAAGTGGACATTGAAATCACCACTGAGAGATGACAGTCTGTTTCATGCTAAACACAATCATCAGGCTATATATAATATATTGATGTATACTTTTTATATATCAAGAATAATATTGGGGAAAAATGTATGGCAAAGTGGCAAAAATTTTCCTGTCGCATTTTGTCCTTTAGGACTTCATCGAACTAATTTTGTTATGTTGTGCATTGGTGAAGGATGCAGGGAATTTCAAATTAAAAATTTTTTAATAATCTAGCTGATTTAATTAAGATTCTTTTATTTTTTTTACCATTACTCTTGTAAGTAGAGATTCCACGCTGTGATAACAGGAGTTCTGTCATTAATGGTGAAATGTTGTAAGAGCCAGGGTGCAAATTTACTGTAGATGACCTTATGATTAAAACACTCTCTAAACATTTTCATCTTTGTGAATTGTTTTCTCCTTTGATCAGAGGAGCATTTTTATGTCAGAATTGTGGTCAGTCTTGTTATGTTGGGCAACCAATATATTTGATGTAGTATTTTGTAAAATCCCCTTTTCTGCTAATATAGTTTTTTATTTAGATTCCTTGAGGTTTCCCCTATATAGTTTTTGTGACAATTATTACATTCAACTGATTATTTTCCTCCAACTTTTAGCTTATTGACAATGTCTTTTATGTTGTAGCAACAAATTTTATGTTGAGGTTAGATAGATTCTTTCCAGTAGTAGATGCGATAGTTGGTAGGACAATATGCTTTTGATATATATATATAAGCAAGAAAAAAAGTCAAGTAAAAAAAAAAAAAATTATTAAAGCAAGTACAGAATTTTTATGTCTCATTAGCTCAACTCCCAATATTCAATTAAGTTTTACCCCAATTTGAATATTCAATTAAATCCCCCCCCACCATATAAATATTCTTACCTCTTCTTAGTTGTTTTCATTATTTCTTTCTGGCTTTCTTTGTGTCTTTTTGTAATTTCCATAGTTTTTTTGACAGCTCCAATTCTCTTTTAATGAGAAATGGAATAAACCTAAAAATGGTAATAATTGAAGAGAGGAAAGTGCAACAAATTTATCAATCTAATCCATTAAATCAGAAGAATATTAAAGATTATCCTGAGAAGCTTTAATCCCTCATCAACATACAAACAAAATCCCATATTATCAATAAGCACCATGAACTTCTATTTTATTGACTTAATCACACTTTCAACATATGATCAAAGAAGTTAAGAAAACATAAGTTTTTGTTTTTAATGATAATGAACCCTTCTGACTTATTTATAGACACACAAGATATTGCAAATATCCGGCTTTGAAAATTGATTGAATTCTCCAAAGAATCAAGAAATGGCTTTTAACTTGTTTGTATTTTTAATATATTTGTAAACACCACTTGCATGTCTAAGAGCCTGAACATCTAATTTCTCTTCATATATATATATATATATATATATATATATATATATATATATATGTATATATGTTTTTATCAAAGTATGTGAATGTATTTTGAAAATAGCTTTTCTAATAATACATATAGGACTAAAAGCATGACAGGACCATTTGTTTTAAAATTTTCTCAATAAAATGATGTTAAAGTGGATCTGTAGCTAATTTTGTAATTCATGGCAGTCATGAATCTTGATTAAAATTTTATTTCCTCTTTGCTTTTTTGCTGAATGCAAATCAATTCAAAATGAACACCTCAGATGTAAACATAAATGATACTCTTTTTAAATATTTGATTGTAGATAAAAAAGATTAAATCATAATTCACTCAAATATAAAATATAATATATTATGAGATATAAAATATTTCAATATACGTAAGATTGAGTTTGATTTTTTTTTTGTACTATAAATAATTATCAATCTATCCATTTATATTTGTATCTTTGGATATTTTGCAATCTTTGCTTATTGATGGGCTTTGTTCATGTCTGCCAGCCTATCTTAATACTCTTTTTCACTTTTGTCAGCCATCTTGTCTCAATATGCTTTGCTTTTTTTTCTCTTGTCTGCCAGCTTGTCATGATGTACTTTGCTTATTTTCTCTTGTCTGCCAGCTTGTCATGATGTACTTTGCTTATTTTCTTTTGTCTGCCAGCCCAACTCTGCATGCTTTGCTCTTTTTATTTTGTCTGCCATCCCATTTTGTTGCACTTTGCTTTTTTTTCAATTGTCTGCCAACCCATCTTGATGGTCTTTGCTTTTTTTCCCCTCTTGTCTCTCTGTTAGTCTGTCTCGGTGCATTGTGTTTTTCTTTTCTTGTCTGCCAACCCATCTTGATACACTTTGCTTTTTCCTTTTGTCTGCTAGCCTGTAATGTATACATTAGCAAACATTACAGATAATCTTATAATAATTGTCCTAACCCCACCCTTTGTTAGTTCCCATGACTGTTATGCCCTGCCAATACCTCATAAATAATGGACTATTCCGTTTTGTTCATGTGAGAAGACAAGACATATCAAAGACACTACTTGGTTTCAGTGATAAAATGAAAGAAAAAAGGGAAGATAGAAGTGTTTTAATGTCTGTTTCAGTGAAATAGAAAAGTTACCAATTTTAAATCTTTTCATTTGTACCCCCTTACTTCTTAAAATAATGACCAGCATTCATATTTATGATTGTTATTGCAATATTTTGTTAAAGTTGTTAAGCTCAAATATTTAATGGCATAATAGAATTTTTATGGATATTTCATTGTCATAGGAATTGCAATCAGCTTATTCAATCATTAACTGAAGAATTAAGATTCATGAGAAATTTAAAATAGGAGAACTGTGAAATTTTCATGGCTTTAAACTAGTAAAACTAATTTTGTAAAATGCTTTGGTGTATGATGGCTGATGTAAAATTTAAGGCAATTGATTTGAGGTCAGAATAAGATTTAGCAAGGTTTCTACTATGTCTCTCAAAGCAGTCACTTGTACAGTTTGCTCATTTGAAAGTGTTACTGCAAAAGTACATAGTTATCTCTTAGTGTTATATTCCACATATGGTAGCATGGAAGGGCAAACAAACCAACAGTACTGCTGGCGCGGTGAAATGAAAAGATGACAAGAATTGTGAATATAAAATTCTTTTGTATTTCTGATACAGTGGATGCAAGCTAATGTGTCTCTAAATGTAGGCAAGGGAGGTGGCTTTGAAGGAAGAGTAGAGTTGGTAAGGACTAGATTTGATACATTTGCTGGTTTGGTTGACTGAGGTCATGATTAAGGTATGAAGAGGCCTGGAATGGATTAGTGAAGCTTCAAATCTGACTTTGCTAATACAAAGGGTGTGAGCATGGTTTAGGTGTTTGGTGGAGTATGGGTCTCTAGTAGATATGTGTATTGAGTCAGTTAACTGAAGTCACAGTGGTGACATCAAGAACTCTCTGCTCTCAACATTCGGCCTGTTGGCAGGGTTCTGTACTTGTCATTTATGAGCCACTTTCTTAAAAGCAAATCTGGTGGCTGTCAGACTCATCTTTTTTTCATGGTGGCAACATTCATGATTGGCTTCTTTTATGTTGTCTTCTATATCTTTTTTGGAGAGGATTGTATTGTAGGTAAGATGTGATGTCTCTGTACAAGAACAACTTTTTTATTTTGGGTTTTTCTTTCTTTGTGATCACATTCAGATGATATGTAGAATGAATCAGAAAGAGATTTACTTTATAGCAGAGTATAAGATTAGCATATGCAACTCATTACTTTTAGGATTCCTTGCAGTTAGTAAAATCTGTTTCCACATAAAATTGTCAAGTATTTCCATATTGCCAAAACACACACCATTCTGTATACTTCTAATAGTCTCAAGATTACATATAATACCTAATTCAGTGTCACTGCTTTGTGGTTATCTTTCTGGGATAAGCAAAAACTTTTCTTTTGGTCGCTAATAAGAGTTATTTACATGAACTCAATAATTCTGAAAGTATTTTTGGAAAGGTTTAATTTGAAATGTTCTTGTAAGTAAAAGAAAAATAATATACTTGGAAAATTTGTAAGAAAATAATTCCTTAAAATCTACCAAAAATCCCCTAATTATTGGATTTTGATGAAATTTTCTGTAGTTTTAAAAAAAATAAGAGGTGAGATATTTCAAAAGAATTTTCATTTGAAATTTCAGGAAACAGTATTCAGTCAACACAGTGAGCAAAAGAAACTAAAAATAAACAAAGCTTAAATATTATCACAAGAGATAGATAAGGGCCTTTGAAATGCTAGAAGATTACAAGATGGTATGATTGCACATCACACTATTCATTGTGCTTGTTCAGCTTGTACAAGGCCTGGGGTTGGGTGGCCATTTGAGGTAGAGGATCAATTACAGGGGTAGTTTACATAGATAGGAGTGGAAGATAATGGTTAACCCTAGACTTGAACAGGTTAAGAGTGAAGTCTGTTTCACAGAGCAGTGGTTTTCAGGAAACAGCTGTCTGATTGAAACTTACTTCTCACCAATGGAATACAAAGAGAATGGAATGGCAGGTCCAGACCATGAAGGTTAGAACTAATCAAACTAAATAATGTAGCTCATTTGAGCACTTTTGGTGGACGTAGCATGATAGAGCAGTGAGAGGTTTGCTACATCCTGCTTGTGAGAGAGAGGGCGGAAAATAATTCTTTTCCAATGAGGATTCAGAGACATTTTTGGATTCTATGAAGACTGTAAAGTGAGGACAGGGCATCTCTTGCCCAAAATAGCAAGAGTACTCCATTTTCTGTCTGGTCTGGCTCTTGAAGGTAGAGGATAGCAGGAGGAGTCATTAGAGGGAGCTAACAATTTTATCTACATCTTTAGTTATGGATCATATGTACAAGTTCCCCTTGAGGTCAGGTGTGAGGCCCTATAGTCTTTCAAGACATAAATTATGTAAAAACTATCCAAATGTTCTGTATGTCTGAGTGCTTTTGGCTATACTTTTAGTCATTGTCAAGGATTTTTTTATTTTTACTTTTAACTGAATGTATGGATTGTTTTTATGTTATTTATTCTTTTATGTATTTAGAATCATGGGAATGTTTTATTTTCCAAACGTGGTCAGAAAAAGAAAAAGCCCATATTCAATGACATCCACTATGAACACAGCCATAATGTGCTGACCATGTTTGGAAAATAAAACATCCTATAACCTTTTCCAAGTATATTTGCACATATGTAAATGCAAAGAACTTGGCTCTCCAATTTCTCATTGCAAACCACTATGCATTATGCCTCCCTCACATCTCATAGACAGAAACAATGTACTTTGCTAAAAATTGTTCAGAAATATATTTCTTGAAGATAATGTTTTTAAAGCAGTCTTTGTAATAATAGTGCTCAATATCAAGAGATAGAGTATTAATAATAATATTAATAACAGATTAAATTAAATGTTCACTACCTTGTCTGTACTCTTATATTTAATTTTTGCTGTTGTTTTCCAGCCTGTCTTGATGTGCTTTGCTTTTTTGGATCTATTCATTGGTTTATCTGTTATATATATGTAAAAGTGTGTGCAGCTTTTATATTATATCATAAAGAAGTAATTATACAAAGAATTAGCAATGTTAATGGCAAAATCACTTCACTAACAAGACTTAATGTGACATTAACTTACTATCACTTCCTTGAATATTAAGATCTTTATCTTTGAGTTGTTATCGGATGGAATTGATGAGCCTAGTACTTTCTGACAATTTCAAATTGTCACCTTCAGGGCACAATGTTTTCTTTCCATTTACAGACAAATCACTAAGACAAAATATGTGCAGTGTAGACCAAAAGATATTTTTTAAAATATGCTATTTATTGACCGTTATATTATATTGCATTGTGCAATGCCATAATACCTAGATTTCTTGTTCAAATCAGGAAAGTGAAAATTTTGCTTAAATTTTATAATGTGATGAATCCACAATATTTTATTGTTACATATATTCTTCAGTTAAAGTGGCATAGGCTTAAGTTTAATCCAATTAGTAGAGTAAAATGTCTTTGTGTGTGTGTATGTATGTATGTATATATATATATATATATATATATATAGTTTTAAGGTGTGCTATATTTATGGGATAAAGTGCTCAATATCAGAGATAGAACATATGTAAATATAAATATAAACGTGAACATTGAAGTCAACACTCAATTGCCAGGTGGCCTGATGATTGCATATAGCATGAAACAGCCTGTCGCCTCTGAGTGTTGACTTCAATGTTCACTTTTTATATATATCAAACAAAGAGAGAGAGAGAGAGAGAGATTTGAAAAAGCACAACAGCATTTTTCTTTTCCTAAAGGAATCCTTTTTGCCTAACACTTTTTCAAAGGTAACCATTGGCACAAATCTGACATAACAAGGGCAAAACAAGGGATAATATTTGCAAAAATATATTTTGAATGAGGAAGGATCTTTGGATCACAATTAAAAAAAATAATAATAGTAAATAATTCACAATTAAAATAAGTAATAAACAGTTCCAGCTGAATGTAAAAGGGAAAACCTCTCACTCAGGACCCTCCAAACAAACATAGCAAATGAATGAAATGTTCTTTCTGCTTGTACAGAACCAGTTAATGTAACTTAATGTAAACAGCTTCAAAAACACACAAGTGGTGAGCACACCAGGCTTTGTGCAAGAAAGTGAAAACTATCTACATATTTGGCAGCACAAACGGGAATTGTTATCAGATAGCACAGATTTTGCAAAAAAAAAAAAAAAAAGGACAAGTGCCATGTCTGCTGACTTCCACTTCCAATTTTTCTCTGCCCTTTACTGTTGTCGTATACCACCTTTTAAAATGGGTGGTTGTCCTTGTATGCAAATGACCAATGTTCATAAAAAGGCTCATACATGCACTTTGGTCCTCTTGTAAATGGCAGTTTGGCAGGCCAGACACCTCAGATGCTTTGTATCAGTGTGCAAATATCTATAATCACAAGATTATCAAGTAGATGTTGGCCTATTGCTGAATCATGTGAGGACTGAGTCATCCTAAAAGAAAGACTCAGATTGCCTGAGGCATAATGTGAATTCCCTTAAAGATAAACAATCCTTTCTCTAGTCATATTTGTCTTATGCTGTTATCCTGATGTTTATCAGACACAGGTTTCTAAAAATCAAGGATCGGATCCTGTTTTCCATTTGAATAAGCTTTTATTAAGCACGAGTCAAATAAACTGTTTGAATTTTTCTCCTCAAGCTTAAGTTTATTTTGGTCAGTTTTGACTAACATTAGGGACTTGATGTCCTTTGATTTGTTTTTCTCCTTTTCTTGTTATTTAACATCAATTAAGTTGCAATTTGAAAAGTATATCAAATTAAAAGATCAAAGTTATCTTAATTTTCTTGTCTCCAAAAGATATGGTGTTGAAAATGGAGATTTAGATAAACATATATTTCATTTCTCCAATATTACACTTACAGACATAGAATGTCTTGTTCTTGAGGATTGGATTTTTGTATCACTCCCCCTCTAAAGTAAACAAAGAGCAGATCTTTGCTGAGTTTGAACTATTATTCTCTCAGTTAAATTTATATAAACCTTCTTCTCCTGACAAGTTTTTCTTGTATAAAACTAGATTAGTTGAATTATCTAGTGAATATTCTTCCCTCTTCACATATTGATTTTCTTGCTTAGCAGAGTGTTCACTTCCAGACTTAAGTCTTTTTTGTCTAAAAGTGATATTTACATCAACAAGCCAGATAAAGGCTCTGAAGTGATAATTTTACAGAGTCTGGATTATTGATAAAATGAAAGACATTTTACATGATTCCTCTAAGTTTAGGAAGATTGGTTCTTCAAATGTATGTGACACTAACAACAAAATAGAGGCACAGAGGTGTTTGCTTTCTATATATAAAAGCAACCTGATTTCCAAGAGTGTGTACAATTACATTAGACCTGTTTGCCCCCAGTGACAGTGGTTGTATGGTTTTCTCAAGGTACATACGGACAGTATGTTTCTTAGACCCTTTCTTTTTATGATTGGTTCTGTGCAACACATATTGGCTGAAATATTCCAAACTGTTTCAGATTTATTTTCGACCCATTGTATTCCTGACTTCTTCAAATCTTCTATTTTATTAGGAATTTGGAAATGTATTCCAAGGACAAACTCCTAGTGTTATTTGATATTTTTAGTTTGTGTACAGACATACCCCTTCAAGACATCATACAAATATGTTCGAATGCTCTTGTGTTGCTTGAGTCTTGCTTTAATTACGGAAGCTCTTTTTTTTTTGAGTTTATGCATTTAGCAACTGAAAGAGTTGAATTTAGTTTTGACAATATTATATACACCCAAACCAATGGGATTTTGATGGGTAGTCCTTTGGGTCCAGTATTAGCCAACATTTTTGTTGGTTTCTACGAGCTTCTTTTGTTCAAGAAAGGCTATAAAACCCATGTATACTTACGGTAAATTGATGATACATTTTTTATCTTTGATTCCATTAGTGATGCTGCAGCTTTTCATACTCAACTCATTTCCTGTCATTCATCCTTGAAATTTACCATGGAAGTAGAGAATTCTTGTACTTTGCAATTCTTGGATGTTCTTGTTGGATGTTCTTGTTCTTTATTACCTGAGTTTATTGCAAACCTACATTCACAGGTCTGTATATTAACTGGAATTCTTTTGTTCCAAGAGCCTATAAGATTAACCTGATTTCCATCTTAGTCCATCATGTCCTGATGACCAGGAATTGGAGAAAATTCATCACATTTTTATTGACAATAATTTTCCTGTCAATGTTGTTGACCATCAAATTAGATATTTCAAAGAACTGGTAGTGTTTGGTCCTAGTCATTGTCCTCTTGAAAACTAGCATGGTTAGGCAGGATCAGTCAAGTGTTTGCATACAGATTGTCAGCTTACATTACATCAGGTTTTTCTGCCCTCAAGTTTTTAACCCTTACCATGCTGATTTCTTTCTAGAATTGTTACCCCTGCCACTGCATTTTTTCAATGGTGCAAAAACATTGAACACCTACTGTTTTAAAATTGTTATAACTTCCTTTTGTATTGTGCACATAGTTTTTATTTTTTGTACACTAATAAACGAATGAATGAGTAATATTTTGATGTAATGCATTAGGTTTTGCATGCATGATTTGATGTTAAAAACAAAAAAATTGGAACAATTGTGGAAAAATTAACATAGGTTTAATCAATGTTACACCTGATGTAGAGTCTAGAAGACTTCAAAGTGGCACTGGAAAACAGCCTTGTTCCAAAGCAGTAGTAGGTGATTTCCAGTTTAAAATACTGGAAATAAAAGTTGAGAAGTGTTTATTTATAGCAACCATCTCAAGGCAACAGAATGCACCTAGAGTAGCAAAGGGAGATAACTCTATGACGACTATTGTTGCCTGCAGTGTTGGTAAAGGTTAAGACCAATTTGGTGTTTCCATTTTTGTTAAAGATCATCTGTCCTACTTTCAAAATAGTTCTGTCATATATAAGTACAAATGTCAACATGATTCTGAATATGTATGACAGACTAGTCTGAGGTTGGAGTCCTGTATGTGTCAACATGTTCCAGCTAATATAAAATCAGGCAATCTGAGTCTTTCTTCTAGGACAACTCAGTCTGCACATGATTTAGCTATAGGCCAACATCTACTTGATAATCCCAAATGTGCCGCCAAATATGTAGATATTTTTTTTCACTCTCTTGCACGGTGCCTGGTGTGCTCACCACTTGTCTGTTCTTGAAGCTGTTTACATTAAGTTACATTAACCGGTTCTGTGCAAGTAGAAAGAACATTTCATTCATTTGCTATGTTTGTTTGGAGGGTCCTGAGTTTTACACTCAGTTGGAAGTGTTTATTACTGATTTTAATTGTGAATTATTTACTATTAAATTTTTTTTTTTAATCATTTTCCAAAGTTTCCCTCATTCAATATATCTTTTTGCAAATATTATCCCTTGTTTTGTCAGATTTGTGCTAACGGTTACCTTTGAAAGTGTTGTTCGAAAAGGATTCTCTATTCTATGTCTCTATTCTGTGGTGTCAAGACTATATATATATATATATATATATATATATATATATATATATATACTGTGGTGTCAAGACATATATATATATATATATATATATATATATATATATTAATATATCAAGAACAATATTGGGGAAAAATGTATGACAAAGTGTAAAAAGTTTTCTTGTGACATTTCTTTCTTTCAGACTTCATTGGACTAATTTTTTATGTTGGTGTGACTACACATGCGCCTGAACAAGTGACACTAGGGATTTTATGTTTTTAACTTATTTTTTTTTAATCTAGCTGATTTCATTTACATTCTTTTTTTTTTCCATTACTTTTTTTTAATAGAAGTTCTGCCATGAATGGTTAAATTTTGTAAGAGCTACGATGCAAATTTACTGAAGTTGACCTTGTGATCAAGGCACTCTTTCAACATTGTTGTTGTGAATTTTTTTCTGATTTGATCAGAGCTGCATTTTTTAATGTAAAAATTGTGGTCTGTCACATTTCAGAGGGCAACTAATGCATTTGATGCATGAAAAAGAATCTAAATGAAATTGGTTAGAGTAAAAAAAGATTAAATTAAATTTAAACTTCCTAGCATTCCTCATTCATGCACATGTATAGTCAAACCAATATAACAAATTTGGTCTGGTGAAGTCCTAAAGTATAAAATGCATCACATGAAAACTATTTCCACTTTGACATACCTTTTTCCCCCATATATATATATATATATATATATGTGTGTGTGTGTATGTATGTATGATATCAATAAGTTTCTTATTTAATGCTGAAAAAAAACATTTATTTTGTATAAAATTACTTTGAACATATTCTCCTTGCTTGTTGAGTTTGGAATATTAATTATGCATATTATATATTAAACTGTAAAAATTTCATCTGAATATCCAGGAAATAATTACACGTCAAATGAGAGAATTGCTAATCTGACCTCACTGAACTCTGTATGTGTGCATATATATATATATATATATATATATATATATATATATATATATAGTGTTTGTATATGCTTATACAGACAAGAACATATATGGGTATTTATATTTTTTTTCTATGAGTCAGTAAGTAAAAATCAACCAATCAATATATCTATCTTTGCATTTTCAATCAATCTTGTCTCAGCACCTATTCTTACCACGTGTTCCTGCAGATGCAAGTATACCAAAAACAGGTCAGTAGAATCGAACAGCATAAATGTTATTTGCTCTCTTCTCTCCATCTTTCTTTACTTCCGAATATTGCTCATGAACAGGTGGGGACTACTTTGGAGTAAGCAGTAATAGAAGTAAAAAGATCTCAGATTATTACAAAGTCCTTATGACTTCATTTTCCTTTCTCTTTGCCATTTCTTCTTTAGATTTTTTATGCATCCTGTTGAAAAATGTCTTTTGTCATGTTATTTGTTTTCAGTCATACCAGTGAATGCTAGACAATTTCCTCACAGATGAAGACACTCAAAGCAATAGATTTTGTTATACAGTAGGATGCTGAAGATACAATGGATGAAGCATGTGGGCAAGGAAGAGGTTTTAAGAAGGGAAATGGAAGCCAAAAGAACACTCATACTTAGTATCAGAAAAAGACAATTGAAATTTATAGGGCACGTAATAAGGAAAGAAAGCTCAGAGAATTTAAGACTTAGAGGATGTACCAAGGATAAGAGGGGCAGAGAGAAATCGCAAGTAATCTGTCTAAAAAGCTAGTGTAAATGGATGACAGAACAGGGACTGTGAATAATAGTAGAGACACAAACATTACCAAGAAATATGCAGGATGAGATAATGTTCGCAACTATCATTGCCCATCTTCTGAATTTCATAGCAAGAAATGTTTTTGGTTCGCTTAGATCAGAACAATAAATTTTGAAATCTGGTGCTGATTTGAAAATTTCAAAAGATGGGCTACTTTTTAAGTTAATAATTTAAATTTGATTTATGATATTAAACAATTTTTATAAAAATAAAATCCAAATATATTGACTCCAGTTTTTCAAGGAGAAAGAAATTAACTTTTCACCTTTTAAGGCTGGAAGCCCACAAAAGTGCCTGTAAGTTTCACACACTGGGGGCACGAGAATGTGGCCACAAATGGGTATCACCATATTTCACAGCATTATCACATGATCAGCAAGAATTACCATCTACCTAAAGAATAAATGACATCAGAAAAGTGATGTGTTGTGATTAGAAATCTTTGAGAATTTCACTCTTTTCATCACAGTTTTTTGTGCTTAATGAACCATATTGAACAGTGAAAGTGGAGCAGCTTGGTGGTTTCTCTTGGAGGAAATAACATTGGAAGAGGACAGAATTTTTGCTGTTACATCAGAAATTGACTTTACAAGTGATGATAAATATAAAATTCTTTTACAAAGATTTCCAGAAATATATCTCATAATCAGTAATATCAAGTAAGCAAAATTTGGTATCATTTGATGGACAAATCAATTTACTTTCATATAAAATGAACTTGTAATACTTTATTTTGAACAATTTTTGAGATAACATATATTCATGTATAAGCTGTCTTAATGTATAGTGCAATGCCTGAATTTGTTTTGCATGAATTTTAACTGCTACAGGAAAAGATTTACCTGTGTATAGTGCAACTGGTCACTGAAAATACATGGTTTTTAATCTCTTTAAAAAATTAGCTGTATATATTGCGACATCCTATTTTTTGCATGACTGATTATAAAATCTCACACTATACTTGAGTATATATGGTATATCAAGTTAATTACATTAGCATCATGTTTTTTTAACAACTTGGTCAGCTCTCCAGGAATTTGATAATTGAAATTATTTAAGAGGTGATAGGGTTAATATGTAAATAGTTTGCATTTCTTTACAGAACTGCCAATAAGATTTCAAAATGATTTTTAAGAGAAAAAAAAGACGACTTCAGAAATTTACAAACAGAAATAATATAAAAAGACTTGATATGATTTCTTGGACTGTTATTAGATATTCTTTAAACATTTTACTAACTTGAAATGACTTCTTGTTCTTTTAAATATGATGAAAACTTGTGATGCAAAAAAAAATGTGATAAATTCTGCAGAGAATAGAAATGGCTTCTGGCTTCAGTGCTGGGTTTTCATCAAACTTAGGCTTCAATTAATCAAAGAAAGGAAGGGAATTTCTCTATAAAATCAATTTAAGTTCTAGCTCAAAGGAGGCATGTCTCTTTACAGTTTTTTTTTTTTTTTAAGCAACAAAGAACTATTTTCCCTTCCTCAGAAATATTTGTTGATAGAAAAGTGCACCTGGTGATGATGCAAAAAAAAAAAAAAAATAGAAAAATTGAAGTAGTTGATGTGCTGAAAACGGAAATTACACATGACCCTTGTAGATATTTATGCACCAGAAATAGAATTATAAAAGGAGAACAAAGTGCTGAATTTATTTAAAATAAGTATGAGTTTGACAATCATTTTGAATTAATTTAATAGGTAAAAGCAAGAATTTTGTAGCACCAGTATGCAGGATGTGACTAACATATTGGAGACATCAACATAAAGCAGATGCAGAAGTTTGAATATCTGGGAAGTGTTTTAAAAGAGGATGGAAAATGCAACCCCAAGATCCAAACACACATTGGACAAATGAAAGAGGCATTACAAAAATTAGGCAAGGTTCTCAGAAATGGAAAAAAAATTAGAGACAAAGAAAAGGGAGCTATGTTATCCATTCTATTATGTGGTAGTGAATGCTAGACAATCTCTACAGATGAGAAAACTGGAGGCAGCAGAAATGTGGTTCTATAGAAAGATACTGAAATTTATGTAGATGGCACAAGTAGGCAACAAGGAAGCCTTAAAGAAAATGACAACAAAAAGAACTTTTATACTCAGAATTATCTATAAAGAACTGACATTTCTTGGATGCCTAATGAGGAAAGAGAGCTTGGAAAACTTAACCATCATAAGGCATATTGAGGGCAAGAGAGATAGAAGGTAGCAAGCCATCTATCTGATTATCTTATGTAAATAGATGACAAAACAAGGGGAAAAAGCCTTAATATAGGGAGAAAAACTGCCAAGAGCCCCAAAGAATAAGACATTGTAGAGAGTCATGATCGCACATAGAAGAAGGCTGGTTAATTGAGTGACATATATCTGAATTCTTGTACTTCTTTGATTTTGGGTTCTCCAAATTCTAATTTGCATATTGGCTGGCTGTTCCTTTTGCTGACCACCATGCATTCTGTCTTCTCGGGATTGATCTTTAATCATTTCTTCTCATTTTCCATCATTACATTCTGTAGGAACTCTTGTAGTTTCCTTTTTTTTGTCTGCTATCAACATGGTTATCTGCATATTTTATGTTGTTAAAATTGTTACTACCAATAATGAATCTTGATAGGACTTCTAATTCCTTCAGAAGCACCTCATTGTATAGGCTGAATAAGTCCAGTGCAAAGATACATCTTTGTCTTACACCTTTTTCTATTTTTGTATATTTATTGAATTCATTTTCTATCATTATGCAAGTAGTTTGCTGCCAATATAGATTGTGGATTATTCTAATATATTTACCCAATATGTTAAGGCTACCTAGCAGTTATTTTTGTTTAGAGGCATATCAACATTTCTATGGGTTATTTAATAGTGAAATCTAAATTTTAACACAATTGTATGCCAACAATTAAATTTAAAATGTATTGTTGGTCATTTTGCTTAAAAATGTTTTGGTGATCATTTTTTTTTATATAAAAATGTGTTGCTGGTATTTTTACTGTAAAAATATATTTTTATACTTTCATATTGTTTTGTTTGTGGGGTTCACTATTTGCCCATAGCTGGTACCCTAACAGGTGCTACCACAGTGAGTCAGGGTGCACCTGGGACCAACAGCAATTAAGACATGTTTCCATGCTCCTCCATTCTCCTGATCAGATGCTTTGAAATCAGATGTCATAAGTCAATCATTATCTATTCTCATTATCTTCGCTTACTATCATTTTCTATTCAACTGTTATCATACATATTGCTTATCATTAACATTTTTATTGTGACTCTATCTTTTCATGGGTGATATTTATTAAAAAAATGTAAATAAAAGCTGTGTGTGTGTATATATATATATATATATATATATAAGTGAACATTGAAGTCAACACTCAGAGGCAACAGTCTGTTTCATGCTAGGGACAGTCTGTCAGCTCTGAGTGTTGACTTCAATGTTCACTTTTATATTTATATGTGCTCTATCCCTGATATTGAGCACTTTATCCCATAAATATAGCACACCTTCAAACTATATTTCTCTCTCTCTCTCTCTCTATATATATATATATATATAAGGTTAATAGTTAAAGTTGAATCAGACCAGGAAACAGTATTATTAAAAAGTACTCAATACAAATGTGATAAAAAATAAAATAAAAATAACATGCAGAGCTTTTAATTTTATAAATTAGGAGGTCACTTGAATCCACTGCCTTGATTTCAACCTTCTGGCATCCTCGGGTGTTTTTTATCTATTGATCTCCGAATACTTCATTTAAAAAAAATAATAATAATGAACACCATATTATTTTAAAAATTAAACAAATGCACAATTTTGGGTGTGATAGAAAAGGAGGAGGAGGATGTGAAGAAAGGAGAAGGGGAAAGAGAAGAAAGGCAAGGGCATTGTAAATGGATTGGTGGGGGGGGGGGTTAATTAACATCTACATTTTTTTTATCCCACTGCATTTGCTTAAGAGGAAATTTTTAGTATGTAAGCAAAGACTGATGACTTTTGATTTCGGGTTTAAAAGGCTCTTTGGATTTCAAGATCCAAAAGTATGGGCTTTTGCCAGAATAAAAATCTGTGTCCTCCTTTGCAGGCAAAACTGTCATTTGATCTGATATGTACGAGAGTGACTCAGGCCAAATAGTGCCTTATAAATTCAAATTCTTCCCAGATTCTCAAAATAATCATCTGCACAGTTTCGTACCCAAAAATGAACAGAGTAATTTCTCAAAGTAATGAATTTTTTATTTATCTATCCAACAGATTTTTTTCCTACACATATTTTTCTTTAGTAAAATTTATTGAATATTCATGCTGGTAGATGAAATATTAGGTTGGTGCAAAAATAATGATGTAATAATGTCGTTTTTTGACGTATTTTTTAACGTCAAAAAACGACATTATTACGTCATTATTTTTGCACCAACCTAATATATAAATATACTGTTCAATAAATAAATGGGGTGTCTACTCAAATATGAGTATCCACTAAAATAACATTTAATGTGATGAAACAATTCTTTGTGTATGTGGCTGCATGGTTTGAATATCACCATGGTCAATTTGACTTTTCATGATATCACCCTGGGGAGATAGGTCATTCAGCACCCAAAAAGGCCTCCAAACCATACAGCAGGTTGATCCAAACTTAGTCATGATGATTTACATTCACAAAGTGTTTTAGCATCCTATACTTGTGTTGTATAGCCCTTTCATGCTGGGGGGTAGTCGTGGATTGATGGTCTTGATTCCCTGATAAAGTTACCTTCCTCTTTCTTGATTACTGATCGCCTGTTGTATTGTTCAGAGATAAAAAAAAAAAAAAGGAACTTCAACAAAAGGGTATTTTAACTTGCTACTTTATTAAACATGTTGATGTGTACATTTTTAACTAACTAGTGGGGTTGCTATTTCATCCCTACTGGGCAGCAAGTTCCCAGAGATGAAAGTACCTACATTGCATGATGTGTAAGACTTAACTCCCTGAAATCCCTTTCTATCTAACATTCCCATGCTAGCTTCAGCAAATTACAATTGACTTCCTTTGTTTTCCTATATCTGACCTCAAAGGTCAAAATGAGAAACTCAAAGCAGAATACAATTCTCTAAAAAATAAGTCTACTAAACTGTTATTTAACAGTTGTTCAGCTACTGATCATGCCAGATTATGCATTCTCTCCTTAAAATTGTTATTAAGGTCTGCTCAGCATAGTTGCAGTATACACTACAGGTTGGCACTGTTGATAGAGAAGAAACACAAATGTGCGTATAAGTTGTCTGCAACAGGAATTAGCTAGATACCCTAGCAGACAGACTCAGAAATGAGCAGCCAGCTATGTTTTGATGGTGGCAGAAAATTTTGTTAATAGCTGATTTCCACACCTGTCTTTAAAATCTTGTCATAATGACGTGATTACATTTGATGTGACCGCTACATGTTTCTATTAGCGTAAATTTCATCTATCTGTGTATGATTTCCAGTTGGTGGACGATCAAGCTCAGACAAGTCACTGTTTTATCTCAAAGATGAGTTTGACATTTATGTGTGGGCAGAAATAGGGAAATTGGAAAAATGCCAGATCCAGATCATGTGTGGATCTATACCTGTAAAATTACTCATGGCAATTGTAAATATTGCATTGTGTATTTTAGAAATGGAGAAAGTAATACTTTGAAAATACTTAGAAAAGGTGTTTCACTCTCTTTGATTGACAGAAGATATAATTTCAATACATATCGTAAATTACTTTATTGACCCATAACATTTTCATGTCTGCGGATGTATTTTTTTTTAAAAAACTGTTGACATACATTGTTGGTTTCAATCTTGGGGTATGACTGCTAAAAATTTGCCATCCCTAAATTTATCAACAAATCTTACGCATGCATTTGGGGATTTATTTGTAGCCAATAAAATGGATGATTCTCAATCTTACTCATACTTTGAAGTCAAGAGGCTATTGTTAACTATGATGACAATTGTGACTCTACATAGAATTGAACTCACCATCCTTGGCTAACAAATTTCTGAAGATATAAAACTCTCACTC
The DNA here is from genome assembly GCA_963932145.1 of Acanthosepion lycidas. Lineage (NCBI taxonomy): Eukaryota > Metazoa > Mollusca > Cephalopoda > Sepiida > Sepiidae > Acanthosepion > Acanthosepion lycidas. The sequence goes on along the minus strand of OZ010585.1, from coordinate 86,011,793 downwards.
TTTAGCACTTATCACAGAAAAGTATCATACTTGGACAAAAGAAATGAAATTGTTGAGCTCTGATATCCTAAACTGAAATTTATGGTTGTTGACTATGCTGACTCTTGTGGTTCTATCAAGGATTGAACTGTCCTTCCTTGGCTAATAAATTATAAAGAAAACATCCCAGAAAAACATTCTTGCTGATAGAATAAGAATATGGTTGTTGTCAGAATCTGGTGTAAAGGATGAAAGGAACAACCCTAAACTTGTCTGCAAGATCTTCGTCATTCTGCTCAATTATGTCAATCAGAGAAAACCACTGCACCTATTGAGGATGATGCCTGAGTTAATAGCTTGCTGTTTTTGTATCTAATATAAGTCTTATATTGCAATTGAATTTATCGGTTCAAGAAAAAAATATTTAGCATGTATTGTTGCAGTTTTACTTTTTATTTTATTTATTTTATTCTTTTTGACTTCAGCAGTTATTGAAAATTGCCCGTCTGACCTGATCTCTGTACCCCTTTTGTTTAGGATGATTTCTAAGCTCTCCTAATCCCCAAAGCTTCATTTAGAATATTTGAATCTACTAAGGTTGAAAAATTGAAAATATACTCAGTAACAAATATTCTCAAACATAGCTGCTTTCTCATTCTGATAACTGTTCAAAATTGAAGATTTGGGGCTAAAATCCCAAGAGACTTTCTTTGAGAACCCCTTTCCCTGCCCAAAAGAACCAGCACTTTTTTTTTTAATTTCAAGGTTACATAGACTATTTGGTTTCTGACAAACTCCCATTTGCTATATTTGCTGAGGTTTTGAGAGTGCAATATACCCATGTCTGTTAAATGTGATGATAGATCCATTTCAGATATTTAGCCACAATATGTCTGATCCATAATGGATCTTCTATCCTGTATTGTTGAGCTCTGATATCCTAATCTGAAATTTATGGTTGTTGACTATGCTGACTCTATCAAGTTCAAGTGGTTCCATCAAGGATTGAACTGCCCATCCTTGGCTAATAAATTTCTGAAGATATTAAACACCTGCTCCTCAGTTTAATGGGTGTGTCCTTAGCAGTGGCCGTAGCTGGTTTGTCTTCCCTTCTGCCAAAATGAATTTAACCATTAATAATTATTTAAATTTATTGAAATTTCTCCTTGGTGTGAATTTTTCTATTGTTTGGTGAAGTGCTGTCACTTGGTTTATGGATCAAGATCCTGTTTTATCATTTGGTAGCAGTGTAATTCTTAAAAGACAAATGGCTACAAATATTAAGATTTTAGTCCCACCAGCACTTGTCCCAGAAAGGTACCATCTAAAGAAATAGTAAAATTAATTTTTAAAGTGCATAGGTAAAAGGGCATAGTTTTTCCTCATTATTTTCTGTTCTCTCACTCTCTTCCTCTTCCCTACTATTACCTTTGTCTAGCAAGAACACAAACCAGACATTTGCTTTAATTTTAACTTTCTGAGTGATAGATAAAAATTATTTCCTAGTTTGTTTTCATCAACAAAAATATATTTGTTTACCTAAATTCTCAACAAGGAGACACGCTGTACTCCATCCTCGGGTCAATCACCATTGTAGCAAAAACTTAAACCAGATCACCTGTCTGTTGCAACAGGATCAATTTTCAGAATCCTAGCCCTCACAGTGGGTTCCTTCCCTGTTTTCATTTCTCAGCTTGTTGTTGCCAAGAAAAATATAATTCCTGTCTGTCTCTCTTCTCACAAATGACATGTGTTTTTCTAATTTCCCAAGAAAGAGATAAAGCCATTTCCTAATTTGTTTTACCTGCATGCCAGATTTTTGATAGATGAAAAAAAAAAAAAGAAAAGTAAAATCTTGGTGCATTGTTTCAATTTGTAGGGGTGAAACCATCCAGGTGGCCTCTTTTTTTTACTTCCACATGACCAGGGAAAATATCTTCCATTCTCTCCTCTCTATCTCCCAATCTTCCAGTTTATTTTGGGCTTAACCTTTTTTTTTTTTGCTTAGAATTAATATTTAACCACCTGATGGCTTTAGAATTAATATTTAACCACCTGATGGCTTTAGAATTAATATTTAACCACCTGATGGCTTTAGAATTAATATTTAACCACCTGATGGCTTTAGTGTCACATAACCTGTTTTCTTAAGTACTTTTGTTATGTAGTCTGTTTGGTTTGCTGTTTAGCTTTGTCTGTACAGCAAAGTATTGTCAAAAATTAAAATGCTGGTAACCATGAGAAATCACCATCAGCAACTTTATAGTCACTTATTTCCTGGAAATTACAATTTCATATTTTTCCAAAATGTGCCAGAACAGCCAGGCAACAATGTTATAACAAAGCAGCACTGGAAATGTTAACTAAAAATTGATTTAGTCATTGTTCTTTTCATGTTTCAATTAGTTCAATTTGTCTATTCTTGCAAAGGGTTTAAAATTGTTGCTGATGGCAACTTTATCTTGTATCCAAGAATTTAATTTCTTCTTTGATGATCGCTTCCTATATGACAATGGTATTGATGACTAAATTCACTGCCAATGTGCAGGTTCAGGAGTAGAAGTTTCCAGTTTCACCAAAACTTGCTCCCGTCATCCATTCCTTAGCACCATTTGGTTTTGCAAGTGTTGGTTGCAGGTGAAAGAAAATCAGAGTAGAAGAAAGTGTTGATGGCATGAATTTGTTTAAAGTGAACTTCAACTTGCCAGAAAGTGACCCACACTCTTGATTTCACGACCTTCCTCTGTGGCATATATGGAATGAGACATGCAGAATCCAGTCATGAAACTGCAGCAGACTGCAGCTGACTTTGTTATAATTTCTACTGTCTTCTGTAGCATATCCATCATGCACAGCCTTCTTCATTCTCTGGTCTAACTGTTGAGATCTGTCATAATCACCATCCGCAATGTTTCACCGTTGTGCGGTGGGTGGAAGGGTTTAAAATAGTATTTACACTTTTTACATTAGTAATAATTAGTAATTCATTCTTGGTCAGAAGTAACAGATTTGTGAATAGAAAATGTATATGAGACGCAGAGGTGTTCATGGCCATATCATGTTGAAACATTGGTTCCTATACAATTATCAAAGTTAAGCAACATTAAGGCTGGTCAGTTCCTAGATGAGTGACTGCTTGGGAATACCAGGTGCTGTAAGTTTGGATGTTTGGGTGGTGTAATTTATAATGGCTTGTAATTGTTAATTCAAGAGCAGAGTTGCAATTCCAGCTAAGCTTGTTACATTCATTTATGCACAAATACCCTTGGGAAAGGCATTAACTCACCTCTTCTCTCCCTAGCTATTAGCAAGACTTGTATCATTAAATCATTTTTATCTCAAAAAAAAGAAAAATTTACAATACAAAAATATGCTTTAAATAACATGTAAGTGGTTGATAGGCTATAAAAAAAATGAATGAATCAATCGATATGACATGCCGAAAAACTTTTTTATTCACTGTTCAATAATAGCAATGAGAGCAAGTTTCATTTTCAGTAATGATGATTTTTTTTTTAAATGTAGCTTACATGTCGCACAAGGCTGAAAATATGGAGCACCCAGTGAAGATCAAACTCCCTATTCAGTTGTAATTTATCTCGTGAGACAAGGTGAATAAGCATTACACCAGGTTGAAGTGCCCCTCATGGTCAGTAATGACCGGCCATCAGTAAAACTAATACCCTTGAAAACTTAATTCAAAATCATTGAATGGCTATAAAATCTGCCTCATATATTGCCTTTACAAATCAGTGACCAGTATCAAATAAACGAGCCAAATATTAAGACTTGTGATATTAAACATAATCAAATAAGATATAAATTGTTTGTACCTCATTCTCTTAAAGTTTGTATTTATTACAGTAACACATACTGTAACTATATTATTTCATTGTAATTTAAAAACAAAAAGCAGCTTTCTGTGTATAGATTTCAGGAGGGAGACTTTCTTTGACACAAACTAATTATTCTTGTATTGGATTTGGTTATTCCTGATAGAATTTTTTATAGAGTACAAGAGAACTAGATTGCTTTCCTTTTTGCAATGCGTTTCATGAGCAGTTGATTTTGTGCATTTTTTTAAGCCTTCAAGGCATATTTAAATTTCTTGAGTATATGATAATTTAAAAATTTTTATTCATGGTTCCAGAAGGTTGTAAAGAAAAGAGTAAAGAAAGGACTACACATCACCTTTAAGAAGACAGAAAGTGATTTAACTTAGGATGGAAAATATAACACCAAAATCCAAAGACGCATTGGGATAGTGAAAAATGCCTTCCAAAAGTTAAGCAAAGTATTAAGAAATAAGAAAATTTCATTGGAAACAAAGAAAAAGGGCTACTGAAATGTTACGTAATACTGATATTCCTATATGGCAATGAATGCTGAACAATCTCTTTAGGATGGAGAAGAGACTTGAGGCAATAGAAATGTGGTTCTTCAGAAGGATGTTGAGAATACCATGGACTGAACATGTGAGCAACAATGAAGTCTTAAGGAAAATGGAAACAAAGGGCACTTATACATAGCATCAGGAAAGGATTTGGAAAATTTGATACAGAAAATATTGAAGACATGATGGACATAGGAAAACAGTGCAATATGTACTTAACAAGCTTATGCAAATGTTTGGCAGAACAGAGATTAGCAAATATAGCAAAAAGGCAAACTTTACTAAGGTCTATAAAAGCAGGAAGTTATGGAAGGCTATGATCACCAATGTTCTGAAGGAATATGATACATAGAAGAATTCTATATGAAGTTCTGTATGACATTAGAAACTCAACTGACTGAGTTTTTGACAGTGGCTTTTTCATTGGTGAGCTCAAGTTATAATTTCACCTGTCTTTTTGCAAAAATATTGATGCACGTATATTTTCATTCTTGTGTTTTTATCCAGTTGAATATCCTATTTATAAGATTCTTGTATTTGAAGTGATCCATTTTGATGTTCTTTGAATTCTACCTAAGGACATACATGAAATTAAATAGTACTGGCTTCATTTTAAAACCAAGACATGTCAATGCTGAATACTGTTGCTCTGGGCAGCCAATCATTTTGCATTGGTAATTTTTTTTTTCCAATGTATTTTTTTTAAAAATTTATTTTCCCTCTTTTCATTAAACATAGAAGATGGCATCTAAACTTACTTCAGTTATTTTTATTCAATTTACAAGAATTAATGCACTGAAATTAGCAGCATATCTTAGTACGAGGGTGTTATTATCTGCACTTTTAACATCATATATTTTTGTTTGACACACTGTCTTTTGCTCATGTATACTAATAGTTGGTACTATTATGGCCATGTAATCAAAGTTTGAGATTGATCATACCAGTTTTCTTGCTGCTGTTAGAGTGTAAACGTGACCACTCACGGAGCAGTGTCCAGTAAGAAAGAACAAAGTGCAGGGACCTGGTTTCTTTGGTCAGATGTGTCAGGAGCTGAAATTCATTGGATGCTTTTAACACAATACAGTGACAGAACACTACCATGTAGAAGTGTGTATGCGTATATTGAGAAATTTAAAAATGACTGGACAAGCATAACACATGAAGGAGGAGTAGTATGCCTGTCAAATTCCACCACTGATGAGAAGATTCAGTGAGCTTAAGAGCTGGTAATGGCAAGCTGGTGAGTTTCAATTGATGAGGTAACTTTGTTCTATGTGTATTCAGATCACTGCTTTTTGTTCTTCCTTGGTGTACATTGCTAGCTGAGCAGCCAATGTTTATGTTATAACAATAAGAAAACTGGCATGATCAAAGCTCAAGCTTTGATCATGTGACCATAATAGTATCAACTGTAAGCATGCATGAGCAAAAAGGCAGTGCGACAAACCTAAATATGCTTTATGGCAAAAAATGTGGATAATTTTTGACTTAAGCTTCAATATTGCAAGATAAAATTCAGTATGCAATAATCTTCATTAGATTCTTTCATTTCATGTTCTCTCTGGCTTTACTTCTTCAGACCTCAGTGCTCCATTATAAACTGCATCAACAAGGGACTATATTTTTTTATTCTTTTTATTATATGAGGGATAGTAAAATGTACTATTTTTTAGGAGGAAGAAAGAGATTTCATGTCAAAATTCCTTGAAGTCATCTTCATGTCTTCAGTCATTTTTGGACTTATATCTGTTATGGTCCGGTACCTTGTACCACGGCGATAGTGCAAGGTGGAACCAATAAAGAAGAACTCATATACGGATATGGAATAACACAGATATATTACAAACAGGAATATATACAGAGAAGTAGAAAGTGTTAGTACGAACAATCAGGTTTAGTAGTAATTGTCTGAACGCAACTGTGTTTCAGACTGCCTCTGACTCGACTGACTGACTGACAGACCTCCTGACGGACATCACGCCAGACTTCAGACTGAACGGTATTTAGTTCCCCCCCCACTAAGGCATCATGTGGCACAAGGCTGGTTTAACATGGGATCTCCGAACCCGTGGGCTCGGCCAAAAATATGCCCTTTGAACCCGTATAAACGGGTTAAGGGTCGGTTTACCTCCCCGAAAGAGACTCTGCCCTTCGGCGTAGCCTCATTCGGGTTCCTCCTCACCCGAAGGCAGAGAGTTCAACCGATCAGCCGGTCGCCCGACTTCGGACTGAACTCACTGCTTCCTCTTGAGGAAGTATTGAGTATTTATTACGTATGGAATAGTCCATTATGTTATTATGGGTAAGGTCCCATAACAATATCAAAACTTAAAAAAAAGGCAATGCCTTAATGTCAGAATTCAATAGCCATGGGCTTCACATCACCGTATAGTAGCCTAATGGATTAAATAAAGGGTTCAGTTCAGAATTCCCTGTAGGTTACCCAGATCAATATACATCTGATGAAGGCCAGAAACACTGTGATAGGCAGGAACAATATATAGTTTAGGTAAATCAGATATAATGCAATAAATTGAGGAGGGGGATCAGTTCAGTACTTAATAGCAATATGAAGCACATCCCCCTCTTTATGTCTGTTTTGAAACACTACTAAATAAAATAAGAACTGGACAATATTCCAAGTCATGAGCAGTGGAATGAGTACAGTCTACCCCCAGAGATTAATAAAGGGCTCAGTTCAGAATTCTCAATAGGTTATCCAGATCAATATACAGCTGATGAAGGCCAAAGCACACTGGCTGAAACATTATGATAATAATAACAAAGATAAAGACAATGGTCTGAATATGTATAATGTAAATAATAACACCTCACTTCAGAAATTCAAATAGGTGATAACAACAAAGATGAGGACAATAGTCTGAATGTAAATAATGATAACTCCTCATCCCATAATTTCAGGTAGAAAGTAATCAGGTGATAAAAAACAGAGATGAGGATATTAGTTTGGATGTAAATAATGATAAATCCTCATCCCAGAAATTCACAGAGAAAATAAATCTTGTATTAAAGCAAAAAATTAGAACTTTTGAAATTTGCTTGACTATTTTTATATTTGTTTTTATTTCATTAGTACCTTTTTTGGTTTTAAAATTTTACTTTGTCGGTTTATCCACTTCTACCAAGGAGATGAAAGTGCAATATGAATTTATTGGAGCACAAGTAATAGGCTTTATCTTATACTAAATTCAGAGTCAGATTTTATTAAGCAAGTCAATGTTTTCACAATAAAATTCATAGTAAGCACCCAATATAAAGTTTTCAGGGTGTACTCAGATTTATAGAATAAGTATACTTTTTTTTGTTCTTAGAAATATTTACAATAAATTACCTAGTGGTGTTATGAAACTTGATATTTGGTCATCATATTGTACATTTATAGTTTTTGATATTTATTATTTAATTTCAAATATAATAAAATTGTCATAGATTGTAAGAAAAATATAACCTCAAGAGAGAAAAAAGATATTGTCAAGTTATTGAATGATAAGAACACAATTTTGGAAATTGTGAAAAGTTGAATTGGGATCCATTGAACAATCAGAAAGGAAATTGAAAATATTGACAAGATAAGAACACAAGAGAAAAATGGCTTTACAAATGTCACAAGAAGGTGACTTCATAAAAATTAAAAGAAGAAGAAAGGAAAATGGATTGATAAGGCAAAAAATATACGAGGACATAAACAGAGAGAAGTGATATGGAATATTTAGAACATTGAAGACATGAACACAATGAAAGTACAACCTTCAGGTAAACATTACAAAAATTGTGAAATTTCAGTGAAAAAGTACATGAAAACTGATTAGTCAACTGTCAAGATTAATGTTGAATGTGAAACAGTAGATTAACCTTTAACAAAGATGAAGATATATCCTCAATAAAATGGTGTACATGAATGATAATACCTCATTTTAAAAGTTTACATAAAACATTCTTAATGATTTTTGCTCAAAAAGAAAACATTATTCATCACAATATTATCATAATCTTGTACTACAATTGTCATAATTTTTGAACAAGTATTGATCCAGTGATAATTCAGTATTAGCAGTACATTTTAATGAGCCACATACTCAGAATTTATAATCCAAATTCTGATGAATAGAATAAATAACAGAATAAGACCAGAAATAGGAGAAAATGTGATTCCATTAAAGACACTAGAACAAGAAATAAAATATTGATGATCAGAATGATATCAGAGAGTGCCATTCAAATGCAGAACATATTGTGTTCATTTCATAATGTACACAACATGAAGATATATTTGAACTGCTAGGTAAGTGTGATTTATTTGAGAAATATATTAGAATAATCTAGAACTTAGACTGGGTACAAACCACTTGCATATGTGGATAGAATAGGAATTGAGTAATTGCACAGAAATAGAAATCTTCTCATGGATTTACTCAACCTTTTACATTGAGACAGTGCTAAGAAAACTAAGTCTTACCAGGATGTATTACTGATGAACCCAATCACAGCAGCATAAGATATGCAGATGACACTGTATTGAGGACATAGAAAGAAATCCTAGACAAGGTCATAATAAACTGAAAAATGAAAGGTCTATCAATTGCAAGAAGACCAAATATATGGTTATCAACAAGAAGAATAGTCCAAGATGTGAATTGCAAATTGGAGATGTCAAAATCAATCAAGTACAAAAGTTTCAATATCTGATAAGTGTTTTAACAGAGGATAGAAAAAAGGACATTGAAATCCAAATGTGCATCAAAATAGTGAAAGATGCTTTCAAAAGCCAAACGAAGCATTAAGTAATCGGAGAATATCATTATAAACAGAGTTCTGAAGTCCTATGACGTATCAATACTACTATACCCCAGCAAATGTTGAACATTTTCTTCACAAATGAAGAGGTGACTTGAAGGAAGAGGTGTGATTTTATAGAACGATGCTAAGAATACCATGGACTTGAACTTGTAAGCAACAAGGAAATTTAAAAGAAATGGAAATAAAAGGACATTTAATATTAGAATCAGAAAGAGAGATTTGAAATTTTAGGGACACATAATGTGGTAGAAAAGAGTAAGAAAATTTGACAGAATGGATTGAAGATTGAGAGTGGGGAAACTGCAAAGGACCTACCCAATGAGGTTATATTAAATGAATGTTGGAATAGGGAATGGCAGAGATATTAAAAATGATAAATACTGCTAAGGCTACAAATCATAGGAAATTGTGAAAAGCCATGGTTGCCCATGTCTTGAAGGGTCACAGCATACAGAAGTCTTTATCTTGATTGTAATTATTAAAATGTTTTGGTTTTATTCCGGGTGTTAGTCATTGGTGGTAGTCTTCAGGGAATTTCACACTTAACTTTTCATTTAATCCATGTAGAGTTAGATCAACTGTTATCTCTCTTACATATGCACCTCTTACTCCCTCATTTTAGTAACCCTCTAGGAAAGGGTCAATTGCATTGACTCAATGATTCTAACTATGGTTGTTTCCTTTACGTAGCATGGCAGGTCTCTCAGCTGGGTTGGTCTGGACTAATTAGCTCACTTGAATGACTGCCATGAAAGCAGCAACAGAATATGTAGATTCTAGCAACTTTTGATTTGTGAAGAAAAGGGTTGTAGGATTGAAAATAATTCATGTCATGTCCAGAACAAAACTCTGTATAATAATTGTAAAATGTCTTTTAAACTGATTGACTCTCAGATATAAATTAACAAAAATCTAAAATCTACAAAAAAAAACTTGTTGTCTGTAGCTGAAAATATGAACACAATTATTGATTTTCTCATAGGTATTGTTAGCAGAACAAAATTTGATACATTCTATTGTCAAAATTTGACCTTATCTTGTGACTTAAAATTTCTTGATTTTTTCTGAATGTTACTTTTTTGTTTGTAAGTATAAAACAATGGTCAGTCTGTAAAAAGTTAATATTTCAAGTGTGTATTCAGGCATCAAATCTAGCGTGACAAGTATTTAGACACCATTATATTTGCTCCTCATAAAAGTCTAGCTTTATCTTTTTGTTTCAAGTTACTAAATATAAAATATAGATTAAGAGTGAATTATTCTCTTTATTTGTTATTCTGGAAGTTATTCCTGTCAGAATAAGTGCTAAACAATTGCCTGAAAAGTGTATAAAGAAAAACCGATTAAAGTCAGCATTTGTTAAGGGAAAATGGGTTTGACTTTAGCAAAAAGGAAATTTTCTTTCTCGTTGTGCATTTTCTAATTAGAATATTTGCCATCTAATTTCTGTATCTCTAAAATCGATTTAAAATCTTCAGTTTCTCAGAATATTTAATTCTAATTACTTCATTTACATTATTTATATTATTTAATTTAGTTATCCTCATCTTCATTGCCATATTCACAATGTTTCAGCTGTTGTACACTCCAGCCTTCTTCAGGTGATTGGAATTTCAAACCAAACCCTTTATCTCATCCAGTGACTAGACTCAAAGAGTTGTGAGTTCAATAACAGGCAACAGCAGGGGTGAAGCCCTTCTGGATATGCGTGATCATGAGTCTCCACAATTTCCTGTTCATTGTTGTTGATTCTACAATGAAAACAACTAGTTTCTGGTGCCTTGTCTTTTCAGGATCATGGATGTCCTTTGTAGCTCTTAGTTAAGTTTATCTGTTCCACCATCCATTTACTCAAGCTCACTAGGTATGTTATGAATTTTTTTCACTGTCCGTCTTGCTTTCAATCTGTCTTGTGACTGTCAAATTTTCCAACCTCTCTTTTCTCATTATTTGCCCTAGAAATTTTAACTGTCTCTCTCTTCACCATCCCCCCCACACAGAGGCCAGTCTCTCACTACACTCAGATGATGTTTACTATAAAGGTGGGGAGTTGTATAGCCCAAAAAAGCTTTTCCACTTTGTCATATTTGTTTTTATTAAGATTGTAAATGTGAGAATATAAAAAGAAGAATGATATAAATAACATTTGATTTTCCTCCAAATGGATGAAGAAAATACCTGAGATGTGAAGATGAGAGATCTGAGAAGGTTAATATTTATCCAAATATTGTATAATACTTTTGACCTAGCCTAACTCCATAATACTGTATTAGTAATATTATTTAAATATTATATGTTTTACTTTTCTTATTTAAGCACTTGCCTAGAAACCATCCTTTGGGCAGACATTAGGCTAGCTCCTGTGGAGGGCTTTTGTGCCATCATCGTCCTATGTACATAAAAGTTGTAGGAATTTAGAAATAATAAAATTATTTTATCTTTATTTGATAATTTAATTCACCATAATTTTTCTTTGTATAGGCAACTAATCTCTGTAGTTTGTTTACATTTATTTTGAGTGCAATTTTTATTTTCTTTTAAAATCACCATTCTTTATTATCTCTTCACAATAAAGCCACTCTTAAAAGACATTAGGGAACCCAAACTATGTAACATTTTGAATATATCACAGTATGCATGCTAGGAAAAGAAAAAAAAACACACATGAGCAACATACCCAGCCCAGCTTAAGTTTTAATTATGGTTTAATTAGACAATATCAATTGCAATTATGACGAAAAGTGAAATAAGAGTTAAACATTTAATAAAGAATTTTTTAAAAACCTTTCACACTATTCAATATTTAAATTTAACTTTAAATGAGTTATTTATTTAATTTTTTATTACATGTGAGTACAATAGTTAATATACTTGTTTCTTCAGGTTGTTTATGATTCACCAAAATAGAAAAACAGGGGGACAGATGGACACACATACACTGGACTTTATTATTATAGAATTGAACAAGTGAATCACTAGAATGTAGCTCATTTGAATATTTGTCAAGGAAAAAGTGAAAATCCTAAATTGGTGGAACTAAAGAATGTATCTAATCTGAACATTTTTGCACGGAAATGATGGAGTAGCAATAGACTAGCAAGGTTTCCTTTGTAAGCAAGGAGGTTGCAGGGTGGAAAATAATTAACCACCCACTCACTTTTCAACTCTCTCAAGGCTGGAAATTGGGGCAGGGATCTTCACTATGATTTCTATCTTCTTTTATTTGCCCATCACTTCAGTATGTTGGCAATCATGGCTCTCCACTATTACATATTGTTTGTAGATCTTTGTAGAGTTTGTCTTTTTGCTGTCTCTTCTAATCCTAAGTAATAATAAGTTTAACAATTACTAAAATTGTTAATGTTTATCCTCTCAGTTCCATTTTCACTTCTCTCTTAGACTTCCTGTCTGTCAATCTCTGCCCCAGTTTCTTTGTTTTTCCTTGTCTATTTATTGATTTCCAAAGCATTCAGTATCACATGACTATTTGCATTCATTTTTCTGCAATGATGTTCTTTTTTATCCTTTTATCTTTGGTTGAAAAACCATATTTAGGTTTCTAGAGGCCTGCCCCTCTATAGCATTTGAAGCACTGTCAGGTTGTTGATCACCAAGATGATAGAATATCTGTTTGGCTGATAATTAAGCTATGCAACACAATGGGATTTCACACACACACGTACATACATATATATATATACATATATATAATTATTTATTTAAAAAAAAAAATTTATAACATAAATATGTTATAAAATCACTACAAAAATAGCCATTTTGTTTCAACACCTTCGGTGTCTGAAACAAAATGGCTATTTTTGTAGTGATTTTATAACATATTTATGTTGTAAATTTTTTTTTTTTTTAAATAAAATAATTATATCTGCTCTACTTTGTATTGAGCACTCTTTTAAGAATAGTAATTGTTGGTTATTGGAATTCATTCCATATACACCAATCATATACTTGGATATACATATATATATATATATATATATATATATATATATATATATATATATATATATATGATTTAATTATTTGCTTATTTAGATTATCTGTTGGTGGCATTAAATGTAATAGAACATAGCAGAGTTTTAGTTAATTTCATTTTCTCATGCAATAATTATTATAGCTCAGTGTTTGCACTTATTTCATTATTCATAAATAAATTTAGAAAAATGTATTATGCAAGATAAAGTAACATTCAATAAAAGGTTTATAAATTGAAAATAGATTGAATTTCCAAATTTAATTGTCACGCTGTGTTAATATGGTACTGTTCATGAAACGCTAAATGTTTCTAAGACAATTTACACATAAATTATACCCACTCAATGAGTTTATTTGTTATTCCCAAATTCAAGGATTTTATAATTAGTTCTCACAACAATTCTTATACGTGTACTTTGGAAATTTCAACCATCTCTTCCTGACGTTAAGTATAAATATGCTTTTTGTTTCCATTTTCTCTGAAGCTTTGCTGTTGCTGATATGTTCAGTCCATAGTATTTTCAGCATCCTTCTGTAGAATCACATTTCTGTTTCTTAAAGTTACATCTTTATCTGTGAAAATATTGTCCAGCATTCACTGCCATATAGGAGGATTGATATTACATAACAATTGAGACACTTTCTTGTTTTTAACAAAATCTTTCTGTTTTTTCATACTTTACTTAGCTTTTGGAATGCTTCTTTGGCTATCCCAATGCACCTTCATGGTAATGATGAAAATAGACATTTCTATACAAGAAATAATAGGCATTTATTGAACCAACAATTAGAATTATGGCATATCAATCTCATTGGATTTATTGTTGGCTGAAATATATAAAATCTTAAAACATTTTTTCAAGAAATTAGACTTCTCAAGTTAGAAACATTTAAACATTTTGTTAAAGGTAGTGTAGAAATTGACAGCTGAATGGTGGACAGGAGCATTAGCAAAGGGAGAAAAACTGGTAAGAACCACAAGGGATAGGATGTTGTGGAGAGCCATGAATGCCTATATCCTGAATGAATATGGCACATAGAAAAAGAGTTAACATTTTGATTATATCCTTATTTTCTCATTTCGTTACATGAGCCCTCCATTTTTGGTTGGTGTTCTTGGAAGTTTTCAAATGATGTGATTTAGTTATTTGGCAAAAACAGTGATTTTGTAGGACAAGCCTATCAGGTCTGCTGAAGGATTGTCTTCTTTACAAGCTATTCATTCATTTGAAGCTGTTTTTAATCGTTGATCTGAGATCATGGTTTAGACTTTCTGAATGTTTTTTTTTGTTTTACGGCATATCAACCTCAATGGGTTATTTAATGCCGAGAAGATGTTTATTGGTTGTAATATTTTTTTCAAAAATGTATTGCTGGTAATATTTTCTTTTTTTTTTTAAATGTATTTCTGGTAATATTTTTTTCCAAAAATGTATTGCTGGTATTAAAACCTATTTTCCATGTTTTGACCCCAGTTTGGGGATTAGCTATTTGCCCATAGCTGAGACCCTAACAAGTGCTACCACTCCAGGTCAGGATGTACCTGGGAGCATCAGCAATTAAGAGGTGGTTCCATGTTCCTCAAAATCTCCTGATCAAAATCTCCTTGCTGTCAGATGTAGTTTATCGTTAGACCCAAGATGTATTTCTGAATAAGCAGGATTCCTTGCATGATATCTACATGAGTCTCGATATAACAAGGTTATTTCAGAACATAATTTGAGTTTTCAGGATATATTTTCTAGCATGTTGCAATGTTGGACAAAAGAATACATCTATCCTTCTATCTTCTATCATTTTTCTTTTTTCCTATCCAAAATTTATCATAACTGTTCGATACACTGAGGTATGGTTATACATTTCTAGTGAAGCTCATGTGTATACATACTAGCATATATACAAATGAAGTATAAGTTCTGCCATCTGTGAAATATATTTTTCTTGATTGCTGGGTGGAAGCCATATTGTTCCTACTCATCAGTTTGTTGTATTGCTTACAATGAGAAGAAGGAAATTACTGGAAAGTAACTGAAACTCACTGGAAAGTAACTGAAACTCACCTGAAGTGAGCTGAATATGTAATGCTCCTCATGCAAATGACACTTCCACCGAGCTTCACTACGGCATATGACTTCACTGAATTTGATGTGTTCCTCTCGAAGTTTAAACTGGGGTCATCAGGAGAGAAGGTGCACCGTTTCGGGGCCTTCCTCTCAACGGTTTCAGTTGCACACCGGCCCCCCTCACTGATGTGAGGCCCCACTATAACGATATACAAGTGTTGTAGATAAACTAGTTCAAATGTGTAACGGCGAAATTAAATTTACGAAAATTCCGAAAAACGGCAAACCTCGCCTTCTGAGAATGCAACGTGAACCTCATTACGCATTCACGATCAGTCATGTCATGCCGTCATGTTCGCTGAAACACTCCACGGAGTATTTCGTTTTTTCCATATCCACATAGAACTATTTTCTGTTACTTCTATTAGGCGTTTTATACTTTTGGCCCTATTACGCCCTTTGATTCCAATTTGGCCCAGAAATTGGTACAGAGTGCCTGAAACGAAACCCCTTGCTCCAATTTCCACTGCTCTAACAATTGCATTATAACCCTCCTTTATTAGCTCTGATTTTAGATTTGCATATTTATTAATTTTATAATCGTGGCTTTGTTCCATCCGGCATTCATATGGTACTGTTAATTCAACCAGGATGATTTTATGGTTCACCCTTGAGAGAAGAACAATATCTGGTCAGAGACCTTTACTTGATATTATTTTGGGGTAATCATTACGCCAACCAGGAAGGTCTGAAGATACCTCCCAGATGCCACCAGAACTAAGGAGATTTTTTCCGGGTATAGCATGACATTTGCTTGTTTGCTTAGATCCGACATATCTTTTTCCTTCTGCAACAAATTCCTGGGCTGAATTAGATGACTCAGACTTCATATACTTCTTCATAATTTTGACCAGCTCATCCAAAACACTATTGTGCCTCCATGTATATCTGCCATTGACAAGGGCTGTTTTACAGGAACTAAGAACATGTTCTAATGTTTGTGGCTTTTCCTTACACAGGGGACAAGTGGGATCACTCTCTTTCTTCCATTTAACAAGATTGTTCTTAGATGGTGGCAGGTCATATGTGGAACGTATTAAATAGCTCAACCTAAGTGGAGCCATCTGCCAAATGTCCTTCCAAGTAATAGATTTCTGAAGAGCCTCCTCCCAGTTTGTCCATTGGCCTTGTTGGGATTGTTGTACTCCTTTTACGAGTCTTTTTTTATCTTCTTCTTTCATTACATTTTCGATGACCATGTCACGGCGATCTTTACCAGAAGATTTCGACCACCATTGCCTTTCATTTAGTCCTAACCCTTGTTTCCCTGCTTGAGTGTATCCAATGACTTCATTGAAAGCTAGATTGTCTTTAGCACTTGTTATCGTCTCTCTGACCTTCCACTTTCTCCCTGTTTTTAACGTAGGTTTTAAAGCTTTTATTGCTTTATCCTTGGAATCATCCAACATCATTTGAAGTCTAATTTTTCCGGATTTATACTCTTCCACAATCGATTTAAATGGCAACTTTAGTTTTGCTTGTCTGCAGTACAATGCGATATCAGACAAACCTGGAGGCAAACCCAACCATTTTCGGATATATTTGTTTATTTTCCTTTCCATTGACTCAATTGTACTCATTCCAAATTCGTACACAAGTATGGGCCATAGTACCATTGGAATGAGCACATACTCTAAGCACCATACCTTGTATTTTCCTTTTAGAGGACAAAGATCTATCTTATGGAGATCTTCTTGTAATGACCTGGATGTTTCATTTACTTGCTTGGTATCTTTTAAGGATTGATCATACCACCGACCTAAACTTTTCACTGATTTTTCTGATACAGTAGGGACTCTTTGGCCACCTACTACAAAATTTATGTTTTTTTCAACTTTCCTTTTCTAAGAGAAAGACTTCTGGACTTGTTTGGTTTAGAATATTACTGCTGATAAATAATGATGGCTCTACTCAGTTTTGGATGGCCTTCAGTATTAGCACTTCAAACTTTGTCTTTCCTGGGTATGATGATAAACTACATCCATGTCCTGGGTATGACGATATCCTCTGATCTGGAGGTTTTTAGGAGTATAGAACTGCCTCTTAATTGCTGGTGTTCCTAGGTCCACCCTGACTTTGGGTGGTAGCACCTGTTAGGGTCACAGCTATGGGTAAATAGTTAACCACCAAACTAGGGTTAAAAAACTATGAAAATGTAAAAATATGTATTAATACCAGAAATACTTTGCAAAAAATTATTACCAGCTCTACATTTTTGAAAAAAAAAAAAATTACCAGCAATAATAAATAACCCATTGAGGTTGATATGCCATAAAACAAACCAAACTAAATCAAACTTACTTTGTTCCATTGAATATTACTTTTAAAAAAGAGTATTATATATTTTTTCATAATTTCACTCCAAGCAAGGCAATAAAGCCACTAAGAAAAAGAAAAATATTATTAAAGAGAGAGAACAATAAAAGAATTTGAATTAAGATAAAAGATAACAATTGATATTACATTCAAATTTTTGAAGATCAAAGCAAGAAGTGTGAGAGAAGAAACTATTAGCATAGAACTTATGGTCACATTTAAACAGTTCAACTGCAAAATGATGAGACCTAACAGCCAATCTAGTACTGTGCTTAAATTCATAAAGTCTAGCTACCAAAGTGAAAAATTCATCAAAAGAGTTAGCATGAAAATATTTATAGAAAAGGGCACAGGGAACCTAAGCTATGGCAGTGTGAAAGTAGCTGAAGCCGAGATGCCAGGTCAGGACTAATAATATTGTATATTCTTCTTGGTATTTTATCAAGAATCTCTAAATACATTAAAAAATAATCAGACAAGATGTGTCAGCAATATTTAATACATGGATGAATAGTAGATTTATAAATATATAAGATTCTGGTAAGAAAAAATATGGAAAACAAACTTCAACATATAATATTTTTTGTCTATTTATCTTCTATGTACCAGACAGGGATATTCATGGATCTCCACAACTTTCTATCACTTAGGACACTTAGCAGTTTTTCTCCTTTTACTAAACCACCAGCACCACTGTTCTGTTATCCATTCACACAAGTTTATCATGTTAGTTGCTCACTGCTTTCCCTATCTCTCTTGCCCTCAATATCCCCATGAGGTTAAATTTTCCAAGCCTTCCTTCCTTATTATTTGTCCAATAAATTTTAGCTTTCTCTTTCTTATTCTGAGTATAATTGTTCCATTTTGTTGATTACTCATCCCATTCATGGAATTTTCACTATCCTTCTGTAGAGACACCTTTCTGCTGCTTCATTTCCTCATCGTTGGGGAGATTGTCCAGCATTCACTGTCATAAAAGAGGATGGATATCATATAGCAATCCAACACACTTGTCTTTCTTTGTAATGAAATTTTTGTTTCTTAGTATTTTGCTTAGCTTTTGGAAAGCATCTTTCACTAATCAAATGTTTCCTCAGATTTTAGTGTCACATTTTCCATCCTCTGTTAATACATTTCCCAGATACATCAACTTTCGCACATATTGATGTTGACATTTCCAATTTATAACTTACATCTTGCCCTTTTTTTTTCTCTTGCTGATGCCCATATTTTCTGTTTTCTTGCAGTTGGTGGTTAGTCCTTTCTTCTCACTTTCCTTTACTATCCTGCCTAGAAAGTGCTATACTTTTTCTCCATGGCAGTGATCAGCACAGTGTCATCTACATATCATATTTTGTTAAGATTATGCCAACTGATAATGATTTTTTCTATTCCACAAAACTTTAATATTTTTCTTGTGCAGACAAAATTGAAATGAGGAAAAGTTAACAAGAATAGGTAAACAAAATAGATTAAAAGTTATTAAATTTCAGTGAGAAGATTTCAGGATAAAAAATTACTAAAAATAATTACTTATAAGAGACACACCAGATTATCTCATTTCAATGGAGGTCTTGTTTTCTAAGAATGAATTCAAACTAGCTTCATTCTTAATATTTCATTTGATTTTATTTTAATTCTCTTGTAATTTATATTAGAAAAGTCAGTTGGTTTTACATTCTACAATAGTAAAAGTTACTAGTAAAAGCTTTTTTTAAAATTTGATACTGTGAGGTCACTCACATGATACCAGCAGGGAGAGCCTTGTGTTCACAGGGATAAAAAAACAAAAAAAAACAAACAAAAAAACATACTCAGAAATAACACTAATGAATGTTCAATGGTAAATTAAAATTATACAATTTTATTTATTTTGTGTACTGGTGTGCATGCATTTTAGTTAGAAGTATTTTAAGGTTGCATGTGATAAAAGAAAGAGTGTCCCTTCATATTATAACATGTTTTTATGTTTTGAGGAGAGGAGATGGACATCTCGACTTTCCAACAGTTAGTAGCAAAAGAGGCTGAGATCAGTGTCTCTTGGCACAAAGTCCGTTTTCAGACTGGAAATGTTTCTGTTGCATTTTGGGAGAACTTTTATTATTTTGGTTTATTTATTTTAAACACAGTTTTAATGTTGTTTGTTTTATTTTATTTATGATATTCATTATTATTATTTTATATTTTTATTTCTTAATAATAATAATGATATCCCTACAATACTCACAGGCCATATTGAAGGCAAGAGAGATAGATGAAAATGCGTAAGCTACCTTGCAAGCTTCAGTAAATGCTTGGTAGAACAAGAGCACCTCGATAAAGATGAATGGAAAATAAATTAGCAGCCTTCAAAAAAATTTGAATTGTCATCGTGATTGATGCCTACAAACAGCAAATTTAACCTCCTTTTTTCTCTCTATATTATTGAAGTAATAGCAGTGTTCTTTTTCCATATCCCTTGTCTCTTCAAGACGTACACAATCAAGAGTCTTCACAAATTCTTGTTCTTTAATGTCTTTTTGTTATCTCTCTTGAACCCTGTTGCACCATCCATTTACTCAAACTTGTCAGGTAAGTTATGTGCTGTTTTCCTCTATACCTTTTGCCTTTGCCATGTCCAGAAAGAAATATATAAATAAAAAAATAATTATACTGTCATAATGTTGTGTCTATAAAAAAAATAAATAAAAGTTAATTATAATGTTCAAAAAAATAATTATAATAAAATAATTAATTCATTCATTTTAAACCAATCAGAATCAACCCCACTTTTTTCCCTCTACACACACAAACACATAACATTCTATCGGACAAGCAGTTCACATGGGCAGGTCAGTAACACATGCATCAATGAAAATCTGTTCTTTACCTTTTCAGGCCATAATAGTTACATTCATTTCTTAACATTCAACAAAAATTTGAGGTAAGAAAACCCTAGACACTTCTTGTATTTTCCAACACCGTTATTGAGACACTCCTCTATGAAAAATATTGGTGGAAGACTGTATAAACTTTGTTTTTTTTTATCTTATCCCTCTGTTGGATTCTGATCCTTATTTGATCTATATTTCCCCCCAAACTTAATATTGCTGTCTCTCATTAATCTAATACCACATAACAACCAGATAATAAATTATAATCGTTTTGCTGTTTCCCCATCTTGCTGTTCCCCATTTTTACGAGTATTTTTGGTATATATAAAAGTAAGGGGGTTTGTAATTATTTACTCAGAATTAGAACTCCCCTACACCTTCAATCTGTCCTGTGAGTATCAAATTTTCCAAGCCTTCTTTCCTCATTATGTGCCCTGTAAATTTCAACTATCTTTTCATGATGTTAAGTATAAGTATCTTTTTGTTTCCATTTTATCTAAGACTTCATTGTTGCTCAAATGTGCAGTTCATGGTATTCTCATCATTCTTCTGTGGAACCATGTCTCTGTTGCTTCAAGTCTCTTCTTTAGCTGTGAAAATATAGGAGAACTGATATAACATAACAGTTCATTACTCTTTATTTCTAATGAGATTTTCCTGTTTCTTAATAGTTTGCTTAGCTTTTGCTAATCATTTAACAGATGTAGAACATAGAACCTGATTATTCTGAATAAAAAGCAAAAGTAACAAGATGAAAGATAAACTCGTCAAAATATTTAAGGTGAACAATTCAATAATCTCTGTTTTATGGGAAGCAGACAAGCAGTTTAACTATTAAGTTTTTGTTCTAAAATTGCAAGCGGATAATATTTCTTTTGTTTGGAAATCAAAGAGGAAGCAACAGAAATAATTAAGACATTGCATTTCATATAAATCAAATAATAATATGATCAGATTTATTGTCTATATACCTTGTCATTTTTCTTTTTGAAAACCTGTGTTATATTGAATGAATATAATGCTTAAAGCTCACTAATTGAATTTAGGAAAGACTGACACAACATCATTCTAATTTCTTTCATGTTAGAATATGCTAAGAGAAAAAGAGAGAGAAAAAAAAACTGAAAATGTGAAGTTGCTTGGCACAAGGAAGGCTAGATTCATGCTTCCTATCATAGAATGACAGCTAGATAGCAAGCAAAATTTATAACTGCTTTTTCTTCCATTAACATTAATTTCTTTGCTGATGTCTATAAGACGAGTGGATCTCGTAATGAGAAATCTGAGTCAAGATCAAATTCCACTCGGGTTCATTTCATACACATAGACTTGGAAAGGGTATGAATCCATTCCCCACCAAGGGTTAAATAGTAGGAATTATATCTGGAATAATCATTGTTATTCTCAAAAGTTGTTATTACAACCCAAAATATGCTTTGTCTTTAAATAACTCAGAAAGAATTGATAAGCCATAAAAAAAACTATATGTGTAAATACAATATGATGAACTGTGTTTTTAAACAATAGTTAATGAGGTGTTGTATCATTGTAGAATGTGTTAGCCATAATATTGATATCCTCTATTGATACATATCAAAAGAGTTGCATGGACCATCATTGTTTGCATTGGAGTTAGTCACAATCCAACTCTGCCAAGTGGATCATGAACTTTCACCTATCATAATGGATGGGTGTTCTCTCAAGTAGGCTCCTGAATGTCTATTGGGATTCAAGTTCACAACATTCCCCCACCCCAGATCTGGACTAGAATAATTATGTCTGATGCTGGAAAAATGGTTGGCTTATTGTACTGCTCTACTAGTGAGTATCTGAGACCCCTGCTATACATCATCTTTACAAGAGCAAGATCAGACCAAACATGGAATATTGCTGCCATATCTGAGCTGGAGCTGCCCATTCTTCACTTGCCTCAATTGGCAGCTGATAGCATATACCAGCTTCAGTCATTTGTTAACTGGGGCAAAGAATGACTTGTTTAATTTAAGGCCTCCAAGACAAAACTGCTCTCTCTTAATCATCTGAGTGACCCCATCTGCCTTCCATTAGCATAACTAATGTTAACCTACAGGAGAGTGATTTATTGTGCCACCTTGGGCTAACATGCTCTGCTAATATGAAGTGAAAAAACTATAAGGAATCCATTGCTAGGTCAGCTGTGAAGAAATTTGGTTCACTGTGTCATGCTAGACAATCTTTCTCTCCAGAATCTAGCTTACATATCTATAAATCTATCATTCATCCATGCTAAGAATATTGCTGCCACTTATAGTCTGGTGTTCGTGCTATATATTTAGAAATCTTTAAGTTCCAGAGAAAAATCAGCAATATTGTTGATCCTGGTTTGCTGTTTCAGCTACAGTCATTTTCTCACTACTACAAAGTTGCTTTATTTTTGCATTTTCTGTAAATATTTTCATGGTAATTGTTCAGATGAGCTCTTTGCTATGGGACCTAAGCTTCATGAATTAAAGTGCAGTACTAAACTAGAGACAAGGTCTCATCAATTTACTGTCAGGTTGGCTAGACGTAACTGTAAATTCTATGCTAACAGTTTTTCTCTTGCACTTCTCATTTGCGGAACTCACTTCTGGACTCTTGCTTTCAAGTCAGTTTTAATCTTCAAAAATTTAAAAGCAATGTCAATCAGTATCTACTGTCTTCCTGATTACTTTTCTATTGTTTTCACTTCTTAGTAATGTTTCTGTTTTCTAATTATTCCACACTCTGTAATCCATTGTGTCTTAGTGGTTTCACTGCCTTGCTTGAAATGAATTTAATTAAAAAAAATCTAATTTGCTGCCACTTATAATTAAGGATTAAGTTCTGACAAAGTTTCATCCACAGCAAAGCATATGGAGAGCAGGAGTAAATGTCATTTCCTCTTGTTTCTTTTGTCTTTGTTTTATGTATCCACTCATTGCGATATTTTTGATGATTGTACTGTCAGTGTGTGGGGGCGAATAATAAAAACCACTGACTACATTTGTTTTACCTTTAAATTTTTGACAAGAAAGTATAATTGACTGGTTTCTTTATTATGGCTTATCAACTCTTTGTGGGTTATTTAAAGCGAAAACATATTTTGTATTGTAAAAGTAATTCTTTTTTTTTTATTTACCAAGTGAATATTGTACTAACAATTTTTGCGGCAGAGAATGATTTCTCCAGATACAAATTCTATTTAACCCATAACTGAAGGGAGAAGAGATATATTTATACTTTTCTCCAAGTGTATTTGTACATACATGAATGCAACAAACTCAGCTTGAATTTGAACTTTGCTCTCTGAATTCTTATTACATGTCAATATCAATTACACCAGGGATAAAAAAAAAAAACACATGTTCAATAATTATTTTTATATCAGGGTTTTTTCTGTTTTTCCTCAAGTCAAGAGATTATACTTTATTTGGGGCTTCCTCCTGCATAACATCTTGGGCACTAAGTTAATATCTTGAGAATTGATTTATAACAAAGTACAGCCCAAAATACAGAGGAGAAGCATGAATCAAGGAAAAAATATTTTTAAACACTTAAATAAAATAATTAGCAATTAAACTGGTTTGATCACGACTTTAAATTTTGATTCTGTATATTTTTGTGAGTTGGAATGTCCTGATGAAAATTCCAGTATATACAATATCTACACAAACCATCAATCCAATTCTTCTATTGCAGAGGTACGCAAGAGAATCTCACACGTTACTTGTAATCAATTAAAGCCAATGTGATAGTGTTGATTATTCTAAGACACCTAATTTGCTTCACGCTGTCTGATTGGCTTATCTCAGTGTCAGTCAATAACAAGTTAAATAAAGTGCCATTCCAAATAAGCGCAAATTGTTTGGTTAAGCAAACACTGTGTAAATAATTAGTCTTTGTCGCTTGTAAAATTTGCTTGTTACCAATCAATTCAGTTTGCTTTGAGATATTCCATATTTTAACTGTTTCTTACATAGTTATCATATTAAATATACTTTTTTTCTTTTATTTGATTTAAATAAAATATTCTCCAGTTTTAATTTTGCTCTTTTTGCAACTAACCTTTCCCTTTCAGAATTTCTTTCACAGGATACAATTAACAAAAGAATAAAAAAAATAAGAATAAGAAAATAAGACCTTGTTTCCAATATTTTAAGCAGGAATAGAGGTTTATTCCCTATTTTCTGTTTTGCATTAGATTTCCAGTTCCTCACTAAAGTATTCTTATTCTCTTTCACTCCCAGTAACCCTTTGTGACTTGGCCTTATCTCCTAGCTTGGGGTGAATTGATTAAAACAAATATTACTGATAGAAAAGGTTATTTCATATGTAATGTAAATGGTAATTAAATTATTTAGGGGTAGATAGGTTTACCTATTGACAGGTTCCTCGTCCTTTAGAGGTTTATTCCTTGTTTCCTGTTTAGCAATGGGTTTCCAGTTCCCTTCTAAAGCCTTTTCGTTCTCTTTTACTCCCAGTAATCCCTTGCATCTTGGTAGCATTATCATCTTGCTTGGAGTGAAAGGATTTAATTAAAAAAAAAAATGTCAACATAAATTTTCTTTTGTTATTTTTATAAGTTTAGTGCTGTTAGCTCTTCAAAGGTCTCTCATTGGGAGGTTTTGAGGAATGTGGGACCACCTCTTAAATGCTGTTGTTTCCAGGTCCACCCTGGGGTGGTAGCACATGTTAGGGTCCCAGCTTTGGGAAAATAGTTGATCCCAAACTTGGGTCAGAACACTATGAAAGTAAAAAAAAATATATACATTTTTATAGTAAAAATATCGGTAATACATTTTCATAGTAAAAAAAAAATACCAGCAATACATTTTGTAAAAGAAATTATTAATGTTCCCAAGAAAATTAAATTTTGGCATTAAATGACAGATAAGAAGTTGATATACTGCTAAACAAACAAAAACTCTGCAGTCTCCCAGAGGGCCACAGCCTCACCATGCTAGGCAGTACAGCTGTGGCTTCCAGAGCTTTTGTATAGGGTAGAGGTGCTAATATCCGGCCTAACCAGTTTTGAATTCAGAGTTGTCATTCTCCAAGAGTGGTGGCCAGCCAAAGCTCAAGAGATCAATGTGCCTTGCTATTTAATCCATAGCTAGGAGATAGAACCTACATATCTTTCTTAAGGGTATTTGTGAGAATGTAGATATAATAGTCTGAGCTAGAATTTGAACACAAGATGCTGTGTACATCTGCATAGGTTTAATAGGATCTGATGATAATATCCTTATCAGTTTTTGTTGGAATTTTGCAGAGAAGGAATTATAATTATTATATGCATATCTATGTGTCATTTTATATTATTAATGCACCAATGTAAATTGTCTAACTTTTCCTTGTTGGTATATGTTGCTTGATCTGTGCTTTCAACCTTTGCCCTGTTCTGCCTACATAATCAACATCACACTGACATCTGAATTTGTAAATTACAGATTTTTTTTTTTGTACCAGGTGGTGGTGGTATTTATATGAAATAGCTAACTCTGTGAACCATCACAACTGCAAAAACCAAAACATTTAAATAATAATGACTTAAAATATCTGTTTGGTATGTGCTGGTATTTTTAATGACATGGATAAATTTTATTGAAAGAGTTTATTGAATATTGGAGATTATGCATGATAATTTTCATAAATGAGATGAAATGATTGAATTCTATGTAAATTAAAATATTACTTGTCTGAGTGGACCGATGGACAAAAGTCTTTGTTGAAGTAATCCAGTGCCTTGACCCAAAGATTTGTGAGTTCAGTACTTGGCCACAGCAGAGGCGAACAGAAACTTGGAGAGTTGAATTACTAAAGGGAATTAACTGAAACTAAGATATCCAGGGAAAGCATGACCTGTGGAACTATAGAACAATCTATCCCAGTGGAAAAATTAAAGGGTTTGGTTCAAATTTCCAATATATATCAGCTAAAGAAGGCCAGAGTGTATAAAGGCCAAATTATTGTGAATATGGCAACAAAGATGAGGACAACAGTCCAAATGACATAAATATTGGAAATTCTCTTAACTATATGAACAGATCACTCCAGTAAAACGAAAATAACTTTTTATAATAATATCTGGATATTTAAACTAACTTATGTGGTGCACGTACATTGGTACAGATACAAAAAGGCCTGGATTGTGTGCAGATATGTTTGTCAACACCAGTTATATCTGGGTTTACCCCATCAGCAGCAGTACAGCTTGGCATGTCTAGATATGGGCCTCTCTACAACTGGTCAAGATCCAGGTCTTTGTAATATGCCTCATGCCAATAAAAGCAGTGGGAAAACCAGCAGTCAGAAAGACACAGTGTCTTTTGACTTCATTCCTGTGAGCATTTTGTTCTTTAAGTTACTGTGGTTTCCATGGCAGTGCTATTTTTCTTACCTTTCATCTCTTTCCCTTGACTGCCTCTTAGTCCACAATTTCTAGGAGAGCAATTGGTTTGGTGTTTAACACAGCCTCAACATTCATTCATCATACATTACAAGATATTTTGGCAAATATGTCAAAGCTTCATGGTTTGTCACACACCACAAGGACTTCAACCTTGGCTGAGTTGCGACTGTTTGTGCAGATATTAAGAGTCCCAACACTACAGCATGCATGCATTCTGCCACTGATCATCTGCACATCCACATGCTTCCTGGTCCATGACCAACATTGCTCTGTACTAATGATCAACCATGAGCAACCAGACTCAACAAGAGCTGAACACCATTGTCTTGTTGACCAATATGTTGTCTACAGGCATTGCCACATTTACATCTGGGTGGGGAATGTGATTGGCACTCAATGCACTCTTGCCATACATTACAACAATATATCAATGTTATTAAAAGACAGAGTGACAAGTTGTGTAATAAAGTATCTTCTAATCACTCACCCCAGTTAAAATTTCTTTCTTTATATAGATGACCATTTCAGTGGCAGAGCTGTGGAGTTACCTTAATGGTTAAGAGAACAGAAAATGGAAATCAATGAATTCAAATTCTGTATGAAGTTGTTTTTCATTTGAACTTATTCCTTTGAAAAGAACAGGAATTTACTTCTTCCTTTCATAGGTCATACCAAGAACTATTCTTTGATGTTGGTGCTATATAACTGAGTACAGTCTGTTGCATGATTCTTAGATGAACATTGCCAAGCATCTTCTATTGATCAGAAAATTGTCATGAAGGCTCTCACAGGACACCCTGGTCATTTACCACAACATAGGATAATTTGATTTATTCTGAATTAAATGATTTGTTGTTTTTCTATATTATTTATTGTTTGTCTATATTTCTGAGATGAGGTATGGTAACTATTTACAGTGTTTAGAGTGTGGTCCTCATCTTTATTGTCATACTCTTGATGTTTCAGCCAGTGTACACCCAGGCCTTCTCCATTGGAATTTTGAACTGATACTTTTATTTAGTCCATAGTGGTAGATTATTCTAGTGCCCTGCCATTCTTAGATATCTCGATTTCAGTTAATTCCCTTTCAACAGAGTTGAACAAAAGAAAAGTTGCATTATGCAACTTTTCAAGTTTTTGTTCAACTCTGTTGTGCCCAGGTATTGAACTCTGAACTCTTTGGGTCAGGTCACTTTTTCGGATTACTTCAACCAACACTTTTATTCACTGGGCATGTGTCCTTGCAGACATCTGAAGAAGGCCATAGTGTACAACAGCTGAAACATAACAGCCAAATAATATAGTTAGTGTAAATAAATTATTCTTGTTATGGCTTATGGCCCTTGACCAAAAGCATATTTGGTTGTATGCCCTTGGGACAGAAACATATATATCTAAGCAGAACCTTCCATTATCACCCATTAGTAATTGTCTGTATTAACTGAATTTGTAATTTGCAGCATCTCAGTTTTACAATAGTAGTTAAAAATGTATGTTAGTAAGATAATGTAAGAAAGCAAACACAGTTTGTGTAAATTTGAGGGGTTTATTTTTCAAGTTTGCATGGGAATATTTTTAAAAATCCATATAACATAACAAAATGGTGAAGCCAAGATCTCCACTGACTGGTTTTTCTTTTTCAAAAAACTAATGAGCTGATTAAAAAAAAAATATGGACAGATTAATTTTTTTAAAGCTTTAGATTTTTGTTCTTTTTTGTTCAAGTTAAGTAATTTTTTTCTCATTTTTTGATTTAATGATCATACTGTACCCTAATCCTATCAAAAAAAAATTTCTTCAATCCAAATATAATATTTTGTATTGATTTGTAATAAGTTCTAAAAAATATATTTAGCACAACTTCTATTGAGGTATAGAGAGAGAAGATAGAATTATGAGTAAAAATTTTGAAGCAAAGAAAAGAGCACTGTTTTTCTTTAGAAGGTAAAACTCTCAAGGTTTTCTTGGAGATGGATTTAAAGTATCTGAATGATAACAATGCAAATTGTAACTTTTATGTGGTTTTAATGTGAGTGTTAACAATAGTCTTTAGAATATCATTGTGTCTAGACCCAACCAACTATTTTTTGAAAGAAACCCCAATTTCTCTGCAGTTCTAATTTTAACATTTTTCAGCTTCCAAATCTTTTGTAATGTGAATCATTTGTTAAATGGAGACCTATGTTTTGTTGCCAATTGAGACAAAAACTATCACAGCTTGATAATATAATAGATATGATATTGAACACAGAGTATTTAGCTATTTATCTTTAAACAATAAGTAACCAACACTTTTTAACAGATACACTCAAAAAAGATCTTTGCAATAATCAATGATACATCTCATGAATGAGTTCTAAATAGCTTCTGTATGCTACATCCCTTCAGGAGACAGGCAATCAAGTCTTTTTTTTCTTTTGTGTAGCTCTTAGCAGTTTTTCTCCCTTTGATAAAGCCCCAGCTATTCATTCTGCCATCCATTTACACAAGCTCATCAGGTAAGTGTTTCCCAACCTTCTGCTATCTCTCTGACCCTCAATAATGCTCTGTGAGGGTTAAGTTTACCAAGCCTACCTTCTCATTATGTGCCCAAGAAATTTTGTCTTTCTTTTCCTGATTCTGATATGTTTTTTCTGTTACCATTTTCTTTGACATCCTTGTTGCTTACTTGCTCTATCTATAAAATTCTCAATGTCCTTCTGTAGAGCCACTTTTCTGCTCTTAGTTTTTTTCCTCATCCCGAGGGAAATTGTTCAACATTCACTACCATATAAGAGGATGGATATCATATAGCAATCCAGCAGTTTTTGCTTTGTTTTTAATTAACATTTTAATTATGTCCCTTGATCAGAAGACATTTGATTGTCTGCCTTTTTAGAGAGATGAAAGGAGAATGTTTCATCATCATCAATTAGTGATTTTGTATATCAACTTGATCTGGAATCTGTGGCTTCTCAGTTTTACAAGAATTATTTTTAAATGCAAATTATCAGTAAGTTGGTCTGCTTATTTGCGTTTTTTTGATTAGTTCATCCTCTCACTCATGTAGGTCCATTAAGGCTGTTGTGAATGGCTGATTTTCTAAAGTACCTGAAATCAATGCAAGTGTTCCTCAAGTCAAACACTTATGTAGATGATACCACTGTTTATGGATGTACTTAAAGAAAAATTAATATAATTGGAGCTATGCAACTAATCTCTTCTCTGACCTAAGTCTAACAGCTCAACGGGGAAAAAGATTTGTTTGTAACCTTCTATATCTTAAAAACCAAGCTAATATTCTCATCATCACTAATCAGACCTTCAGTTCTCTCCGGTCACAATGAATGATTTCACACAAGCTTTGAAAGTTTAATTAGAGCCAAGATCACTGCAGACCTGACCACCCTGGGTATGATGATAAACTACATCCGCGTCCAGGGTAAGACGCTAAACTACATCCAACAGCAAGGCCTCTGATCAAGAGTTTTTGAGGAGCATGGAATCACCTCTTAATTGCTAGTGTTCCCAGGCCCACCCTGACCGAGGGTGGTAGCACTTGTTAGGGTACCAGCTATAGGCAAATAGTTAACCGCAAAACTGAGGTAAAAAGCATTATAAAAGTGTAAAAAATAGGTTTTAATACCAGAAATACTTTGTAAAAATTATTACCAGAAATATATTTTTGGAGAAAAAAAATATTACCAGCCATACATTTTTAAGGAAACAATGTTAACAGGAATTGATTTTTGACAATACAAAATATTACCAGGGAAAAAAAGTTGTCATTGAGGTTGATATGCCGTAAAACAAACCAAACCAAACTGCAGACCTGAAGTGGAACTAATACATTTAATCCCTTTTGGAAGTTGCATGATAAATGGTTTCTTCATTCTATCCCTTCAAGAAGTATCAGACTCCTTTTGTCATGCTCTTCTTTACAAGAGTTAAATCAGACCACTCTGCAATCTTGCAAGCTTATCCCTACTCTATTCTTGTTTCCATGGCAAATTTTCAGAAGAGCTCCATTCTTTAGTTCTACCAGTTTAGATCTATACTGCTACATCACACCAAAATACTTCCATGGTGTTCTATCACTGACATTTCCTTCATATTTCAAATGTTAGGAGAAAGTTCTGCACAGAGAGTCACTTGGCGGAACACTCTCATCTGGATGCTTGCCTAAAAACTACAATCTTAACCTCTTCAAGTCAAGGTCAGTCATTGTCTATCCTCCTCCTCTTCATAATCTGCATTTTTTACCACCTCCTCTTTCAATAAATATCATGCCTCATTCATCATAACATTTTTACATTTCTACCTTGAGTGGCTCTCGAGCCCAGTGCTGGAAGAACTTCAGAGTAAAGAAATTGGTATAGACAAATATAGCAATGTTTAAATTTGGCAATTGTGTTGTTTATATTTTTCTATTTAAGTAATCAATTATTTTTTATCCATAAAACTATATTATTAAATGTAAGAAGGAAGTTTACTTTTGAAACCATTAAACAAAAAAAAAATCCAAAGAATGTTGTCCCAAGAAAAAATAATGACCAATGTCTTAGCAATCTGATCTATTCAATTTAATGATGTATTCAGTTGTCATGCTAACATCAGATATGTTTAAGTTTTGACATCAATTAATGTCTCCTGTGACGATGACAACAGAGTAAATTGTTAAGAGATTAGGTTGGTTAATTGATAAATATAGTCACATTACTTACATTATTTACATTATTCGGAATGTTATCCTCATCTCCTTTGCCATATACACCTTAAGAAGGCCGGAGCATACAACTGCCAAAACTTTGTGAATAGGATAACAGTCCAAATAATGTAAATAATGTAAGTCATCATAATACCTCGTCTCTGAGATATAGAGAGATATAGTCACATTGTTTTATAATATAGAAAGCATTAAGAGAAAGTGGAGTGGAATTTTGTATTTACAGTTAAGAAAGCTGAAGTTATCTTTCTTGGGCAGAAATACTTATTTTTTTTGGCCAATTTGTACCTGACTGGAAATTTTCCCAGTTTATTGTTGTAATAAAAATTGCTATTTTTTTCAAGCGAGTTCAACACTGTTAAAATGCTTTAACCCAGATTGTTCTATAGTAAGCTCATTTTGCTGTAAAGTATTCAACTGTTATATAATGTCTGGCTCACTAGGTTTATCTAGGTCTGCTCTACGGTTGTATAGGGCTCTTTTTAGTTAATTGTTTACTCATGTCAGGGTTTTTTCTTTGGGCTTTAAACCTGTATCTGTACAATTTTTTCAACAGACTTTCATGTTTCTAGCTCTTTCTTTATATATATATATATATATATAATGTATGTACTTTTAATACTATTAATTGTACCCCATCAGCATTCAGTAAATAAATCAATGGTCATCATCTTTCATGTACCTTCAGTAAATAAACTACTATGGCTCTCCACAACTTCCTATTCTTTGTAGCTCTAACAAATCTTTGTCTCCTTGCTATCCTTCCCCAGTCCCTGTTCTGCCATCAATTTACACATGAACATGTACGTTGATCATGGCTCTCCACAAGTTTCTTTCTTTTGTGGCTCCAAGCAATATTTGTCTCCTTAGTATCCTTCTGTCTCTCTTCTGCCATCCATATTTACACAAGCTCATTAGGGAGGTTACTTGTTGCTTCCCTCTTTAAATCTTGCCTTTAATATATCCTGTGAGTGTTAAATTATCCAAGCCCTTTTTCCACATGTGTCCCAGAAATTTCAGCTATCTTTCTCTGACACTCAGTTCAAATGTTCTTTTCATTCCTATTTTCCTTAAACTTCATTATTGCTGATATTTTATGTCCAGTGTATTCTCAGCATCCTTCTGTAGAACCATATTTCTTGCTTCATGACCTCTTCATCTAGGAAGAAATTTTCTAGCATTTATCATAAGATTGATACTACATATCATTTCAGCTTTCTTTTCTTGGTTCCTAACTAAATTTTCCTATTTCTTAAAACATTTAGATTTCAGAAAACAGCTTTCCCTATGCTAGTGTGCTTTTGAATTTTTTGTGTCACATTTTTTTGTTACTTGTTATAACATTTTCAAAACAGTTAAACTTCTGTACTTGCTTTATTTTGATACCTCAAATTCATAGCAACTTGGTTATAAATTTGAAATATTCATGTTTTTATTTTTTATTGTTTAAATTGATTGCCAAAAATATTCACCAAGTCTGGAAAAAGTTTTCTGTCATACAAAAGTATGAGTTTTTTTAAAAAAAAAAAAAAAAAAAAGAAGTCCTTTCCCAATTTGTTTGCAGAATTTGTTTTTAGTTGACTGATGTGAATTAATTTGACTACATAACACTATTTACTCTGGTTATGTGTTCTTTTATAACCCAGCTGCAGCAATCTGAGGAAATGACTTCATTGTCTACTTGAATTAACCAACTTGTGAGATGCTTGCTTTACATGAGAGTTGTGTTAACAATGATAAATCATTTTATGATATTATTCTACTTTTATCAGAAGGTGGAATTTCTTTTGTTTGTTTATTATTCTAAAACTTGCTTCTTTCAAACAAAAGAATTCTCCCTCCATCAACAAAATATTTTTACTGCGTTACAGCTAATCTATATAAAAACCTTGCCCTGCATGGAAATTGAAAAAAAGCAAGTTGCAAGAGAATGGGATTGATTATATCAGATTTTAAAAAAATAATTTCCTTACAATTGAAAGAAAAACTTCAGTGACAATTATCATTCTACTGAAAAATATTGAAGGTGGGGTGATACATTATATATGTATCACTGTGTATGTATATATCATATACACTTCATCCAGTGTTGAATATTAAACACATAAATTGAGTATTCTTCTATTTCATTATTCCATTAGGACTTTGATGATCCTGGCACTTATAATTTTCTGTTCTTTGTAGCACTTAATAACTTTATTTGTCTTTTGTCTTTGTTATCACTCTTTTAACCTTTTCTGCTATACATTTACTCTAGCTTGCTAGGTAGGCTATACACTACATTCCTCTGCTTCTCTTGCCTCCAATATGCCCTGTGAGTATCAAAATTTCCAAGCCCTCTTTCCTTATTATGTACCAAAGAAATTTAAACTGTTTCTGATTTTAAGTATGTGCTGTTTTTATTTTCATTTTCTCTAAAACTTTGCCATTGATCACAATATTTGCTCCATTGATTTCTCAGCAACCTTCTGTAGAACCACATTTTTGTTGCTTCAAGTGTCTTCTTCATCTGATAGGTGATTGTCCAACATTCACTGCCATGTCGGAAGACTGATATCACATAACAATTCAGTACTATATTTTTTCTTTTTAATGACATTTTCTTGTTTCTTATTACTTTGCTTAGCTTTTGGAATTCATCTTTCACTATCTCAATGCACCTTCGGATTTTTTCCTGTGTTAAAACACTTCCCTGATAGTTGATTTTGGTATCTCTAGAGTGAAAATTTTGCATCAAAATTCAGCTGTGTCAAGCTAAGAACTTCTTTGTCTGTTAACTGTAGTTAGGACATCTAGTCAATGTGAAGGGTCCTTTCCTTAACTACATAGTATGTGCTTAACCAGGGTTACATGTAATATAGTGATTTTCTAAGTGTAGGTTAGATGTGGTACAAGAAACTCATATATTAAGAACTGACATGGTGGAAACCTTTTACATGGAACTGTTTCTTTCCCTGAGAAACATTAACAAGGGAAATTCAGAAATTAAAAAAAAAATAGTATCATGAAAGAAAAACAATATTATACATTCAAATTTAATTGAGAGAACTTTGTGAAAATCTGTTGACATTAAGAAAAGAATAATATGTAGGGTTATTACAGATTTCTTTTAAAGCTATGTGTTAATTTCTTTTTAATTTTTTAATATTGTTTTGGTCATACATAAATATTTTGGCTTGAGAAAGAAGATATTTGAAAAAATGAATGGGAAACATGTTTGCTTTATAAATGTTTCCTATTTGTTCTTTATCTTATGTGGATTCTGATCCATATTTGATCCCAACTCATTAATATCTATAAATGCAAGTTCCAGAACTTTCAGTTGATATTATATATTGTGTGTGTGTGTGTATGGACTGCTATTCAAATAGACTCTTAGTTAAAAACTAATTTGCCAGTTTTCTGTACATTGATGTCTCATTATAAATTTATAAGTGTCTACAGCATTTCTTAATTCTAATTGATAGTCAGTTTTTCCTTCTGAATCCTTCTTTCTATTCGTTACAAGAATTTTCATTTGGTTAAATTGTTTTTCTATCATTATTTTCTATCAATTATTCACGAGTCCTGTTTTTCTGGATATGTTTAAGCATTGACAGATTCTGTTCTATTTTCTTGTCCTTGTTTTCTTTATCATTTCACCATAATCAAGGTGGTAATGCCAGTAGTTTTGGGAGTGAAAGATGGGAGTGAGAATAGGAATGATTGAGGAAAGTACAAAAAATGAAAGAGGTTCAAGATGACTGACATTGCAACTAAATTTTTTTAAGATTGAAGTTATCAGGGAAGCAAGGAAATGGAAGTGAGTTCCAAAGGTGGTAATTGTGAGAAATTGTTGGAGTAAAAGGGTGGAACCTAGTTGCTAATCTCAGAGCATGCATAAATACATGTAGTTGGGACACCAAGGAAAAAAACAACATATCAGGGTAGATCACATGGCCCCCGTGGATAGAACTCACCGTTTTTGGAAGATTTTATGTTATCACAATGTCGGAAATAAAAAGAATCTAAATGAAATTGGCTAGATTATAGACCGAAAAAACAAAAAATTCTTCTAAATTTAAAAATTCTGTTGTCATGTAGAGGCACATCAATTTAGACAGATGAAGTCCTGCTGGAAGAAACTCTTTACAAAAACTTTTTCCACTTTTCATACATCTCCATATGTTTATGTATATATATATATATATATATATATATATATATATTAAAGAGGCCAACAAACAGCTAGCCGACAAAGAAACCTATAAAAGCATACCTTCAGATCCCCTTCCAGAATACCAAAAAGAATTAACTAGCTCACTAAACATAATGCTTCGCAACAATCTAATCGACAAGGAAACATATACAGCACTTACACCCACAAACATTGCATCTGCTCGTTTCTATCTCCTTCCTAAAATACACAAAAGCAACAACCCAGGGAGGCCGGTTATTTCATCGTTCAACTGCCACACGACAAAAATTTCCAAATACATAGACCATTACATACAACCCCTAGCTAAGGAAGTAAAATCCTACATCAGAGACACAACAGATCTACTAAACAAAATTAATCACATACAAACAGTTCCAGAGTGACCTAACGTCCATCGTCACTAGAATAGTGACGATGGACGTTAGGTCACTCTATTCAAACATTAAACACATCGAAGGGCTAACCGCCCTTCAGGAAGCACTTACTAAAAGACGAAAATAAGACCCCCCCCACAGAAGTTATCATAAAACTCATGGAGCATGTCCTTACATTGAATACTTTCAACTTCAATGGAGCACACTACCTTCAAATAAGAGATTGTGCCATGGGCACCATTGCAGCTCCATCATATGCTACAATATTCATGGGAAAATTTGAGGAGACCCATATCTATCCAACCATTGGTAGCGACTGCGTATTCTATGCAAGATATATCGATGATATATTCTTTGTATACACGGGTAGTGATGACAAACTTACCCAATTCCTTATGACCCTAAACACAGTGCACGACTCCTATAAGGTTGACTATGAAAAATCCACAACATCAGTAACATTTTTAGACACCCGCATTTACATAGATGAAAACAGGAAACTACAAACGACACTACACACTAAAATCACCGACACCCACAACTATCTACACTTTAAGTCTTCCCACCCTAAACACTTCAAAGAGAACCTTTCCTATTCACAAGCGCTTAGACTCAGAAGGATATGTTCCAACAATGAAGAATTAAATAAACACATTGAAAATCTGGAGCATCAATTCACAACACGTGGCTATAGACAACACCTAATCAGGGAACAAATAAATATAGCAATTTCCACACCTAGAGAAGACACCCTAATGTACAAGATTAAAAATAAATCTAGCTGCATTCCTCTAGTAACCACTTTCAATACCACTCTGCCTCCACTATCCCAGATAATCAAACATCGCTGGGAAATACTACATCTTAAAACCAGACCTAAAAAAATTGTTTAAGGAACCTGGCCTTCTTGCATATCGTAGACCTAAGAACCTAAAAGAAATCATAGGTAGTAACCACATTTTAGGGGACAAGGTAATCCGTAATAAACTAAGAATAAATACAACAGGATTTTCCCAACCATGCAACAACAAAAGAAGTTTATGTTGCAACCATATTAAAAACATGAATTCATTCAGTAGCTGAATCACTAAATCTACTTTCAAAATCTACCACGATTCTAACTGTAGAAGTCATAACATAATTTACCTCCTAGAATGCACACTATGCCAGAAAAAATATGTAGGAAAATCTGAATGGCCCTTTCACTACAGAATTAATAATTATCGTAATCGAATTAAGTCGACTCCCCATGAAAAATTATTACCTGTAGAACAACATTTCCACCTGGAAAAACACAATTTCAAAACCCATGCCAAATTCACTATAATTGAGAGAATAGAAAAGTTCAGAGCAGATAACATTAGAAAGATTTTAGTCCCATGAAAATAAGTGGATACAATGTCTAAAAACAAAATATCCAGCCGGGCTAAATCATAAATTTAACAATACAGATAGTAGCAATATATAAATCAACAAATCAAAACCTACCCACATTTCTCACCCACACAAGACAGACATGCTTACGGAGGTGTTGAGGCCTCACACTTATACACTTATACACACACCCACACGAATATACACACTTACACACATCATACTCACTCACTCCCTAAGGAGCCAAATGATAACACACACCCACAGCAATACACACGCTTACACATATCATACTCACTCACTCCCTAAGAACCAAATAACACACACACAAACTCTAAACAGAGACACATCCCCTCAGCAGGCCCAATAAAACTGTCAAACTGATCAGAGAATTCATAGCAGCATGTATCTATCCAGCTCTTATCTCAAATAATAACTTAAAAGAGACTGTTTGCCCAACACAAGGATTGTTAAAAGATTCATGTTAAAAAGATAAAAAAATCAAAAAAACAAATGAAAACTACAGACAAAAGTTCATTTTCTCCATCAAGACATTCATTTCTGTAGTTCACTGCTAGCAGCAAGCAGAAATATTTCTCCTCCCGATTTGGTCGAAACTAGTCGAGGAATCTAAATGGAATAATAATAAAAAAAACGAAAGAATATTAATCTACAACCCAGTGTGTCTAAAGATTTTAATTTTTTAATATTTTTTTATTGTTCAAAAAAAAAAAAAATATATATATATATGTGTGTGTGTGTGCTCCTGGCAAAAAAAACATATGTATATATTTTTTACTCAGGTGTTGTAAAAACAGTGTTATATAAATGAGCTATTAAATATATATTAGTGAATGATTTGAAGTTTCATGCAGTTACACAATCATCAGGTGTTGACTGTTTAGCACCTGATGGTTGTGTAACTGCATGAAACTCTGAGTTGTACTATCAATGTGGGATATATGTAATATATATATATATACATATATATATTTATATATATATTTATATATATATATATATATATATATATATATATATATATATAATCTGAAGAACCTCTTAGTAAGACAATACATTGTTACACTCTCAAGTTTTGAAATTAAGAAGAGAGAGAACTTGTCTTTCTCCTATAATTTAATGACAACAGAACCAGTATATATATATATATATATATATATATATATATATATATATATATATATGAAATGTTTTCGTGAACAGTCCCAAGAGAAGACTGGGCATTGTTTCTCGTAAGCAGATTTCTATCTGTGTGATACTATACCAGAAACTTTGAGTTACGTGAAGCTAAACTTTCTAGTGTCACTCAAAACATAAGGCTTACACACCAGTTCCCATCTGATCACTGAAGTTAGGCAACATTTTTTACAATATTTTAAAAAGCAAATCTATACATTTAATGTTTTTTATTAAAGTTTCCATGACATTCATAAGAGCTACAGAAAATTGTGGGGTGTCAAGACTGGGAACATCCTGAAGGGACATGGCACATAGATGATGATGATTGGTATTTGGAACAAGACCAAATAAATTGGCTGATACCAGAAAGCTGCTGATGCATAGAGTTTAGTAAGTTGATAACAATAAGCATTACTCCCTTGCTTAGATAATGGGGAAATTATGTAACGGTTCATTTCGAACTGTTAATTTGGTTGAATTGGACAAGCAACAGTGTGAAGTTTTCATTGTGAATTTGGACAGCCACCAACTATGGGCATTCTTGCTTATATTATCCTTACATTCTGATTGGTTTTTACAATCTGTATATTCTTATTTAGAGAAGCATATAAAAGCAAGAAGCTAAAATAAAGAGATTATGTTTTACAGGGCAATTGTATCTGTAATGTAGAGACATGATGTAATTTCTACATTATTCTGAATAAAACTTACCTAATATCAAGGCTAATAGAAATGTTTTTTTTTCTGTAAAATTACACAATTATTGGTATTACAAAAATGATACAGGAAACTGGTATTACTGAAAGTTACACAATTATTAGTATTACAGAAAATGAATGCAATAAAATACAAAAATATTTTTTAGTACTGTAATTGGGGAGAGCTATGGAAGAAAGATGTATTCTGCCACTTGTATTTTCCCTATTTTGTGCATTATTATATCTGATATAATAACGTCATAGTTCACAGATGGAAATGAATGGCTGAAATGAAAAGGAAGGACAAACATACTTTGTTCTCAGAGATCCTTTTATATCACTAAGACATAAAAAAAACTATATATATATATATATATATATATATATATATATATATATATATAACTATACTCGTTTCGGAAAACCCTCGAATTTTTGATTTGCCCTCTTTCAACTGACGATCAACTTTGCCAACTTTCCCTGACAATCCGTTTAGGTGAAACCTAGGTAGGTTTGTCTGGCTCACTAGGTTTATCTATATATATATATATATATATATATATATATATATTTATATACACACACACACACACATGTCCCATGCAGAGAATGATATATCACATATATCTACACAACAAATCAGAGTGTAAAGAGAAACAAAAAGGAAGGGTCTTACATATAATATGGAGATACTCCAGTATCTGGAGAGGCCATATTTAGGACTCCAGATTCATCAATTCATCTATGTCCCAGGCAAGTACATATTCCAAAGATGAGAAACAGTATGTCTTGGGTTTTTCCAAATTGAAGACTGAAAGCTGGCGTTTCATTCTATATCTGGTAAAGATATATTCCCAAGTCAAATAGCATCATTTGTTTGTAATCTGCTGGTGAGGCAGATTTAACATCAGTCTGGACCTCTTGGCATAGGCTAAAAGAAAGCAACCTCATGTAATGACTGCTGTA
Organism: Acanthosepion lycidas; assembly: GCA_963932145.1. NCBI lineage: Eukaryota > Metazoa > Mollusca > Cephalopoda > Sepiida > Sepiidae > Acanthosepion > Acanthosepion lycidas. The sequence goes on along the minus strand of OZ010585.1, from coordinate 85,971,368 downwards.
AACAAACAGAAATTTGACTACCACTTTCATCACTGTGTGGAGTGATGTCAATAAATGACCATCATGTGAACCATGTGATGTATCTCCATCAAAAGGAAATAATCACTTTCTATATCCTTATAGTACTAGTTTAAGAACACTAGTGCTTTCAACTTTGTCCATATTCTATGAATAAAAAGCAAGATATTTTGTTGCTCACTATTTGAGTGAGCCCTCGTGGATGTGAAATCAAAAAAGTGAAGTTATGCCCACTGAAATGTTCATAACCCTTTCAAAGTTAACTTTGGATTCATTTCACATCAGAATGGCTCACATAAAAAGCAACTTTCTCTTAATCAATTTTAGTCGTTTGCATAGGAAACCTTTGATCCTCATTGAATGATTTACTTGGAATTCAAATTTGATTTTTGTTCCATAATTTACTGTTACTATTTACATTGTTTGCACTGTTGTCCTCATCTTTATTGTCATATTCCTGACATTTCAGCTGTTGTACACTCTGGACTTCTTCAGGTGGTATACATTGGAAATTCGAACTGAACTCTTTTTCATCCACTAGGATAAAATGTTCTAGTTCCGCGTGTCATTCTTTTTCTGGATATCTCACTTTTCAGTTATTTCCCTTTAGTAACTCAACTCTTCCAGTTTTTTGTTCAACTATGCTGTGGCCAGGTATTGAACTCACATCTCTTTGGGTGAAATCACTGGAACACATGGCCCAGTGGATAAGAGTGCTTATTGAAGTAATCCAGTAACTAAGTACTTCAACCAATGCTTTTATCCTTGGGGACACCAGTGTAAGAATTTTGGGGAATTATGAACCTAATGTCTCAGTAGCCATTTTTACCAGAGCTCATATTCCAATTTGTTGTTCTTGCTTTTCTCTAGCACTCTCAGTGACTTGACCCAAAGAGATGTGAGTTCAATACCTATCCACAGTAGAGTTGAACAAAAATTTGTAGAGTTTAGTTACTAAAGGGAAATAACTGAAACTGTGATATCAAGAAAAGGCATGGCATGTGGAACTAGAACAATCTACCCTGGTCGACTAAATAAAGGGTCTAACTTTCTGTTTTCAATGCATATTTAGTTATTATGCATCTGTGTACAGTTAATTCTATGAAAAGTATATTTATTCATTAGTTGGAAATACAATAAATTAAAAATTTGTATGTGAACGAATATTTGTTTACCCCCACAATATTTGTTAATATTTCTATAAAATCCTGTAATAAACTCTGGATGTAACAATAAAAAATTACATTAAATTTTGTTATTTTGTTTGATTTTTTTTGGATCTGAAATTTTCCTTATGTGGCAAATATATAATATTAAAAATACATTTCTTTTAGGAGGCACCTATGTTTTTGACTAGTATTTGGGTTGCTTAAATTTGTGAAAGAATTAGAATCCTTGAAGAGAATATAACATATCTGAGTGGAAGGAAAATTCTTAGGGTTTTCAAACAATTAATTTATTTAAAAACTAAGAACTTTCCTTCTCACCAAATAACATGCTGTGCAAGACATTTTGTTTAATTTTACATTTTTTCTTTTTCATTTTCCCCATTTTTCTTTTTTCTTCTTTTTCTTTTCTTTTCCTTTTTCCTTTTTTCTTTTTCTTTTTCTTTTCCTTTTTCCCTTTCTTTTTCCCTTTTTCTTTTCCTTTTTCTTCTTTCTTTTCCTTTTTCTTTTTTCTTTTTCTTTTCCTTTTTCCTTTTCTTTTTTATTTTTCTTTTTCTTTTTTCTTTTTCTTCTTTCTTCCTTTTTCTTCTTTTCCTTTTTTCTTTCCTTTCCTTTTTTCTTTTCCTTTTTCTTTTTCTTATCCTTCTTTCTTTATTTTCTTTTCTTTTCTTTTTCATTTTTCCCCATTTTTCTTTTTTCTTTTTCTTTTTCTTTTCCTTTTTCCTTTTCTTTTTCTTTTCCTTTTTCCTTTTCTTTTTTCCTTTTTCTTTTTCTTTTTTCTTTTCCTTTTTCTTTTTCTTCTTTCTTCCTTTTTCTTCTTTTCTTTTTCTTCTTTCTTCCTTTTTCTTCTTTTCCTTTTTTCTTACCTTTCCTTTTTTCTTTTCCTTTTTCTTTTTTCTTTTCCTTTTTCTTCTTTCTTTTCCTTTTTCTCTGTCTTTTCCTTTTTCTTCTTTCTTTTCCTTTTACTTTTCCTTTTTTCTTTTCCTTTTTTCTTTTCTTTTCCTTTTTTCTTTTCTTTTCTTTTTTTCTTTTTTCTTTTCTTTTTTTCTTTTTTCTTTTCCTTTTTCTTTTCCTTTTTCTTTTCCTTTTTCCCTTTTTTTCTCTTTGAGTTGTTTAAGCCGCACTGGCATAAATAGTGGAATTGCTGAAGATTTAGTCAGTTTGAGTCCAGTTGCTTATAAACAAAAGTTGTGCATATACATATATGCACACCCATAAGTATATATTTATAAAAACATAAAAATGAATTGAAATGTAAGGAACAAAAATCTGGAAGAATTTGTCCTGACAACAATCTGAAGAAATCTATTTGTTCTTCTTCCTCCTCTCAAGCTTACAATACAAAGTCAAGGAAAGGAAAAAAAAATTATCCTGTCTCTGCTAAACTTGTACATAATTCACTCACACTTCTACGTTTCGTCATCTGCAAACAGGCTTATTTTCAATCTGTGTACTTACTTGATGTTACCACAGTTTGTCCTGATAAGCTGGCGCCATATCTTGGCATTAGCATAAGTGCTACAAAAGCTGATCACCAATTGGCTGACACTTGGCTGGCCAGAAAGCATGAATAACCTTGTTAACAATTTGCAATCACATGAACCACAGTCTGACCAGAATTCTCACCAGATTACGAAGACATCTTTTTTTTTTTTGTCTAATGCTTTTAGTCATTTTTTTTTTGTTGCATGATCTTCTTAAGAGTTTTACCCTTTGTCTTGCAGTAAGAATCTCAATGAAATATTCAGGAACATGGAAAGAAAAACTTTTTGAGTGTCAGATTTTATAATCTCATGAAAAACTGTAGTCAAAAAAACAACTTTTTGTGGGTTGGTTGATAAGTAAGATCGCTTGCTGTGTGGCAGTGTTGATTGTGGAGTGCTTATGGCTATATCACAATGAAAAAAAGAAACAATTTTAATATGATCATCAAAGTTAAACCAAGTCAAAACTGGTCAGTACTTATATGAGTAACCAATTTGGAAATTGATATCGACACAGAATTTGACATTGGAGAATTGAGTTCCAATTCCCAGTTAGTTTTATCTTATTCATTTATGGGCAAATACTGTTGTGAAAGGTATGAATCTACCTCTTCTCACCCCCAGCTGTGGTTTAATTAGTTGAACTTCTATCAGTAAAAATCATTATCCCCACACAAAAAAAAAAAAATCTAAAATATTTTATGGCTTTAAATTACCTGCAAAAGGTTGATAAGCCATAAATTATAAAACAATCAATTGATGATTGTAGAGATAGGAATATGTTTGAAAAGATAATATTTAAAGTTCTCTATGTACATTATTCAAACTATTGAATCCTCATCTTTGTTGCCATATTTATCACAACATTTCAGCCATTGTATGCTCCGGCCTTCTTCAGGAGATTGGAATGTCAAACTGAACCCTTTATTTTGCTCGCTAGGGTAGACTGTTCTAGTTCTATGTGCCATGTCTAATGGATGTCAGTTATCAGTTATCTCCTGTTAAGTCACCTCTCCAAGTTCTCCACTGCTTCTGTGTGTGTGTGTGTAAGTGACTGACTGCATCAATAAAATCATGATTGATCTGAAGAAGTCCTGTTAAGGAATGAAACATATAGCATGGATTTTTTTATTCCATTTTGTCATTTAGTTAGCTACTATTAATCTGATATATAGATTTCTATATCATATCTTTGTGTATTTTGTATATATCATATAAATACATATTTGTATATATCATAAAAATAAACAACCAAAAATTCTACCTGAAGCATATATTGATTCTTTGGGTGTGCTAGAATCAATAACTATGAATTCTGGGATTTACTGTTAGTTTAACTTGTTTTTTTTTTGTTTTTTTTATTAGTATTGCTTTTATGTTCTGTTGATTTTTATTGCAATTCTCAGGTTGATATTGCCAGACTCTGAAGCAACATGAATCAGAAATTAAGGAACACCCTTATGAATTTTCAGCTTTCACTCTTTGACCAATAAGGTTATGCCAACCAATCGGTGTCATTTAAATCTCACCAAGTTATTTTCTTTTCTTGCCCCAAAACAAATATACTACCATTTTTATTGGCATTCAACTTGTAATATTAGATTTTTTTTTAATCAGTTCATTCCATGTAAGGTACCAGCACCACCAGGATGCAAGGGGTTACTGGGAGTGAAAGAGAAAAGATTTTAGAAGGAATCAGAAATCCAATTCTAAACAATGAACAAGGGCAAAACCTTTACTCCTTTTTAAAACAGTGTGACAGTAGGTCATAGGCTAACCTAATGTACAAGTTGTAGTTTGTGTTGACTTGTAAGAGAATCGATTTCATTGTCTTTCTCATCAGTTCTTTGATGTTTGCTTTAGCAACAATAAATCTCTTCTTTAATCTTCTTGTTCTCTTGCCAATCTCTCATCATTCGTCCTTTGCAGAAAACCCACACTCTACACGATGATCCATAGGATCTAAAACAATTCCCCCATCAGTGTGAAATAACCACAACAGCAATGATAGTTATAATTTTCAATTACTTTATTCTCATACCAAGATACAAATACAAAAATACACTTGGCCCCTGGTCACTCAGCTGTTTATATAATACTGGGGAAGTATTACGTTGGCGTAAAAATAATGTCGTTTTCTCACGTAGTAACATATGTGAGAAAACGACATTATTCTTGCACCAACCTAATAACTTGTCTGCCTGTGGAAGTCCCCCATTATCTTATGAGATCCTCCATTTCTACTTTACATCTTTTTCTACAATCGGTAATCTGATTTTTATATTCTTTTTGATGGTCAGAAATTTACATGCTACCAGCAAAATGTGAGAATGTAACATTCTTAAACCTTTGAGCCCTGGGTTCCTGAACAATTTTAATCCTTCTGCCTGAGCTCCCGAGTCAAAATTCGCAAATAATTGGTATGTAATGTTTCCCGGTAGATATAAAAATAGTTCCAAGTGTTTACTCACCGTTCAACTGGTGGCTGGTCATTAAATCCTTTTTCTCTACCAGTAAAGTGGTGGTCAGGGCTCAAAAGGTTTAAATATTTGCCTTATGAGCAGCCATCTTTTTTACTCAGGATTTCTCAAGACAGCTTCCGTTCTCCAACCACAAGAATATTAAAATTTCTTAGATGGAATATTGTGAATTATTATCAGTTTCTGAATGGTATCACTTTTATGTTTTATTGCAGCTCTTAGATTATTCATTTCTGAATCAAAGTTGTCTTCAGCAAGACTTGAACTTGCACATGTTATCTTTAGAACCATCTCAATGTCTGAACAGTTAATCTACAAAGGCATTGTCAATAGATTTTTTTCTTAAATAAACTATTATTCCTGAGTTCCATTCTGCTGCTATAGTTGTTGTGGTTTCATTATACAAATATTATTCGATATAATCATCTTCAAATTTCTATAAAGATTATGCAAACATCATCAATGAGAAAAAAATAAACAAGCCTTGGAAAGATTTAAATGAGTAAATATCATTTAGAAAAGTGATATGGCTTGTTTCCACAACGTAGAATGGTGGAGTGTTTGTTGTCTACTCAGTAAAGCACCGTCACTCTAAGATAGGTTCCCAAGAATAAGGCATGTTATTTTTCTACATAATTACCATCAAGAAGAATTTACTTTTCCAATTCAACATGTTTATCACTATAGAAATAAAACATTTTGCCTGTGTTACCATCACTCCTGTCTACAGTTTTATATAATCACTATCAAGATTGTTGCATTTTTCTCATTTATACACAAGTGCATACATAACCTCTTTGTAGAATGTGGTGTTAAGTAACCAGAACCAACTCTGTTCCTTTGTAACAACCTGTATTATTTGTGTGGAACCATTTCCCAGATAAATGTTGTTTGAGGCACCCAAAACAGATAATAGTCCTTATTTGACCCCTGCAGATTATGTGATCATATCACTGAGTTCATTCTTCTGTCAGACAGGCTGCATGTTTTACTACACAAAAAGAGGACATTCATATGCAAACATCTTAGTCTTTTATTTATTTATTTTTTTGGACAAATACTTTCCATCTGTCTGGTTTTTATTGATATCTGAGAAGTCTACTATTCATCCATGCATTCACTATTTCTGTCATGTTTAATCTGGTTCCTCTGCTCTATATCAAGAGAATCTGCAATGTTATCAGGGTTATAGCCATATAGATTTTAAACATTGTTTCTCATATGATCACCAAAGTTAAGCAGCATCAACCCTGGTCAGTATCTAGAAGGGTGATCACTTGGGAATACCAGATGTTATAAGTTTGGATGTGCGGGTGATGCAATGGATTATAGCTTGGAATTGATAATCAGAGAGCTGAGTTCCAATTTCAGTTGGGTTTGTTGTATTTGTTTACACTCAAATACTCTTGGAAAAATTATGAATCCACCTTTTCTTTTAGTTGCAGGTTAATTAGTAAGACTTGTATCACTAAATCATTATTATGGAAAAAAAAAACTATTTAAAATATAAAAATAATTTCTGGCTTTAAATAACCTACAAAGGGTTGATAAGCTGTAAAAAAGCAAATCAATTTTATTGATTCTGAGCTGGCATCTTGGATTCAGTCAATTTCCCACTACCATAATATAGATTACCTCTGCATTTTTTATATATGTAGCAGAAGCACCAGACCATATATGGCAGCAATATTCAAAGGTTCTAGGTTACAAAGCATAATTACATTGGTTTTATCAATAGTATATGGTTCATAAACATAATAATTTCTGGACAAAACACAGGGCATTTATATTATATCAACAGAAGAGTCAATAACACTTATATAGATATGTGTTGTATAATTCATCTGATGGACATGGTTGGTTATAGATCAGTGTCTCTCGAAAGATTCCAAACTGTTGTTATATTACTGGATTGGTTTATTTTCCCAGTTTGTGTTCCTTTATACTATAGACATTAAGCATTGTTGATTTTTAAGTTAGGTGTCTGTTTCTTTTGAAGTCTTTGTATTGCTATTCTATTTGTTCTTACATTTTCCTTTCTCCTTTTAGTTGATGTATTATTTATTTATATATATATATATATATATATATATATATATATATATACAGGGTGCGATGGATAAATTGTCGTCTAAATTACGCAAAAAATGAAAATAATACTAACATTTCATTTTAACAGATATATTTACCAAAATTGCTCAAAAATATCTTGAAATACTAAAGAGTAAATATATTCAATAAAATCGTCATTGCTTTGAGCTCCAGACAACTTCAGAATCTCCTGCAACTCTCATGGATGGTCTCCTTGTTTAAGTTGGTGAATGTTGCCATAATCCTTGCATTGAGTTCATTTTTGGTGTTACAAGGAGTTTTGCTGGTCTCTTTCTCAACTGCACCACAGACATAATAATCAAGAGGGTTGCAGTCAGGGCAGTTAGGTCACCAGATGTAAGGGGTGATATGGTTGCTGAAATTATCTGACAGCCATGACTAGGTTCTCCTGCTTGTGTGGCATGGTGCAGAGTCCTGTTGCCAGACACAGGGTCTTCTAGCAGCCACCCTCTTGATCCAGGATAGGACTTCCTCCTCAAGGCACCTTGTTGTGTCTGAGGGCCTGTGGGAAGATTACAGGGAGCATAACATCACCTTCACTAGTGATCATTCCAAACAAATTCGTAATCATCATTAGACTCATCCTACCTTTTTGGAATCCTCTGCCCTATCCTCAGATTGATAACCAAACCTTGTTAAATATTTGTATTTGAGCTTCTATTTTGAATGCCAAACAGTACAGCATGCCATTTCCAAATGTCTGGTGGAGTGAATTGTGTCATGGTGCTCTTTTTCTCACAGATGCAGCCCAACTGACTCTACTGTGTAGTTGACAAAATCAAAAACAATGTGCATGCACGAAATTAAAATATAAAATGGCAACAATCTACCCATCACACACATATGTGTGTGTGTATGTATACGTATATGTGTGTTGTTTTTCACATATAATAAAGTTTAATTTATAAATTACAAAGAACAATGAGGGATTCACAACAAATGACTTGAACAATAATAACAGTATACTGTAATAAAAGTTAGGTGATGTATGGTGATGTAATGAATATGTATACACCTGGGTTCCCCCTCACAGTAATATGATTGGCTGGTGTCAGCCATAAATACAGACTGATGTGGAGGTGCATCAGGATGCCTATTGACGATGCTTATTGTCTACACCTATTGCCTACCACTGTGATGAGGACCAGTCCATTACGCTTACCTGCTAGATTGTCCTACTCGATTACAGTAGTCAACAACCACTTTGCTACTTCAAGCAAATATATCCCTTTCCAGGACATATCAGATGGATAGACGATTACTGTTTACTATAGCAACTTCAGGAAATGATTTATTCAGAACTTTGATCTTTTTCACTTAAAGGAAGTACTTTATGGCTTCTCGATGCATCTGGATTTCCAGCATCATTCTTGTTCATTCAAACCATTATTAAGCAAAACTGAGGAATTATTGACTGCAGGGAACTTGAATCAGGAAAAACTAAACTGTTTTAGTTTGAAATTCAGTAAATTACTTTTTATCAGGCTATGCACTTACTGATTCACACTTAAAGATATATATTACCATATTTGATGGCATATAAAACACTTATTTTTGCCTCCTGTAGGTTAATTTTATCACCAACATTCACAACCATAGGTTATAATTTTATCTCAGGTGGTCACTTTGGTATAACCCAAATTCATAATGATATTTGTTCAAACGAAATTATTATTATTATTATTATTATCAGGTTTTGAGTTTCTTTGCTTGTTTTACGAGCTACCTTCATGTTTCAACAAGAAACCTCAATAGAATACAAGCCAACAATTCACATTTGTTGATTGGATACTTAGTTGATATTCTTAACATCATTTTATTTTTAATTGTATCTCATTGGAATGTATATAGTAGTTTAAACTATCATTAAAATATGTATGTTCAAATGAAATTTATATACAGATTAAATGCTTTTATTATTTTTTAGCATTGTAAAAGAAATTAGTGTTGCAAAGTACCAGTAATCTTTGTCAATACCAACTGATCCATCATACCTAAATATACCTTAACAAACTCCCATTATTAACAAGAAAGAAACTGTTGAAGAAAGGAATATAACTGGAGGGGAATACTACTAACGGTAAAACATTACCCTGGGAAATATAAAGTTGTCATAAATGGTGGCCAAAGAAGAATAACTGGTGATGGAGTGTGTGTGTTTGTGTGTGGGTTGAAGCCATTTTGTAGGGCTGCTTGTTATCAATAGCTATTTTAGTTGTTATGTTTATAGAATTTGACCCTTTAAAATATGACATGGAAACAGTACATCATTGTGGGATTTTAGCCAACCACCTACTGAAAAAGAATGATACTAGATGCCTGGGGACAATAAGATTAGCTTAAGACAGATAAAAGAAGATGAGCATAATATTTATTACTTGGCTCTACATTGGCTTAAAATGATATTAGGCTGGTGCAAAAAATAATGTTGTTTTCCCACATATGTTACTATGTGAGAAAACGACATTATTTTTGCACCAACCTAATAATCAACAAGGCCAGGAAGTAAGTAGAAGAATGGTAGATTTAAAGATTTGCCAGATCAGAACATTGGTGTTAATGGTTTATGAAATGGTAGTTTATCAGTGCATAGAAAAACATTCATTGCATTAGAAAAGCCTGCTGATTATCAAGGAAAAAAACTATTTTTTTTAATGGTTAAGCCCTCCTGAAACGAAGATATATCTAATATGACTGTGTGTCTTTCATGCCATTATATCATATTCTTTTGCTTTCTTGATTCCCCCATTTCCTGAAAACTGTCACTTATTCTATTCAGCCATTCAAATGGCAGTAATTGCACAGTGGGAGTATGGTGGAGTAATGGGTAACAGCTCGGATTGAGGAATCAGAGAGCAGAGTTTAAATTCCAGTTGGATCCATTACATTCACTTACATGCTAATACCTTTGGGAAAGGTATGAATTCTCTTCTTCTCTCTGACAGCTATGTGTAAGTATCAGGACAGACTGGGTTCTATAGCGTTGGGTGGCAACTGATCTAGGAGAAGGAGAACTCTGAATTCAAAACCGACATGGAGAGGGTTGAACTCCGTCAGGCTATCTTGCCTAAAAACACCACTTCTACTACAGCTGCAATTCATGTGGTGTCCTTACGACCCTAATGGGTCACGGGATTTGCAATCCATCTTAGCACAGGTGAATGACATTGTTGAATGCTTGGAAATGTTGACTATCTTTATATGCACATACTATACAAGGCCAAATAGTATGAAATGGAAGAGAAGAACGATTGGGTTGCATCAGCTTTTCAAGTAGAGAGAACCTGCTGAGAATATCAGCATTCAAACATTTGGCTTTTGCCTCGGTTTGAACATTGACCTTGGTAGTATATAGCTATTTCCAGCATAAAATTGATTTAATATTTTCTAAGCTTAGCTAAATCGAGCACAAGGCAAAATAATTATAAGTGATGAAGTGAGAAGTGAACTCTGCACATTAGTGAATTGGTATACCAGACCAGCTTGTTAAGTACATTACACTAAATGAAACCTCTATTGTTCATCTTTATTTGTTCATCAAAGAAACTCATTACACTACAGAATTGTGTTCATATTTCTAAAACTGAAATTCATAATTTCAAAAATGTGTTGACACAAGTGCGCATTAAATGATTTTGAGACTTAATTTCTAGATTGAGCCTAATTGACATTTCTGATTAGGCTCATATAAAAAATAGAGAGTTTTATTTGACTTGAACACTTTTTTTAAATCATTTCACCCCCCAACTAAGGCAATAAAACCACTAAGATGAAAGGGGTTATTGAGTGTTAGAGAATGTGAGGAAAAGCATTAAGGAGAGAGAACATTAAATGAGTGGGAACTAAGAAGACAAAAGAAAATGATTGACATTGCATTTAAATTTTTGAAGATCAAATTAGACTAGGGAATAAAAAACTGGATAAGAGTCCCACAAGCGAGAAGTGCAAGGGAAGAAAATCTTAACAAAGAACTTACAGTTACATTTATCGGTTTCAACTATAAAATAAGAACTTTACTGTCAATCGAGTACTTTTTTGGTCCTTAGCAGTTTTTCTCACCTTGCTAAGGCTCCCAATCTTGTTCCCCCATCCATTCATACAAGTTTGTCAGGTAGGGGGCTTGCAACCTTTCCCTATCTCTCTTTCCCTCAATATGACCCGTGAGAGTTAAGTTTTCCGAGCCTACCTACATTGTTATGTATCCAAGAAATTTCAGCTCTCTGATTCAGAGCATGTATTCTTTCTGTTATTTTCTTTAAGGCATCATCATTGCTTACCTGCTCCACCTATGGAATTCTTTATTTAAAATATCATTGTAAATTTCTTTAGAGTACATTAGCTTTCTTTCTGCCTGAGTGTTTATCCGCACTTGCATTATGCTATTGTTTGTAAAATCCTGTACACATAAGTTTGTTATTATTAACCATGCCAAAATATCTGTCAGCTTGAAATGATACATATGTAGTGGCAAAAAGAAAGACAGAAATAATTTTGAATGAAAGTGTGAAATCTGAATGTCTGTAACATCACTCAAAATGTCAAGACATATTCGTAAAGCCTTTCTTGTTGATATACATGAAAAGCAGTGAATATGCTACAATTCCTACTGTTAAATACACAACTGAAAGAAGAGTAAGGCTGGAAGATATTCTCAATTTCATTGATGGATTGACAATAACACAAGTAGATAAGGAATTTAAACAGCATGTTTGTGTTGACTCTGACAGAGTAGTTTTGAAAGAGAAAGCATGACTTGGAAAACCTTGTGCAGGTAATTTGATAGAAAATGCCTTGTAGACATTTATCAATATGATGATAATATGATTCACTTAATCAAGTTCAAGGGCAGATTTATTATATTAACACCATAGATACATTCAATTCTATTTTCTGTCATAATTTCTAAGACAGGTCATTGTTGTTATTATACATTAATTCGATCAAGCTAATTTATCTTGAATGTCTTGATCCAAGTTTCCAGATTACCTCAAATCTCTGTGTGTTGCCATTACTTTTATACATTTAGATTTATATGAGTTATTTGGATCAGTTTCCTTCTCTGGGTTGACTTCCTTGAAATATATAGGCTGATGCCTATTCCAAGTTACATCAGATCTCTGTGTGATGTCATGACTAGTATATGTTGAAATTATGGCCATATGTTGAAATGGCAGTTCTTGTACAATAACTGAAGTTAAGCAACCCAGCTATGGGTTAATTAGTAAGACTTGTATGACTAATTTATTTATTTTTTTTTTTACACAATTTATATTCAGATTACTGTTGTCATCATTGTTTCAGCCATTGTGCTCTCTGGCCTTCCTCAGGTGTATATCGATCTGGGTAAAATACACAGAATTTCAAATTGAACTATTTATTTAGATTAAGTAAAGGGCTCAGTTCTGATTACATCAAATATCTGTGTGGTGCCATTACTTTTAAATATTAATTCTTTTTATGATTGCTGCAAATTGATTTGATAGGGAAAATGTCATATACCGTACCTATGAACACTAATGGGTATGTCCCAATCCTCATAAATATGTTGAAAACTATTGTAAGTGGGGGTAATATTCTGTCTAAGTAGTTCACCACTAGTAATGGTTTACCTACTTCACACCACTGGCAAGTATTGTATTTTGTTGATTTTATAAAGATTACCATTTCATTTCCAACCTGTTTTGGTTCTTCCACATTCAGTAACCGTTTTCTCCAATGGAAACCATATTCATTTATTTGTATTTGATTCATTGGGGCCTATTTTGTTATATTGGTTTTTCTTGATCCCAGTATTTAGGCTGATGGATATTTCAAGGTGACATCAAATATCTGTGCTGCCATCTCACCAAAATGAAACTGCTCTCTTTTAATAGTCTTAGAGAACCTTTTTTGCCTTCTATCAGCATGGCTGATGCTAACCTCCAAGAGAGTGATTCATTGCACCTTGGGGTAAAGTTTTCTACTGACATGAAGTAGAATAATTATATTGAATCTTGCATTCAAATATTCTTGATAAAATCTAACAAAGAATATACAATGTTATCAGTTCTGACCCGGCATCTTGACTTCAGTCACTTTCCTACTGCCATAACATAGCTTCCCTCTGTCTTTTCTATAAATATGTTCATGGCAATTGTTCTGATGAGCTTTCCTCTTTGGTAGCTAGACTTTACATATTTAAATGCAATACTCAATTGGCAGCTAGATCTCATCATTTTACTGTTGAAATTTCTAGATATAATTAAGTTCTATACACACACACACACACAAACATATATATATATATATATATATATATATATATATATATATATATATTTGTCTGCTCAATATTATTTTTACACTGTTCTTTTCTTTTGTTATTGTTTATTGCAAACTTTGTCAATTCTGTGTATTTGGCATTTCTGACAATTACATTTAACCATGGCCAATTACTCTATGTAGTGTTGTCTGGAATAGTAATGTGGTAGGAAAATGTCACTCCAACCAAGCAAGGCACTAAAGCCCCTAAGATGCAAGGGAGTTGCCTAGTCACAGCAGAGTTGAGTGAAAACTTAAGTTGAATTACTAAAGGGAAATAACTGAAACTGAGATATCCAAGAAAAGGCACATGGAACGAGAACAATCTAAGCCTTGGACTAAATAAAGTGTTTGGTTTGAAATTCCAATGTATATCACCTGAGGAACACCAGAGCATACAACGGCTGAAATGTTATGAATTGTGTGTATGTACATATATACACACACACACACACACAAACACTATCTCAATAATCTATGATATTGAGCACTTTTACCTATGAATATAGCATTCCTTAAAACTATATTTCTATTATATATTACTTGACTTTTAGATTTGATAGGAAATAAATTCAATATGTAGTTTCATAAATATAAAACAGAGTTTGAAATGGTCTTCAACTTCTTTATTTAAAATATAAGAGAGATAAACTGCTGCTAAAAATAAACATTTTGAATTGTGTTAAACAATATATTTAGGGAAATAGATTTTCAGAGATATTTGATACTTACTTTTTAACTAAACCCAATGTGAATAGAATAACTATCAAAATAAACTATTTTTTCAGATTTCCTTCTCATTTTTTCTTCTTTGTCATTATAATATTTCTTCTTTGTATTACTTTTCTTCTTGTCCTCAAATATTCGCAATTTACAATAGCAGCAGGAACAACAATGGATGGAAAATGTAATGAGAAGAAATAAATAATGGTAGAATCAAAATGTTAAGTTTACAAATGACCAAAACCAGCAATATAACAGCAAAATAACCTTTCATAGAATTGAGAATTTCTTGAAAAATGTTTTAAGTAAAACCTTTTATAAAATTCAACTGATAATAACACTAACTCTTCAGTCAAAGAATGCTGAATATTTCTGTTATGAAAATGAATTGAGTGTAAGTGAAAGAATGGCTGAGTCGGTATAGCTTGAGTGAAGCTTTATTCTACTAGAAATCTATTCTGGTAGCGAACCGTAACAGGAAAATGGCCGACTACCTCATGGAGAGAGGAAGAGACAAAACAAAGGGAAATCATTCAGTTCTGAAAAGTCAGAGAAAGATTAGAGAGTTCTTCTATTTTCACCACAATTTCCGATATGATCAAAATCTCTCCATTTAGACAGTTATGTTCCATGCATGATATATGCTTTGGCGATCATGACTGATGAGGAAGATTTTTTCCCGCAGTAGGTTGCCATTTCTTTCTGCAGTAGACCAGTTGTCATCCAAGGCTACAGAACCCGGTCTGTCCTGGAATTCAAACTCAGCTCTCCAATTCCTCAATCTGAATCGCTATCCATTACCCGACCGTACTATTTGAAATATTCAAATTCCCAGCATCATTCAGAACAATTCATAAATATTTTCTTCTTCTGCAAATACGTATTTTTTTCTTTTAATTTTTTACATTTATCTGAAAAAGAATCATAATTATTAGAAATAATGTTTTAATTAAAAGAAGCACCAGTTAAAATAATTTAATATACAAATATTTTAGGATCAAGGGAAATATTTCCTTTACAATTGTGGAGATTAATGAATATGACTGATCCATAGGGAAAGCAAGAAAATGCAACAGCTGAAAGTTAAAAGCAAAGATAAGACATAAGGAAACTGATCTGAAAGCCTCTATGAATAAAAGTAATGGCACCACACAGATATTTGAGGTAACCTGGAATGGGCAAAACTGTCAAAACATTCTGAGGAAGACAACAAAGTGAAGGAAACTAGTCCAAAAGAATCAATGTATAATAGTAACAATGCCTTGTCTCTGAAGATGAGAAAGTATAAAATAAGAAAAGGGCAGTGGATCAGAATTCTGAAATTAGTATTTTAAAATGTTTAAAATAATTTATTTTGTATTTTGAAATTTGCTCACTTGGCTTGGAGCTGTGTTAATGCATTTTGATTATGTTACTGGATGTTGACTAAATGAAATATGATTGAAGTCGATTTAGACTTGAAATAAAACATTTTATTTTTAGATAATAAACCCCAATGGTTTTATGTCTAAAATACACAGTAGTACGTATTCAGAAATGTCTTAAAGTTTTTTTTCAAAAATAGAGAAAAAAAAAAATAAATAAAGCAACATTGACAGTTTCTAGTCATCATCTCTCTTTTGATTGCCTATGTATAAAAATTCCACTTTCTCAATAAAAGTAAAAAGAACGACTTATCATAACACTAATCATGAACAAATATTCATGAATCTTCATATTAATGTAATAAAAAAGTATAGAATGCTGTGAAGCTAGTAAAACACCTTGAAAGCTTTGAAAATTGCCCTGGCATTTTATTGATTATGAGGAAAATACTTTGTAACAAACTGGAAATGTTACAATACATGTTCACATTGAAAATGAAAATTGCTGTGAACGTTACTGCAAATATTGTATGCATGTGTAGGTAATAAGAAAAGCCACTTTTTTCTTTATTTCTTCTATATGCAGTACATAGAATCTGTTAGCGACAGAAATCTGACCATATTGTCTATTTTGAAAAGAGTCATTATCCCTCATAGAGATTTTCTGATAATTGAACACTTTCTTTTCAGCAGAATTTTATTGTGAAGAATGCAGAAAAGAAATGGGTTGACATATTATAAGAACAATAAAATTTACTGGAAAAAGGAGAAGCCCAGTTGGAAAAATCTCTCTGAAAAATAAATCATACCATTTTTTTTCCTTTTTTTAATATAATTATTTAATAGGATCAACTTTAAGTCATGACTGACCTCTCTTTGCTGTCAGTCAGAATTGTGAACAAGTTATAAGAATTTATGAATTGCCTCATCAGGTTAGAAAGTTCCAAGTTCATAGTTTAAAGAAGGACTAGGTTACTTCTATTTTGAATTTAATACTTATGTGTTTGTCTCATTGAATAAAGTCCCAGTCTTTTTATTATTATTAATAATGGTCGGTTCATTCATGTACAGGTTGCTTGCCAAATAATTTTTGGAATAAACATACAAGAATTTAGCATAGCAAACTTTATCTTTAATTGATCTGAACTTTTATATATCGATGTCATGCATGGTGCAATTCATTCAGAAATGTCTAAAGTTGGTAATACACAACTGTTGTATCAGATCAATGATCTAAAATAGTTTTGAGGAATGAAGACAATCCTTCATTAGACTGATGCTACAGAACTTTATTAAATAATAAGAATTACATCACTTGAAGACTTCAAACAGAAGCAGCAATTAAAATGGATTGGACATGTAAACAAATGAAATAATCAAGATGTTGACTTTCCACACTACCTTAAACAAAAGGTTTTGAAGGAAATTCCCATCAATACAAGAAGAGAATTAAGTGTGGTCTTGAGAAACTTATTTTCCTGAAAACCATTTTAAAAGGATTTAATAGATTTCAACTGACAGTAATGCTGCTTAATCGGTGAATGTTGGATGTTTCTTGTATGGAAACAGATAATTTCACCATTAACATTTGATATAAAAAATTTCAGATATAACTAAAAATATATCTATGAAGGGACAATAAAATTAAAGACAAAAAGTAAGCTTAACTTAGTCAATGTATTTCATCTTCTGATGAACTTCATCAATGCCTTGATAAAGTCCATCAAAGTATGAAATGCAATGGCTAAGATAAGTATATATTTCTGTATAGGTTATATAAAAATTCCCAATGCAATGTTTATCTGTAGTAAACTTGTTTTATAATGCCTCCAACATGAAACTGTTCTCTTTTAATCATCTGAGAGGAACTTTTTACCTTCATCAGCATGGCTGATGCTAACCTCCAAGAGAGTGATTCATTGCAACTTCTTGAACTAATATTTTCCACTGATGTGAAGTGGAAAGATTATATTGAGTCAATTGCGAGGTCTGCTGCTAGCAAAGTTGGTTCACTCTATCATGCTAGATATTTTTTTGCCAGAATGTATTTTAGATATTTATAAGTCTATCATTTTCCTTGCTTTGAATAGTGCTGCCACATCTGTATATATTTAGAAATTCTCAATAAAATCTAAAGAATTGGTAACATTATTCGTCCTGACCTGGCATCTCACCTTCAGTCACTTTTCCATCACCTTAATGTAGCTTCCCTGTGCCTTTTCTATAAATATTTTCATGTTAATTGATCTGATGGGTTTTCTTTTTTGGTAATTAGACTTTATGAATTTAAGTCCAGTACTAGATTGGCAGCTAGGTCTCATCATTTTACAATTGAAATGGCGAGACGTAACTAAATTCTATGCTAATAGTTTCTTTTCTCCTATTTCTGACTTGTAGAATTTTCTTTCAGCTTCTTGCTTTCCAGTAAACTTTGATCTCCAAAAATTTAAATACAATGTCAGTTCTTATCTTCTGTCTTAATTTCTGTTCATTTATTTTTCTCTCACCTTTCTTTCACACTCAGGAATCTTTTGTGTCTTTGTGGCCTTTCTTGAGATGAAATGATTTTTAAAAGGTTTATTGAATTCATTATGAATAAATGAAAAAGAGAAAGCTGTTAACTTCAGATATTTAAAGCCAAAACTTTACAGGCACAGCAATTTAATGAGGATCAAGCTCACTACTCAATTTTAAGCAGACTAGCATGAAAAAAGATGGCTACAAAATGAGGCACTTATTTGAGAATTGGGCATTAAACAGAGTTCAGATTTAAAGTTTACAAAGTTGAGCCATTTTGATCTTTCTTTTGTGATAAAGTCTTTTTACATGGAAATCTAAAAGAGGCATTGGAAACGTGAAATATATGTTCCAAAATTTTAAGAAACAGGAAAATTGTGTTAGAATACAAAGAAAAGAGTGTTATGTTGGTTCTTCTCTACAGCAGTGAATGCTTGACAAACCCTCATCAATGATGAAGATACTTGAGGCAGCTGAGAAAACCATACATTGAACATGAGAGGAACAATGAAGTTTTAAGGAAAATGGAAATAAAAAGGACAATTATACGTAATGTAACAAAGAAGGAAATTCCAAATACTCTTTCATTTTACTTTCCTTGCTCACCCCTTCTGGTCAAACTTCCTTATTTTGTCTGCATTCAATATTGAACTCTAATATCAGTCTGCTATATGGCAGTGAATGCTGGACAATCTTAAGACAATAGTAGTTCTGAAAGAGAAATTTAAAATTCAATTAATGATTAAATGAAGTGAAAATAAAAACAAAGAGAAAAAAATAATTACAAAAGAAATAAAACCAACTTAATGACAGTAAATCCCAAATCAAAAGGGAAATTGGAATAGCAAAATATCCTTTCCAAAAGTTAAGCAAAGTATTAAGAAACAGGAAAATTTCATTAGAAACAAAGGACAGTGTGTTCAACTGTTATATAATATTGGTAATGAATGCTAATAATATAATATGATAATGAATGCTAGACAAGTTAGTTCTACAGAAGGATGCTGAGAATATCAAAGACTGAACACGTGGGCAACAATAAAGTTTTAAGGAAAATGGAAACAAAAAGATAACCTATTTATTCAGAGCTGAAATTTTTAGGGTACATAATGAGGAAAGAGGGCTTGGAGAATTTGACACTCAGAGGACATATTGAAAACAAGAGGGATGACAGAAGAAATCCGTGAATAACCTACAGCTTGTGTAAATGGTTGGCAGGACAGCGACTGGGAGGGGATAACAAAAAGACAAACCTTATGAAGAGCTACAAGAGACAGGAAGTTGCAGAAACCCTATGTTCTGAAGGGACATTTTCTTACAATGTTTACCCCGTACAAGGCCTGAGAGCCCCTCGAGGTAGAGTGTTACACGTTAATAGGCACAGTTTGTGCAGACATGTGGGGAAGATAAATTTTATCCTAGTCTTGAACATGTTAAGATTATACTTATCAGGGAAGCATACTCGAGGGAGACATTTCTACAAAGCAGTGGTTTGTGGGAAGAAGCTGCTTGAGTGGAACTTACATCTCACTAATAGAATATGAAGGGAATGTGGGTAGTTTGCTACATAGTGGACAGCATGGAGGGTCTTAGCTGTGACAGAACTGGTGGAAATAAGGAATGTAGTTTGTCAGAATACTTTTCATGGAAATAGGGATAGAGCAGTAAGAGACTTTCAATTTTTCACTTATAGGAAAGGTGTTGTAGGGTGGAAAATAATTTGTTATCTATAAGGACATGGATACCTTTTTGGACTCTGTCGAGACAGGAGAGTGAAGACTGAGCAGCTTCTGACCATATATGGCAACAGTACTCTATTTTTGGCCTGCTCTTGCTTTTGTAAAGATAGAGGGTAGCAGGAGAAGCCAGGTACTTACTAGAGTACTAAAGGGAATCTTGCATTTTTTTATGGATTGTATGTATGAGTTCAACTTGAAGTCTGGATTGAGTTTGTCCTAGCAGGTGGTCAAACCGTGTGGCCTCCCTGAGGTAATATCTTTTTATCATGATGGTACATCGAAGTAGTTGTTCTGGTATAATCAGTGTTTGAAGACTGTATTCTTTGGGGATTTTCTATCTTTGCTGTCTGATTTTAGTAGTCAGTAGGTTTTAAGTGAAATTTCCATTTTCTATCTGGAATTATTATATGCAGTATGTCTTATGATATTTAAACCAATGTTTTGATCATTGAACTGTTGACAAGATGATTTCATATTAAATAGAAAAAGCCAATCTTGTCATGCATATAGACTGAAACATGTTATGACTTTATATTATTGAAGGAAATGGGCTGTGAAAACAAAGTATACATTTAGATAAAGAAAATAAATTTTCATGCATGAATGAAAATGCATTATTATTTCCTATTTTTCATTTTTTAGGATTCTGCTTCATAATGTTTACTTCACTCAATATTATTCAAACAGAAAACCATTTCCGAGGCCTCATCATTTCAGCTTTCAACATGACTGCATTGTAAGCACAAAATATGATTTCTTGAACTTCATCATATTAAATACAATATTTTGTTATAATTCAGAGATTTTATAAATTTGTTTTCTTTGTTTATGATTCTAAAAAGCTTACTTACATGCATTTTGAATAACAAAGATTAGATTTAAAAAAACAAAAACAACTCAAGCATGTTCCAAAAATAACACACAACTTTCAGCAAACAACTTTGGAATAAATTTCATTATCTATTAATGTCTTTACCTAAATTTCTACTTATTACACTAGTTTAACGATGCCACAAAAACTGATGGAATTTTCATTATATATATTTTTCTAATTGATATTCTTGTATAAGGCTCTTTCATGGAATCAGTTTTTTTCACTCTGTTGAATAAACATCCACCATTTTCATGGCAGACAGAACAAGATCAGTGCAAGTGAGTTAACTCCAGTATAGCAAGAAAATTAAATTTAAAAGTTAAAATGCCACTTGAAACCGATGACTGTTATCACAAGAAGGGCACTTCAAGATCAGTTCAAGAGTGATGACTCTCAAAACTGACATCACCAGTGCATACAAAATGATTCCAGTACAGCAAAAAATTATTGATATAACAGACACAAAAAGCAAGTTGGCATCAGGTTGATAAAATCTAAAATGTTTAATAGGTTGGTATGTAAATATTTTTCCATGTAACTCCATCAACAAGGAGAATGAAAATTAAAACAACTTTTAAATGTGTTTAAAGAAAGATGACTTACATCAATATTTTTAATGTACACTCTTAAAATAAATGTGAATTCCCATTGACAAACCAGTTTCAAAATACCAGGATTATAATATCACAAAAACCAATTCAGAATTTTGTCTCTGTGTTCTTTTTTTCTCATTTAAATCTAACAGAACTGTGTATGATATGAAACCAAATTATTCCATAAGGTATTTCAGTATGAAATAGTGAGCCTTGTCTGACTTGTCCGTCATTACATGTCCTCGCTTCTCAATTTCCGATGTTAAATCCTCTTCTCAAAAATTAAGTGATAGTTGCATCAAACTGCAATATCTGTCAAGGACAAAAAAAAAAAAAATGATGATGTCTCATCATGAAGTTGCTCATGCATAAACAAGTTCTTATTCATACATCATAAGTCTGGAGACTGAACGTAAACACAAACAGCATGTCTGTTAAAAGAGAAGCAAATAATTAACACCATATTTCATTTGCCCAAGGTAAGTCTGTGAAATATTCTTCGATTAAGAGGACAACTTCAGCAACAATTCGAGTGCAGCCTCATTTAGAAAGCTTTGATGCCAGCCCTGATAGCAATGGCAGAAGAACTGGCTCAACATTAATGAAGCATGTATTTGATGATGGCTGAATAAAAAGCAGGAGCATGATGGGAAGGCTTGTTGATTTGCGCATCTAATTTCTTGTCATGTTACTTCATTTTCTATCTGTCTGTTACTGTATCTATAAATCAGTTTTCTCATTCTCAGTTGCATTGTGCACACACGCATATCAGTCATAGCTTGATCAGCAGAAAGGAAACCTGGCAATGCCAAAACAAGTTGTTTGGGGTTATCTGCTTTATGAATTTAAGGTGGGCTGGGTCACAGCCACATAAAGTCACTGAATATGTCAAGCTGTGGGGGATAATGTGATGAATAAATGTGTCACCAGCCATTGTTTCTGAAGGTTCATGTCAGGAGATCTGTCCCTTTGTGATGAAGCATGCAATGGCTGGCCACAGGTCCTGGATGATGAGGCTCTAAAAGTGGCCATAGAGGAGGACAACAGCCACACCTGTGATGAGCTTGCCAAATGCTTCCAGGTTTTTGATGATAGTCAATCTTTACCTGTACCACATAGGGAAGGCATACAAATTGAGCAATTGGGTACTTACAAACTGTCAGGAGCCAACAAGTGACAGCCTTTTGCTTGTTGGTGTCTTGTCATGGTAACATACTCATATAGAATGCTCACCAGTGATGAAAAGTGGTTTCTGTATCTTCATCTTCTCAAGCATGCCAGACATTATTTGGGAAGATGAATGGAGGCATTTTGTTTCCATCACTAGTGATCACTCCAAACATGTTCATAGTCCCTAAATGAAGCAGACTTTACTACAGGCATTCACAAATTTGTGTCCAAGACACCTGATTTTTACCATCAGGGCTTAGCACAGCTGGAGGTATGTTTGCAAAAGCTTCTGGATGCCAATGAAGATTACTTTGAGGACTAACAGTATATCAGATTTGCTGTATACCTTTTTTTCGAATAATTCAAAAGGGCCAAGGACTCTTTGGTTACCTTGTAATTTACATTACATATACCTATTCAATACCAATACTGCTTCATCATCACCTTTTACCTCACTAAAATATCATTTCAATCAACAACTGGTTGATAACCTATATTCAGAAAATTGTGCTTTTATATACACACACACACACACACACATATATATATATATATATATATATATATATAAACAATTTTCTGAATATATATATATATATATATATATATATATATATATATATATATACACACAAGGTGCAATGGCTAAATTGTCATCTAAATTACATCATAATAAAAATAACACTGACATCTCATTTCAACAGATATATTTACCAAAATTACACAAAAATATCTTGAAATACTAAAGTGTGAATTTATTCACTAAAATCATATTTGGCTTCAACCATGGCTTCCAGATCACTTTGGAATCTCCTGCAACTTTTCTGGAGTTAAAGTTGGTGAATGCTGCCATAATCCTTGCCTTCAGTTCATTTTTGGTGTTACAAGGAGTTTTGTTGGTCTCTCGCTCAAATGTGCCCCCACACGTAATAATCAAAGGGGTTGCAGTCTGGGAAGTTAGATGGCCAGATGTAAGGGGTGATGTGGTTGCAGAAATTGCTTGACTGCCATGATTGGGTTCTCCTGTTTGTGCAGCATGATGCAGAGTCCTGATGCCTGCAGTCACCCTCTTGGCACAGGGTAGTACTACCTCCACAAGGCACTTGATGTAGGCCTCCATTTTTATTATGAAGCCTTTACAAACAAATTTGGGAGTTCTTTTCTTATCAGCTGCTGTACTTTTGTAATCACCATTAGACTCATCCAACTCTTTCTGAATCTTCTGCACTCTCCCCAGATTGACATCCATACACTTCAAAATGTTTATATTGGATCTTCCAGTGTTAATACCAGGCAGTACAGTCTGCAGTTTACAAATTTCTAGCTGATTGAATCATGTCATGCTCTTTTTTCTCACAGACTGTGCCCAGCTGATCCTACTTTACTGTGCAGTCAACAAAATCAAAAACAACATGCATGTGCAAAATTAAAAATGGTGACAATTTACCCACCACAAAACCTGTATATGGGGGATGCATACATAATTTATTCTATACAAGTTTGCTTACAGACCAATGAAAGCTATCTTTCATTTGGTCTGCAATATTTAGAAATAAATATTTTTCTGGTTGGGCTCTAGGGTAAAAATTTAAATATATCTGATGTCTGAGTAATTTTATCTTTCATAAGCCATGATCAAAGAGATTTTGCCAATAATGTTGTGACTATAGACTAGAATTCTGTATATTTTTGTTATATAATCTGAAATATATGAAAAAAAGAAACAAGGAAATTTTATTGGTCTTTATCCAAATTTGTATAATAGAAAAATTGATGCCCGAATACACCCAACAAATTATTCCAAACATTATTACAGCCATATACTGAAACACAAATTCTTGTACAATCAGAGTTAAGCAATGTCAAGCTTGGTCAATACCTAGATGGGTGACTGCTTGGGAATACCAGGTGTTGTAATGGATAATGGCTTGACATTGAAGAATGGGGTTCCAATTCGATTTGAGTTTGTTATATTCATTTATGTGAAAATAATCTTGGGAAATACATGAATTTATCTATTCTCCCAAAAGCTATGGGTTAATTAGTTGGACACCTATCAATACATTGTTATCTCCCCCAAATTCTTAAAATCTAAAAAAAATATTTTCTGGATATATTTTCTTCTTGAGATAGAGATAGATAGGAGTATGATAAAAAAACATATATATGCGCATATACTTGCATGTACATATATTTTTTTTTCTCAAGTGTTATAAAAACAGTGTTCAATGTTAGATAACAGAGCTATTAAGTATATATTAGTGAATATACATAATATCCCACATTGATAGCATGACTTGGAGTTTTATACAAACACGCAATCTTTAGGAGCAAAATACTGACTATGAGACATGAAATTTGTGTTCCCAAGATGTTGATTTAAAATTGTGTGTTAAGATTTGTTTATTTTATTATTGTTGCCTATAATATTAGAATTATAATTAATATCGTTGGAATTAAGTTCAAAATTGTTAAAAAAATATTTTATATAATTTAAAATTTTGAATTTACATAAACATGCTATGTGTCAAGGGGGATAATTATCTTTTATGCATAAAAACTTTCATTAGAATATATTATTAAAGTAATGTCTTATGGAAAACTTAACTGTCATAATATTTAGATAATCATAGTTTAAGACTATATATCTAATGCATTTGGAGCCTACTTACAAAAGTGAAATTACATATAAACACATCATAAATTAATCAAGTATAATCTATAATATGGAATTATATGTGTATATATTTAAAAAAATGCTGTTAATGATGTGTTGTATGACTATTGATAGGTGTTACATATATTAATATTTGTAAAATTTATTTTGAAATATATTTTAATTATGGTCAATGTGTTTGAGCTGGTGTTTGGTTTTATGTATCCATGTAATGATCAACTTACTTCTCCTGTTCAACAAGTTAGGATTATTTAAGTATTTTAATATAAAAAGGTTCTCAAGCAAACACAAGTTACATCTGTCTCCCTTTCCATAGTATGGTTTAACTTTTGCAATTATCTCCCAGCCTACTGAAAGTGTTGAGCAGTTTTTGTATTTAATATTGTTCATTGTCTTTTGGTGATGGTAAAAACACGATTTCCAGTTGTTCTTGGTGGTACCAAAGTAATATTTAACATTGTCATCTGAATTGATCCTAGCTCTGTAGATTATGCTTTCAGTCATGCACTGGCTAATTATTGGCCAGGTTACATTTTTATAGCAGTTGCATTGAATTTTAGTAGGATTATTAGTTAGTATTTTGTTTGTGTGCTTGCTTAATATATTATTGTTATGTTGTGATATATAATTATCAGTTTTTTAGTACAGCTGTAGCTTACTTTAATATTATTTTTTGTAGAAAATCATTTTTAGTGTTGAAGAATGACCAAAGTGTTTATGAACTACCTACATTAGTTTGGACATTACTATTGTAAGGTGGGTTGAACAATATGATTAATGATATAAGTTATAAATAATTAATTATAAATAATTAATTCTAATATTATAGGCAACTATTATAGAATAAACAAGTCTTAGCACCCGATTTTAAATCAATGCCACAAGAAAGCGAATTTTATAACATTTAAAAGTTGGTGAGTATTTCACACTTGAACATTGTATGTTTTTGCATGAAACTTCGAGTCATGCTATTGACATAGGATATTATATATATTCACTAATATATAAATATAGTTTTAAAGTATGCTATATTTGTAGGTTACTAGCAGCATGGCCCGGCGTTGCCCGTACTTGATTCAAAAATCGTACGACTCATACAGCAATCACTATCACTTGACTTAGAATATTTTTCCCCTTCCTTGCCTTTAAAGGAGTGTCCTTTGCCTTTGTTGCTACATGCCTTACTTTTTGCCTATCTCACACTGTGAATTTTTTCTAAGCTCTATACTAAACATCTGTTATGAAAAAAGAACAAAACTAAATAAACACAAAACGATCAGCTTTAAAAAACGAATGAAAAAAAGAATGTTAACAACAAATACTTTTTCACACCCAACACAGTTCTGCAGAATCAGAATCAACGTTGAGTTTAAGCAAGTGAATGAGCCAATTGGAGTAAAGTGCCATCCAGATTTAAATTTTTCCCACTTGTGACGAATACAGCTATCGATTTTTTTTTGTGTCAGTCAGCTGTTGGCTCTTACGCTGACCAATAGAATCTTCCTGCCTATTTGTGGCAGCCAGCTATAGGCTCTCACTCTGGCCAGTAGAAAATGGCCACAAACTACATGAAAAGTGCTGTAGAAGCATGAAAAAATTGATTATTTCCACTACTGATGGGAGTTGGGAAATGTAAAGTTGGTCTTGGCCTTTCCGCTAACTTGGAGCATGTGTATGTAAATTTTGGTGCAAATCCGTCAAAAATTGCGACCGTGCATTCGTTACACACACACACATCCTGCCTTTTATAGATAGAGATAGTGCTCAATATCAAGGATAGAGGTTATGTAAATATAAAAGAGGATACTGAAGTTCACACCCAGAAGTGACCATCATGCTTATACACAATCATCAGGCCTGGCAGTTGCATATAAGTGTGAAACAGACTGTTGCTGCTGGGTGTTGATTTCAATGTCCACAGTCACCAGAGGACTATGGAATCTTCTGCAATTCTTCTGGATGGTCTTCTTGTTTAAGTTGGTGAATGCTACCATAATCCTTGTGTCAAGTTCATGCTCACTGATACAAGGAGTTTTATTGATCTCTTGCTCAAGTGCACCCCACAAAATAATCAAGGGGGCTGCAGTCTGGGGAATTAGGTTGCTAGATGTAAGGGGGGATGTGGTTGCAGAAATTGTTTGACAGTTATGATTGGTTCTCCTGTTTGTGTGGCATGGTGCAGAATCCTTTTGCAACACATTGGGTTTTCCTGCAGCAGCCATCTTGACCCAGGGCAGCCCTACCACCTCAAAGCACTTAATGTAGGCCTCCGTGTTGAGTCTGAGGCCCTGTGGGAAGATGAATGGAGGCATAATGTCACCATCACTAGTGGTCACTCCAAACACCATGATGTTGACTTGACATATCATCCAACTCAAAAAAAATACATGGACAAAATTAAAAAATGTCAAATGGCGACAATTTATCCATCGCACTGTGTGTGATATATATATATATATATATATATATATATATATATATATATATATATATATATATATATATAATACATACACATTCCCTTTAATTTGTAAGTATATAGTTTAAATATGTAATTGATTGAATGTGGACAGTGGGGAGCCAGATATAAAACATTGACTATTTTCTATCTTTGTTTTTTGTGAGATTGACCAAAGTGTATGAATTTCCTTCAAGTCATTTAACTTGAATTGATTAATTTCAAACAAATATCTAAATTAATGCACAAATCTAACATAACATTTTCTTGCATGACTACTGTGAAAATTCCAGGTAAATCTGATGCCCTTACATCTACAACAAATAGTAACATCACCATTATTCTGAAAAAAGAAGAAGTCATTGCAACTCTAGTCGGACTGTATCACTTAGCGCTGTAATGGTTCATGGAATTGATTACCTCGAACAATGTCTGAAAGTCTGAGAGCATTCCTTTGCACAAATAAATTATGCCATTAAAAATGTTTCCCAAATCAATATGCCACCTTTTCCTTGTATTAAAAATGCAATCTTTAGTTCCATCAATGTACTCAGTGTTTTCTTGTTTTCTCTCAAAAGTAAAACAAATCATTTAAATTTTTCAAATCTTGTTCAGACCATTAAGCATCTTGATTGTTATCACAATGTTTTGACTGATTTATTCAGTCCTCATCAGGTATATTATTCAGAGGATACCAAAAAAAAAATATTAATTCCAAATAGATCAGTTCATTTGAGTAATGTGAAATATATCGATGGAACCGTTAACAAACTCACGACTAATACATCCAAGTGATTACAATCTATACCATACAGGAGTTATTCAACAGCATCATTGTTTAGCAAAGATGACCTCACCTTTTAATACAAGATAACAAATCATGTTAATAAATTTTTATTTTATGAAAATTTTATTCTTTAAATAGTTATTAAATTCTCTTTTGGCCAAATTCTTTTAAGAAAATGGGTGATCATGGTTCTCCACAACATCTTTTGTTGCTTTCATGGTTAAAGAATAGAAATATAGCATCAATTATATATCTCAAGAGAAAATGAATTCAAGTGTGTATTGTTTATTGATGCTAATGAAGAAGATGATTTGTTTTCTCTCTACCAAACATAAGTTCTTGCAAAAAAAAAAAAAGAAGCTTTTTAATGCTGTTGGGAATATCATTTAGATTTGGACATCTGTTTTAGTCACCAATAATTGTCAAAAATTCAACAGAGACATTAGATTTCCTAAGTATTTCCTATAATGATGTATAACTGGTTCTACTTAAATTATGTTGATAGCTTCTTGCACATAATCTCATGAAAAATAAGAAACAGTTTGTTTAATAAATATAGTCTGAGACATATTCTCTCACACACTCATCGAGTTTTTGTTCATGTGAAACAAAATACTTTTTTCTGATGTCATTGTTTCACCTTAAAGTCGAAATTTCTCATATTGTTTATATATTTACCATAGTATGTGTGTATATATGTATATATATATATATATATATATATATATATATATATTTAGGCTGCAATCTTTCATTTCTAAATGCTTCGTTAAAGACAACAAACAAGGTACTATGACTAAGCTTTTTATTTAATTTTTCTTGTGTTTAAAGAAGTGTTTTCTTTTTTGGACACTGTGTGTGTAGAAACTGTCCAAATTTTCTATATTTCCAAGCACTTTCAGCTATACTTTTAACCATTATTATTTTATTTTTGCTTTTTAATTGGGTGTATAGAATATGTATATGTTTTAGTGTTATAGGGATGTTTTATTTTCTGAATGCACCAACCTAATATTTTTACTTGTTTTTTTCTTATTTATTTTTCCATTTTAATTTATTTCTTTTCATCTATTCTAATGTTTATTTTGGCAGGAGTGGTTCTTAATTTGTTTATTTACTTGGATTAATTTATTTTACTTACTATAACAAACAAAACATAGACAAAACTAGAAAAAAGGATAATAAAGGTGTTCTTGATGCAACTGTAGCTGATTTTTATTGTGTTTTTGTTGAATATTTTTCATAGAGTGTTTGATTCTGGAAAGTGTTTGTGTATGATATTTCTCTTCCTGTTGGCCTTTTTTTTGCTTTGTGGTGAGTATATGCATGTCGCCAGGGCTCCACTATCTTTTAGGGCTGTTTCATAGTCTTTTTTAGCTTTGTTAAATATGGTTTCATTGGAAGAATTGTTGGAAAGCCTGCAGTTAATAAATTTTGGTATCTGTTTGATTGAAGGTGGATGGTTGGAAGCTATTTGTATATACAGTGGTTTATCATTGGGTTTTCTGTATGGTTTATATATGTACCTTTTCTTAGGTTGAAGGTAACATCTAGAAAATCTAATTCACTTAGGTTAGTTTTTATGTCTATGTTGAATCTGTTACTTTTGGAAATTTTTATTATTCTTTTTCTAGTTTTGTCTGTTATAGTAAGTAAAATAAATTAATCCAAACAAATAAACAAATTAACAAACCACTCCCACCAAAATAACCATTAGAACAGACAAAAAATATCTAGTCTTTGTGTGGATATACAGTCAAGTTTTATCATCTTAACAATGTTTGGATTTTACTTTGATTTTCTGAATTGGTTGTTATAATAATCTCCCTTGACAGTAGAATCAGATAAAAATTATAACTTCTTTTCATGCAATCTTGTTTGAAAATATCTCAGGATTCTAATCAATCTTTTTTTTTTTAATCTTAATTCTTCCAGTTTTTTCTCCTCCTTTTTCACTTCACAACCATTTTTGTATCCTTGCGACATGATTGTTTATAGAAACTCCTATCACACACCCAATCTTTTTCTGTAGATAATTTCATTTCTGGAGCATTAAGTCACTTTTTGAGATAAATACATACTAATTTCTAAGTCAGTGGGAACATTATGAAAGATCAATTCATATCTTCAAACTATACTTTTTTGTACTATATTTTCTATAAATGCTATTTCCCTTTAGAATATAGGCAATTATATCTTTCAACAGTTTCTTTTACCTTGTAAACTTTGGGTTGATAGGAGTTTCTTGAGAAAAATAATGGATTTGTTTTCCATTTCCTTCAATGTGGTTTGGAATCCAGAGTAGTCTTTCTCAAACTGACTGCCACTCAAGGCCAGAAAGACCAGTGTACCTTGCTATTTAAACCATACCTAAGACCACATACTATCAGCTGTATTATAAGGAGGTATCAAAATATGTCTCCAGTGGCGTTGTTTGCTTTTTCTAATTAAATTTGCCTTTTTCTCATTTTACTTTTTCATTTGATATCATGCACTGCTTAACAGAAACAAACACACTCCAAATCAAGAGCAACAATTTTTTAATAAAATACGGAATATTTGAAAATATCTTAAGCTCTTAAAATATGCAAAAACCTATGGTAAAACAACAATAATTATTGTGAATTTGTTTTGCTACAAAAGTGCTGTCTGTCAAAAGAAATGACTTCAAATATAAAAGGTGTGAATTTTCACTATTCCCTTGGGAAATTAGAGGAAGGTTTGTTGCTGGTCCGGAGATTGAATGCCATAGAAGAAATTATATTTACGTAATGAGAGGTATCGCATGTTAACTAGAACCAATAAAATATTTAATGCAATTTACTTCCATTTACTTAGAAACATCAAACATTTAACAAATTGAATATATATACATATATCTATGATAAAAATATAGTTTTCAGGCATGCTATATTTATGAGTTAAAGTGCTCAATATCATGGATAGTGTGTACGTAAATATAAAAGTGCCCATTGAGACTATTTCATGCTTAAACACAATTGAATGTAATTAAGTATGAAACAGACTGTCACTGCTGTGTGTTCACATCACTGTCCACTTTTGAAGGTATGATATAGATGAAACATGTTAGACTGAGATATGTTTTCTACATGGCGTTAATTTTATTTTATCATCTGATTGGATTCCTATCCATGTCTGATTCTACATCTGATTTTCAACTTGTATGAATGTGTGTGTGTGTGTGTGTGTAATTAATAGATGATTCGTCTGCAGAAATATTTATGTTCAGATTTATATTCTTACCTTTCCACTTAATATCATAGTTTTTTTTCAGCCATTTTACTCTCCAGCCTTCTTCAGGTGTCTGTCAAACAGGATAACCTTCAGGGAATTTTGATCTGAAGCCTTTATTTAATCTACAGGGGTAGATGGTAGCTGAGACAAGTGACTTGTGAATTAAAGCATGAATTTGGTGGTATAGTAATTGTGAGCTCAATCCCTGGGCCAGGTATTATAAATTGAAACTCAGTGGAAATAAGACAAAGCAATACTAAAACAAAGAAGACATGATATCCCCAGATATGGACAGACGAATGAGAACAATCAACCCCATTGATTAAATAGTGTTTATTTAGAAGTTCTCTTAAGTTTCTCCAGATCAACAGACACCTGAGAAACACTGGAGAATACAACAGCTAAAACATAACAACAATAAAAACGAGGATATTAGTGTAATGTGCAATAATCATATAATTCTGCTTGTCCCTCCCTCCCTCCCTCTCTTACTTATATCATACAGCCATTATGTCTTACGAATAACTCATAAATAATGGACTATACTATTTTGATACTGAAAAAACGGAAATGACATATCAGAGATGCTATTTGGTATCAGTGAGAAAATGAAAGAAAGAAAGGAAAATAGAAGAGTTTAATACTTCAATGTGCCAATAGCTCATAAATAATAGACTATACTGTTTGGATTGTGTGGAAAGACATATCAAGGCCACTACTTGGTTTCACTAGGAAAGAAAATGAAGATAGAAGAGTTTAATACTTCAATGTGCCAATAGCTCATAAATAATAGACTATACTGTTTTGATTGTGTGGAAAGACATATCAAGGCCACTACTTGGTTTCACTAGGAAAGAAAATGAAGATAGAAGAGTTTAATACTACAATGTGCCAATAGCTCATAAATAATAGACTATACTGTTTGGATTGTGTGGAAAGACATATCAAGGCCACTACTTGGTTTCACTAGGAAAGAAAATGAAGATAGAAGAGTTTAATACTTCAATGTGCCAATAGCTCATAAATAATAGACTATACTGTTTTGATTGTGTGGAAAGACATATCAAGGCCACTACTTGGTTTCACTAGGAAAGAAAATGAAGATAGAAGAGTTTAATACTACAATGTGCCAATAGCTCATAAATAATAGACTATACTGTTTTGATTGTGTGGAAAGACGTATCAAAGCCACTACTTGGTTTCATTAAGAAAGGGAAAATAGAAGAGTTTAAAATCTATTTCAGTGAATGGAAAAAGTTGTCAATTTCAAATTTTTCCATGATTGTTATTGCAATCTATTGTTAAAGTTGTAAAGCTAAAATATTTAATGATGCGATAGGGTAATTTTTCCATGATCTTATTCAATAATTAACTTAAGAATTAAGATTCATCCGAAAATTTAAATACGAAAACCATACCCTATCTTTGTTAGTTAGTTTCTTGGTTCACATGACTGTTACAGTTTGAAATTAGTATTGTATTGTTGGTCTTGCTATTCACAAAAATCAAGGAGATATAACTACAAAATAATATAATTGTAATTATGCTGTAAACTGCTTATTTAAAATTTTTATATTCCATCGATTCAGGTGAACTCAAAACTATTAATTTCAATGAAAAACTGTAATATTTGAACTACCACCAGTCATTATATTGAGATCATTAATATTGTCAATTAAAATAGAGAAATTTTTATCAGTTTCATTCTGGTATTTTTTTTATTTTAATTTTGTTTGAAATATAAAAAATATAATTACTGTAGCTAATCTGAAAATAGAGATCCTCAGGCCAGTTTAATATTTTTTATTTTATATTTATATTTATTTTTTAAAAAACCTTTCTATTTAAATGCTATGGAAAACATTTAATGAACGATGTAAGCATTATTCTAGCCAATAGATCTTTTATTTAATAGCTGCTTGTGACTTGGGAACATCAAAATTACCAGCTTCTCTTCCTGGCACAATCGACATGTTCTTTTCTCCTGTGAAACTTCTACTTTATTTCATTATATCCTATTTTATATTTGGGCTTAATTTTTTAACCTCGAAACATATTTAAACAGAATAGTGCTGTTGTGATATTTACTCAGGTTCAAATTTTTTTGGGGGGATTATAGCATCATTGTTTAAATTAGCTGTCTATGGAACCAATATATGTCATAGTCAGAAGACCTGTAAATTCAATATCTGCTCTTCTTTATATATGATGCTATCAGTTAAGTGTTTTCCATGTTGGAAGCAAATCTGCTGTCCTTTTGTAGTTAGAATTGATAATATTTTTAATTTGCCCATTGATAATACTTTTCTTGTTAGACATACAGATATAGCTTTTATTAAAGATTTTTAGGAACTAGTCTGTTGGCAAAGAATATTTATCTAATATTGAGAAAAAAATGTTGCCAACTTTAGTTAACTGCAGTTGGTTTAATATTTCAAAATGTTAATATATTGTTGTAACACTTTCCTTTGAATCATTTTCCCTCATGGAATGATTTTTTTATTTTTTTTTTTTATTAATGCTCTTTTCACTTAATGGGAGACTATCATTCCGATAAAACCCATTATCATCTTTTTTTTCACTATTTTGTTTAACTTGAGTAGTAGTAGAAATAATTCCATGATCTCAAAAGTCTTATATAAATGTGTGTGTGTGTGTATGTGTATATATATATATATATATATATATATATATATATAGTAGAGAAAAGTGACTGGAATTGCTTACATTTTGTTATATTTATAGAGGAAGGTTGCTCGCTATTTGAGATAAAACATTTATAGATATATATGGTAGAACTGTTTAGTGATATGGTTACTTATATGTGTTGTGAACTTCAGACCATGTGTCTCTACCCTATCAGACTTATAGTTTCTTTGGCATGGACACTTCTTAAAAGACTATATATATATATATATATATATATATATATATATATATATATATATATATAGTTTTATTGTATGCTTTATTTATGGGTAAAAATGGGTAGAGGGACAGTATATATAAGCAGAAAAGTAGACACTGGAGTTAACACCAAACGGCAATAATCTGTTTCATGTTTGAATGCAATCCTCAGACATGAAGATTGTGCTGAAGCATCAAACAGACTGTTGCTACTTGGTGTTGACCTCAGTGTCCACTTTTATATAATATGTATAAAAGAGAAGATATATTAAAATTACAAAAATTTCTATTTTGATATACTTTATCAATATACTGGGAAATATCCGAAAAAAAAAATATCTCAGTGTATTATTATTATTATTGTTGAAATAAGATTAAATATTTCATTTAAATTCAAAATACCATTATATTTATCAATATTCGTATATTTATTATATTTATGGAGGAAGAGTGCTCCGTATTGGAGAGAATGTTTTTAGATAATAATAAAAATGTGTGCCATAAATAAGATAATGACAAAAGAATTAATGAAAAAAATCCATGTTACTAAAAATGAAGAGAGAATATGTACACGATATTTCTGGTGACGTAATGTTGTTTTCTTTTTTATTGGATGTCATTATCCCATTTCAAGTTAGAAATCTGAGACTCTTTACCTTATACTGGGTGGAAACATTTAGGCTTGTCTCATTTTCAATCAATAGCTACCTTGTTTCATTCAGTCCATTTGAAATGCATTAGCCCAGGGAAGAAATACATTATTTGTCTTACTCTATTTTGTATTAAAATATGGTGTTAACAGATGCTTTTGCTATTATTTGATCAAGAGGTTTATATTGGTAACAATGATCTATTGTTAATGTGTATGTTGTCTATATGAATGTTATTGAAAATAATTCTTCTTTTAATATTTGGGAATGAGAAAGAGTGAATGAATGTTTCTTTTTTTAAAATCTCTCATCATGCAAATCCTAGCAGACTTGACCAGGGAAATTGAGCAAGCATGGAGGAATGTTCCCCTGATAAGATGGTTTTTCTTATGACACCACTTTTTTGTTAAAACTATTTTGGGGAATATCTGTCTATACCTCTGAGATGAGGTATTATAATTACTTACATTATCTACACTCAGGCTGTTATCCTCATCTTCATTGCCATATTCCCATTTCAGCCGATGTACACTCCAGCCATCTTCAGGTGATTGGAATTTTAAACTAAACCCTTTATTTCATCCACCAGGACAGACATTGGTTAGATCCAGTGACTAAACCCAAAGAGTTGTGAGTTCAATCCCAGGCCACAGGTCAAACTTGGAGAGTTGAGTTAAAGGGAATAACTGAGACATCTGGAAGAAGCATGGCAGTGGAACTAGAACAGTCTACCCTAGTGGGTGAAATAAATTGTTTGGTTCGATACTGCAATCACCTGAAGAAGGCCGGAATGTACAACAGCTGAAATGTGAATATGGCAATGAAGATGAGGTAACAGTGAATAATGTAAATAATGTAAGTATTTTTGGGAATGCTTGTTTTAAAAACCAATGATTAGAATTGGAATAAAATCTAAATATATGATGAAAGTGAATTTATATATTTTTTTGTTCTTGAGAATTTGCAACAAAATATTAAACACTATTATGTTATTAGATTGTTTATTTACAAGAATTATTTTTATATTTACAACATTCCAAAAACTAATTCAGTTAGAACTAATGCAATGCAATATTTATCTTTTACCAATAAATAAAAAATAAATGTGAAAACAATTTTTTATTCATAAATTTATAAAAATTTACTAAATTATTAAAATGTGAACCAATTATAAGAAAATCCTTATTATTTACAATTTTATAAAGTTTTAATCAACTGGCAATTAGCCAATATTTTGCCTACCATTCCAGTGAATAATGTGATAAATAAGCAGTATAAATAAACACACTAATAAATAGTGTTAAATTTGTTATCAATTCTCAAGAATAAAGAAAACCTATAAATTCACTTTCATGTGTTTCGGTTTTATTCCAATTCTACTCATCACTTTTTAGAACAATAAACATTGCCAAAGAGTGAAGCTTGTTAAAAGAGGTGAATTAATTGGGGAAAAAAAAAAGTTCTTTTGACATGATGTCTTATTGTGGTCATGTTTGTCCATGTTTGCTGGAAATTGATTTACTATGACAACGATGAATGAAAATCTAGACTTGAGTAGACATGGAAAAGTGTATTAATAAAAGCAGAAACCGACTGAGTAGACAGATGTTTATAGAGAAGTATATATGAGCAGATTGGGATAAAAGGAAGCAATTTCGTAAGTTGATAGATTAGAGATAATCTCACTCGTTTCTCTTTCCATCTTGATCATATATCAAAGACCTCTCTCTTTCAATTTACCGATATGTAATCTATAATCATGTAGGAAAGATCTTCCTCTCTCCTTTTACCAAAACAACTTCACCCATCAGAAATCTTTCTCTCACTTAAAATTTACCAATAGATGATCATGTATATGTAATGGTTAATTGTCCCAAAAACTGATGTTAAGATTTTTTGTTAAGGCACTGCTAGTCTAGTGCTTCCCATGGACTATCAAAACCATAGCACATTTCTTAAGACCAATTTTTGGAACAAGTAACGCTTAACATAATGAAAATTCTCATGGTCTGGTTGAAAGACTAAAAGGCATAAATATGGCAGATGATTGTCTACAAGAAGTCTTCCTCTTGCAGGGTGAATACAGAGTAATTGGCCATGGTTAAATGTAACTAGGAGAGATGCAGCAACAAACAACTGATAAAGTTTTCAATAAACAATAAGAAAAGAACAGGGCAAAAATAATACTCAGCAAACAATAAATCTGCAAGACAAAAGTAGGTAAAGCAACAGTAATGAGACCAAAAATGTTCACAAATTAAGAATCGTGTTAAAGACAGGTGATTGCAGCATTCTGAAATTGGCATGGAAGAAATCCCAGTATTCCATCTGCATGATTTTTGTCTAAATTTGGAGAAGGGCATGTTTTTGCAGCCATTTCAAGAAAGGATTGAAACCAAAATGTCGCTCTATGAATTTACCAACTGATGATCTTTTATTAATCTCCTTAATCATTTAAGCTTGAAATTCACAAGTGATAGATTTTTTTTAATCATTTCACTTGAATCAAGGTGATAATGCCACTAAGATTCAAGGGGTTACTGGGAGTGAAACAGAATGAGAAGGCTTTAGAAGAAACTGAAAATGCAAGCAAGTTCAAATCCTGTTCAAAAAACAGGAGAGGAATTTGTACTGGGAAATAGGTGCACCTATCTCCTCCCATTTAAAAAAAAAATAATTACCTGGTAAAATTTTGGAGTTTAAGTGGAGATTTTCAGGTAAGTACAGTTAAGTATGTAACCACCATTTCTTAATGAATGTTAAAAAATTATTTAAATTTTATGATAGTTCAAGTGTGTTGTCTCCTAATAATGATAAAAGAAAGCTTGGAAAACTAACATCCAGGTAATTTATTTTACATTGAACCACAAGGGTGAGTAAAAAGTTAATTTTCTTTTATATATACAACTATATAGAAATGCCATTAACTAATTAAACAAAAGAGGAAAGAAAAAAAATGAAGTCAGAATTCTCAAAGTGATGTGGAGATGATCTTTCCATTTGGACAGATGTTTTGACTTTTGTTAAGTTGGTTCCTAAAAAGTGGAATTATCTTGTAGGTTTCATACCATTACCCTGCCAAGCCTTGTGTGTGTTTGTGGGTGAGGTCAAACACGGAGAGAGAGTGTGTGGATTTGCCCATTCACATTAAGGCATATCAAAATCAAAAAAAACAAAATATTTTAATCTTTTCTTTAACTCTATTATATGAAATCTTTGATATGAATCGGGAATTCCTTTTCTTAAGAGACTCCACTTGACACCAAAAATAATCATTTACACAGATTTGCAACAACACACAAGAATGATGGCAAGATTCAAATTAAAATTAGCACTGATAAGAGATTAATTAAAGTGAATTTCTTATTTGATTGTTCTTTGAGTTTTATTGTAAAATTGATTGGATTGATTAAGTGATTAGATTCATTGATTCTTTTTTTACAGCTTATCAACCCTTTGTAGATTATTTAAATCCAGAAAGTATTTTTAGGTTGTAACAATTTTCTTTTGTTATTTAACAATAATTTAGTAATAAAAATCTTACTAATTAACTGAGATCTTGGGGAAGGAGATAATTTTGCCAAGGGTATTTGAAAGTAAGAGAATATATTGAACCCAACTAGAATTGGAACTTGACTGTCTGATTAACAGTACACAGTCATTATCCATTACACCACTTGCACATCCAAGCTTACAGTACCTGGAATTCCCAAGTGGTCACCCATCTAGGTACTGATGAAGCTTAATGTTGCTTAACTTTGGGGATCATATGAGAACAGGTGTTTCAATGTGATGTGGCCATAAGCCAAAATATTTGCTAATCTGCCACCAAAAAATATGACCAAACAAGCAACAAATATGTCAGATATAATAAAAAAAATAAATTTAAAGAAAGCAAAGTGTATATAGCTGAATCTACTCTGTTATTTCATGTATAGTTCACATGGAAATGGACATGAAAACAAGAAAAAAAATTTAAAATCAGCTTACTCATGACTTTTTTTTAAGTTTGATAACCGTTACATTTCTGGCACATTCCTGATTCCTATTTAAATTCAATAATTTTGGTTTATAATAAAAGAAGATAGGCTCCAAAATTTAAGAAGCTGAAAAAAATTGATTTAGTATGATGACAGAATTAATAAATTAATTTTCCTTTAATCTTGAAGTAAAAATGAAAAATATATTTTATTGGAACAACTCTGCAAAGTTTAGCTCAAAATTTAAGTACTGAACCAAATTAAAAAAGTGCTTGCGTCATTCATGAAAATATTTGACAAGCAATTTCTCAAATTCTAAATAAACTCTGAAATCAAGATATTAATCATGTATTGCTCTTTCTGTGTTCATAATCATTCATTTGTTTCTGATGATTCTATTTTTGCTCTTTGGTTTTCTACATCATTTCCTTCTAAATCTGATTTGCTTTTTTTCTCATTACTTGTAGATAGCTTTTCTTACCAATAAGTGAAGTCATTTCTAGCTTCATTTTCCATTACAAATAGAAATAAACCTGAAATAAATATTTTTTAATTCTTGTTTTAAACTTTATCCTCTCTTGAAGATAAAGTACATTTGTGATTCCCTTATTTGATCTTTGATGGCCTCTGCCAGATGAAATGAAACAGAATTATCTGCTAAATTGCTAAAAGAGAAACCATCTTGTTTGCTGAGGATATCCAACTATTGTTCTGTCATCCATATTTATATTGTATACTAAAAATGAATCCATAAAAAAACTGAAGCATTAGGGACAGAAGCATTAAGATTTTTATGAAATACATTGACTCTTTCATCCACAATCAACTGCACAGATAGTTCATACCTTTTCGTACATTTTGAGAAAGATTCAAAATCTATTTGTTTAATGTTGTCATTTTGTGCTAATACAAAACATTTTACTGTATTTTTATGTTTATAGATAGTGCCTCATACACCTTATTTACAAATACATTTGCCTGTTGTCAAACCCAGGAATAAGTGTCCAAAAATGCAAGATATTCTTGCATTTTTGGACACTTATTTGGACACAGATTAAAAATTTGGATATGACAAAGAAAAACTCCAAAGTGTTTCTTGTAAGTAAAAATATATAAGTTCTTGGAGGGAAAGAAAAATAATGTTTAATTTACTAAAATCTGCAATAAAAATAAATCCTGCATTTGTGATATAACCTACAGTATACTAAAATAAGAGTTCTTTATTATTAATATTATTGTAGTTAGTATTGTTTTCTGTTTAAAAATGGTGCTTTATCACAGGTATGTATGGGAAAAATAATGGACACTATAGTATTGAGATAAGAAGCATAAATCGCTATATCCAAATCTATTTATATTAATCTTCTGTAAATGGGGAACTACTTAAAAGTTTAGGTAGTTTGAACAGACTGATCAATCTATTGATCTGTCAGGTTGGCCATTGTTTCTTGTGAGACATTTCACACATTTAAGGAAACTCATTTTTTATCAATTTTTCATTCTGTGAGGAAGTCATTTTGTGATTTAAGTAAGAATATATAAAATTTCATGAAAGACTACATTCCTTTACAAAGATGTTGGGCGTTAAAACAGTTGACAGCTTGAAAGGCAAAATCACCTAATCAAGTTCAAATCCTGACCAATTCTCTTCTTCAATGGTATGAATTCACTTCTTATTGCTCTTTCTGTCATTCTCAGCCATCATGACAGAAAGTCTCATCACTGGCATACCACTATTATTGACAGAGATAAGAGTGGATACTACATTCTTAACACTACTTTCTTGCCTAGACAAAAGCTGCTACTTCCAATGGTAACCATGACAGGGTTCAATATTCAATATTCTGCCTATCTTATCTGTTATCTTGAGCATTACTAAGTTGTGGATTGTTGTTGTCCTGTTTTATTTTGAATGTTTTTCCTATCATTTAGAGAAGTGATTCTTTTATGTTACCTTATAGTCCCATCAGATATAGTTACTGCATTTATATTTAAGTATTTATCTAGCTGTATAAACATATATACTGGCATATATATATATATATATATATATGCGTGTGTGTGTGCGTGCATCCCCCCCACACACACAGAGGCATATATATGCAGTCCCCTTCAAAAGTATTGGAATGGCAAGGCCAATTCCTTTGCTTTTATTGTTCACTAAAGACATTTGGGTTTAAGATCAAAAGAAGAATATGAGACAAGAGATTAGAATTTCAGCTTTAATTTCCTAGTATTGACATTTAGATGTGTTAAACAACTTAGAACATACCACCTTTTGTATCAGATCATCCCATTTTTAGGTGAGCAAAAGTAAAGAAAAAGATAGTTTTAAAGAAAATAACATTTAATATTTGGTTGCATAAACTTTGCTTGCAATAAGTGCATCAAACCTGCAACTCATTGACATTACCAAACTGTCGCATTCTTCATTTGCAATGCTTTTCCAGACTTTTAACACAGCCTCTTTCAGTTCTTGGTTGTTTTGGGGTGGTTTCTTCCTTCAGTCTCCTCTTCAAGAGATAAAATACATGCTTTATTCTCTTATGGTCCAGTGATTGACATGGCCAGTCTAAAACTGTCCATTTTTTTCCCTCTGATGAAGTCTTTTGTTGTGTTGGCAGTATGTTTTGGGTTATTATCCTGCTGCATGATAAACTTCCACCTGATTAGTTTGGGTGTATTTCTCTGTAACTTGACAGACAAAATGTTTCTGCAGACTTCTGAATTAATTCTGCTGCTAGCATCATGAGTTATATCATCAATAAATGATATAGCCTGTTCTGGAATCAGCCATGCAAGCTCAAGCCAAGACACTGCCACTACCATACTTCACAGATGAGCTTGTATGCTTTGGATCATAAGCAGATCCTTCCTTTCTCCGCACTTTGGCCTTTGCGTCACTTTGATAGAGATTAATTTTGGTCTCATCAGTCCATAAAACATTTTTGTTTCTCATCTCTGCACTTCCTTGCAAATTTCAATCTGTCCTTCCCATTTTTACTGCTGATGAGTAGTTAGCATCTTTCTGCTATACAAGTCTTTGAATGGTGGATTGTGAAAAATTCACCTCTACACCTTGGAAGCTGTTGGTGATGTCACTGACTGTTGTTTTGGATTTTTCCTCACAGCTCTCACAATGTTTCTGTCATCAATTGGTGTTGTTTTCCTTGATCAAAGGGGTCTAAG
>OZ010585.1:85828925-85923925 GCA_963932145.1 Acanthosepion lycidas | reverse complement strand
CCAACCCAGGGATTGAACTCACAATTACCGTCATCCAATTTCACAAACCAAGGCCGTAATCCACCAGGCCATTTCTCCTGTAGTGAACTTGAAGCCTTAAACCTAACCTACCTGCTGATTATAGTTCCTGTCACTGACTGTTATTTTTTTACTGCTACAGCTGCAGACTTGCTGTCATTTGTCTTTCTTTCATTATTATCAACTCTCATATTGTATTTATTTTCTAAATTTTCATCATACGAGCTGCATCATGGAATGATATACAAATGCAAATAGACATTTTCAGGTTATAAAATTAATTATGATCAGTATGAATGAATTCTCTATTGTCCTCAGTAACCAATTTACCTCAAAACATTAAATTTTGGCAAAATCATAACAGGCACAAACGTCTCATTAAGGGGAGTGATGTCCATTTTGTTTTTATGTTAATTTTGATAAATTAGGTAAAAATGCTAAATATTATTTATGGAATGGGAAAAAATTGGTCATAACATTTTTTTTTTTTTTGTTTTGTATTGAAGATTAACCTTAAAATTGAATAACGACTTTATATATAGCCAAGATGCTCTTCTGTAGCTAAATTGGTATAGCACATCAGGCTATATAACAGTTCTGTGTGGGATACAGGTTCAATTCCTGTTTGAGGACACATATTTTCTATGAAAATTTCTCGGACATTCAGGCCGATAAAGGTTGTTAATACTGTTTATTACAAACAGAGCAATTACTTAAATATTTTATCTATAAAAACAAAATAAACAGAAGATATCTTAAATATATATCTTTATATATATATATATATATATATATATATATATATATATATTCATACACGTTTCATTAAATAATATAGACAAGTGTTGTCTATTTATTTTATGTAAATTTTTTTTGTAACATCTGATAAGTTTAATAACGTTATTGTTGAACGAAGAAAGAAATTCACAATGATCCATATTTTTTTTAATACAATCTAAGCTTTCGGCTTACTTAAGTCATTATCAAAGATGTCAATTACAACATATTATGCAATATACGGACACGACAGTGATGATAGTCTGTCAATGTTTACATAGAAGATTTCTAAGCAACGATAAACATGCGCATATAAGACGCTAGAAGCGAAAATCGCACCGCATCTCATGACGTCACACATGACCACACGAGAGGGAATTGGAGAAGTATGAAGTATGGTAAGCTGTTGGCATAAACCAATGGCTTCTGTTACCAATTATAGACATTTAAGAATATTTGTAGAGATGCCATAATTGATTTTGTTTAGGTTGGACTTCAACTGTTTGATGTATAATGCTTCAAGGATTTTTAGTTTTTGTCTATTGTTTTCATGTCGAAGTATAATTGTGTTTTCGGAATTGTGTGTGTGGGCAGGCATGTTGTTTTAAATGCCTAAAAATGTTAGAGTTTTCATTCAAATGTAGTGTCAAGCGTCGTGAAAGTGAGTTTGTGGTGTGACCAACATAAATATTATTTAATTTGTTGGAAATACACTCTGCCAAAGGGCACTTGAATTTATAAACTATGTTGGTTTTTTGCAAATCGCTAACCAGGGGAGAAGAATCATTGCAAAGAATTAAGTTGGATATATATATGAGAGAGACAGAGCAAGAAACTTACTCTGATCCTTATTGTCCCATTAACTGGGAAGGTCACCAAACATACACAGTACAATTGAAACCATATTAGATTTTGAGCATCATGATTTATTTAATAATGAAAAAGGAAGTTTTAGAATATTATGAATTAGTAGGAATATAAGTAATCTATTTCATTTGTAATGTGATATCAAAAGTGGCATAATATTTCACATTGATAGCCAAAATAATCAGTACATCCATAATATCAGCCAGAATTATGGGCACCTGAAGATGGCCAGATAATACTTGGCTGAAATGAAGTACCTGTTATAACATGTGTAATAGCCAAAAATGAGAATGGTCTTCTTTTATGTGCCATGTAGTCACGGCTTTCCACAACTTCCTCTTCCTTGTAGCTCTAAGCAACCTTTAACTGTTAACTATCTCTCTTTGTTCTCCCTCTGACATGCATTCACAAAATTGTAGTAGGTTACTCAGTGTTTCTTTTGTCTTTCCTGTCTTCAATTAGGTCCTGTGAGCCTTAAATTCTTCATGCCCTCTTT
This sequence comes from Acanthosepion lycidas, assembly GCA_963932145.1. Classification (NCBI taxonomy): domain Eukaryota; kingdom Metazoa; phylum Mollusca; class Cephalopoda; order Sepiida; family Sepiidae; genus Acanthosepion; species Acanthosepion lycidas. The sequence continues at coordinate 85,921,767 of OZ010585.1, read as the reverse complement.
CCTCTTCATGGTTCCTAGAAATCAAAGTATATTGGCAAACAAATGCGATAATTGTAATCAATATTTGTTTTGTTTATGCAGATACAAGACACAATGGCAATCTTATTTTAATAGTATTTTATTAACCTTATTTCCAAAATATAAGGTATATTCTTTCCAAAAACTCCAATATTCAACCTCTGACTTGTACTCCAATGGTTGAGTCTAAGTAAGTTGTGTGTGGAGGTTATTGATCCTAGACTTAAATTTAAACATATGTTGCTAACCCCTCATTGCTTTACCACTGCTTGCATGGTAAGTGCTCAGGCAGACTACATTCCTTAGTTTCACCAGTTCTAATATTCATGGCTAAGACCTACCATGCTATGCACATTGTATTGAACCAGCCTCATTCCCTTCATATACCATTTGAGGGTGTTTATACGATCACTAGAACCTTGTCCTGTTCAAATCTAGGTTTAACTTGTCTTCCCAACATATTCACATAAACTGTGCCCCTTACTCTGTAACCCTCTACCTTGAGTTGCTCACATACCTTGTACAGGGTAAATACTACTGTCAAAATAAAAACTAAAACATCCCTATTTACCATACTAGACTCATGATGACCACCCCCCCAAATTTATATATATATATATATATATATATATATATATATATATATATATATATATATTAGGTTGGTGCAAAAATAATGACGTAATAATATCATTTTTTAACGTTAAAAATACATCGAAAAACGACATTATTACGTCATTATTTTTGCACCAATCTAATATATATATATATATACACGATTATGAATGAAAAATTATCATTACAAATGAAAATATTTGAACTCAACTTTTACTTTGTCTCGAATATTCCTTGACAAATTATACACATATATTATAGGCAGAGTTTTGTTGGGTGGGAAATATAGGAGTTTTTAATTGGCAAACTTTGATTCAGTGTGAGGGAACTTTTTTGACAAAAAATAGTAAAAGAAAAATGCCCTGTCAATTTTTTACTAAGACATATAACTGGCTAAATTTAATGTTTAATTACAAATTCCCTCAAGGTTAGAGTGTCTTTCATTTTCAGTTACATAAACCTGTGACACTGATGGTATGAAGTGGTTAATTATGGGTATTATACACTGAAAGAACAGTAAAGCGGTTAATATGGAGTATTTAGCTGGAAGATAGAGGGAGAGAGTGAAAGACATTTTCCCTGGTGATGTGAATTGAAAGGGGCTATATCGGTTTTGTCATTCTTACATATTGGGATGATGTACAGAGTTGATTTTTTTTTATGTATCTGGCATGCAGTAAAATGAATTGAGAAATAATTTTATCTCTTCCTTGAGAATTTAAGAAACAAAGAGAGATTGGTCTGGGTTATATTTTTGCTGATGAAAATGAATTGAGAAATTTAAATGAAGGTTAAATGAGAACAAACTCTTCTTACGGGTCAAATGTATGATAAAATGGAAGTTTTGAAAACAAGTCCTGTCATTGATCAGCAAGAGAGTGGGGTCTGGTTTATATTTTCACTGAACAGAGATAAATCCAGGGAAATAGAAAGGAATCAGAGAATTAATGACTAGTATAAAACTTTGCCTTTTCACCTACTTGCTTTAAAAACAGTTGTGCACCCCCTTTGAATCTGGCTGAGGTTTAATGCTAAGAGGGTAGGAGGAAGGAGAATTTAGCATCACTTGTATGGAATAATGGTATGAGTTGTAAAGTAAAGGGAAGTAAGTTTGTGTTGATGGGAGGAATGATCCCTGTGACTACTCCAAGGAAGGTGGATAATTCTCTAAATTTGGAAAGTTGATTAAGAAAACAGAAATAGGAGACAAAGAACCCTTGCTGCAATTGATGCAAAAATTGGGGAATCATTGAATCCACAGAAATTGTCATCCCCTGCTGGAATGTACATAAAATGTATTTTTGAGAGCTCAAGGACATGCACTGCAAATTCCAGAATCAGTGCCTCTGGAAAACACATCAGCTGCCACCAGATCTCTTGACTATGAAGAACTTTGAACCCAGCTCCTCCAGAATTTTTGATGAGGCTCAGTGTCACTATAGAGATTGATGTGGGAAGGGTTCATTTTTGTTGTACCAAGAACTACATAAATCAATTGAAGGTTAACCCAATGATTCTTTTGTTTTTAATTGTGTTTATGAAGATATATTTTCTTAATACAGCTTCTGCCATGGCTCAGCTGAGCACTTTGACTACTTTAACAGTCAATCTTTCACTGCTCTGAAATCAAGAACACAACATGGTCAGAGTGGGCATGGATTGAAGTGGCCAGCAACCAACTGCCAGCTTGACCCGACAACTAGTGCTGGGTTAGCCCTGTGGCTAAAACATTGTCTTAAGACTCTGAGGACTGGACTGCTAAACATAGTTACACCATCAGGTGTAGGCGGTGTGAAAAGTAGTCATAAACCAATTGAGCAGGAAAGTTAGTAAAGTTGTAGATACAAAAATTTTAGTAATGTCTTTTTTAACTTCTTCATAATGAATATATCACTTCTTGTCCAGAGAATTTGGTAAAGACCTTAAAAGTGAGAAAATTGCCTGAATGAGCTAAAACTTCAATATTCAGAGATAAAATTTCTGGTATGCATTTTGCAGTGTGTGATTTTATACAGCCATACGAGAGTAAAACAGGTTTCCAATTGATCAATGCAATTTGCTTTTTCCACAAAGACTGGTACAGGGCTTCTAGTTGATATTTGTCAGAATAAATATTAAAAAAAAAATCTTTTCATCATGGGTGACAGTTCTGTTTTGAAATGGTTTGGTGCCCTTTAAAGATGAACATATTGACATTTTGAAAACCAAATTGAGATCATATGATCAAATTTTGATACTTTATTAAATTCTAAACAGATTTTTTCTTTGTAATACTAAGTCCTTTTGTTGGATGAGCACAATCATGATCTTCAAAACTACCTGTTTTTAATTGCTCTAAGTCATCTTTGTCCCATTACCATCCCTCTTTGTCTTAGTTTTGCTAAATAACTTGCTGTTCTCCCTGTTTCTCTTGCCTAAGAGTATTAAATTCTCCAGGCTGTCTTTTTTTTTTATTCTATACCCCAGAAATTTCTAAACTGACTGTATCAAGTTCTTTGTTGTTCTCATTTTCCTTGAAACATTTTTTGTTGGTCAAAAGTAGATAGCATCTAACCTTTCAAAATAAATTTTACCACTCAGCATTTGTGTATGTTGTCATAAAAAAAAAGCTTGAAAATTATTTGAATATTTTTCTAAAATCTTACATTAACTTTGAATAGTTATCATTACTATTGAAATTTATAAAATTTTTATCTTAAAACATTTTTTCAGAAAAATAGGTTTCTTAAGTCCACTCTCATCATTTGTTCTAGTATTGATGGGGATTTCCATCCTAAACTTTGGTTTTACGTTGTGCGTAAAGTCAATATCTTGGTTCTCGTTATTTTTTTTTCTTCAAGTTATATATGCTACCCACTTTACTTGTGACTAGAAGTCTTCAAGTAAATGTAGTTTTGGTATTTCTTAAAGTTCTTTGTAATTTTTTAGTGACAGTCTGTAAGATCTGACAAAGAATTTTCTTCAAGGTCTCAAGGTTTCATTCACTTGAAGCCATTTTTAATCATTCATCTGAGAAAATGGTTCTGTATCACTGACAGTTTAAATGTAATCATAAATGGATTATTTTTCTGTTTATGTTTCTCAATGTCTTTAAATTTGGGTTGAAAGTTGTTCTATATTAAATAAAAAATAACCTATAAAAACATGTAGTTCCTGCCACAGTCCAATGTAATATAAAATAAAGTAGCAGTTACCATTAATTTTAGGTGGGTAACATTTTTGAATGTAGATCTCTCCCAGAAGTAATCTTTTATGTTTGCCTAGCTCTATATCAAAGGTCAAGGTTGGTCATCTGCTATAGCTGATATGAAATAGGACAGGCTGCTTGATGTCATTGCCTCAAACATGTTTTTTCCATCATAAAGTTTTTTTGTTTTTTTTTTAGGCGCTAAATATATCCCAGAAACCTGCCTTCAACTTATGTTCCATTTCAAAATGTAAAGTAATTTTTCTACTATCATTGCAATTCTGTCATTCATAGAAAAAATCTCAAGCAAGATTACTTTTGTCTTGAGAAATGCTTGTTAACATTTAGGGATCATGAAAAAGTTTCATCAGAATACTTAACTTTCAGAAATGGGGAGACATTTATAATAAAGAAAGAACGATTCAAATAAATTTATCCATTAAAAGTACAAATAAGATAATTTGTATTGTAGCCCATGGTCATAAGTATGGAACACCCTTTGTAGATGGAAATTGTAGCAGTCACTCGTCTTTGATACTAGCTACTCCATCGCAAGGAGCAAGCCATTACTACTGAGTTTGTTTTTTAAATGTTCCTTGGTGTTAATTTACATTCAGACTAATATCCTCATTCCTATTATTATTACAATATTTGGTCTCTTGTGACTTTTGACCTTCTTCAGGTGCCTTGATCTGGGTTACTTTCATGGCATTATGACCTGAAGCCTTTATTTAATCAACAGATATTAGCTTTTCCTCATCCTACTGTCTGTATCTCTTTTTAGTACTGCTCAGTTATTGCTCATCTTGCTTTCACTGAGTCTGTGTCTGCACTACCTGGTTTAGGGACTGAACTCACAATTATAATAACAATGAATATAGTCATGTACTCAACACTTGGAAATATCTTGAATTTGATATTATAAACGGATAATAGTTACTAAAAGCAAAACACAGGATGCTATGGAGAGCCAAATCACTCACATCCTGAAAGGACATTGCACAGTGTAAAAGTATATAGGCAGGTAAAATAGTTATTGGAGAGTGATTTTCCCAAGTTCTTATATACATCCACCATCTTTCTGTCAAGTATTTTGGCATTGTATATTGAAAAAATAATTTCACAGTTTGCATTGTTTTATTAGAATGTAATAAACATTTCTTTCTTAAATTCTGACCATTTTATTTTCAGTGTTGCTTAATTACACCCAGAGAAAACGCATTTCGCCAAGAGTGGTTATTAATCTCTGCATCTGCTTCAGTATGAACAACTTCAGATAACCTTGCTGGTTTCAGTATTTTTCTTCTTAGCTGGAAAAAATAGAATAAAGAAAAGTCATTCTGTTTAAGAGTTTTGACATCCATGATTTGTTTATTGCTTGTGACTTAGATTCACCTAATTAGAAATATGGTAGCAATGGAGTGAACAATTGTGAATTTATTTCTTTGCATTTTAGAATGTATTAATTAAGCAAGTCTCAACATTTTCCACCTGCTCCTACTTGAAACCAATGTAAAATTCATCTGAAACACTTTTTTCACATTTCAAGTGTTTCCCTTTTGTTTCTCTGTAATTGCTTTTAGCTGTTGAAATTTTTTTTTTTTTTAATTTAATTATTTTTTTTAATTATTGAAGGAGGGACAGGCAAAGAATGGGGTCAGAGTTATCATAAATTAGGATTGGTTTGTAACAGTGCACACAGTTTATTTTTGTTTTATTACACTTTTTCCTTTGGTTTTCCTTCATTTATTTTAAATATGGTGTTGCTTTAGGCTCTCAAAGAATTATAAAAATGCTGAAGGGAAGGAAAAAAAAATACAAACAGCGGACTAAATAGACTAGTTTTATGATCTAATGGAACCAAAGCTTGTTCACTATGGAATGTCTAATTCTTAATTTTACATGCTAACAAAATTGATATTTTATTTAATAGATATTTTTCTTTTGTGTATTGTTTTTAAAATATCTGTAGACATTTTAGAGAAATGTTCAAAGCAGAAGAAATATAAAGCGGGAAATATAAAAGCAATTATTTAGGAAATATATAAAAAAAGTTTTTTATATCTGAGATGAGGAGTTATCATCATTTACATGTGACTGTTGTCCTCATCTTTGATCTAGTTCTCACAAGATTCCAGCAACAGGGTTAGCAATTCCAAAGTGAACCCTCTATTTAATCAGTGACAGTAGACATTTCTCTTCCCACTGCCTATATCTAGGTATATATTATCAAGTACTGGTCAGTTACTGCTTGCCATGTTGCCACCGAGTTCAAATACACATTGCTTATGCCCAGAGATTAATCTTGGAATTACTATGTCACCAAATTCATGAAACAATTCCCTGTAGTTTACCCATATTGACATACACCTGATGAAGGCTGTGAGTGGGGCACCAGCTGGAACATTATGAAAACAGCAACAAAGATGAGGACAATAGTTCACATGTAAATAGTGTAAATAATGATCTTAGTTATGTTATTTTTTGTATATCTTTGCATTCTTTTCTTTTGTATACAATTTGCCTTCAGGACGTGGGTGATCATGGCTCACCAAAACCTATTATTCTTTGTGAAAAAAAAAGAAAAATACTAATACAGGGTGTGGCAGGAATACTTCTATTTACTCATTCATCTCATAAACTTAGATATAGACAGGGTGCGATGAATAAATTGTCATCTAAATTACGCAAAAATGAAAATAACACCGACATCTGTTTTAACAGATTTATTTACTAAAATTACACAAAAAATATCTTGGAATACTAAAGAGTAAATTTACTCAATAAAAATTGCAATTGGCCTCCAGACAACTTTGGAATTCCTGCAACTCTTCTGCATGGTCTCCTTTTTTAAGTTGGTGAATGCTGCCAAAATCCTTGCCTTCAGTTCATCTTTGGTGTTACAAGGAGTTTTGTTGGTCTCTTGCTTAACTGCTCCCCGCATAAAATAATCAAGGGTGTTGCAGAGTTAGGTAGCTAGATGTAAGGGGTCATGTGGTTGCAGATATTTTCTGATAGCCATGACTGGGTTACTCTGCTTGTGTGGTATAGTGCTAGACATAGGATCTTCCAGCAGCCACCCTCTTGACCCAGGGCAGCACTATCTCCTCAGGGTATTTAATCTATGCTTCTGTGTTGAGTTTGATGCCCTGTGGAAAGATGAATGGAGGCATGCCATTGCTAGTGATCACTCAAAACATCTCTTTCTGAATCCTCTGCATTGTCTTCATATTGACACACAAACACTCTGAAATGTTCATATTGGAGCTTCCAAGCAGTACAGCATGCCATTTCCAAATTTATGACAGTGAATTGTGTCATGATGTTCTTTTTCTCCCAAACAGTGCTGAACTGACCCTACTGTACTGTGTAGTTGCCAAAATCCAAAACATCGTGCATATGTGAAATTAAAAATATAAAATGGCGTCAATTTATCCATTGCACACTGTATATTTACATCATAGTTTTAGATAAATGTCAAATTTGTCGAGAAAGCAACACTTTGTTGTACAATATTTTATCGAAAATATAATTAAATTAACAAGTATTCTATGTTCTGTTTTTAAAAACAATTTTAAAAACAATCTAATAGAATGAGAGACCATTATTCAAGTACCCTTTATTATTTCAAAAGTTGTTTGCCATAAAGTGAACTAGACTTTAATAATTAAGTGAGTTAAAGGGGATATCATTTTACAAATTAATTTTCAATCCACTATTTGTTTTAAAAGTTAGAAATAATTTTACCATCTTACTCTATTGATTTCTACACTCCACATCTGGTTGCTTTAACTTGTCAACTGTTTGAAGATCATCTAAGAAATATTTTTCTTTCAACTTATATAACCTTTCTTACTTTCCATCAGCATGGCTGATGCTAACCTCCAGACAAGTAACTCATTACACCTTCTCATTCTAACGTTTTCCACTGATATCAATTGGAATGATCATATTGAAACTAGGTCTGCTGCTAGGAAAGTTGGTTCACTGTGTTATGCTAGACAATTTTTCTTGCCAGGTTCTATCTTACACATCTATAAGTCTGTTATTCATCTATGTGTTAAGCATTTCTGCTCCATCAGGTCTAGTGCTTCTACTATGTATTTAGAAGTTCTTGATAAAATCTTGATAGAATCTGCAATATTATTTGTCCTGACAAGGCATCTTGACATCAGTCACTTTCCCATTGCCATATTGTAACTTCTCTATGCTTTATCTAGAAATATTTTCATGGTATTTGTTCGGATGACCTTTCCTCTTTGGTATTTAGACTTCATGAATTTAATTGCTAGACTAGCAGTTAGGTCTCAGGCTTTTACTCTCTTTTATTTCAAAATAAAACTGTTCGCTTTTAATAGTGTAAGAGAACCTTTTCTGCTTTCCATCAGCATGGCAAATGTCAACCTCTAGGAGAGTGACTCCTTACACCTTCTTGGGCTAACATTTTCTCCTGATATGAATTGAATCAAGTGCTAGGTTTGCTGCTTAACTGTGTTGTGCTAAACAATTTTTCTCCCTCAAATCTATCTTGCATATTTATAAATCTACCGTTCTTCAATCCATAGAATATTGCTGTCACACATGACCTGATGCTCCTGTTATATATTTAGACATCTTTGATAAAATCCAAAGAAATTGCAATGTCATTGGAATCTGGCATCTCAGCTTCAATCACTTTCTCACTGCCATATCTTTTCTATAAATATTTTCATGGTAATTGTTCTGATAAACTTTCCTCTTTGGTGCCTAGAGTTTATGAATTTAAGCTTACTACTAGATTGGTGGCAAGGTCTCATCATTTTACAGTTGAAATTGCTAGATGTAGCTATTCAATGCCCATAGTTTCTTTTCTCACATTTCTTGCTTGTGGAAAAATCTTCTGGCTTCTTTATTTCCAGTCAAGTTTGATCTTCTAAAATTTAAAAGCAATGTCAATTGTTATCTTCTGTCTTCTTAATTCTTTTTCTTTTATTGCTTTTGCTCTAAATAATGTTTTCTTTTTCTTATATTCTTTCACACTATGTAACATTGTGTCTTAGTGGCATTATTACCTTGCTTAAGTTGAAATGATGAAAGGAAAATGTTCTATACTAATAGTTTCTTCTCTTACACTTCTTACCTATAGAAATCTCGTCTTTGCTTTCCAATCAACTTTGACATTCAAAAATTTAAATGCAACATAGATCATTATCTTCTGTCTCCTTAATTCTGATTCTTTTATTGTCTTCTCTTCTCAAGTTTTCTCAGTTTCTTTCTCTCTTAGTAATCTTTTAGTTGCTATATTACCTTGCTTGAATTGAAATGATTAAAACAACAATGTCTTTTATGAACATGGTGCTATTCAACATACCTTCCTGTTATAAATAAATATTTACCAAGAACACAAGTTGTTATTCCTCGTGCTACATTTGCTCTTGTCTGTGCTTAGGGCACTGTGTGATCTAACACTGCTTCATTTAGGATTTACTGATCTTAATAAGTGTCTGTAAGAACCTGGCCTGTAGGTATCGGAATGTTCATTTGACCATGTTGCCAACACTGAAGTTCCTTGAATTTGTCATATTTTTTTCTTCTATGGAATGATCATTCAACCTCGCAATGTCCTCAATTTGAAACACCTATGACCAAACAAAAGGAGCATGTATACATCCGTGTGTGTATCTTTTTCACCATACTGAAACTTATTGAAGCCTCAGACAGACAGTATTCTGGTATTCTTATCAGAATATCCATTTCATCAGAATGCCATGACCCTTTAGAATGTGATGATTTTGGCTCTCCAAAATGTGATATCATTTGTGTCCACTATTTCTCCCAGTACCTGGTCTCCCATTTATTTTCTCAAGCTCAATAGGTAGATTACTTGTGGTTCCCTAGTGACTACTATATCCTGTGAGTGTCAAATTTTCTAAGCCCTGTTTCAACTGTATTTTTCTTTATGTGCATACTTTAAATAAGTACCATCATTCCAATTTTTTTTACACTGTATAGATAAAATATATCAATGTGAAGGCTGAGTATAGGTAACATTAGCCATTTCTTTGGCATTTATTGACCAAGTTACCAGTGCCAAATTAATACGTTAACTGTTTTTCGACTCCTAGGCTACCTGAAAGTATTGAAAAGGTTCTTGCTGTATCCATTAAATTTAGTTGTCAAATCATTGAATAAATCAAATCAACTTAGACTTTTTTTATCTTGTATTTTTTTCATGATTTATACAAGGACCTTAATGCTCTGTCTATTGTCTTGTTTCATTTTTAAACAAAGGTAATTTGATTTATCTTTATGTAACATGTTTAGAAATGATGTTTAAGTGATGCTTTCATTAAACTATGATTCACCATATTTCCATTAAACTATGATTTGTCATTCCATTAAAAAAACAAAAAAATAAACAAGTTCAAATGCTGTTTTTTTCTCTTGGATTATATTGTTAGAATGGGAAGTAGCTATCACATCAAATAGCAATTTTTATGGTTTCTAAACTGATTCTTCTATGAGCTATGTCCCTTCAGGGCATTGGCAATCATGACCCTCCACAATTTCCTGCCCTTTGTAGCTCTTAATAAATTTTGTTATCTCTCATAAAACTTGTTCTGCCATACATTTTATTAAAGCTTGCAATGTAGGTAATGTGTTGTTTTCCTCTGTTTTGCTTGTCTTCAACCTGTCTTGTGAGTATCCAATTTTCAAAGCCTTCTTTCCTTATTGTGCACTCTAGAAAATTCAACTCTTTCTTTCTGATGTTAAGTATAAGTTTCCTTTTTGTTACCATTTTCTTTAAAAACTTTGTTGTCATTCTCATGTTTGGTTAATGGTGTTTTCAGCATCCTTCTGTAGAAGCACATTTCTTTTGTTTCAAGCCTCTTCTTCATCTGTGAGGAGAATGTTCAGCATTCAGTGCCATATATTTGTTTATAATGAAATTTTATATCAGGAGAAAAATATTACTTTGTTTAAAACAGATTTTATTAAAAGAAATTTTGGAAGTCGAAATAGATACAACAATTTGTAATTTTTTGGTTCTCTCACTTTCTGTCTTATACAACTACTAGCAGTAGATCCTGGCATTGCCTGGGGATGTAACAGTAAGAGATAGATCAAGCATCGACCATCATAAAGACTGAAAAATAAAATTGACAAAGATTATTGTTTAAGGTTGACGGACACGCATATCTTAATTAGTGTTTTTTTTCTTTTTTGTTTGTTTTTTTTTTTACGAATTGGTCAAACCCAAACTCAAGCAAAAACATTGTTTTCCATCATTATCTATTGATTGAATAGAATTTTATTATAAACAATTGTCTTGTAAATGGAATTTTTAAAGCATTCTGAATGTAAAAATAAAGAAAAAAGTGTGCAAGACAATAAGAAACACTACCTGCCAAAAAAAAAGTGAAGTTTTGTTGAAATCGGTTGAAAAATGTAGGAAATCCGATCCCATATATAAATGAACACAGACACGCACTCACAAACAACCTGGGTTTTATAATAAGTATAACTCGATATGAGTTGTCCCCCTTTAATTCTCAACAGCGATGCCTCTTAATTGTGTTTTCAAATTAATTTTATGCAAAAACAATTGTGTTTTTCCAATTTTTGGTGCTGTCAGAACCACCGCAAAGTAATTTTACATAGTCCTGTAAAGTTTTGTTGAAATTGGTTGAAAAATGTAGGAAATATGATCCAATATATAAACGAAACAGACACACACACACGCAATCTGCGTTTTATAATAAGTAAGATGTCTGTGAGAAGATATTTGATTCCTATTAGAAAAAATAGGGACCAGATGCTTAAGTCAAGAATTTGAATGGAAAGGAATAGACTAATAAACCTATTTGATCTTTTCATTAAGAATGACAATGATTAACTAAAAAGATCATCTATATGTGGAGGAGTTGTATTTGATGTGTTATCATAACAATATAATTGAGGCAGCAGATGGTCAAGTTGAAGTGAGAAATTCTGATTTTTGATGCTGTCATAACTGAAGAATCAACCTAATGAAAGATATCAAATCTCAGATTCATATCCTGAAATTTTTGAAAGTTATATGCCAAGTTATTAAAATCTCTCTCTCTCTCTCACATTCCCAAAATGGAATTCTCTGACTGGAATTTTGATTTTGTTCAAAGTTGAGCTAACTCTTTTAATATAAATTTGTCAGTTCTCAGCTTTGAGTGGAAGGATGCTGCAAATATTGGCAGATTGGAATCTATGAATTAATGTACAGGAAGTGACCAGATGGGAAGACTGGAATTGGTAGTACGTTATTGACATTTATCAATATTTGGAGCCAGTGGATGCTAGAATTTCAACACTATTGCTAGGTTTTGCTCATTACATTGACTTTGGATTAGAGATTTATTTGGAACTAAAGCAGTGTATTCTCCAGGAGTTGCCAATTCAGATACTCTTCGAAAAATGGAAGAAATATATTAAAATTTGCTTAGACAGATGTCTCCGTTTTAGTTCTGTTAATTACAAGAATTTGACAAGGATATTCTAATCTGAAATATTCTATTACATAAATATATTTGTTTGAATTCTGCTAGAGGGTAAATTACCAGGATTAAGAATCCCCATTAGATAGGCTGGTAGTTATATATATATATATATCTCCAAGTATATGATTGGTGTATATAGAATGAATTCCAATAACCAACAATTACTATTCTTAAAAGAGTGCTCAATACAAAGTAGAGCAGATATAATTATTTATTCAAAAAAAAAAAAATTTATAACATAAATATGTTATAAGATCACTACAAAAATAGCCATTTTGTTTCAACACCCTCGGTGTCTTATGAAGTGATGACGTTGAATGACGTTTGTAGTCACCTCCATTATGTGACATTCAACGTCATCACTTCATGAGACACCGAGAGTGTTGAAACAAAATGGCTATTTTTGTAGTGATCTTATAACATATTTATGTTATAAATTTTTTTTTTTTTTAAATAAATAATTATATATATATATATATGAGAGAGAGAGAGAGAGAGGAGACGTTGGAGTAATGGATAGTGGCTTGGATTGAGGAATCGCAGAGCCGAGTTCGAATTCCAGTCAAATCCATTACATCCACTTACGTGCTAATACCCTTGGGAAAGGTGTGAATCCTGTTCTTCTCCCTCCAGCTAGGAGAAGGACAACTCTGAATTCAAAACCTGCAGAGGGTCGTTTGGAGACCTTGTGGCACTGAGTGCAGCAGGTCTCTGAATTCAGCCCTTCAAAAAGTGTGGCTGATCCTGTACGAAACCTTCACCACTATAATCAAATCTCTTGTGCTGTTGTCGGGCTGTCTGTTTCCTGGAAACTGATCTGCTTGACCCTCATACATTGAATTGATGGGAGAGTCGACTATATATATGTATATATATATATATATATATAGTTTATAAACAGTCATATTTTGTGTATAAGTAAATATAATGAACCCAAGTAGAATTGAAACTCAGCACACTGATTAACAATTCCAAATCATTATCCATTCCACCATCCATACGTTCAAGTTTACAGCACCTGGTATTCCTCAGTTATATTCAGTGAATACATGTGTTAGTGTACACCTATAGAGTAAGTCTATCATATCTATGGCTACTTTCGTGGGTAGTTTTCAACAGTATTGCAATATCATAGAAAATTTCTTGTAGTTGTAAGAACCATATATTTATATTAGTGGAGTTGAAGGTTGGAAGGTTTATCATTTATGTGGCCTCCATTTTTTGCATGTTTGTAGTCACCTGCATTATGTGATAAGTAAGTTCATGGTCTGCTAATATGGCTAGGCATCTCTTGTTCGGAGCAAAAAAATGCTGTGTTCATGTTGGCCTCACAAGTTGAAAGGAGCAGAATGATGAAATGTTTTTCTGCTTTTAACAAGAGGTGCCTTGTCATATTAGCTGACCACGAATTCAACTGATTTCTTAGAGTGCGCTCAGCGGCAGCTCTGTCGAAGGACAGTTGCAAATGAGGAAAATTACACTGAGAGGTGCCCAGCCCTGGGGAACAGCTGCTCGAGGCCACATCCTCTCATTGCACCAGAGAGAGGAATAGGTGCTTGCACCAAGGCCAGTGCAACCGATGGTTGCAGGTGGGGTCAGGCAATTTTTGTTTCTAGGTTGGGTGTACGTGCTCAGGATCCCCACATTAAACTGACCTTGTGTCTCAACCTGACCTCATTGGGGGTTGAGTAAATACAAATTACTCTTGAGTATTTTGTAACACATTTATTTATTATTTCTCAGTTGTATCTCTGTCTTTGGGCAAAATTTACCAAAATTGCACAAAAATATCTTGAAATACTAAAGAGTAAATTTATTCAATAAAATCACCATTGGCTTCAACCTTGGCCACCAGACAATTTTGGAGTCTCCTGCAATTTTTCTGGATGGTCTCCTTATTTAAGTTGGTAAATACTGCCGTAATCCTTGCCTTCAGCTCATCATTGATGTTACGAGGAGTTTTGTTGGCCTCTCACTCAACTATCCCCCACACACAATAATCAAGGGGTTACAGTCTGGGGAGTTATGTGGTCTGATGTAATGGATGATGTGGTGGCAGAAATTGATTGAAAGCCATGATTGGGTTCTCCTGCTTGTATGGCATGGTGCAGAGTCCTGTTGCTAGACATAGGGTGTTCCAACAACCTTCAGAGTTCTTTTGTCATCAGAATGATGACTGAGTTTTCCGAGCAGCTTTACCTTCTTAATCATCATTTGACTCATCCAACTCTTTCCAAATCCTCTGTATTGTCCTCAATTCAACACCAAAAATATTCTGGAATATTTGTTTTGGAGCTTCTGGTGTGAATGCCAAGTAGTACAGCCTGTCATTTCCAAATTTCTGGCAGAGTGAATTGCATCATGGTACTCTTTTTCTCTCAGATGTTTCCCAACTGACCCTGTGCAGTCAACAAAATCAAAAATAAACAACAGGCATGTGAGAAATTAAAACTGTAAAATGGCAACAATTTACCCATTGCACCTTGTAAAATAAATAAATATATATATATATATATATATATATAATCTCCCAACAAGTTTGATTAGAAAAAGAACTGATATGGTCTGTCTGTTTCCTTTTTTTATAATAGTTTTTCAATTTTCAGATAAAATGTTGAGTATTGCACCCAAAGTTGTGGATAAACTGTCCAAAGTTAATATTTTTGCAGTTATTATCAAGAAACAATTCCTTTGTCTGCATCCTTTGTCAAGATGGACATTTGAAATGGTCTAGCATGACATCACATATAATGATTATCAGGAACAAGCTGCACAAAGGGAATGTGATTTATTTATTAATTTAATTTAAATTTTTCGAAAGTACATTATACCACCAAATAAGAAAGCAATTCAGACATTAATGACAAGTAACCATCACAAATGAACTTTTTCCATTTTGTCTTACAATTTTCCTCTCTCTCTTGATATATATATATTACCTTCATTATCCAGAAGATCCATTTAGGTGAAACCTAGGTAGGTTTGCCTGTCCCCGTAGAATTATCTTAGGTTTTTCTCTACTTGAGCACTTTACATAGTTGTCTTTTTACTCGTTTTAGTTTTTTTTTTCTTTGGACTTGGAGCTTCAACACGGGATGGTTGATTTTGGCTTGTTTTAATCTTCTTGGTCCTTTCTTTTTTATTCCCCATTTTTCCTTGGGTACCGATTTGCTCTACTGCAGGTTGAGCTATCCCAGGTTTTTCCAAACGAGTATCACCATTTATATATTAGGTTGGTGCAAAAATAATGACGGTTTTTGAAGTATTTTTTAACCTAATATATATATATATATATATATATATATATATATATATATATATATAAGAAATGCTGAAAGGTTATTGACCTTACCAGGAAACTTTTCTCATGAGAACTTTTCAACCACCCCCCACCTTGTGTACATATTGACAGAGATAGGTGTGTATAAATCATTCTCTACCTTATTGAGTATGAATATTCTTCATTGTGTGCTTACCAAGTGTATATTTGTGTGAATCTATGGATTTACTTGTAAGTAAATAAATACATATGTCTCCCTTTCTTGTAAAGGATATCTCTTCAATTGTGTACCTTGCTACAACAAAAAAAGAAAATTTATATTTGTAGAATGATAACGATGCTTAGAAAATAAATCAGAAAATAATGTATAAAATTTCACTTGATAACAAGATTGTAAAACATTGGATCTACTGGACCAGAAAAGACTGCAGTGCAAGAAAGAAATATTGAAACTTATATATTTGTCTATTAATAGCTTATATAGAATGTAAGGTTATGCATGTATGATTTTAAAAAGTGAAATAAGAGCTAAGGGAGAAAAAAACTTGAAAAATACTAAACTGCTTGTCTGAAAAAGGAAATAGGTTTTGGTAGATAAAATGAAGAGTGATTCTTGGATTTTTATTTTCCTGCTTTGGTTCTTCTTAATTTCCTGTGCTCTGATAAGAAAATGTTTTTTCTCCCCCCCAATGGACTTGAACTATTTTTTTTTCTGTGACAAATGAATAGAGCAGTTGGGAAAACAACTTCAGGTAAAAACGTCAGAAGAATTGGTATTTTACATGAAATGTAAAGGTATACGAGAAAATTAGATTGAAGCACAAAAAATATCAATTCTAAAACAAAAAAAAAAAAAGCAAAAATAAAATTAGTTCCATGTTTCAATAATTGGGAGGTTGAAGAATCATTACATATCAATAAAAAATAACAGTTCAATAATGATTTTAATTTTACAGCCAATCATTACTTATTTTGGTACGTTATAAATATTCTATTTTGCTATCAATTTGTTATATATTAGGTAAATTCTTTTTATGTTAAGGGAATCTGTTTGTATAAAATTCTGTGACTTCTGTTAGTCTGTCCATCAATCACACCCTCTAAAATAATCATACATTAACCAAACAAAACTGAATTTTGGAGACAGGGAAATTGGGTTTAAAGTACAGTTTGTTTTACTAGTATGTGTAGCTTAGTACAATAAATTAATTAATTAATTGTTTTGGAAAAATTAAAAGTTTTATTATTTAACATACTCCCACTATTTTAGAAACAATTTAATGACTAAAATAAATATTTATTTAATAAAAAAGCAATATTGTTTTTTGCATATCTTTTTTAATTTAAAATATAATTTAAAAAAGAGACAATGTACTCGTGTGTATACAGCTGAAAAGGGAAGAAAAATACAGTCTTTGTTGTCAGAAAATATGTATGTGTATGAGACACCACATGGCTAGGTTTGGAGTTTAGCATCTGTGTTTGGGGAAAGAAATTTCCTCAATAGTAGTGAGATGCATCCTGTACCTATCACATTCTAGAGTGAAATGAGCAAGAGAGTGCTCCTATCCTTCCTTTTATAGTCCTAGTCAGTGTGACATAGAAGGTGTCTTTGCAGATAAGGTAATGTCTCAGCAGAACAGAACATTTGTCATAATTTGTGATTCAGTCTGACAAATCTTATTCAAAACTATTAAGAATAAAAACATTCTGATTGGATTTAATTCACAATTTTTCAATGAATATAGCTTTGTTTCAACTATAACTTTAAATGTTTTAATCATAATTGTTATGTAAACAAGAACTGTTGAGGTTCACTCAGACAAATTGAGTTTCTCTTTGATAAAACTGAGAGACAAGGTTACATTTATCACTCTAATAACATACAATATAGAAAAAGACAAACATTTGAAAATCTGAGTCAAACTCCCTACCATCAACAGCAAGTGACTCAACTGGCAACACTTAGAAAACATCTGGCTTTTATAACTGTAGCCGCAGACCAGCTACAAATTTTTTGATGACCTAACACCATTTTCTTGCAAATTTGGCAATGTGTTTATGTTGAGAGTTTGTTACCTTCAAAGAAGCAATTATACAGGAGAACACATCTCTTACCTACACCAGACACTTGTTGAGATCTTTTAGTGTGTTAGTCTAGTTTTTTTCCACACTGAGTTGGACCAATAAATTTCTATCCAAACTATTAAGAATCATCTGAAAACTTTTGAATTGTTTCAATTTCTAGTCCTAAAAATTTCTAGTTTTCTCATTTTTTTACAACTTTGAAACTTTAATTCTTGGCAAAACTAAATTTTGCACCTCTTAGTAAAATTATATGAATAAAAGTTTTTCTTTGTGCTGTGTGCCTTCAGGACGTAGGTGATCATAGCTCTCCATAACTTCCAATCTTTCATAGCTCTTAATAAATTTTCTTTTTGTTATTTCCCTTAAACCATGTTCTACCTTCCATTTATTAAATCTTGCTAGGTGGGTTATGCGTTGTTTTCCTCTCTCTTGCCTTCAATTTGTCCTGTGAGTATAAAATTTTCCAAGCCCTCTTTCTTCATTTTGTGCCATACAAACCTCAACTGTCTCTTCCTTATATTAAGTATAAGTTTCATTTATTGTTGCTCACATGTTTGGTACTCAGCATCCTTCTGTAGAACCACATTTCTATTGCTGAAAGTCTCTTCATCATCATTGAGGAGAATGTCAAAGATTTGCTACCATATATGAGTACTGGTATTGTAAGAGTTCAGTACTCTTTTCTTAATATCTAATAAACTTTTTCTGTTTCTTAATACTCTGCTTAGCTCTCAGAATTTATATTTAGCTGTCCCAGTGCACCTGTAGATTTCACTGTTGTCTGTTAAAACACTTCTCAGATATTTAAATTATTGTATTTGTTTGATTTTGGTATCTCCAATTTTTATTTTTGGCTCATCCTTTTGTTATCAACCATGCATTCCATCTTCTTTCAATTGAGGTTTAGTCCTTTCTTCTAGCTTTCCTTCACTACCGTCTGTAGGAGTTTTTCTTGTTTTCTTTATTTGCTATCAACAGTGCGTCATCTGCATATCTTATGTAGTTAAGATTGTGGCTGTCAATAATGAATCCTGATAGGACTTGTAATTCTCTCAAAAATCACCTCACTTAATAGGTTGAATTAAGTCTGGTGAGAAGGAACATCCTTGTCTTATAATACTATTTGTGTATATCTGCTGAACTCATTTTCTATCTGTAAATTTGGCTCATTGAATTCTACCTGACCTATCAGATTATTCAATCATTAATTTTAGCATTATGATTCATTGGAAAATTTAAATAGCAAAACCATGAAATTCTTACGAGTGCTACTAGTAACATTTAATTAGCTTATATATTACTTTCCTTTGTAAAATTATTCTAATCTATAAATTAAAATATTTCTTACATTTTTAGGATGTGGATGATAATGGCTCTTTAAAATGTCTTTTCTTTGCTATAACTAACTTTTGAACCCTTATGACCTCTCTTTGTTTTTAATCTGCCTCCTTTCACACAAACTCATCAAGTAGATTACTCATATGTTGTCAATGGTATTCTCAGCATTTTTCAGTCAAAATACATCTTTTTTGCTTCAAGTTGGGATGTGCAATTTCTTTGTGTGTGTGAACAGATTGCTCAAAATCTCTACTATATAGATTTGATATTATATTGCAGTTCAGAAGTATTTTCTTTGTTTCTAAGGACATTTTTATCTTGTAAAATTTCCTTACTTTTGGAAGCGCATCTTTCATGATTTTTATGTACCTTTGAACTTCTATATCATATTTCCCATTGCCTGTTTCTACACTGACCAGATACTTATATTTTTGTACCTACTTGAATTTGATATCTCAAATATGTAGCTCACACCTTGGGTTGTCTCTTGCTGGCAACTATGCATTTTGTTTTCTTTCAGTTATAGTTAGTCCTTTTGTCTTGCTATCCATTTCTACTTGTCTAAGAATTGTTTCAGTTTACTTTCTGTTATCAACATAATATAATTTGTATATTTTACATTGTTTAGATTCTATGTGCCAATAATAAATCCTGGTAGGTTTTCTTAAAATGAATTTGTGAATGAAAATAATCTGTAATCATTCAGTAAAAAAATATTGTGAATTTTTTTTAGTTTCATATCAAGTCTCTTCTTTGTCTTTGAAGGGATTGGTCAAAATCACTGCTACATCTTGGGTTGTCTCTCTTGCTGACAAATATGCATTTGGTCTGCTTGCAGTTATCAGTTAGTCCTTTCTTCTTGCTTTCTATTATTACTTGTCTTTCAGTTTTCTTTTTAACTCTAACATCAACACATTGTTATTTGCATATGTTGTTGAGTTTGTGTATGCCAGGAATAAATCTTGGTTAGTCAACTAAAAAGAAAAAAAGATATAAGTGTCTGAAAATGACTGGCAAGCATTCACTGTCATATCAAAGATTAGAATCGTATTTCCAATTGTGACATAGAATAAACAAAGAGCAAGTATAGCAAAAAAGTAAAAAACAACATAATTTTATCATCAAGTTAATGTGTGTGGGTGTATAAGATAATGGGAGTGAACTAAACTTTGGCAAATCTGAAACGTTGATAGAATGCGGCACTTGCTGCAGATAAGGTGATTGCAAAACGACATTTATTACATTAGTATTCTCTCTGTAGATGACATAGACGATCGTGGTTCTTTACAGCTTGTTGTCTTTTAATTGCTTGCAATAGTTTCCTTATTCTTTCTCTTCTTGGACCCACCTTGGGTTATATATTTAAGAAAAACAGTTGCTCTGAGGCATAATTTTGTTGACATCTGTACTTGTTTTAATGAGAAAAAATAGAAATTAAAAAGTTCAAACAATTATTAAACAAAATATTACACACCACATGTTTTCATTCTATCAATTGATTTCTTTAAAGATATTAGTTGAAGAATGCAAAGGAATTACAGAATATAAGGTACATCAAAGACTTTGTTTTATTTTTATTTTTTTTTGTGTTTGAGAAAAAATGTTTTTGCTGAGTCAATGTTCCACAGGTTAAGGAAATTAAATAATTTTTTATTCTTCCCTTTTCTTCTTTTTATGTTTTTTCATTTTTTTTTAGTTTTTTTTTTCTCAATCATTTATTTTTTCTCTATGATTTTTTTTCTTTTGCTTATTTATTTTGCATTTTTATTTTTATTTTTGGTAGTTTTTTTTTAAATCTACTGTCTTTTTGGTTTTTATTTTTTTTTATTTTTTGTTATTGATTTCTTTTTCGCCTAATTTTTTTTAAAACTATTTTTTCCTTCCATCCTCTCTTTCTTGTTTCTTCAAAATATAGAAAGTAAATCAAAGTACCCATGTGCTCTGCTTCAGATGAAAATTTTGGTTTCTGACACTCTTGCTCAGATGAAAATGTTCTACACTCCATGGCTTTTGTGTTGTGATCAAAGTGTAGTAGCTGTTCTTCACTTACCTTTTTTATAGTAATGTTCACCCAATACACAGACCAAGAACCACCGAAGGAAGAATGTCAATGTGTGGTATCCCAGTGAATAATAGCATTGGTTAAAGTAATCTAGTACCTTAACCCAAAGAGTTGAGTTCAATACTTGGCTACAGCAGAGGTGAACAAAATCTTGAAGTGTTGAGTTTAAAGGGAAATAACTTAAACTGAGGTATCTGGCAGAAGCATGGCATATGGAACTAGAACAATTAACCCCAGTGGATGAAAAAAGGGTTCAGTTCTAAATACCAATCACCTGAAGAAGGTCAGAGTGCACAAGAGCCAAAATATTGTGAATATAAAAATAAATATGAGCACAACAGTTCGAACCAGAAAGAAGTTTATTCAATAAAAATGAGACATTTATTTTTTACTTTAACTTTATCCAACAGCAATGTGTTCTATCTTCTGCAAAATGTCAGGCTACTTTATAAATCCATCCTCCTAGAATTTCTTTATTTTTCTTGGTATAAAACCACTTTTTGCACTCTTCCAAACAATTTTTTTTCTGAAAATAATTTAGTATAGATTATAATTAATGCTAATCTAAAAGTACAACATCTGTTTAATATGTTAAAGGAATGTCAATTCTGCCAAGCTGTAAAAGTTTTTGCCTGCACAAGAAAGAATATGCAATCAAGGATTATGCTGATGGAATATTAAATTCTTTCTCTTAAGTAAATTCTTGGTTCTGACCTTCCATTGGTCAAAAAGAAGCTGCTGTTGCTCACATTAATTGCTTGCTTCTCTGGAAGGAGTTTATAGCATAATATTTTTCCATATTAACAGCATAACCTTATCTGGATAAAGATCAGTCTTTCATATAGTTTGCGGTCCATTTTGCTTGAATCTCTCTTGTTTCATATCATTGTAATTATTTTCCATCATTCATCAAAATTTAAACAAGAGAAAATTTGGGGAGCCATATTCATATAACGTAAGCAAAATAAAAAAAGTTTTGATCAGTGGAAAATAAACTCAGAAGATTCCAGAAGAGATCTTTCATGTACAACTTAAATTTTAATGTCATCTGTCAGTTCAGCAAGAACATAAAGTTTAAACTATGCTCTATTTTAAATATTTCAGTCATTAAAAGAAAATAATAATGAAATTCAAATATTAATTTTAAAAATAATAATATACATACATTTATATATTCTTTGCTTATATATATATATATATATATATATATATATATATATATATATAAGAGTGCTCTATTTTAAATTTTTTTAAAAGATCTTTTTAATATATGCAAAAATGACATTTTTGTTTTATTTACTATTTAATTTATTTACCCATTAACAGTGCTGTTTTATGCTTTGTAATTTTTCAAAATAGGTAGGAGTTTACTGATAGTGCTTCTGAGATCTACTGTTTTTTTTTACATTTTTCAAAAAGAATGTCAGTCTGTTGACAGATTAAAATAATTCAGTATTTGTCTATATTTCTGAGATTAGACACTGTACCTATTTACACTACATAGTTTGATCTTTTGTTCTCATCTTTATTGCCATATTCATAACGTTTTGGCCATTGCACACTCTGATCTTATTCAGGGGATATACGCTGGAATTTTGAATGGAATACTTTATTCAGCCCATGGGAGTAGATTGTTCTAGTTCCACATGCTGTGCCATTTGGATATCTTCATTTTAGTTAATTCTCTGTGATAACACTACAAGTTTTTGTTCTCTTTTCTGTAGCTAGGTATTGTACTCAACTCTTTGGATAAAGTCACTTTTGGATCAATCTACCAATATTTGTATTGACTAGACCATGTGTTCAAAAGTGACTTGACCCAAAGAGTTGTGAGTTTCAATCCCTGGCCACAGCAGAAAGAACAAAAACATGTTGAGTTGAGTTATCCTGAGGAATTAAGTAAAACAGAGATAGTTAAAAAGTATGATATGTGGAATTAGAATGATCTACCTCTATGGACTAAATAAAGGATTTGGTTCATTTCTTTTGATTATTCTCATTCGTAAATTCTATAATTCATAGTTTCTCTTTCATTCATAGATTTTAATTTGTGTTTGTATTGAGCTTTTTTTATATTCCATTGTACAAATGGTTTTTGTTTCTGTTTGATTTTTAGTTTCCATATGTTTGATGGTTTTCTTATCTTTCATTTTTGAAAGATAGCAAACAGTTTGTACATCATTCCTTAAATTATTTCTCAGTTGCTCCTACGCAAATCCTCTCCTCCTATGGTTTCTCCATTATTATCAATTTTGCCTTATATAATACATTTTTCTCTTTGCAGTTTTCTTGTAGTAGGCATCTTATTTTATTATTTTTAATTAGTATTTTGTATTGTTGCGATTTAATATTTTATTATTCTGTTTTTTTTTTATTCATTTGTTCAATGTTATACACAAGACATACAACTATGACAACAAATAAAATTAGTGCAAAGTAGAATTAAATTGAAAATAGGACAAGAACAGTGTGGTTTCATAAAAGACACCAGAAAAAGGAATGCAATGTTTATGCTCAGAATGATATCAGAAAAGCAATAGAAAGGCAGAAGGCTCTGCACCTTTGTTTTATAGGTTATGCAAAAGTCTTTGATGTAAAGAACTATTTGAACTGCTAGGTAAGCTTGATTTATTTTGGAAGGAGATTAGAATAATCCAAGACTTATACTGGATGCAAGCCAAACAACGATTATATTGAATCAATTGCTAGGTCTGCTAAATTAAAAGAAATTATAAAATAGACTTTTTAAAGCTCATGATGATGCGGTTTTATCCTAAATAATGCGATACATTGTCAAACAAAAATGTAATTAATAAACTTCATTTTTGTTTCTTGATCTTGTTATGTATTTCTTTCTAGTCCAGATAGATATCAACATTTTATGATCAACATATTGATGAAATAGATCTGTATTCTAAAGAATGTTTCCATCATGGCAGCATGGAAACATGTTTGGTTTTCCAGCCATTAAAATTGTATATTAACTTTGGCAGCAGGAATGGTAATTATGGACATTTGAGAAAAACAGAAGCATTTCTGTGATGCTGAAAAATTTCTCATTACTTCTGTTGCTATGATAGGAAGCTACTTGCTTTAAATTGATATTATTCAACTTTGTGTTTCTCTCAAGGGAAATTGTTCTTCTCCTATCCATAGAGAGAAAATTTTAATTTTAGTGTAATGAAGCCAAACTCTTCTAATTCCTTCTCGATAGGGCTGGAATAAAGTTGGTCAGAACGTTCCCCCACCTCTTTATCTACTGAATTCACTTGCTCTGAAAAATATTGGGATTTTATATATTAGCAGTTTTGGTTACCTTTAATTGACTCTTGCCATACAGGGCATTGGCAATAATGGCTCTCCACAATTTCCTGTCCTTTATAGCTCTTAACCTTTACCACTGTAAATTATTTTATAAGTATTACTTCTCCTTTGACTATCTATGATGGCTCCTCAAATACAAACTGCATTTGATTTAAGTCAAGGCTGTTTTTTGCTATTGCCATTGCAGGATGTGACAACACAATCGTGAAATTTATACATACTGTTATCTGTTGATTGGTATCAACTGCAATGGCAGAACAAATGCTTTCCTTGGTGAATGAAGTTGTCTAATGAGTGTTTAAGTTTAGTTATCTGAGAGATATTTCATGTTAGAAATTGTAGATTTTGTGTATTAACAGATAAAATAGTACAGATGGATGTTTTTCAATTTCTTTCTCACAATGTAAAACCTTTTCTTGAATTAATTTTTCATTCAGCCATTGAATTCAACGGTACATGCCATGTAGCACAAAGACCAATTTTTTTCTAATGCACAAATTTTTGAATTCTTGAAAATTTATGAAATGGCCATTTCTTGTCAAAAAAAAAGTTTCATTTGGTATTTTCATAAACTTTGGAAAGCAAAGGAAATTCTGTCATTTTTCTCAGTTCATTACTATTTTTTTTAAATATTTATCTGCCCTGTACACATCTCAAACTTGATGAGTTCAATTCTTGTCCTTTTCATCCTGGATGGTATATTTTAATTTTTTGTGAAATATGACAAAACTACTTCCAAAACAATAAAAGATTTAAATAAAAAATAAAAAAATAATAAAAACCAAAACCTGAAGCAGGAATTTACACTATAGACTGCAATAACAAATATAACAAGAAATAAAGAAATATATAAACATATATAAAATATATATATATATATATATATATATATAAACATGAAATTGTTCTTTTATAAAGCAATATACTTAATACATTAATTCATTGTAATTTGACAATAATTTCAACTTGATGAATACAGATTTAATTAAAAGGGAAAACAATTTTAAAAGTAAAAAGTGTACAAAATGTTCACTAATTGATGTCCCTGTTCAGACATGATATATGCTTCATTAAGAAAGCCACTGGTATTACAATGTGGGTTATTTAAAAAAAAAAGCAGCAGTTGGAGGCTGAATAAGGTCAACTAGTGTTTGCATTTGCTGTATTTCTCTTGGTGTCTAAGTGTACATTTGTATTTTGTACCCTTTACATATTTTTTTATTTGTTTGGTCATGCTAGCTCAGACATTCATGAGTCTATCAATGTCCTGCATCAAGATTATAAGGTCATTAGGGTGACATTTGGTATCATAATATCATCAATATGTGGAGTTGCTGGTTTGCCAATCTGTCTTGCACCCTGGCTAAGTGTCCAGGGTAGATGATCACTCACAAGTTCTTGTTTTGCTCGCCAGTAGTTTTCTGCAAAGGACATTCTGTGTTCACATAAGAGTATAGAAATATCAAGGATGGTCCATAGAGCTATGATCTATTTGAATGGTGTCTCCAAGAAATGTTAAGTATAACTCTCATTATCTGAGTGTAGGTTTCATCTAGTTTACACTCAAGGGTTGGTTAATGTCCTAGCAATGGCATCATACATTAAAACTGCCTCTACAGTGGCTTGAAAAAAAAATCTCGATTGAGGTTTTCTATATTACATCCATTTTATTTCAGGCAGCCCAGGCTTTAGCTATGCAAATTTTCATCTCATTTCATATATAGTGATTTTCTAAGCACAGCTTAGATGTGGCACAGGGCTGAAAGTAGGAGGCACTCAGTGAGGATCGAACTCACTACTCAGTCGTAATTGTTCTAGCAAGACAAACTTGCTAACCATTACACCACGTGGAGGTGTCCAAAATAATTTTCTAAGCCTGGCTTGGATGTGGCACAAGGCCAAAAGTATAGGGCACCCAGTGAGGATCGAAATCATTACTCAGTCATAATTGTTTTAGCGAGACAAGCTTTCTAACCATTACACCACATCGAGGTGCCCCACCTCATTTCATATATATATATATATATATATAATGATCCCATTTCTCAGAAAAAAACCATTGGATTTTTTATTTGACCTTATTTCCTATTACTCATGTTTGAATAGATGCGTTGTTTTGTTTTATTTTAAACTGTGACCACTCTCTGTGTATTACAGACTCGATAAAGAAAATGTGCTGTCTGTTAGGGTTAAAACCTGCATCCCAATTTGTAGAAAAAAAACATCCTCTGATCTTTAAACAGCTAAGCTACAGAGATTATCATAGCCCAGTAAGGTTCAGTTACCCTTTTGAAGAATATCCATCCTCTTATTCAGAAATGGTAGACAAAATTCACACAGTTTTAAAAAAAACAAAAACAGGGCTTCTACTCAAATGTGGGTATTTACAAAATAGTGTTTGTAGTAATAGGAAATATGATCCTGTCAATAAAATTATTATTTAGTCTGAAGTCCTTTTGAAAGATGAAACACATAGAACTCTTTTTTTTTCAATTCAATGGGTTTAGTGCCATGCGTGGTATTCATATGAAAATCTTGATCTGAGGAGTTTTGACATGAGCTTTTACGTTAATGATTTGATTCTTTTGCAATTTGCAGTGTTGGACAAAACTACCTCTAGTGCAGATCTTCCCCTTGTATCTAACTGTGCATCTGTCTGTAACCCTCCACCTCAAGTGGCTCTTGAGTATTGTACAGAGGGAACATCATTGTAAAAAAAAAATATTCTTATTTCCTATAATACATTTGTTATAACTGATCCACACGCCAAGATATCTGAAATGTTCTGTATTAATAATGCAGCATTCTGAATTTTTATAATGTAGTCAAGACTGTGTGTCATAACTATTTTGGTTCCAGTTGCAAATATTATTAGGTTGGTGCAAAAATAATGACGTAATAATGTCGTTTTTTGACGTTAAAAAATACGTCAAAACACAACATTATTACGTCATTATTTTTGCACCAACCTATTAGTTTTCATTTTGGAAATGTCTATCTTGAGCTCTATTTCTTAGAACACTTGCAGAGGATGTTTATTTTTCTGTCCAAGATCATTCTTATCTCAACTATAAATACCTATGTCATTGGTCAACTCCTGCATCATTATCATCATCAGAAAATTATCCTTGGGAGGGAAAGCAGGATTGTCTTTTATTGGTAGATTTGTTTGGGATGTGGTATAGGATACTTAAATGGTCTGTTCCCATCTATTCACATCTGTATTTGTAAATGCACCAGGTCTAGTCTAAGAAAGGATTAAATAGACTGGCACTCTGATTTATACCTTGCTGTATTCCTGATGTGTGATGGATGACAGAAATGCAGGAGGGAGTGATTCAATGGTCATACAGTACATTTTTTTCTTAATTATTTCATCTCAAGCAAGTCCCTAAGGTGCAAGGTGTTATAGAGTATGAAAGAATATGAGAAAAAAAGAACATTAAGCAGAGAGACCAATAAAAGAACAGGAATTAGGACAAAAGATAATATTTGAAATTTGAAGTTCAAATTTGATTGGAAAGCCAGAATCGAGAAGCATTCCACAAGGGAAAAGTGCAAGAGAAGGAACTGTTGGCATAGAACTTACAGTTACATCTAGCCATTTCAACTGTAAGATCATGAGACCTTGTCACCAATATAGGACTGTACTTAAATTCATGCAGTCAAAGTAACAGACAAAAGTTCATCAGAATAATTACCATGAAAATATTTATAGAAAAACACAAGAAAGCTACATTACGGCAATGGGCAAAGGGACTGAAGCCAAGATGCCAGGTCAAGACAAATAACATTGCAGATTCTTCTTTATATTTTATCAAGAATCTTTCAGTATATTGCAGAAGCACCAGACCAGATGTGGACTGGAATATTCAATGCAAGGATGAATGGCAATAAATTTTGGTGAGAAAGATTGTTTAGCAGGACACAGTGAACAAACTTTCCTAGCAGCAACCCTAGCAGTGGAATCAATATAAAGATTAGTCTAAGAAGGTGCAGAGAGTCACTCTTATGGAGGTTAGTATCAGTCATGCTGATGGAAAGCAAAAACAATAGTTCTCTCAAATGATTAAAAATAGAGCAGTTTTATTTTGGAGGTTTTTAAATTTAAGAAACCATTTCTTCCCCCAGTTAACAACAGATTGTAGATCATTTTTGAGATCAGCTTCCAATTTGACCTTATCAAAAAGATCAGCCTTACTGTTAAGACAGGAGGAAATAGTTTTCATCAGCATAGATACTGTGTTGAGAAATGATGCCATCAGGAAGGTCGTTAATGCAAATTAGGAACAAAGATAGATCCCAGGGGGAATGCCTGCATCAATGCAAAAAGATCTAGAAGAGTGGCCATTCAAGATAACTTTCATTTCATAATTTGATAAGAAAGATTGAATCATAGCAGAAGAGAAAAAAAAAGAGAAATAAAGCTGATACTGCACTTTATGTGCCTTTATTCTTTTCTACCCACATATCTTGCATTGAACAAAATGTGCAGGAGACAATACTATTTTCAAGTGCCTTTGTATTTGTAAGGAGAGGAGACAACTGTCCTGTTTTCACTATCATGTGAGTAAAAAAGAGAAAACTGAAAAATGAGGAGAATATATAAAGAAGGTTGCAAACATTCATTTAAACATTGGATTTTTTTTTCCATTATCTCTGTTTCTTAGAGGATACATTCATTATTGACTTTGTCTGTCATTTTATTTCCATCTTTATTGCTTATTGAATGATTCATGCATCTTTTTGCATTTTGTTCATCCCTGCATTATCAATATTAACCAATCGCTTCTTTTTATTTTGATACCCACACTCTATATCTGCACGCATTTAGTTCAGTCTTTATGACAAGATCTGATGTTTCTTATTCTTATTATTAATGTTGTTTTATGATCAGTATGGAAGCCCAAATTGATACCTAACTGGAATTGTCAAAATGAGTTCAACTTCCTGGTAAAATGATCTTTGCTCTTATAATGTTGAGAACAGCATGAATCCAATTCTCCAAATCTCCTGTTCCTTAGAAAGTGATGGGGGACTGGGGGATGCCTGGGAAATGCCAAAATGGTAGATGTTGAAAATGATATAGCATGTGAATCATTGGGCATTTTATTACTCTATATTCATATAAAGAAAGAAAGCTCATTTTGGGATTATTGTGGCTAAATGCCAGTTTACCATAAGATCAATAAATATCAATCTGCTTATGTATGTATGAAAGTGTACGCACACACACACACATACACACATATATGTGTTTTCTAAGATGAACCATTTATTTACACTATTTACATTGTTCAGACTGTTGTCCTCATCTTTGTTAACTGTTGTCCTCATCAATGTTTTGGCTGTTGTATGCTCCAACCTTCTACAGGTGATTGAAATTGTAATATGAACTCTAGTAACATTCAGTTTATAAGAGCCATAAATACATACACAAGAATTGTGAGTTCAAAACCAGACATAAACAAAAGCCTGGAGAGTTAAAATGGAGAAAACTGATACTAAGACATCCATAAGAGGCATGGCACGTGAAACTAGAACAATTTACCCTGGTGGATGAAACAGAGGGTTCTGTTTGAAATTCCAATCACCTGAAGAACGCTGGAGCACACAACGACCAAAACTTTGAATATGGAAACAAAGATGAAGATAGCAGTTCGAACAATGTAAATAATAATAATAATAATATATGTATATAAGCAAATATATGGATATAGATCTGACAGTATGAAGAAAAATATCCTAATATGCAATTATGCTGTTTGACATTATATTAACATTAAAACAGCATATTTTTCTTCATATATATATATATATATATATATTGAAAGAAAGAGGTGTTATTCAGAAATTCAGGGTATTTAATC
This sequence comes from Acanthosepion lycidas, assembly GCA_963932145.1. Classification (NCBI taxonomy): domain Eukaryota; kingdom Metazoa; phylum Mollusca; class Cephalopoda; order Sepiida; family Sepiidae; genus Acanthosepion; species Acanthosepion lycidas. The sequence goes on along the minus strand of OZ010585.1, from coordinate 85,891,472 downwards.
AGACCCATCAAACTTTGCATATGTATACATATTTTTAATATTTCATTGCAAAATTGTGTCCGAATTTCATTGTTGATGTAAAATGACTGCAACTTGACATTGTGTTTGTTTAGGTGCTGATTTCTGATATGTTCTAGATTGAGACCTTGCAACGTTCAGGTGCGAGTTAGACTTTGTTGAATGTTGCCCGTTTTGTCTGCAAATGAATGCCTTAAAATGGAGGATGAAAAGTTGCACATTTACCATATGAATTATATCAGAAAGGATTAAACATCATAACTGCAACAAAAAAAAACATTCAGAAGGTTTTTATTTCAATTGTGCTACAACTCTTCGAACAGTCAAAAAGTTGTTTAGCAGATTTTATCAGTTATTTTAACCAAAATGATCAATCATGCTCTGGGTGACCTTCTGACATCAACTAAGTCACTCTGCTTGCCATTGTAGAGAATAAACCCAAGATGTTAACAGAAAATATTGCTAAGTGTTTGAAAATCAATATCTCAACTGTCTTTTGCCATTTGAAAAAAAAATTGGGTTCAAGAAAAGCAGCTGATTTTGACAAATCAAAATGGTGTAATTTTCCACAATGACAATGTAAGACTGTACGTTGCAAAACAGACCTTGAAGAAACTTAAAAAGTTAACATGGGAAACCCTCCAACTCCCAACATCTTCTTCTGACTTGTCCCCTTTACATTTTCATTTATTCCAGTCCTTGCAGAACAATTTAAATGACAAAACAATTGATTCTGAACAGTCAATTGAAAACTCTCACAAACTTCCAAGAAAACCACTAAGTTTCTACCTAAATGGCATCAAGTTTTTTTTTGTTCACCTCGGCTGTGACCAGTTATTGAACTCACAACTCAGTGGATAAAAGCATTGGTTGAAGTAATTCAAAAGTGACTTGGCCCAAAGAGTTTTGAGTTCAATACCTGGCCACAGCAGAGTGAACAAAAAAAAACTTGGAGATTGGAGTTACTAAAGGGAATTAACTGAAAAAGAGAGATATCCAGAAAAGGAATGGAACGACAACAAGCTACTCTTGTGGACTAAAATGGTAATGTTTGAAATTCTAATGTAGAAGAAGGTCAGAGCATACAACAGTCAAAACATTGTGAATATGACAATAAATTTGAGGACAAGAGTCTGAACAATATAAATGATTACAATATTTCATCTCAGAAATATAGATGGATGTTAAAGAAGTCATCCACTTAAAAAGCCTCAACAGATCAAGACTTTCATATGGATGTCATGCATGGCACCAAATTCATTCAGAAATATCTAAACTCTCAGATGTATACAACTATTTTCTTGAATAAATGATTAAAAATGGCCGAATGAAGCCTGTAAGTCTTAGTGTGGACAATCCTTCTTTGAACTGTACTAAATAATAGATACCACAGTTTCACTTCCCATGCTGATAACCATTATGCTGTCATTACAATTTGTTATTTAGTTTGCTACAATTTTTTTCTTAATTATTACTTTTCATATTTCTTATTCTGTTATTGAATTTATTCACATGAATATTTATTCTTATTGTTACAACAACTAGAATTATCATTCTCAATAATAGCAGGTTTATTGCCATAATTATAACTGCTGCTACTATGGCAACCACAACCAGTCTCTTTTAGCTGAATATGAGTATTGCATCATTCCTATTCCAGTCATCATTTTGCATTTCTGGAAATTTCATGCCTCACCTGATGGTCTAATCTCAGCTAATCTCCTTCGACTGATTTGATATCTTTTTATAGACACAATGGCAAGAATTATGTTCTTTTTAATATACACACATGCAAACATCGATATACTCTTGAAAGGCAAACCTCAATGAATGCAGTTTGGATCAGATTTCTCATTCACTTCATTTTATTTTTTTTGTTTTTTCATGTCTGCCTCATTTATATTTCTCAAGCCTACTGCTCAGTGCATCTGGGATGATCAAGTTACTAATATCGAGGCTTAAATGATCCAGGTTTTATACTTGATATCATTGGTAATTAACAAAAGGAATGAATGATTCTCAAGTCTGTGGTTCAAGTCTACTGTCTCACCTTTTGAAACCTACACTGCTTTTATTCTCGTTTGATTTTCTTTCATTTTCTTTATGATAGAAAATATGTGTATCTACCAATCTGTCTTTGATATAAATGATAATTTTTGCTAGAACTAATTGCAGGTCAAAGCGCTGTCTATGGCTTTTTCACTTGGAGAAATTAATATCATTTAATGAAATTTTATTCAGTTAAGACAAGCAGTAAAAGTATTTTTTCAGCATAGGAAAGACAGGATTTCATCATGGACATCATGAAAAGGAAAATATTGTCAAGAAATAATTTCTCTTAATGAGAAATTCTCATGATCCCAAAGCAATTAATAATTTTAATAATAATCTTTCAGTTTGATAGAGAAAAATAAATGAATCTCTTGTGTGAAGAATATTTCAGTATTTTAGGGATTGAGCTTCTAAATAGGATTAAAAAAAAGGTCACTCATTGCAATATAACTGATCTGTGAGGAGTAGAATCTGTTTACTTGGTATGTGCAAAAGTTTTTCAGCAAAAACTGTTTTAAGTCTCTTGTTTTCATAAGAAGAGGAAGAATTTTTAGATGAACCTAATTTATTTCTAAGAAAAAAAAATGTTATAGTCCATTGCATATTTAATGACTTTGATTCCTGTAAAAGGTCGCATCTCAGACCCTAAGTGCCTGTGTAATTTCCAGCAGTATCATTAACATTCTTACTGCACTATCAACAAGTTGGATAACAACTGCCATTTTGATTAAAAGTAATTCTAGTCATTCAAGAGAATGAGGTTTTTATAATACACATATATGCCATTAATCACAATTTGGATTGCATTTTAGTAGAATGTAGAATAGTATCCAAACAAAAGAGGAAAAACAAGAAAAGCTTCCTTAGCGACATGTTTTACCTTTGTGTTCTCAGTTGGTGTTTTCAGGCTTACCTAGAACATAAATGCAAAACATGTCATCAAAAAAGCTTTTCCACTTTGTCTCATTCCTCCACAATTGGGATTGTTAATTCTTTCGTAGCAAGGACAATTGCTATATGGAATAACCATGTAGGTAATAAATTTTCAACCTATAGAATAACTATGCTTGTTCAAATAAACATTCTACTGTGAATTTTATACAAGATTAATAAATGTGAAACAAAATAATTATGCTGCTATGAAAATAATTCGAAATATAATGACCATGTCCTCGTAAATAAACACTGAAAAGAAATGAGTAATCTAGTCAACAAAAAAACACAGCCTATGTTCTAAAAAATGATTTACATTCTGTGATAATTTTTTTTTTTTTTTTAAGCAAATCACTCCAAGCAATACAGGAGTGCCATTAGCATGCAAGCGGTTACAGAGAGTGAGAGTAAGAATAAAGAGGAGTATTTGGGGAAAAGGATAAAGAGAAGGACAGGGCTCAAGGTCAGGGCATCAGAAGATGTCGATTGACATTACATTTAAATATTTCAAGATTATAGCTATCAGTGAAGCAAGTGATGGAGAGTTCCACTGATGGGAGGTGTGACATAAGAAGCTGTTGGAGTAGAAGAGATGGCTACATTTAGCTGTTTAAACAGCGAAAGTGTGGGACCGAGATGCCAAACTAGTAGCATGTTTAAATTCATGCAGTTTGGGAACCAGTGAATGTAGCTCTTTGGAGCAGTTGCCATGAAAATATACTTGTAGAAAAGACAGGTGGGAGCCAGATCAGGACCCACTCACGTTGCATATCCATCTGGATTTTGTCGAGGACCTAGAGATGAACAGCAGGCGCACCAGACCATATTTAACAGCAGTATTCCATGTAACTAGGACAAAGAATGGCTTGTTGATTTTAATGTCTCCAAAATGAAACTCAGATGAGAGAACCCATGACTGATGCTAACCTCCATGAGAGTGACTTATTGCATCTTCTCAGCCTAACGTTTAATACTAACAAGAAGTGGAAAGATATGTTGCTAGGGAAGTTGGTTCCTTGCAATATGCTAGATTCTATTTCTCAACAGAATCTATCTTAGATATTTATAAGTCTACCATTTGTCCATACTTTGAATATTGCTGTTGCATCCCAGTCAACTTTGACCTTCAAAAATTTAAATATCATGTCAGTCGTTATATTTTGCTTTATTCATTTTTGTTCTTTTTTTATTATCTCCCCTTAATAGTTATTTTTTTATGATAATCTCTAACAATCAATCACCCCTTGCATCTTAGTGGCTTTAATGTCTTACTTGGGGGTGAAATGATTAATAAAATTGTATAAAAATAATAATTTAAGCAGTTGTATTTGGTACCATAAACTTTGAAGGAAATTTTATATTGAAGGTTAATTCTAGAAAGGACACACTCAGAAAATAGTTTATTAATTGATTACAGAGGTGTTATAAATACAAGATTTTGGAAAAGCTTTTTGGATAATTAAAGTTTATAGGATTTTTCTTGATTTTAAATCAGTAAAACAAGTTTTAGGTGTGTTGTGCTTTTATTAAAACCTGCTAGTTTAGAATGTGGATTTCTTACTGTATAAAGTGCATCAATTTGTTATGATTGAAATGATTAAAAAAATAATCCAAAGTCAGATGTTACAATTGGAATTATTTGTCAGAAATGATGGTTAAGCTAAGGCTATGAGCATTTTGCTGATGCCAAATCAAATTTAGTAACATTATTTAACCAAGAGAGCAACTAGAATGCCCAAGTAACTATGATGTTTATTCATTATACTTTTACAGCTTGTGAAGCCACCAAACTTGAAACTTTTTAGAATAAGTATATTTGGTAGGCATTAGTTTGATGTGTTCATCTGAGTAAATATCTCAGACACTAATCCAGAACAGACTCAAAAGCTTCAAATGCAAGATTAGCACACCAACTTAGGTATATTTGAAGAAACTGTTGGTGCAATTCCTTATTTTCTCAGTTGAGGGGAAAAAAAAGTCTGAAATTTTAAAAGCAACCATTATTGTTATTCTGTTACTTGAAATTGTATCTTTCTTATTAGATGCATGTCATATGACAGTTATTTGTAGAGAAAGTAGAATTGGCAAGTAGATTTCAAATTCTTTCTGAGTCTATTGCATTCACTTTTATACTTATGTTCTTTTGGAAGCATGAAACCAGCTCTTCTACCCTAATGCTCTGATGCACATGACCTGAAAGTAATAGGTAGTCTATGGAGTATTGTCAAGAATAACGAAGTGCTTCAGGTAGATGGAGCTCATTAGCCCATGGATGCAGGTCCTCTCTGGGAAGGAAAACTCTGATTTTTAAACCTCTCTTGGTTTGCAGCCATATCTAATCATGGAAAAGTCTATGGAAATAAATCCAGAGAGAAAATAAGAGATTTTTGATTTTTCATGAGCTGTAAGCCATAATTACTAATATTAAAACACCAAAAATGTGTAATGAAGATGAGACAGTTTACTTTGGAATTATGGAGAAAGAAAAAGTACTTCTCCATAATATTCTATTTCTTTACTTAAATTCAGTCATATATATATATATTGTTATGAGGATGCAATTTATAGTAAGGGATTCTACTGAGTCCTACTTGTTAGTACAAAAAAGTTTACATTCATGAAGTAATTGTAAAATAGAGAAATAAGAAATTCTAGATGATTCCAGTATATTCGAGAAAAATCTAGATGATTCAAGAAACATCTAGAAAAATGCTAATTAGGTGCTAGTCCCTATAATTAGGTTTTTGAAAAAGAGTTGTGAGAAAGAATTTCTGCCATTATCAGCTCCGGCTTTTTGATTCGAGGATTCATATATCCAGCTGAAAGAATCTCTAAGAAAGGGTGCCAACCAACAAAAACCCAAAAAGAGAACCTCATGAAACAGATCTGGTAAATAGAGTTTTAACTATTTTCATTGACCAAACTATAAATTAATCTATATATACTCACATTTGTGGATTTCCAGTAATAGCACTTAGATTTCTTTGATAGGCCTAACATGGTAAAGATACTTGACTCACCTTCCTTCTCCTTTGTAACCCTTCACCCGTATACTTGGTTATTTTCTGTTTTTGTATGTCACAATTGTATATCTTGAATATATTTTATCTTGTGTTTTTGCAAATTAAATATTTGTTTGTGATTTAGCTCTGTGTTTTGGTAAATCAATTTTTTTTCTTTGTTACAATTTCCAACACGTAATAATATATATATATATATATATATATATATATAGACAGAATTATATTAGACAGAATTATTTGCCCCCCACTGAATATTTGCAAGTACTTAGTGAATTTACCATAAGTAGTTGATTTTGAATAATTTGTAACATTTTTAAAAGTTTAGATCCATTATATTCACAGTTATAGATTTTTCTAAAAAGTGTAGTCCAAAGTTATTCACCCCAGTAATCATAGAAATTATTAAATAATATTTCTTTGTGGCAATTATATTGGTATTTTTTTTTCTTAATTTAACATTTAATACAGACACCCTTTGAAAATGAAATAGTATGACCTGATTCTATAACATTCTAAAAGGTAATAAAGAAGACAATACATAAGTAGTACCATATATCACAATAATTCATTCGTTCTGCAACCATGGTGAAGATGGCTGAACTTGACAAGAAGATCTGAATGAAGATAGTTGATGCATACAAACAAATTGATGGATATGCAACACTTTCCAAGCATTTAAATGTTCCTTCATTGACAATTCATAGCATTATCAAGAAGTACGAGATTCATTGTTGAGAATAAATTAAGGACTGGCAGAAAACAGTTAATTTCTGAGAGAATGGAAAGGAAAATTGTTAGAGATGTCTCAAAGAATCCTCACTTAATGACAAAGGACATTGTCAATAATGTAAAGACATCAGAGTTGAATTATTGATGGAGGCAGTCATTAGACGTTTTTATCGAGCAGGACTTCATGCTTGTTGCCCAGGAAAAAAACCCTTGCTTATGGCTAAACACCAAAAATGCAGATTAGCTCATGCTGGAAGTCATCTAGAACATGGGAGTAAATATTAGAACTCTTGTTTTATGGTCAGATAAAACCAAGCAAGAATTATTTGATCACATGAACTGAGCTGCTGGAACCTCATACATAAAAAAGATTGGAGAGGCCATTGTATATATAGAGAGTGTGAGTGCATGGTTGAGTGTTTAGAATGTTAGCATTCTGACCAGGAGACAAAGATTTTAATTGCACCAGGGTTGGTTTGTGAAGGATAGCGGTGATAATATTAGCCTTAACAGATGATATCAGCATATGACACCATTGGAAATTAGCAGCGAAACACATAATAGTTTGACCCAAGTTTTGTGAGAGGAACTGGCTACAAGGAACTTTCAAAAGCTGTTGATTATCATGCAAACACAGTCATGACCAAGGTTTTGAACAAACTGGTAACTATACAGTAAGTAAATTTTTTTTAGCTTAACTGCAGTATAAACCACTGTTTGGCTCTGGGGAGTGTTCAAGAAACACAAATGTATCTGTGCAGGGGTTTGTAGTAGGAATTTTCTTGCCACCTTAATAGAAGGACATACTTAAACTTGAGCTATCAGATATTATTTACTATTTTATATATATATATATATATATATATATATATATATATATATATATATATATATATTGAGTGTTACAGCAAATAAATTGTCCAAACCGTGTACCACCATAATTGTCCCGCCCATAAAATGTTTAATATCTAAAAAAAAAAAAAAAAACTAATTGAATTTCTTTTTTCCAGGTTTTCAGATAAGATGTTTAGTCATCTTGACATTATTTTTGTAAGAATTACTGAAAGACAATTTTAGTTATTCATCTAGAAAGTGAACAGGTTAAAATCATTTTGTGTCAGAGCCACTGTCTTCCCAAATGAGCAATGGTGAGAGGAAAGATATCATTCAGGCATTCAGTAATGTTGCCAACATTCATACTCTGACTTCGATTTTCAAAGTCCATTCAAGAACCATCAAGAGAACAGTGAATAAGTTTAAAAAAGAGGGAACAGTAGAGAGGAAAACTGGATCATGAAATCACAAGAAGAGGGATCATCATCTCAACTTATAGCTAAAGAGATCAATTAGAAAAGATCCAACTCAGTTCATAAGACGTTTGGCACATGAGAGAGGAGTTTCAGCTATGACAGTCCAAAGAGCAGTGATAAAGACCTGAAAATAAAATCATACGTGAAACCCGTGAGGTATCTTGTTACTTCAGGACAGAAAGTTAGAAGGTTAGAAACGGCAAAGATCATCTTGAATAAGTTGGAAAATGATCCTGGAATAATATATATTTGAATTTAATTTCAATCCTTCATGAGCTTCTGATACTTAGTTACGAATAATTCAGGATGAACATGTCATTGTAGTTTATGATCAATTTCATCATGATTCTTCTGTTAACCTTGGAGGGTATTTATGCATTCTCATTGCTCAAAGTAGAGTCCAATAGTGTTATGAAAAACTTGGATAATTCCAGTAAGATATCTTTAATCATTTCTAAGCTACAATGGTTCAAAGTTTAATCTAACAAATGGATAATTTTGCTGCTACACATGGTGTATATATATATATATATATATATATATATATATATATATATATATATATATATATATATATATATATATTAAAAAGCCATGATATTAGCATGCATATCGAGGTGCTGAAAAGCTTTAAACAGTATCCACCTCTGTTTACTGGCAAGTTTCATATAAGGAATTTTTTTCTGCAGAAGAAGGTCTGGCAACCAGAGGGAGCTCTGCTTATATGGCGTTTCCTCTTTTGCTTGCTTCAGAGAGGAAGTTTTCATCGAAGGCTTTGCCTTATGTCAGCAGCTTATGTGACATAGAAGAAGAATCATTTTTAACTTATTATTCTGTTTTTTTCTGTCATGTCCTTTTGCTTGGTCAGTTTTGTTGAACAGGAGCATCTTTGAAAGAATACGATCTACTTTCATTGAAACATGGCTGACCAGTACAGATGGCCTATTGCAGTAAAGCTTCAATGAATGTCAAGCTGGCTTTGATGAAGACTTTGGGATTTGTGATGAACTCATTCCAGTGCATATTTAGGAAGCTGCCTTAGCAACACATGGGCACATTTAACAAGACATAGATGTTACTGGTTAATGACTTAAGCTTTGTTCTGATAAGGAATTAATGATTGCATGCTGGTTTTGTAGACTATTATTATTTTTTGTGTCATTCGATTAGAACAGTGATTCCCAACTTTTTTGGCCATGCCCCACTTAATCATGGCTAAAGTCCTGATGCACACCATGTGACACGTAATTCTTATTATTCAAAAAGTGAACTCAAAAAAGTAATTAATTTAACTTTCTTTAAGAACTTGAGACTGCATATATAGAATAATATAATCATTTAATTTTAGAATTTTCCAGTATTTATAAAAATATTGGGTCACTAGTCACCTGAGCATACCATAAAGTTGAAAACCAAAGTAGCAGATTCAACTGACCTCCTGATTTTTAAAGTTAAAAGCTCTACATGACATATTTTACTTTTGATTTATTTTTTCCCATGTGTATTGAGCATGTTTTAATACAACTGTTTCCTAGTCTGATTCAACTCTGACTGTTAACCTTATATATATATATGATTGTTAGAAAGATTATGTACAGAAACATTGTATAGACTAAAATGAGAATTGGCAAAAAGGTATCTAATATTTAATATAGTGATATTTATTTATAATATATAAATTTTTACAGAGAAGAATTAAAACTTTGTTACAATTGGATTTTCAGAGTTTTTTCTTAGAAAAATAATTATTTTTTCCCTTTTTTTATAGATTTTTTTAACTTTAACCAGTTTTATTTACCTTTTCAAAAAGTTTTTAACTGTTTGTATCTCCATGTTGATGCTTATGTTTTGAACAAATGAAAAAATGAAAATCAAGGTGCATAACTGGTGATATATGTCATTTATGATAATTTGGTAGAATCTATTTATGCAATGAATTAAGTATCGGTTTGAACTTGTTGATAAAAAATGTTTCCTTATTCTGCCTTTGTTCAGTGGTTCTGTAGTCACACTGGTATAATATATATATATATATAATTTAATTTAAAGAAAAAACAGACCACTTTATATATATATATATATATATATATATGCAGTTCATACATGTTTAATAATAGTAATAGCTGGCCATTCAATACCTCTCTACTAGAGTAGCTAGCCAATCCCTATTGCAGACACTCACTCGGATACATTTGTGTTATTTTCAACACCCACAGCACCAACCTTTAGTTTATACTGCAACTATACTGAGCAGACCTTAGTTACAGTTTCTGGGAGAGAGCGTGTTATCTAGCGTGATCAACAATCTAAACAAGGCCAGCACACTCAATCAAACCCTCAGTCACAATGTCTTATGACTTTGTGCTAGCACAACTATCAAAGGTCCCCATGGATTCCGTCTACCTAATTTCATGCACACAGCTTGGGTCAACCTGTGGTATGGTTTTCAGGCACTTTCCAAAGGTGCTACAAGCTGTGACTGCCCCTTCCAGGCCAATAATAAAATTGGTCTCATGGTCAGAAAGTAAACATTCTAACCACTCAGCCATGTAACAATATTATCATACATAATTACACATATACATACATACACATAAATATTTCTCTGTATGCATACTATATATTCATTGTATTTATTCACACACACTAATGCAGACTCATTAGAAAAAAAAATTCAGTGTCAATAAATTTTTTCTGAATTGTCACCAGTGAGGCATGCACCCTTTTTTTGGTGGACACATGCGGTTAGAAAAATGTGATTAAAACAACAAAAATGAAGATACTTGTTTGAATAATTCACAAAGTAATGAGAATATTTAGTCCTAGAACTTGAAAGACTTCTTCAAGAATTACTTCTATATTACCATCAAATTTTTTTTTTTTTTAATCAGTTACTTCAGTTGAAGTTTTGGTCACTAAACTGCCTAATGCAGTAAATTTAATCAGACAAATAACTTGAACATCTACAATATAATACATCAATTTGCAAAGAAACAGACTATAAGCTTTTAAAAGTGTGTTAAAGGATTATGTCCCTTCTTCAGCTACTTTGAATAAGATCATTAATCTGGCACATGAAAACCAAGAAACATAACTCTTTGTCTAAATGCAGAAGTATTTGAAAGACTGACTTAAATCTTTCTTTTTCTTGATTGTTTTTTAGAATTCTGTTTTTCTTTTTCTGGATATTTAGGTTAAGACATTCCAAAAATTTTTTTTTACTCCTTTCACCTGAAGCATGGCAGTAATGCCACTAGTACACAAGGAGTTATAGGGAATGAAAGTTAAAGAGAAGACTGAGAATAGGGAGAATTTAGGAAAGGACATAAGATGAACAGGGTTCAAGAAGACATAAGATGGCAATTGATGTTGCATTTAAATTTTTGATGATTATACTTGTTAGGGAATTATAAGAGCATTTTATATATATATATATATATATATATATGCACACACACACACTTTTTATTCCTCATTAGTAGCATAATTCGGCATTAATGGTTAGGATACACCTATGACAGTGCTCAACTAAAATGAGCAAAATATGAGGAATAAAATGTATATTTAATAACATATACTTAACAGCTCTGTCATATTACATTGAGTACTATTTTATTATATATATATAGATATATCATCCTGGGTATGATGATAAACGGCATCCAAATCCTGGGTAAGACAATAAACTACATCCAACAGCAAGGCCTCTGATCAGGTGGTTTTAAGAAGCACAGAACCACCTCTTAATTGCTTCTGTTCCCAGGTCCATCTTCACCTGAGATGGTAGCACCTGTTAGGGCCCCATCTATGGGCAAATAGTTAACATCTAAACTGGGGTTAAAACATTATGAAAGTGTAAAAATAAGTTTTAATATAAGCAATACATTTTTGAAGAAAAATTATTACAAGCCATACATTCTTGGATAAAACTATTACCAGCAATACATTCTTGGGAAAAAAATATTACAAGTAATACATTTTTGGAAAAATATTATCAGCAATAAAAATCTTGTTGGCATTAAATAACCCATTGAGGTTGATATGCCGTAAAACATTTCAAAACAAAACAAACTATAAATTTCACCCAAGCAAGATAATAATGCCCAGGGTTACTGAGAGTTAAAGAAAATGAAAGACATTAGTGTGAAGAAAGCCTTGTAAAAGAACAGGATGCAGGTAGGCAGAAAATGGTAAAACTGATGCTTTGATTGCGTTTCAAACTTTGAAGATTTTAGGTGGCAGGGAAGTAAGAAATTCTAATAGTACTAAAAAGAAAAAGTGCAAAGAAAGAACTGTTAGAATAGAACATATGATTGCATCTAGTGACTTCAACAGTAAAATAGTAGAATGTTTATTCATGTGGTTGAGATACCAAAGAAGAAAGTATTGAAAATATTTATAGAAAATACTTAGGAAAGCCACATTATAGTGGTGGGAAAGTGACTGAAATAGAGATTCTGGAGCAAGGCCAGTAACACTGCAGATCCTTCTTTGGATTTTGTCAAGAATTTTGAGATATATAGCAATAGCACCAGATTAGATGTAGTAGAAATATGAAATGCACAGTCAAATAGATTTATACACATTCAAGAAAAATTATTTAGTATGAGAGAGTTGAGCAAACTTTCCCAGCAGTTGATTCAATATAATCATTCCATTTCATGTCAGTGGAAAACCTGAGTCCAAAATTGAGGAGGTGCTGTAAGCTGCTCTCCTGGAGGTGTGTATCAGCCATGCTGATGGAAGGCAGAAATAGTTCTCAAAGATGACTAAAAGATAGCAGCTTTGTTTTGGAGGCATTATATATATATATATATATATATATATATATATATATATATATATAAATATAAAAGTGAACATAGAAGTCAACACTTAGAGGTGACAGTCTGTTTCATGCTATATGCAATCGTCAAGCCACGTGTGCTGTTATTTTTCTCGGCTATTTATATATATACGGGTTAGTGGTGCATTGTGGGTATTCTATTATGGCGGTTATTTCACCGGAAGTCGTTTGTTTATCTATTAAGGTCAAATTATATTGCTTGTTTTTATTTTTGTTTCTTATTTTATTTATTTATTTATTTATTAACGTAGTAAAAATTTGTTTATATCACTTATTTAACAGTTTTGCTTTGGTTTGGGAATTTAATTAAAACTATTTGTTTAGTTTTGGGGTTGATTGTTGTAGTTCATTCTAAGTATTATTATAAAATAAGAAACAAAAATAAAAACAAGCAATATAATTTGACCTAAATAGATAAACAAACGACTTCCGGTGAAATAACCGCCATAATAGAATACCCACAATGCACCACTAACCCGTATATATATAAATAGCCGAGAAAAATAACAGCACACGTGGCTTGACGATTGCATATAGCATGAAACAGACTGTCGCCTCTAAGTGTTGACTTCTATGTTCACTTTTATATTTACACACGCTCTATCTCTGATATTGAGCACTTTATTCCATAAATATAGCACACCTTAAGACTATATTTCTTATATATATATATATATATATATATATATATATTGAGTGAATGGATTGTAGAACAGGGTTTCAGTGAAATAGCAAAAAGATAAAAATTATTAAGAGCTACAAGAGACAGGAAGATGTAGGGGGCCATGATCATCTACATCCTGAATGGACATGCCACATAAAAGAAGATATATAGTTTTATAGAGTTTCTGATATTAATAAAAAATAGAGCAGTAGTAAAATCTTAAAATTATGTATGAGCTGGCAAATTAATTCTGATGTCTGATGTTATATGAGTCAAGTCTCTCTTTTTTGTGCCAATGTCCAATGCAACTCTTTGATTATGCCATAAAATGGTCTGAGTGAAATTCTCATGATTAAAGCATTTCATTACTGCATAACTCTCCATATTGCTGAAATGGTTCAATGGAAAGGCAGATGGTGATAAATATGGTTTTCCACCGAGTTGCCAGGATATTGCTGAAGGCAGCCACAATCTGCTTTAGGAACTTCAACTTTTGATTTTTCATTGGAGTCAACTCCCAAAGCCTTTCTTGTCGGTAAAGTCAAAAAATGATGGAAGTTTTAAATCAGTGCTTACTTTCATTTCTGCCTTCCTGGTTTTACTACTCAGTTTTTCTGTTTAATGTATAAATATGTATAAATACATAAATATTAATAAATAGATACATATTGACCCCTTTAGAGGGATAATGCCAGCATCCCAATTTGTTTCATAGCCAGTCATAAACTACATGTGACAGGAAATATTTAAGATTTATATATTTCATTACAAATCCATTTCATTTTATATAATACTTCATGAAAAAAAAACAATCTTAAGAATGTCACAGTACATTTTGTTTTTTACTCAAAAGAACAGTTGGGATATAATAATCTGGCAACATCTGATTAATTCAAAATGCAATTCCTTAGAATATTAAGTACAAGCACTCTTTATACTTTCTTGAATATGAAAGATTGGATTAGCTGGTATGTTTGGGAAGTTGCCAAACTTAAAGGGGCTTATTAGTTTATTCGCAACCAATATGGCTGCACTTGAAAGGATTTCTAAGGAGAGCAGAAACTCAGAAATCACAAGTGTCCTACCAAGGAGAATGTTTACAAAATTCATTTTTGGAAAAATACAAAGTCGTCTCAGGCTGAAGCAAGATAATTTTGCTCTGAAATATAAAGTTGGTCAAGCATTTGCCTAATCCCTAATCCATATTCAGCAGTCAATACAAACTTATACAGAATAAAAATGGCAGCCATGCCAATTTAATCAGTATTCTTGATTGCTTGATGGCCAATGGAGGATTCAGGCAGGCAACCTTCTTCTATCTCTGATTAATAATTTTTTTCCTTGAAGATAAGATTATGGGCCCTATTGCTAATCTTTCACCGCAAAGATCAATTATTGTTTGATTTCTTCACTGGGAACTGCATATTTGTAGATTTTGATGTCTAAATAGCCTCTGACTTTTACAATGTTCTTTCTACTGCTTCTTCTAAAATTTTTAGTTGTTATAAACAATTTAGTGAATGTTACAGAATGAGTTAATCTTCAACTTAAAAATATACTAAATTAAGAAGAAAGAAGCTTTAAGTGGATAAGTGGAATTCTTTAATCAAAAACATTCACAATCATTCAGTTTAGTGTTGATTCATAAGTGCACTTTATGATATTACTTCAGTTTTGTTGTCTGATATGTGAGGCTTATTAGCAGTAAATAAAATAAAAGCAAGAAAGTTGTTTCATTGGGTTGAACTAGATTGTTTTTCATGCCACAATCTATATTGCATATTTATAAATCTACTAGAATCTCGCTTCATATGGTTTAGAGATCCTGCTATATATCTCAAGATTTTTGACAAAGTCCAAAGAAGAATCTTCAATGCTATTGGTCCTGAACTATCTTTATTTATCTATTTATTTATTTTATACACACACACAGAAAAACGAGCTGATGCATTTTATCATCTGATTGTGTTTATCAAGGCAAATGTAAGGATTTTTTACAACCAATTCTATCTCTCTCTCTCTCTCTATATATATATATATATATATATATATACACACACACATGCAAACAGATGAACATATATTAAAACTTCTTGACCAGTGTCACTATTACTGGTGTAGGCTGTTTTGAGAAGTGAGGGAAAGTGACATACATTCCTTTATCTGTTCTTTTGCATAGGACTAATATTTTCAGTTATTAGGTTGGTGCAAACATAATGACGGTTTTTGACGTTAAAAACTACGTCAAAAACCGTCATTATTTTTGCACCAACCTAATACTTATAGTTCTGACCTTTTAAATTTGTTTACTGTAACTGTTTTCTTATTTAATTTATTCATTGATTGGCTTTGTACATTTTTTTTCAGTTCTAAATTTTAGGATTTGAAGTAAGGTTGACTTGGCTGAGATTATGGGATGATATTTAGTTTAAGTCATGATGTAGTTATAGATAGTATAATAGAAATTTATTTTAGTGTCTGTATTTGGAAATATTCTATGATTGTTCATTCAGGTGTTTATATAGGAGTGCCAGCTGACAACAATATCTTTGCCTCGAGTAGAAAATCACCATAAACACTTTTTCAGACTTATATATATATATATATATATATATATATATATATATATATATATATAGATAATATTAGTGGTATATATATATATATATATATATATATATATAAATTTCCAAGAGGATAGAATCCAGGTAGAGCTCAATGTCCAGGACAGTGCAAGAATTTTTTTTTCGATTTCTTTTTGAATTTGTATTCTGATGAACTGGATTGTGATTACAATTCCAATGTAATAAATAATAACCATGGAATATTTGAGCCTTTTATATTATATATATATATATATATATATATATATATATATATATATATATATATATATGTTGGATTGATGTGAGTTTGTGATCATATATATTTATATTTATATACATTTCACATACATATAAATATATAAAATCATTAAAAAATATCACAGCTCATTTCCAGATGCTGACATGAAAATTGATTGTACAACCATATCATGACTTAAAAAAAATAACATCCAACAACAAGAGATTTAATAATTATTTCAAATAAAAATGATTATAACCAAAGAAACTTAAATAATTAAATAAGTCATAAAAATGAAGAAACTATATGACTTGACTATAAATAACTTAAAATAACTAGGAATGGTCGCTTTCCTTCATTTCCCATAAGCCTCCAGTAACTTATATCTAGAGCCTATACTTGATGACATATAGTCTGACACATAGTCTGCTTGGGAGTGTCAAACTAGCAGTCACTAAGCAGGCAGTGTTGATTTTTGTATCTATAATGTTTATATCTACAGTCTATCTCTCATATTAAAAAGTTTTCTCCTATAGATATAAATGCAGCAAATTTCAAACAATATAATCATGTATGTGATGTGAATGGGTACGTTTTTATATATTATGTTATATTTATTCAGATAAGCTGCTTATTTATAATAGATATAATTTTTTTGAGAAACTTGGAAATTATAGAATCTGTTTTTGTAGGCAAGTTCCAAAATTTAATCCCAACTATTTACTGCTTTTTCTTTGGATCTCTTTTGATGTTGGCATTAATACATTTATATTGGGTGGTTGTATGCATGTGTGAAAGAAGAAACCTCCTGAGCAATTTATAAGTACTTGAGGAATAAAAAGAGAGGCGAAAAAAGAAGCAAAAAGGAGAAAGGGGAAGTGAATGAAGAAATAAAAATTTAAAAGTAAGAGGAGATTGTGAAGGAAGAAAGAAAGAAAGAAAGAGGTATGAAGAGAAAGAAAGAAAGAATAAAGAAATTGGCAAGAGAATGAAAGAAAGAATTAAAACATGGTTAGAAGAGATCACAAACAGAGAAGTGGAAATTAGAGAGAGAAGGAAAAGATTGGGAAGAGAGAAAGATTAACAAACTGGAATTTTGATGAAGACAAAAGAAAAATTGAAAATGTATAAAAAAAAAACAATGAATGAGAAAATAAAAGAAATTTATTTGAAAGAAGAAAGCATGACTTGAAGAAGAGAAAGAAACAAATGAAATTTAAAGGAAGAAAGACAAGAAAGTAGATATATTGAACAAGGACAAAAATATCAGATTGTCTCAAAAGTATTTACATTTTTTACTGACCTATTTTATAGATATATCAACATTGAATTATCTCTGATCCTAATAAAGTTATTTAACCACAGCTTGAATGAGAAATTTTTCCCAAGCCTGTGGAAGATGGCAAGCATATATCCAGTCTTCAAGAACGTGAGCAGCTAATCCTCCTCCTGCCTATTAGTTTCTTCAGTATCATTAGTAAGCTTTTAGTGACCTTAATCAACAAGGTCATTGAGCACCTAGATAGGAACAAACTCTTGTGTGATGAGAAATATAGGTCTTGATCAGCCTGATCCACTGCTGATATCATAAAAACCATCACACAGAATTAGTGAGGCCCTTGATGGCACACACACCACAAGGTTTGGTTTGATTCATTTTGTTTTTCGGCATATCAACCTCAACAGATCATTTAATGTCAACAACTTTTTATTTTTCCTGGTAATATTTTTGTTTTATCAAAAATCTATTTCTGATAATATTTTTTTCCTAAAAAATATATAGCTGGTAATGTTATTTTTCCAAAAATGTATAGCCGATAATATTATTTTTTCAAAAACGTACAGCTGGCAACATTATTTTTTCAAAAACATATTATCAGAGGCCTTGATTTTGGACAGTTTATCGCCATACCCAGGACGCGGATGTAGTTTATTGTCATACCCAGAATGCCACACCACAAGGACCATAGAACTAGTTATCTCAAAGGTTTTCAACAAGGTGTGACACAAAGGTTTGCTACACAAGCTCTCTAGCTATGGACTCACTGGAAGGGTTTTCTCTATTATAAGATCCTTCCTAACAGATAGCTTCCTGGAGGTAGTTATTAATGGCCAGTCCCTTGAGGCCCTGGCAGTCAAGGGAGGTGTCCCTCTGAGGTCACTTCTCGGCCCACCCCTCTATTTTATAGGCTTGCCAATGCTGTATTTACAAGCCATCATTTCCTTCTTTTTCTCTAAGCCAGAACTTTCTGAACTGGTTTTGCATGACACTTAAGTGTAATTAAATATATATTCTTTAGTTATTTACCATGGAAAGTTTTCTGATGAATTTGACTAACAAATCTAGAGTAGACAAAATAGAAAGGGGAAATATATTTAGTAATATACAGTGCTGTTCGATAAAAGTGACTCACCTGATGTTTTTTACTAAAAATATTTTTGTCTGTTGTTTTTGGGGTTAAAATAATTTTTAATCTTACTAATATAAAGACCCCTTTCTGGACCACCTAGGAAAAAAGTTTATTCACCCTAAGGCATTCTATTGATAATTATAAATTTGGATATAAATGAGATTCAGGAAAAAAAGTGACTCAGATATCACATTCTAATGATTAAACTGGTAAATTTAAAGAGCTTTTGATAAAATATTGAAAACTATTTTACAATACACTCAGAATAATATTCTAGGGAATTCTAGAACAGCTTAAATTAAATCTAGAGTATACCAGAATATTCCAGAAAGCCTCATACAGTATAAAAATAGCTTGAAATAGCCACTCAAGTCACTAACCAGATGAAAAGGTACAAACACGCATCAGAACCACTTAAGGTATCTATTATTGCCCTCTCAAAAGCAGACAAGTCTATGAGAGAAATTGCAGAAATTACTATAACCTCACAGTCAACTGTCTCTTGAGTGCTTAGGGCACATAATCATGCCACTCTGGCTCCAAGGAAGGAAACAAGGGGACAAAAGAAAAAGATTGATGATAGAACTGGCAGGGTAATCAAGAGAGAAGTTACAAAGAATAGGACTATAACTAGCCAAGAAATTGCAACCAGTCTAAGCGAAGAACATGGTGTTAGTCTTGCCTCTTCAACAGTCCATTGGGGGTTGTTAGAACAAGGCTACAAATCTTCTACACAAAGGTTTAAGCCGCTAATAAGCAACACCAACAAAGCCAAGAGACTTGAATGGGCTCACTATTACAAAAATTTCACTGTAGAAGACTGGAAGAATGTTCTCTTCTCCGATGAAACAAAAGTTGAGCTAAATTCAAAGGATAAGATGAGTCACTTTTATCAAACAGCACTGTATATCTGCAGTTTCAAATCAATGCTTCAACCACAAAAGTAGCAGTATCAATTGTAAGTTGTGCCCAGGCATGAACACCTGCAGGCATGTGATAGGATGAAGTAATGTATTTATCTTTTTTTAATTGATTTCACCCCATACAAGGCAATAAAGCCATGAAGATACCAGGGTTTACTGGGTGTGGAAGAATTAGGAACTGAAACATTGCTGAAGAGTAGGAGGAGAAAAGAGAAATCAGAAGGACAGTACTTATTACAGTTGCATTTAAATTTTTGCAGATTTAAGTTAGCTGGAAAGCATGAAACCAGAATAGAGTTCCAAAAGTAAGAAGTCCAAGAAAAGAAACTGTAAGCATAGAATTTACTGTTACATCTAACCAGCTCAACTGTAAATTAATAAGATCTGCACTTAACTTAAAAAAGTCTAGGTACAATAGCAAAGAGTTCATCCGAATAATTATCATGAAAGTATTTATAGAAAAGGCACATGGAGGCAAACAGCGCAAAAATTTTAGAAATTATGGAACCTTCTGTACTTTGTCATGTTAGAAAATTCCAGAACTCATTGTATTTCATATTTGATCATTTTCTATTGGAAGAAAATAGAATTACATAGCATTATAAATTGTCTCCACTTTGGCTTCTGTATCAAAATACTTATGAACCTTGGGCAGCAACAATGTGGATTATTAATGGTTAATTCATTGCAAATAAGACAGTTCTTTTATAGTGAAGAGATTTTTTTTATCTGAATTCTCACAAGAGCAACTTAACCCAAAGAATGGAAGAATACTGGAATGGCTCAGATAAGAATAGTAACATTACGAATTCATGCACTCATCACTGTAAAGGATTCACACATTTTATCTTCTCGTATTTCTGTTTGCCAGACATAAAGACTACTAGCATTTTTTTCAGAAGTGCACAAAATATAGATAGAAACACTTTTATTGTTGACAGTAATTTCTCTGAACATCCCAAGTCCCTCACATTTCCCCTTCCCTTGTGTTGGTTACATCTGTGGCGACCCATCCATCATATATTCCTCACTTTGTCAGAAGCTCTGTATTGAAAAGGAATTCTCATCAATAACTCAAATGATTTCAAAGGCAGTTGAAATAAACTGAATCTTACAATAGCCTCCATTTTATTATTCTATTTTTATATTAAATTTTTGTATTTCTCTATAAATCTGAGATGAGATATAGTAATTATTTATACAATATTATTCAGACTGTTGTCCTCGTCTTTGTTGTCATATTAACTACGTTTCAGCCATTGTATGCTCTGGTCTTCTTCAGGTGATTGGAATTTCAAATTGGACTCTTTTATTTCATCCACTAGAGTAGATTGCTCTAATTCCACATGCCGTGCCTCTTCTGGATGTTTCAGTATCAGTTATCTCCATTTGGCTCAAATTTCCAAGTTTTTGTTCACCTGTATCCAGATATTGAACTCACAACTCTTTGGGTCAAGTCACTGAATTCAACCAATGCTTTTATCCACTGGACCAAGTGTCCTTGAGGCACATGGAATTAGAACAATCTACCCCAGTGGATGAAATAAAGGGTTCAGTTTGAAATTCCAATCACTTGAAGAAGGCTGGAGCGTATAACAGCTAAAACGTGAATATGACAGCAAAGATAACAATGTAAATAGTGTAAATAACAAACTTTTTTATTTATTTTTCCTTCTTTATTTTCTTTAAATTTATTTTCTATAAAACGTTTCCTTTTAATGGTGTGTAACAAAAGTATTTTTGCTTTTCATCACTTGAAATCTAATATATTTTTAAAGATGATATAGTTCTCTAAATAGAGTATCTTTTGATGTTGGCGGTCACGTTCTCTTCTGTTTTTTCATTCTTAAAACATTATAATAACTGATGGTTGTTTACATTGGGGTTTTCTTCTATGTGACATAACCCCTTCAGTACACATCACCCTCCATAACTTCCCATTATTTGT
This sequence comes from Acanthosepion lycidas, assembly GCA_963932145.1. NCBI lineage: Eukaryota > Metazoa > Mollusca > Cephalopoda > Sepiida > Sepiidae > Acanthosepion > Acanthosepion lycidas. The sequence goes on along the minus strand of OZ010585.1, from coordinate 85,869,771 downwards.
AGCTCTTAGTGTTGTATCTTGTCATTATCTCTCCCAATGTATATTCTGCCATCATTTCACACTTGTTGGGTTTCTTAACTAGCATACTGTTTCCTTCTGTTGCTCTTGCCCTCAGTGTGTCCTGTGCATGTCAAATTCTTCAAGCCTTCTTTTCTAATTATGTATCCCAAAAATTTTAGCTTTTAATTTCTGATTCTAAGGGGATGTGGTGGGGTGTTGTCATGATTAGCAGCTAAGAATGAGAAACTGGTTAGCCAAGTTTAAATTCCAATGAAATTCATCTATGGAAATACCATTTAGAAAAGTAGAAATCCCTCTTTTCCTCCCAGCTATGGACTGAAAAGTAAAAATGGGAAAAAAACAGTTATGTCCCAAAAATTGTTCATGCAAAAAAAAACGAAGAAATATTCATACAATGCAAAATATGTTTCAGCTTTAAATAGTCTACAAAAGGTTTATAAACCATAAAAAAAACAAATCAATTAATTTTTTTTTCTCAGGACTCTTCTGTAGAACCACCTATCTGTTGACTCAAGTTTCTTCTTCATATATGTCCAGTATTAACTGCCATATAGTAGCTGAGATATTGCATAACAACTCAGTACATTTTTCTTTGTGTCTAAGAAAAAAATACTGAGCTGTTACATGATATCTGTCCTTCTTTACGGCAGCAAATGTTGGACAATTTCCTCAAAGATGAAGAAGTGACTCAAGGCAATGGAGAAGTGGTTCTACAGAAGGATGCTAAGGATATCATGGACCAAGCATGTGAGCAACGATGAGGCCTGAGAGAAGATAAAAAACAAGGAGGAGGCTTATACTTAACATCAGGAAGAGGCAGCTGAAGTTCCTGGGACGCATAAGGAGGAAGGAGGGCCTGGAGAATCTGATACTCATGGGTCGAATAGAGGAAAAGAGAGACAAGGGAAAACAACACATGACATACCTTGTGGCCTCAAGCAATTGGATGATGGAATGTGGTCTGGGGGAGATGGCAGAGAGAAGGAACTTTGTTGAGGACTGCAGGAGATAGAGGGAGGTGGAGAGCCATGATCGCCTACATCCTGAAAAGACATGGCACATAGAAAAAAAGTGATTCCAGAATTGTAGGCTGCTCACAATTATATGTTATTTATACAATAAATTTATAGATATCAAAGAATTTTATATTAGGTTGGTGCAAAAATAATGTCGTTTTCTCACATATGTTACTATGTGAGAAAACGACATTATTTTTGCACCAACCTAATACTTTACATAACAGTTTAGCACTTATTTCTTTGTTTCTAAATTCAACATTCTTAAAATCCTTTTGGGGCAGGATGATTAGATTTTTCATTTCTTTTCAATTTCGGAATTTTAATTTAAAATCTACATCCTTGAAATTACAAGAATCCCAATACTAGCACAAACCTCATGCATTGTCCATAGCAGTTAAAGTAGAACTTGATTCTTATTCAATTTAATAAAATTAATCAAACCTTTCCCTAATTTGAGAATTTAAACTGAATGTAAGCAGGTAAGTGACATATTCTCTTGAACAGCACAGTAAAATTAATTTGCAAATGCATGATGGCCATTACAAATCCAATGGTCATAAATCTGCTTCGGTCAATAATCCAGCATTAATTTCCCTGAGGACAATTTCAGAATTCTATCTGCCGCTACACAAACCTGCCATGACTATTTGGTGGCACTAACTGCTGCACTAGCTGTTTTTGAGCACTCTCAATATGCTGGTCAAGCATTTCTACTTATTTTTTTGTGCATTTTATTATAACTTGCTGATATTTATCCAATGTCATGATTCCAGTTAATGTAGGAAGTGCTTCTCATGGTGTAATTTGCAAACATCGGAGGTTGTGCATAATTTATAATGTCGAACTTGATTTTTATTTAATTTTTCTTTTCTCCATTATTAATCAACATGTACTGATTTACAGGGTATTTTAAAGGTAGGATGAACTAGTTAGCTGTTGGGTTAAGTGTATTTTAATGTATCCATCAGTAATCTAGCAAAATCACTTATCTGGCTCCCTGCACATCCAAATGATGTTGGATTAATTACGATCAACTTCTATTGTAAGGCAGAAGACTTGCGTGTCTAGGGAAGGAAGTGCCAATCCTTGTAAAATAATACCATCATTTTGATGGGTACTATGCTATTGATCATATAACTCTATGTTCATTTGTACAGTGAATGCAGGAAGTGCTTCACATAGTGTGATTTGCAAACGCTATACATTGTCCATAGCAGAGGAGGTAGAATTTCAGAAAAAATTATGACAGTGGTAAGTCTGTGTGAAGCTTGTGGGATTTATACAACACTAGCAGGCTTTTCCCACTTGCTCCCACTTTGCAAAGTAAGATATATTCATTACTTGAAATCTTTGAAACAAATATTTTAAATGAACATTTCATTCATAAATTGGCTTGTTATATATAGTTAAGGAAAGTTTTACAAATAGATGCCAACTTGTTGAAGGCCAAGTAAAATGCAAATTTAAAAAAGTTTTCTGCACTATATAAAACAATATTCCTAAGCAGAATGATTTTTGAAAAATCCTTGAACAAAAGAACACTAATGAAGAACACTTAATATACTTTTTTAAAATCAATATGCAAATTAGTTAAACCTGAAGAGTGATATCACCTAGAAGGAGATAATATATAATACAGATATTATTATTGAATTTTAGCTTATAAATGACTATAAAGTAGTTTGTAACATGTTTATTTATCATCTCTCAGTTGCATCTCTCTCTTTGTGCAGAGTGTGCTCAGGGGTAGCTCCATCAAAGGACAGTCGCAACTGAAGAAAATTATACTGAGAGGTACCCAGCACTAGGGAACAGATGCCTGGAGAGAGGGATCAGTGCTCACACCAAGGCCAGTGCAACCAAGGGTTGTGGGGGCTTTGGCAATTTTTGTTCCTAGTCTGAGCGTATGCACTCAAGCTTCTTACATTAAACTGACCTTGTGTCACAATGGAGGATGGAGGGGAGTAAATACCAAATTACTATAAAGTTGAGTTGGGGGCTTCAAATCTTGAATTTATAACTAATTCTATTTTCACATCTTGACACTATATTAATTTTATCTAATAAATTATCTCCTGTCACTCATGAAATAAAAATAATTGTTTGTATGGAAAACAATTATCTATGTATATCACATCATCTTTAAATTAAGTGGCAGCAGAAGAATTATTATTGAACTGTAAACATTTAATTCAATATTTAAGTTCTTATGTACTTTATTGATGCCAATCACATCTACTCCTCCCTAGCTATTGTGATAATAACCAAACCAAGAGGCCTCCACAGGAGCTAGTTTAAATGTTGCCCGATAGAGCGGTTTTTAAGGTAGTTTATAATAAAACATGAACTGCAATTTTGGATACAAAAGGAAAATAAGAGTTACTCGCTTTGAACCATGAAAGTAATGATAATGACTAATATAATATATTAATATATATTTTTAACCTTGCATAATCTGGCAGCCCTGAATCTGAGCTCAACAAAAATCATTCATTGCTCCTAATTTTTTTAGGGCTTTTGAATGTGCTATGAGTCATTGACATTGGACCAGTGGGAGCAGAGGAGTTGTTTGGACATACACACACACTGTACTTTATATATAAGATTGGTTAATCTTCAGTCTTTACATAGAATAATATAACGATCAGTAATCTGGGAAAATCATTGATCTGGTAACTTAGAAGGGTTCCAATGATGCCAGATTAGTAACAGTTAATCTGAAAAAAATGGGAACAGAAAAGAAACATGCTTTTCATCAGGAAGAGATAGTTGAAATTTTTAGGGCACATAATGGGGACAGAGAGCTTGGAAATTTTGATACGCTACAGGACAGATTGAAGGCAAGAAGGGAAGAAGAAAACAATGCATAACCTACTTAGTGAGCTTGAATAAATCGATGGTGGAACAGGGTTTGGGAGAAATAAAAAATTATGGTGAGTTTTAATCACTGGCATGATGAGGGGACATGGCACATGGAGAAGAAGAAAGGTAAAATGTTTTACCCCACTATCTTTTTTTTTTTAAACAAGGACATTTGTGATTTCTCTGCCTTTTCAACTTACTTTTCTCTCCAACTTCTACATTGGTCACATGACTGGGACAGGAACTACAAATGAACTATGGGATTTATATTATTGTCTGAATTATTAACGTTATTTACAGTTTGACTAATACTCTTATCGTCCTTGTTATTAACATAACATTTCGACTATAATGTTCAAAATGGTTTAATTGGAAATTCTCTGGAGGTTACCTGGATTGAGAGATACCTGACAAAGGCTGTAGTGCACAACTGTCAAAACTGTAATAACAACAACAAAGATGAAGGCATTAGCCAGATTGTAAATAAGGAGCTTTTGTAAAAAGAGGAAGTGATTGCAAAATAAATCCCTTTGAACTAGGTGGGGGGAGAGAACAAATAAGAGATAAAAAGGCAGAATATCCCTTGCAAGGGAGAAAAAGAAAAATGGTAGAGAAATTAAATTAAATTTTGAGAGAAAATGTTGAAGACTGAAAAGCCAGTGTCCCTTTTTAAATCTGATTTTTTTTAAGCATTATAGAGCGAGATGCTCTCTATGACCTTTCGTACCAGTTGTGAGTCACCATTATTCATGTTAATGAATTCTTTGTTTCTGGAATATTAAAAATCTCACACTTTACTGTGTGTGTCAGAATGCTACTGAATGATGGCAGTCTTTTGAAGAAGCAGGCATGGTCAAGAGAAATTGACAACATTCTCAATCAGGAAAAGGAAAAGAACATTGCCATATAATGTGCGACAAAGCAATAGAAAGCAAAACAAATCAATTACAAGACAGCAAGACAGTAAAAAGTTGACAAAACAGAAGAAGAAGGGTACAGTTGTGTAATTATAGCCTTTTGACTTCAAGGAAAGAAAGTAAAAATGTGTGGGTAAAACAAAATTGTCATTTTTTATTGGCTAGGAAATCATCCAATCATGCATCTGTAGGATTTGTCTATAAATTTGGGAGGATCTTTAACAACCATTGCCCAAGACTGGAACTGACAGTGTTTTAAAAAAAAAAAAAATAAGGAAGTGCTCAGGTAGTCTATAAAATGGTTCAACATTATATGTCTTTCTTGAAGCTGTGTAAAAATACAAAATAGTGAATTTATTACTAATTATTTCATAGGGGGATGCAATGATCTTGATAATGTCAAAGAAAGCACTTAACATTTTTTCAGGTAGCAGCTTGAAAAAATACTTCCATTTTTTTTTTTTATTTAAAGGCAATGAGAAAATTGAGTTAAAATATTCATCTATACTATAAGAGAGATCAGTATTGATAAATAGGGTTGAAACTTGGCAGAACTCTGGCATCAGCTTTTAGTGCAAAGAATGTGAATAAAAAATCTAAATATTTGACTATTAGAATCAATCAAAAATATTTTCACTTTTTTCTTTTAACAAGACTTTATGCCAAAGTTTACTTTAAACTCATGTTTAAGGAATATCACACCATTATTATTATTATTATTTATTATTACTTGAAACATATTTAAGCAGATAATCTGTTTCAGTATAGGCATTCTTTATTTTTGTTTTAAACTGCGTCAATTAAATCTATTGGTCTGTGTATTTGACGGTCTTAAAGGAAAAGTGTTTGTTTTTTTAAAACAAAATGAAAATAAAAAATAAAAAGCAAGGATTCTTCTCAAGCATAATAAGGAATAGCAAATAAAATAGATTAATTCCTTATATTATTATTTTTATATTCTAGGGTGTATCAAAAATATTTTTATTTTTTAGACCTTGACTTTAAAGCTTATTTCATGGACACATCTAAAGACTATCTGTTTCCATTATACAAGGCATTCCAGAAGTCACTGAGGGTTTAAAAATATAGTGATTTCAACATTTTTTATTATTCAAAAATAATTTTATACAGAAAGAAAATTCAAATATTGAAAATATATTTGCATATAATTATGGAAATTATATGACAATTTTCCAATTTTTATTCTACACAGATTTGTATTTTTTCAATAAAATTCTCTAAAACTGTAGTTAATAACTCAAATGCTCAAATTTCTGCACAGATGTTATCCTTGAACTGAATTGTCAGCTGTTTATTAAAGTATACACACTGCTTAAGCTGTGTCCCAAATAAGAATAACTCGGATGTGTCAAATCAGAATTTTATGGCTATAAAACTTAGGAATTTTGCTAATTCATCTGGTGAACAAAAGTTTGATTAAATCCAATTAAAATTCCACAATTTTTGTTCAGTTGCCAATTTTCCCATGGGGTATTTCCCTAAGTTAATCCAAGTTTTGAAAAGTAACAAAACAAATAAAATGTATAAAAAAAAAATCTTACATGACATTTTTAAATACCTAGGTGACTTTTTCAACACCTTTGAACTATATTGTGTAATCATTATTCTAATTGTATGATGCAAAAGGTTTTAAGAATTGTCACCATATTGCATTTTGTACTAATAAAACATTAGTCCTGTTGAAGTCATTTCTATGAGTAATTATATTTTTAACAGGGGATTTGAATGAGAAGAAAGACAGTAGATTACCTTCCAAAATAGTTACACAAAATATTTTGTACTCTTGACCTTTTTTGTTTTCTCTTTTTCTTGATATATAAATACATTTTCCTCAAAAGAAAATCTTTTTCCGATACATAGTGAAAATCTTTCCATTGAATTCTTGCAATCTTTGCTAGAAATTTTCAAAGAAATCAGAATGAGATGGTCAAGAATATGACCCAGAAAGAAAAAGCTAAAGAATTGAGGATTTCAAGAAGTGGCAATCCTCTTGAAATTTCAAGGCTTTGGTATTGTTTTGTATCAATGCAATTGAGATCACTGTCAATAGTTGTAATGAAGAATGGTACAGAAACTGATCAGGTCAGCAAAAGCTCAGCCAAAGAAGACAGCAAGACAAATGAGGGAGGAGTGCAATTTGGCCACATTGGTATCAAATACCAGTAAGCACATTCTTTGCGAATGTGAACTGAAGGCGTATATTTCAACTCAGAAACTAGAATTAAACAAAAAGCATTTAACAGTGAAATTAAGTTGGTCAAAGATATATGAACTATGTGATGCAAATGTTTGGAATAAGAGCAGATTCACTGACTGATTAACAGGATTGTTAAACAACCCATGTGATACATAAACTGTGATGTTAGGTAAGAGGCTTGAAAATATATGAAAATTGATTGTTTAAGAAAGTTGGTTAAAATGAGCTTGAACAATGGCAAATACATCCAGTCATGGAAGGATCGTTTGATTTCTGACTTGAATGAAAGAAAGATTTTTCTTGTATATGACAATATCATATCATACATCCAGTGGCATAGCTAGGTTGGGGTTTGCCCCAGGTAGCACATTTTGTCACCTATAAGCCTGTATAAGCTATACTGAAATAAAAGTGGATTTAATGTCACGCCAGTACTCACAGTTAAAGGATCTTTTCAATTTTGAGTAATTTAAACTATGGAATATATATCGATCTATCTACTGTCTATAGAATGACAAGTGACAGATGAAATAGTTTTTGACAATGTCATTGAAGAATTTGCCAACAAAAAAGCAAAAAAGTTACTTTATAGAAAGTTGTAATTTTCATTTCAGATATAAAGATGGTCTTAATATTGTAGACTTTTTACGCTATATGTTCTTTTTGCTATTTAACTGTTATTGAATAATTTTAAGTGTGTTTGGTATATATTTAAAGTATACTATATTTGAGTATGTGAAAGTAATACTATAATGGTACACAAACTAGTTATATAGCTTTAAGAGTGAGTCACTGTGCATTATGTATTTTGTGTGGGGTCTGGCAAATTCAAGGGCTGCCTGAAGCAGCACACACACTAGCTATACCACTGCATACATTAACAGGGCAGAATTTGATTGATGAAGGGGTCAGTGTATTTGGTCAGCTCAGTGTCCTGGCTTAAATATCATTAAGCAAATGTGAACAGGATTAAAGATTTTGTTAGAAGAATCTCTGCAATCCTGAAGCATTGTAGCAGCAGAGAAAGGCATCTTATATCAGAAAGATGGTGAAGGATTTGTACCTTCCCAAGTGCACTGAATCAATTATTCTAGCTAAGGAACCCAAGCAAAATATTAACAATCTACAGTATCGTAACATATGTCTATATTTTTGAGATGAGGCATTGTAACTATTTACACCATTCAGACTGTTGTCCTCATTTTTATTGCTATATTCATGATGTTTCAGCTGTTGTACACTCCAGCCTTCTTCAGAATATATACATTGAGATTTCAAGCTGAATCCTTTATTTAGTCCATGGGGTTAGATTTTTCTAAATACACATGCCATGCCCTTTCTTGAATATCTCAGTAAATTCACTTTAGTAACTCAACTCTCCAAGTTTTTGTTCTCTCTACTGTGGCTAGATATTGAACTCACAACACTTTGGGTCAAGTCACTTTTTAGATTACTTCAACCTTTTGGCCAAGTCATTTTGGCAGGGTTTGTATATGTCACATGGAATTAGAACAATCAACCCCCGTAGACTAAATAATGGGTTTGGTTAAAAAATTCCAAAGTATATGACCTGAAGAAGGCTGGAGCATACACTGGCCAAAACGTTGCGAATATGACAATAAAGATGAGGATAACTGTCCTAATGATGTAAATAATGTAGTGTAGAAATTGTGATTTCATTTCCTGTGTCAGGTTGAAGAGACTCGGTGGAAATAGAGGGGAAAGCTATAACTGAGCAGTACTGAAAATATACCCCTAGACATGAACAGTAGAACTGGAGCAATCTACCTCCGTAGATTAAATAAAGGGTTTTGTTTGAATTCCCTAAAGGTTACCCAGATCTATAAGCTCCCCAAAAAACACAGGGCACAACAGCCAAAACATTGTGATAAAAACAACAAAAATGGGGACATTAGTCAGGCTGTAAATAATAACTCCTCATCTGAGAAATTCAGACAGAAGGTGATCAGCATATGGCCACATCCCATTGAAAAACTGGTTTCCGTATGATCATTTAATGTTAAGCAACATCAAGCCTAGTCAGTACCTAGATGGGTGACTGCTTGGAAATACCAGGTGTTGTAAGCTTGGTTGTGTGAGTGGTCTAATGGATAATGGCTTGGGATCGGTGCTTGGAGAGCTGAGTTCCAATTCTGATTGGGTTTGTTATATTCACTTATGTGCAAATATCCTTGGGAAATGTATGAATCCCTCCCAAGCTATGTGTAAATTAGTAATACATGTATCCTTAAATCATTATCTCTTCAACTAAAAAAATATTTTCTGACTTTAAATAACTTGCCAATTGTTGATCAGCCATCGAAAATCAATCAAGAAAGCGATCAGGTGATAATAACAAAGATGAGGACATTAGTCTGAATGTAAACTGTAATTCCTCATCCCAAAAATTCAGACAAAAGACAAGAAGATGATAAAAACTAGTAAGATGAGTTTTGAGTGTAAATAATGCAAACTCCTCAGCCCAGAATTTGGTTGATAATAACAACAAAGATGAGGACATTAGTCTGAATGTAAACTGTAATTCCTCATCCCAAAAATTCAGACAAAAGACAAGAAGATGATAAAAACTAGTAAGATGAGTTTTGAGTGTAAATAATGCAAACTCCTCAGCCCAGAATTTAGTTGATAATAACAACAAAGATGAGGACATTAGTCTGAATGTAAACTGTAATTCTTCATCCCAAAAATTCAGACAAAAGACAAGAAGATGATAAAAACTAGTAAGATGAGTTTTGAGTGTAAATAATGCAAACTCCTCAGCCCAGAATTTAGTTGATAATAACAACAAAGATGAGGACATTAGTCTGAATGTAAATAATGTAAACTTTTCATCCCAAAAATTCAGACAAAACAGAAGTTTATTATAATTTAGTTTTCACTCAGATGTGAGTCCAAAATCTTCAGTTAATTTTAAAGTGCTGCAGGCTAGTTTAGAAGAATGGAATCTGAGAAAAGACTTGTCGATTCTAATCGATATCTTTTTCCTGATATACTGATAATGCAAATACATGGCTAAAATACACAGTGGTTGTCTTTCATATAATTTCACACTTTTAAGGGTTTATCAGTTGTTTTGGTCAAATTTGATTGTTTGTTTATTATTGATTTTTTTCTCTTTCTTTTGTTCACCAATTCTAAAAATTATTTATTAGAGAATTCTTTTGATATCCTGTTTCAGAGAATTACGTTGTTAGAAACCTGATGCATGCAAATGTTTCTGAAGAAATAGAAAAATAAAACAAACCCAAGAACAAATTTAGATATGGATGCATAAAATATATATCTAAAACTTATTGCTTTCTAACAAATATATTTTCATTTTTTTATAATGCTTGATATATTTTCCTTTTATGCATTACTCTAAATGTTGTATCTTTTGATGATCTGAATACATCTGAAAGTTTTTAAGTTTTCCTTTCATTTTAAAATTGTATAATGGAAAAATAATAAAATGAAACATGTTCACCTGAATTGTATTGACAAAAATAATGATATAACTCAAAAAAGTAGTGATGGAAAACCAGAAAAAAGGATTAACGATCAACTGGTAGAATATATATATGGTTGCTAGCAAAAGGGGCAGCTCAACATGTAAATTACAAATTGGAGATGCCAAAATTAAATAAATACAAAAATATAATTTTCTTTTTTTTAGTTGATATTGCTCCATGCAAGAAACTAAAGCCACTAAGACACACGGGGTTACAAGGTTTGGAAGAATTAAAAACAGAAACATTAATAATGAGCAGGAAGAGAAAAGACTACTCAGGAGAACAGTAGACAGTGATGGACATGGCATTTAAATTTTGGCAGATTAAAGTTGGCTAGAAAACTGGAGGGAAGTTCCACAAATGAGAAGAGTGAGAAAAGAAATAGAATAGAATTGCATAGAACTTACAGCTACATATAGCCAGCTCACCTGTGAATTAATGAGATCTCAATGCCAGTTTAGTACTGTGCTTAAATTCAAAAAGTCTTGGTACAATAGTGTAGAGCTCATCTGAACACTTACCATAAAATTATTTATAAAAAAGGCATAGAAATATCTGGGAAGTGTTTTAACAGAGAATAGAAAGTGAAACACTGAAATGTGCATTGGATGAGCCAAAGATGCATTCCAAAAACTAAGAAAAGTATTAAGAAGCAGAAAAATTTTGTTAGAAACTAAAAAAAAAAAATACTGAACTCTTATGTAATATCAGTCCTTCTATATGGCAGTGTATGGGGACAATCTAATAGATGAAGAAGAGACTTGAGGCAACAGTATCATGGTTCTACAGGAGGATGCTAAGGATATCATGGGCTGAACATGTGAGCAACCACAATGTTTTAGAGAAAATGGAAAAAAAAGACTAGTACTTAAAATAGTTGAAATTTTTCTTTTTAACAATGAGGAAAGGTGGATTGGAAAATCTGATACTCACAGGAAAGATTGAAGGAAAGTGGGGCAGAGGAAAACAATGCATAACCTACTTAGTGAGCTTGAGTAAATGAATAATGGAAGAAATAAGAAAAAGAAAAAAGAAATAAGAAAAAGATAAAATTTTCAACAGGAGAGAAGTTGTGGAGACTCATGATCGACATCATTCTGAAGGGACACAGAACATGAAAAAGAGCCTTCTCATTGGTTGACTGCTTTTAGAATGCTAAAAAGTTCCAACTACCTTGTTACTGTATGTATGAGCTGGAGAGGGAGAAATGGATTCATGCCTTTCCTAATGGAATAAGTGTAAAATTAATGCAGTCATGGACAAATAATCATCATCCACTTCTGGGTTTTATACCATTGGGAAAGTCAGCCTCTTAAAATGTTTGAACCAATTTTGAAGAGTCAAGTTTAATTTTTCATTTCATTCCATTTCCTGTATTCTGAAAGTTGCTTTTAAGCTCAGTTTAAAATAATGTCTCAAAATTGCTGACATTCTGAAATTTATATCCACTAATAGAACCTCTGAAAGTACAAGTAAGGTCAAATTGTATTAACCAAAAATAGATGTAATATTGATGATGATATTGCGGAGTTTTAGACAGTTTTACAATATGGACATAAGCTTTAGAGTCATCTTCCATGTACCATGTCACTTGAGGATGTAGATGATCATGGCTCTCGCAAACTTCCTAACCTTTGTAGCTCTTAGTAAAATTTGATTTTTTTACCTTTACTCCTAGTCTTTGTTCTTTCATCAGTTTTGCTAACAGTAGCTGGATAACATTTTTTGATGTATACATTAGATAGGATTTACAGTCATCATCTTATATGTGCCATGTCCCTTCAGTCTTAGAGAAAAGGAAAAGAAAATCAGAAAAACAAGGAAATGTCTTGAATAAGAAACATCGGCATCATTGGTTCTCTATCGAGCACAGAGTGCAAGTTACCTGCTGTTTCAGTTGAAGGTCTTGTCTTTTTTGAAGTAGAGTTGTTTTGTGATATCAACAAACACTCATTGTCAATTTTGTAATGTCAGCAAATACTTGTTGTCACTTTCGTAATTCTTGTTGTAGTAGAGACTTTGTAATCGCAGATACAACTATAGTAACGCCATTGAACATTACTGGTGTCAGATGCTTTCAAATAGCATTCACCCTAATAGTACTTGATCAATAATACTCACTCGAATAGTAATCTGTATAGTGATCTGAATAGAGATATAGTATAGTGAATAGTATGAAGATAGAGGATAGTGTAGAAGGAGTAATCCAGATAGTAATAGGGGATAGAATAGAAAGAGTGGTCAGTTAGACACCATGCTAATTCCCATATATACATTTCCTTTACTATCAGGTGATCTACTTATTGAAAATGGGATCACCTATGTTTGCTCTCTGGTGATCTGTGTTCAAACCCTAGTGTTGGCAGCAACATTTTATTTCTATATAACAAGATGTTGTTAGATCTTTTTAGGGGTAGAGTTGTCATATCTTTAATGGGTAGAGTTGTCAAACCAATCATACTTGACCCAATCTTGGAATTTTTATTTTTGTTGTTGTTGTTGGAGAAAATTTTCTTTCAAAAAAAGGCCAAAAGTTGTGGAGAGTCCTAAGTGACCAAGGTACAACACATAAAGGAACAGCTCTCTCTTTGGTTTACTAGCTTTACATGGTTAAAAAGTTCCAATGACACTGTTATGTTATCTATAGCTGGAGGGAGAAATGTATTCATGTCTTTTCTAATGGAATAAGTATAAGTTTAATGCAACCATGACCACTAGTAACCATTAAAATAAAATCTGTAACAAAAGATAAATTGTACTAACAATGACTGAATACTGTATCTGCAAAAACAGCAGAATTTTATGAATATAATTTAAAATAAAAATACAGTTGAATCATTGCTTGTTTTGAAACGTACTTTGTTAAAAATGAGTATATATTTGATAAATGCTAATACAGAGTGTGGCAGAAATACCTCCCATATTATGTTGAGAAATTAGCTAAATAAAGACACTATTGGTGCTAAGGTCTTACCATTATGTGGAAGGTATTTCTGCTGTATCCTGTATATTGATATTCATACAGATGTATATATATTATTTATAAACAAATAGATGTTCTTTTATTTCACAGACAACTCATTTTGGTAGAAGAAACTGTTACAATCAACTTGGTATAAATAAATAAAAAATCTCCATTTTCTATTTTTTGATTTTGAAAGAAAATAATTTGTTGCAATAGCTGACTATTTATAGTTGATTGACAAGGCAAGTCAATATTACCTGACTAGAAATAACTGCTTTTACATCATTAAATATTGTTCATTTATTATTCTCAAAAAATGTTCTTGAAGATTTTTTTAGAAGTAAATATTGGTGCAGTATTTGCAGTCAGGAGTTATTCACCTGAACTTGCTTGTGGCCATTTAAGTTATGATTCCTTTGAAATTATTTAAAATTCAAAGTCACTTTTCAATATAACAGATCTTCTCTTGGCAAATTTAAGAAAAGAAGTACTGAATGAAAAACGTAAGAGGAATATATCCACTTTTAGGAATATATTGGTGAGATGTTTCTGTAAAAAATAGTAAAAAAGTGACTGCCTATTTAACTGCTTATTATTAGGTGTTCATATGCTCATATTCTGCTTAAGGCAAGCCATCATAATGATAGCCTATTTTCTCAAGCTCTTATTTTCATATATGCGTCCTTATATATATATATATATGCTAGTTTACAAAAGCCATCATAATGAAAACATATTTTTTATAGCCTTATTATTATTATTATTATAAGTCCTTATATAAATATATATTTTGTAAGAACCAGGGTGCAAATTTACTGTAGATGACCTTGCAATTAAGGCATGCTCTAAATATTTACATCATAGTGAATTATTTTCTCCTTTGATGAGAGTAGTATTTTTTATGGAATGCAACTCCACAATATATATATATATATATATATATATATAATGAGAGCCTCTATTATTAGGGTGGTATTAAAAGAATCTATTTTTGTGAATTAAACTTCTGCAAATTCTGGGTCATTTCATGTGGTCAGTTGACCTTTACAAGTGGAGTTCTTTCATCCACGTATTTATATTCATTAATTGGCATCAAAATTAAGTGACTTGAATTGCAAAATCAGCAGTTACCAAAACCTGCTTCAGTACAGTCTGTTTACTTCCATGAACAGTGCGATCACGTAACTTTAATTTGTTTTCAAGAATGACTTCAAGTAAAGAAGGCATACCAAGATGGTCGCACAAGTGTGTTTTTTTTTTTTTTTTTTTTTTTTTTTTTTGGTTGAATTGAAAGTGCAGTGCAAAATATGAATGTGCTATGGAATAGCTAAAGATGTATTCTAAAACATAAGAAACATGGAAAATGGTGCTGAACTATTACATAATATCAGTCTTCTTCTTGTCATCCCAGACAAAGTTGTAAAGTGAAAAGAAGGACGCTAGCCATCAATGGGAAGAAGATAGAATGTACAGCTGTCAGATATAAAAATCCCAATATGTGAACGAAGAATTGGAGATGCCAAAATCAAACAAGTAGAGAAGATTAAATATCTGGGAAGTGTTTTAACAGAGGATGGAAAAAAATGAAACCAAGATTCCAATGCTATTTGGAATAGCAAAAGATGCCTTCCAAGAGCTGAGCAAAGTACAAAGAAATAGGAAAATTTTGTTAGAAACAAAGAAAGGAGTGCTGAACTGCTATGTAATATCAGTCCTTCTATATGACAATGAATGTTGGACAATCTCATTACAGATGACTAGAGGCAACAGTAATCTGTTTTTACAAAAGGATGCTGAGAATATCATGGACAGTGCATGCAAATAATGAAGAGGTTCAAGAAAAATGGAAACAAAAAACACTTATTGTTAGAATCAGGAAGAGTTGAAACTTCTTGGACATATAATGAGGAAGAAGGGCTTGGAGAATTTGATACTCAGAGAATTTATTGAAGGCAGGAGAACCAGAGGAAAGCAGTGAGTGACCGCCCTAAAATGCTTGTGTAAATAGATCGCAGAATAGGGAGTGGCTGACTGGTGAAAAGGTAAACCTTATTAAGAGCTACAAAGGATATAAATTTGTGGAAAGACATGTTCACCCATGTCTTGAAGGAACATGGTACATCACAGAAAAAGTGTTCAATTGCTCGGTTCCTTCTGTGATTTTTTGTCTTCATCATTTTTCATTGCAACTAAATCTTTGATTCCTTTCCCTCATTTTGTGCCAACAGTATAACATGAACATCTACAACTTCCTCTACTGCTCGTCAAAAAAACATGATTCTTCTGTCCTGCATCTCAAAAAAGTGAAAATTGACAAAGCTGGAACATATTCAAATACAAATGTTCAACTGACTCACTATTTTAGTGAAATGTTGCATTTATTTTAGAAATTCAATTGTCACATCTTGTATATATTTTCTGTCCAAATTTCTGGGATGAGGAATTATTTACATTATTGACATACTCTCTGTTTGCATGCTTTATTTTATTCTTGAATGTATGTAACAAATGTCGAGGAATTTTGCTTTTATCTGATTTTAGCTGTTCTCGATAATATTGTCTTTTTCTAATGCCTGTCATGAAAGACTAATTTGATGTTTCTGATAATTAGATCATGTTATTAAAAATGAAAGAGTAAAAGTTAGTTTTTGGAAACACAAGAGCATATCTGAATTGCCCATAATTTTTAAGGATAATGCCATTGAATTCTTTTCAGTTTGATTATTGTGTTCAAAGAGGCATAAAGTTATTGGTGATTTTATATCTATGTTATAGTTGTTTACATATACTGTAAAATCAGCAGATAACAAAAAAAATATGCATAGGGGTAACTGAATGACCCTGGAAACAAAGAAACTATGCACACAAAACATCCTTTACAAATATTAGTATGCTTTCTAAATATATCTGGGAAATTAAAAACCAATACCAAATAACAGCAAAAATAAAGAAAAAAGCATCAGCTTATAACAATAAATCTCAAAACTGTAAATTATGTCTGGAGGAGAAAATAGTTGTAACCACCTTCTCAGAGCAACACAAATTACTAAATAAATGATCAGAACACATCTCAAAATGCACACATGAAAACAAATTTTTATTATGTTAGTTAAAAATCAAAAATGAACAAAAATAAATAATTGAATAAATTAAGTAAATAATAATTAAATTTCCAAACATAAATACATGTAAATGTAATAACAAATAATAAAATAATTAATAATAAAAAAAAAAAGTGAACCAAAAGTACTATAGACCACAAAACTGCATCAGGATACAAAAATATTTCCACTCAATTTTCCCTAGAATAATTTGAGATTCCGGATATTGAGCATTTTAACCTATAAATATTATATACCTTAAAACTATATTCTGTATTCTTTCATACATACATATATATATATAAGGTTGGTGCAAAAATAATGACGTAATAATGTCGTTTTTGACGTATTTTGTAACGTCAAAAAACGGCATTATTACGTCATTATTTTTGCACCAACCTAATATATATATATATATATATATATATATATATATATATATATACACACACACACACACAACTAATGGATTTTTTTATTAGACAGGTTTTATTACATAAATGTTATTTTTAGTGGACACACATATTTGAGTAGATTCCATTTATTTATTAAACAACTTATTTATTTTCCTCTATCAGCCTGAATATTCAAGAAATTTTATTAAGGATAAATAGGTATGCTCCGTCAGAATTCGAATGTGTGTCCCCCTTGGCAGAAAAAGCTGCCATTAGATCCAACATACACTCCATTGCTAGGAATCTGTACCAAACTAATAAGGAGAATGGATAATAAATTGATGCTTCTTTAAATGTTAATCTCTAATCAGTTGATTTGCTGCTTTACAAAATTAAAGTAAAGCAAATGTCAGTAACATAATGAGGAAAGATGGCTTGGAGAATTTGGCACTTGTAGGGCATATTGAAGGTGAGAAGGACAGAGGGAGATGGTGAGAGCAAAGAACATTACATAGAATCATGAAGGATAGGAACTTGTGGAGAGCCATGATTTCTGATGTTCTAAAGGGACACAGCACATCGAACATCAAATGGACAACTATTTAGAAAAAAATTCAACATGAAAAGAATAATTTTTAGTGGAAGGAATTTTGTATGTTGTATCGATGGTCAATACCAATGACTGCCAACACTCAAATGGTCAATGTCAACAATGATCAGTACACCCAACTGTAATAACATGCATAAGAAAGGGAAAATGTCTGCTGCTGACCATCAAATGTAACAGTTTATACATACACCTGAAATGTCCATGACTGGTAAATCAAAAATTGCATGTCCTGCCAATATTTTTTAATGTTATGGTTCAGACAATAAAAGGCCCAAGATCCACCCAAGATAGAGGGTTACTGAATGGGGCTGTTTAATGGATGTAAGAATTGTAGTTTTTGAGGACATGTAGAGTAGATGACAGTTGAACCTCGACTTGAAGATTGTATTATCAGAGAAGCATCCTTTCTAGAGTCTGTTGCACAAACAAGTCATTCTTGGGAAGAGGATTTCTGAATCTGCTATATAAACGAGCTGTAGAAATAACTGTTTCTTTTTTTTATATTTTATTTTCAATAGAGAATACACACAATGTGTTGTGACTTTGTTCAATGAGGAGAGTGACTACTTTCTTTGTGATTATAATTTAAGTAGAAAACAAGGCAAAATAATATATTTTTCATGCTGTGAAAAGGAACAGAGTAAAATTTAAATTTTTTTTTCAAGTGCTCAACTGGTTAGAATTATTAATTTAAATTATCAAGAAAAATTTTAAAAAAAACAGAAACACTTTGTATTTTCAAGAAATAATATCCCAGGGCAATTGGTCTGTTTACCAATGAAGATCTGGAATAATTTGTCTTTTATATTAATTGGAATGGCAATAATAGCCATTTCCTTTGTAGGAAACATTCAGAATTCATTGACCAAGCAGCCATTGCTGCCATTGGTTGAAATTTATAAAATCTTTCTAAAAATACAACTGTTCAGGAAAATAGGTTTCTCAAGTCCAGTATATTATTGTTATTGCTTTTTCTAGTATTAATGTGGGGGACTTCCTTCCTAACTTTTGACTTTTTGTTTTATGTATTCTAGAAACATCAACTTCTTAGAAGAAGAAATAAATTTTATAATGCATTAAAAACACCAAATACCAGAGTAAGTCACAAAATAAGATTATCATTGTGGTGAACTTGAATGTGAAATTGTAAAAGGAACTAAATGGTGAAGTGGTTGGTAAGTATAGACTGGGATCATATAATGAATACAGAGAAAAATGGGTTTGTGACCAAGTGATAATCGACAATTGGTTTCAAGAAGATCCAAGATGTTTGTGAATCTAGAAAAGCTGGTAATGTGAAAACGTTTTTTTGTGAAGTGCTGTCACTCAGTTTATTGAGCAAGTTCCTGTGTTAACAGAATTCTTCCATAGACGTATGAAGCATTTCTCCTTCAGGCACCAGTTGAACAGTTTGGCCAGAATTGAGTTGATAAACTTAGATCTTAAAGTGTTTGAAGTTGTATTTTCAGGATTTTGTCTGAACCAGTAGCCTTTCAAGGTTTTGGATATGTCTGGAAACTTCTCACATCAAGAATGAGATATTATGTAGTTTGTGCTCTATGAGGTGGAGGATATCACATAAGAGAAGGTCCTTATCACCTCTACTGAGATTAATGGTAATATTAGCTATTTCCTTATAAGTAAATATTCGGTGTTCATTGACTGAGCAGCCAGTGCTACTATTGGTTAAAATTTATAAAATCTTTCTATTAAAACAATTTTTCAAGATGTTTCTTAAGTCCAGTTACTGTTATTGCACTTTTCTGTATTGATGGGGGTTTCTTTCTTAAACTTTTGTTTGAAGTTGTGTGGAATATTGATTAAGGTTTCTTCATAAATTACTTTTATATCAGTTTGGTTTTTCATAACAAAAATGGAAAAAAAAAAAGTTTGTAAAGGAAAAAAAACAGTTTTGATGTTTATGGCAATGAAATTTTGACAAAATATTTAATAATGAAAACCCTTTTTTTAAATATAATAATTTTATAAGACATTGGCTTTGTGGAGTTTCTGAAAGACTGCACAGAATAATTTTTGTTATTCTTTCCAGGTTATTATATGTGATAGCACATTACTCTTATCTTTTTTGACAAAATGTCTGAAATGAACACAATCCTTCTATCATCCTTATTTTAAAAAAATCAAATTTGGAAAATTTTAACAGTTCTCTGGTGGAAATAAGAAAATTTACTGATAAATGAAGAATCCTTAAAATGTAACATTTAAGCTCTAAGGCAGATAAATGTTTGCTTTCTTCTAAAAATCTTTTCCTTTTGAAAAATCTAATTCTGAGACAAACAACAGAAAAGGTCTCATTATTTGTTAGGCACTGATGTACAAGAGAGACTTGTTTGTGTAAAGTTGTGTTTTCAGCTAAAACATTGTTATGTGTTTGATGCCTGATGTTCCTCGATGGTTCAGCTTTACAAACAAAAGCCTTTGTTTTGAGTATTTCCTTATTTACGTCTACGTAACCAGTCAACATTCATAAAACTTGAGGGAGAGATAAAATTTACCTGAATTTTATATTTTTTAACAACTTTTTTTTATTTTTATTTTCCAGTTGTTGAATTCTGTGCCAAATTCTGCATTTTTGTATATTTGCTTTTAAGTGTGGTATTTGATATATTTTCAGTTTAATCTGTATTTAAATGCCTGTCATTTAAACATTTTTTTTTAATTATCCAAAGCAGTACCCAGTGATTGAATAACTTTTTAACCTGCATTAGTTTCCTCAGATTTCTGAAAATGGATAATGACCTGGTGTCTGCCTCTCATGGCAACTGAGCTACAAGTGTGTCATACTGCATGCTTCACACTCTCACTGAGACAGAAGAGCACTGGAAGGGAGCAAAAGAAACACATTGTCAATGAGGAATTATGAATACTTTAAAAATTTTAGGGTGACAAAACAACTCATGTGACTAATACTGAGTTAAGTTTCATAACCCATAGAAATTCCCCTATTAATTCCCTATTAAATTCCCCTATTAAATCATTAAATATTTTGTAGTACAGAAATATCCTCACCTTCTGAGTCTGTCCATATTTCTGAGATGAGGTATTATGTACATTATTTACATTATTCGGACTATTGTCATCATCTTTGTCGCCATATTTATACCCAGAAATTCATACACAGATGTCCTCAAGGACACATGGCACAGTGGATAAAGGCATTGGTTAGATCCAGTGACAGGACCCAAAGAGTGTGAGTTCAATACCCGGTTAAGGCAGTGGAGAACTTTCAGAGGGATAATTAGCAGGAGATAACTGATAACTGACATCCATCAAACATGGCACATGGAACTAGAACAGTCTACCCCAGTGAGCGAAATAAAGGGTTCAGTTTGACATTCCAACCACCTGTACAACAGCCGAAACATTGTGATGAATATGGCGACAAAGATGAGGACAATAGTCCGAATAATGTAAATAATCCTCACCTTCTGTACAAAAAGCAAATTATCTCCAAAATAAAATGCACAGTTGTATATAGAAACATATTTTTTTGTCTTGTTTTTTCCACACAGTCATAATGCAACTGACCATTATTTATCTGCAGTAATGATAGAGTATAAGACCTGTGCTCACTAACTTATTAATGAAGGAACAAGCACAATTATAATATGTATCAAAGAAAGCATACTTAACAATGAGCAAGAAAAAAGAATGTACAGGAGACAATAATGCTCTCATACATTTAACATCTGCTTCAGTGAAATGAAAAAACTTCTCAGTTTTGAATCTCATCAATTGTGTCCTCTTGCTTCTTTAAATAATTACTTGCATTCATAGTAAAGAATTTAATGCAAGATTTTGTTAAATTTGTTAAGCTCAAATATTGAATGTTGCAATAGAGAAATTTCCACAGGAATTTTATATTCTGGGTTTTGTAAGGAACCTATGCATTGAATAAAATAAGAATTATGTTTCATTAGAAAATTCAAATAGAAAAAAATGTGAAATTTTCAATGGCAATAATTATAAAACAGGTTGTAGTAAATTTATCATACAATGGTCCCTTGCCAGAAATTTAGAAATTTCTTATGCTGTTTAAGGATTATGGAGCAATTAAACAATTTTCACTTTGTCATCATTGCTCAAACATGTTTACATTTCATGTTGTATAAAAACTGCAACATTCACAATAAAGTGATAGTAACAAAATTACTGTCATTTGTGTACTGTTAAGGAAGAACCATATTATTGGATATGACTGTGCATAATTTTGACTAAATTAAATTTAATTAGATGCAATTAATCAGATATATAAAAGATGGAACACAAATGAAATGTTAAAACACAAAATTTACCTCAAGATTAAACTGTGTGGATGTTTCATATTCATGATCATAAATATGAGCAGTAATTTTAAGAAGGACATTTATATAAAATCATGAAAAATATATTTTAAAAAAATTGAATTTCTTGTGGAATAGCCTCCAGGAGTTTTTGACAAAGTAGATGTTAGCTTTGAACACTCCTCATGGCAAATTATCTTCAATTTATTCAAATTACTAGGCTGCTGATACAAATTTTCAATAGTGTTGAGGTCAGTAGACTAACTGAGACACTTCAATAGGCTGATTTTCTTATTTTAAAACCACTATTTGTTTGCATTGACAGTATCTTCATTTTTAGAGACTTGACTGATATTTGACGGTTTTTGTTCAATATATCTTGGTATATAGATCCATTCATTCTTTTTTCAGTTATATGAAATTGTCCTGTACCATATGAGAAAAAAAAACATCCTTGTTGTGTTAAGGAATTATTTTTTCTTATCTTTTTATTTTTGACCGTGACAATTATTATTTCACTAAAAATATTTTTTGACTGGTCAGTAGTAAGCTATTGAAACTTAGCAGAAAGAAATTAACAAGAGGTAAATATTCATTTGATTATTATTATAATAGTTAATCTAAAGATGGCTGGGCAAGAAAAGAGAGAAAGCAACAAAAAATAAAGGTATGCTTCTACACGTGTACTGAAATAGACTTTTAAGAAAAAGAAGATGGGTGATTTTAGTGAATAAATTTTTATATATAAAATTTGTAAGTGGTTAACAATGGTATGTGTATATGAGATAAGTACAGTTTGTCAGAGTTAACTCCTCCTTAATTATCCAAATTGTTCACTAGGGGACACTCTCCCTACACTATAAATACTGGGTGATTTCTTGCCTCATTCTCTTTTTACTTTGCATTTCAGTGGACACATTTAAAAGATGTCATCTCTCACAGAGATTTGCCCACTTGTGGAAAAACGCCATGAAACACACACACACACACACACACATACATATATGTATGAACATTCATCAAAATACAAACTCTTTATATTCGCACACAAACACACATGTTAATGTCTTTGTCCTTTGAAAAATTTTGTTGTTTAATACATATACCTATATATATATATATATATATATATATATATATATATATATATATATATATATATATATGTCTCCTCTCTCTTTTCCATTTTTCCTTTCCTCTTTCCCTACTCCCCTCCCATTTCTATATATCATTTCCTTTAAGTTAACCATGTAAATAGGTCAAGGTCTGGTCACTCTACCTACCTCAATGTAAAGCACACTTAAGAGAGGTATGAAATAAACCCCTCCATATACTCTACCTTGTCTCTTTAACTACCCCCCTCATCCCCCCCTATTTAATTACAAAAATTACACTACCAATCAATTTTCAATATCATTTTTCCTTTCATTTCGTTGTTGGAAGTGTTACCTGATGATCTGGAGTCTTTAAAAAGGATTTTGGTGTGATAAATTATTGTAATGGTACCTTAAAGTGGTCTGTTTTTCATTAAATATATATATATATATATATAGAGGTCTTGTTTGTTTTCTTTACATTTCTTTATGGTGGATTCAAGCTGAGTCTGCCATATTCTTGGACTCTTCTATCAGGAGTTACACACATGTTCCTAATTTAACAACACATAAACCCATGGTCCACTACAAGCTTGAAATGTTCTTGTATGACAAATGTGATTAATTTTTTACTCTTAATGAAGAAAAATCCTAATGCTCATTTGTATGAAGAATTGTCTTTGAGTTATAGTGTTCTGCATAGTTTGGTGTCAGTCAGCATGAGGGGACTGATGTGAAACAGAATGAACAAATTCAGGGAATGTCTGTGTCTGCCTGATGTCAGTGGAGCAAGTTGTGGTGTGTTTTGAATGAATATGAATAGTCAAGATTAGTCCTATTACTTGAATGTTTTTCTAATATACCACAAATATGAGAAGTCTATGCATGGAAGACATATTTAGATACTTTTCTTATGTCTAGAAATCTTTCAAAAGACTTCAGATTGAGGACATTTCATGACTGAACCAAATTCTTTCCACAGTACATTGATAAAGTAGTAGCACTTTATCATTGGATCTCAAACCTTTATAGTCAGTTATGTGCCATGCGTGATACATGCTTAGGCGATCATGTATCAAAATATACATGACTGACGAGGCTGATTTTTCATGCAGTAGGTTGCCATTTCTTTCTGCAGTAAACCAGTTGCAATCTAAGGCTACAGAACCCGGTCTGTTCTACTAGTTACCCATAGTTGGGAGGAGGAGAAGAAGAGGATTCATACCTTTCTCAACGGTATTAGCACATAATTGAATGTACTGGATTTGACTGGAATTTGAACTCTGCTCTCCGATTCCTCAATCTGAGACGCTATCCATTACTCCACCGTAATATCTTTGAGGTCTGGAGAATGTTCCCTAGTTTTCAGCATTGTGATTGCTACAGCAAAGATGATTAGCAGTCAACTGATGCACTGTACCATCATTCCAGGCATATTAACTACAATTTAGAATGTTCTAAAATAATCCACAACTGTTTAGAATCAATCTCATATAAATGGTATTAAATTATTCTATATATAAATGGATACAGGTAATTGGTTGCTTCATTTTCTTAAAAATATCTTTTATAATTTTTGCTCATATTTACAAGTATAAAACTCAATCCTGTGTTGTACATCTGAGGTGTAACAGGATGAGATCTATGAAAGAATGATTTATTCTCCCATTTACATTTCCCCCATTAAGAGCAATTAATATATCTGTGATATAACAACACCATATTTCATGGATGGAGTGAAATAGCTGAAAGGAAAAGGAATAACCAAAATTCTTTGTTCTCAGAGAGACTTTTATACTGCTAAGACATACACTAATCTTTACGCATGTCTCACATGGAGAACACTATATCATATATCTACAGAGCAAGCAGAGTGTAAAGCAAAACAAAGAGGAAGGGTTTTACATATAATAAGGTGATTATTCTGTGTTTCTGGAGAAACCATGTTTAAGACACCCGATTCAAATGAGTTGGATTCATTTGCAATGTTTCAGGTGGGAACATATTCTGCAAAGATGAAATGGTGAGAAATTGAGATTGCAAGCCAGAATTTCATTGTATATCTGGGGAAAATCTATTTCCAAAATAAAAAAGCATCATGTAAGTGTAGCATTTGCTGGAGGAGGCAGATCTGTCCAAGGCTAAATAAAAGCAACCACTCAATTTGGCTGCTGTAAACAAACTGAATGACTGGCCACTCTCATCTCACTGTATGAAGTGATGTCATTAAGCAGTCATCATGTGACTTATCTCCAACAAATGGAGATAATCGCCATTTGAATCCCTACAGAAGTAAATACTTACTATATGTCTAGGTAACTTTAGCAGCATGTATGGAATAAATATTATTCTCACTATGTGTGCATAAGTGTATAGATATATATATATGCAGATATATGAGTAGTAACACATGAAAGTATTGAATACATAGTATAATTAAAAAAAGTAATTTCTATTAATACCGGGTGTTCCCACCCCAAAAATTAACATTTAAAATGTGAATATCTGAGTAACTACATGTTCCAGGCAGAGGAAATTAAATAGGCTTCTTGTTGACATTCTCTAATGTCTCAGTGATTCTCTGTTTAAATTCCTCTAGGCTTGTAGGAAGAGGCTGGATATAGACCTGTCCTTTGACATAACCCCAGAGAAAAAAATCACAAGTTGTCAAGTCTGGTGAATTTGGTGGTCATTTCAACAGCACATTATCATCATGCCTGATCCATCTTCCTGGTAGATTCTTATTGAGGTAAGTCTGTATTGAAGTGCTGGAGAATGCTACAGAAAACATGCTACAGCATATCTGGCAGGAGCTGGACTACTCACTTGACATGAGTTGTCACAGGTGGTGTGCATATTGAATGTTTTCAAATCTTTGTGAAATAGGTTATAAAATCTACATCCCTTTGAATGTCTTGTTTGAATTTTAATATATCTTTTAGGGTATACTATATTTAAAGAGAAATTCATTTTTACCTGCATATAAATTTTTTGACAAATCCCACAGGAATTATTAGGCAAACGTTTTGGTACATTCTAAAAATATAAATGAAACAATGCTGTTCACTGTTTACAGATATTCCAACCCAGTGTGAAAAAAAGATAAACACATTAGACTCTATGAAATTTAGCCCGAACACCTTGTATGTATGTATATATATATATATATATATATATATATATATATATATATATATATATATATATATATAATACACTGACATACAAAGTCTTGGAGTAACAGTATAGAGAGGAAATTGTTGGTTGTGCCACCATAGCTTGATATCATGGATATGAAGATATTAGCTGTTACCTTATAAAAAAACATTCAGTATTCATTGACCGAGCAGCAAGTGATATTGTCAGTTGAAATTTATAAAATCCTACTCTTGAAACAATTTTTCAGTAAAATAGGTTTCTCAAGTTCAGTAGCTGTTATTGCTCTTTCTAGTACTGATGGGGGGGGATTCCTTCTTAACCTTTTATTTGGAGTATTGTGGAACATCAACATCTTCATTATGTTAATATTTTCTCTTTGAGTTACACATGATATTCATTTTAGATGTGGCTGTTGTTGAAAGTGCTCAGATGATGTGGTTTCTCTTATTTGGTACAATTCTTTGTTTGGAATTCTGTAGCACCTGTCCAAAGAAAGATGGTCTTTGCCAAGATTTACACCATTCACTTGCTCAAAGCCATTTTTAGCTGTTAATCATAGAAAGTTCAGCTGTATACAAAGCAGCTGAACATTTTGATATTTCTGATTGTGTTTGGCATCATGCATGTCATCTATTTGAAAGCCTTGATCTGGTGAGGTTATTTAAGAACATGATTCAAGTTTTCAGGTTAATGTTTTGTAGAAATTTGTAGCATTGGGTGAAACTGCAGCCTATTCTCAATTTTCTTATTGTCAATACTAAATTTGTTATATTTACTAATTCTACATGCTGAATTTTTATGATGGACTCAGGGTATGTTCCATCATTGCTTTGATTCCAGTTCCAGATGCCTGGGTATATATCTGTTGTCTGCTGACATCTGATGTGTTGCAAGGTTGCTCATGCTAAAGTTATTAGAAATATTGGAAAGCAAATGAGAGCATGATAGTAGATGTGAGATAGACGGGATATTCCACTTCTGTTGCTCATATATGTGTATTTTTTTTTTTTTGCAGTAATGTTCACCATGTACAAGGCCTGGGGGCCACTTGAGATAGAAAGTTATGTTAAGTGGTAGTTTATATAGGAAGGGAAGATAACATTTAACTAGACTTGAACAAGTTAAAATTGTAGTGATCAGGTAAAAATCCTCAGATCAGAGCAATGGTTCATGGGAAGACACTTACTTCTCACCAATGGAATACATAGAGAACGTGGGTAGTTTGCTACAATGTAAGGGGCATTGTGGGTCCTATCCATGAAGGTTAGACCTGGCAGAACCAATGTCATTTGTCCGGGCACTTTCCATGGAAGTAGTAAAAGAGCAGTGAGAGGCTCACTACATCCTGCTTGTGAGAGAGAGGTTGAAGGGTGGAAAATAATTCTTACTCCAAGAAGGACTCAGAGGTGCTTTTGAACTCTATCAAGACTGGAAAGTGAGGACAAGGCAGCTCCTACCCAAATATGACAACAGGACTCTATTTTAGGCTTCGGTTTGGGTGGAAATATCTGACTAAAGGTATGTCCATCAACCATGGAGACCTCAGCTGATAGGAACTTAATTTAGTATTTATAGAATATGACGGAGGGATATATTCAAACACAGAATTCTGCCTCTACAAATATCAAGGATTTCTGGATAGCATGAATGAACATCACCCTATTCTGAGTACTTGTGAAATTGATACACCATCAAGTAATTTCTATTAATACTGGTTGGGCTGACCTTTTGTGACTGCCCCAAATGTGGGTGACCCAGGTGCACTATTTCTAAATATGGGATCTACATTTATTCTCACCTTGATAAACAAGCCAAAAACAGATTTTTTGTTTTTTAAATTGTAAAAAAAATTCCATCTAAGTACTACAAATATCATTCACACTTATATTAAATATTTGCAATAAGTAAAAACGTTTTCAAGACAAACAACCTACTTGGCTCAATATAATCTTCCAATAAATATTTTTTGACATTTAACCCCCTGAGTTTTCCTTTTCACACTCTGCTTAGAACCTGGATAAATATAACAGTGTTTCAAGACACCGACATAAGACAAAGTAACAAGATTCTTACCAAGATGCACTTTCAAATCTCATCATGGTCCATTTGTCAAGATGACTTGATAATGTCAACCCATGAGATGATCTCAGCTTTTAGTTCATTGGGAGGGTGAAATTGTGTAGAAGCTAATTGCTAATGGTTATGTTATCATAAAATTACAATTCATAGTGGCTGAGGATTTATGCACACAAGCCTTGTTCAATTACTGATCATGCCAGATTATGCACTCTCTCCCAGAAACTGTAATTACAGTCTGCTTATCATAGTTGTATTATAAACCAAACATTGACTCTGTGGCTGTTGAAGTAATCCAAATATCAGTCCAAGGAGACATTCCTAGTGAGAAGTGCATGAAAACCACACACTGACCTGAGTAAATTTTGGTAGATGAAACTCTTTGGAAGCCATTGTGTCCTAATTCCAGATTATAGGCTCTCTCCCGGAAACTTTAAGCAAGGTTTTCTTAGCATAGTTACAATTTAAACTGTGTATTGAACAAACACAAATGAGTCTGAGTCGGAATCTGCAACAGAGATTAGTTAACCACTAACTCCAGAAGACTTCATAGTCTGCCAACACTGACAGATGCCTGCCCTCAGTTTTCTATCATTGCCACTTTGTACTGAAACTCTCTACTCGGGTATCATAATTTGCAAAACCAGCTTTCTAACCATTGTACCAGTCCAAGAATATAAATTTTGAAGTGTGTGAAAACCAACATCAAAAATTGATTTCAATCTTGATAGTCTTTTGTAAGTGTAATTTACAATAACACCCTTGGAAATGACATTTATGATGAAATCTTTGCCAAGACAAAAGTATAAATTTATGCATTAATATGCATCATGCAAGCAAACACTGCAACTTGACGGAAAGCAGCAGGTAATCAATACTAGAAATAACAAGAAAGAAAGAAAAAAAATATAATTTTGCTAAATGTGAGAAATAATAGCTGGAATGTCGTATAAATGCTGATGGCGGCAAACACTGGCAATATTTAAATATAATGAATATCAGTCATTTTCTGATTTCTTTTGAATCCACCACCCACTCCTGCAATCCAGATCAGTTATTCCTAGTGTCTGTAGTCACACTTCTCTTCTTGCAATCTGAGGCTTCATTCATTTATTCTTCATTGTCAATTAATAGCAAGGAATGGTTAAATTTATAACATATATGTATGAAAGACATTTCTCTATTGGCTCAAGTTCTTTCCCTCATATATATATATATATATATATATATATTGTGGGTGGGAACAAATATTTGCACACATACAAATTTTTAATTTATTGCATTTCCATCTAATGAATAAACATACTTTTCGTATAACTAACTGTACACTGCATTATAACTAAATATGCATAGAAAACAGAAAAAATTGATCTAATAGAAATAAATCCTATTTAGCCATTTTAATGGTTGAAAAAGTTATTCATACAATACAAAAAAGAATACATAATCTTCATTTAATACTTTGTAGAATAGCCATTATTCACTTCTACAGCAACCAACATCCTCTTGCAATTCTCAATTAATGGTGTGCAAATTTTACTTGGTATTTTGTTCCATTCTTCACATATAATCTTCAGATCCGGGATGTTTGTTGGAGCTCTCAATTTGATTTGAATTTTCAAATAATGCCACAGATTCTCGATTTGGTTTAAATCTGGAGACTGACTTGGCCATTTTAGGATATTTACATTATATCCAGCAAGCCATTTCTTTGTAGATTTTGCAGTGTGCTTAGGATCATTATCTTGTTGGAAAATCTAATCAGGAGGAAGTTCAAGATTTTAAACAAAAATGATTAAATTTGCTTCCAAAATATTTTGATATGCTGTGGCATTCATTTTACCATCTATTACTGACGTGTGGCAGTACCATTTGCAGAAAAACATCTCCAACCCATGATGTTGACACCATCAAATTTCATTGTTAAAACTTTGTTCTTTCTTTTGAAGTCATCACCATCTTTCCTCCATACATGATTTCTAGAATTATATCCAAACAACTCCATTTTAGTTTTGTCTGTCCATAATACTTTTTCCCAATACGATTTTTCCTTATGCTTATGTTCATGAACAAATTTCAACCTGGCATCTCTGTGGCTTATCAATAGCAGTAGGGTTTTCTAATGGGGAAGCATGACTTTAGATTGTTTTTATGAATTTCATTGCTTATTGTCCATTTAGTGACACAGATTCTTGATGAAAACAAATCATCCTGTAACTCTTTACATGTAACCATTGGATTTTGTTTAATTTGCTACATTAATTTCCTTAAAGATCTTGAAGAAATGTTCTGTGGAGCACATGTTCTTTTTTAGTTTTCAATAGTTTTGAGTTTTTTTTTTATACTTTGCAATGAATGAACTAATAAATAGAATATTTTGGTTGTCTGAGATTTTCTTATGACTTACCTTTTTCAACAAACTGTTCTTTTTGTAAATTTGTCAATTCTTTACTTCATCACGATGATAACTTTCTTGCACAAATATCAATTACAGAATGTTCTGTTTTTATTTTTCATCTAAAAATAACTACTGATAAGATTATTGGAACATCCTAGAATATTCCACTTGAATAATCTAGAATGTTAAAGCAATTTAAATCTTTTAAAATCTGAAATTTGCATTGTACGAATACTTTTTTCACCTATTAAAATGGATAAATGGGATTTTTTTTCTATGAAATCAATTTTTTTTTGTTTTTTTTATGCTGATTTACTTATTATGCATTTGTGTACTGTTAACTATATGAAAAGTATGTTTATTCATTAGTTGGAAATAAAATAAATTAAAAATTTGTATATGTATGAATATTTGTTCTCACCCCAACACCACTGTATGTATGAAAAATATTTCTCTATTGGTTGAAGTTCTTTCCTTCAAATTTGAAACTCTTCATTTGGGAGTTAGGTAGCTCCCATTTGAGAATGCGTAACACGAGAGAAAATGGCTTACCTCTTGGATGAAACCGGATTTGGACATGTCTTGCATGCAAAATAGAAAATGATGGCTTTACAAGTCATATATTTTAACAAAAGATAGATCTTGCATGACACTCTTTCCACCTATGCAAATTTGAACTGTCACTTAATCTGTAAAAAGGCAACAGAAAAAGAGTGTGTATGTAGTAACGAACAGGAGACACATGCTGTTGGATTGTTTGACTAAAGCTACTCTGTTGGTTGAAGGAAACGAATTAGGGAACTTTATTAACAAGCCAGAAGAAACTGACTACAGAATCACTGATGAAAATCCTGGCTTAAAATGCAGTTGGTGCAAAAATAATTGTATTTTTGAACCACCAGCTTAAAAGCAGAATATCTCAGCTTGGAATAAAATTATTAATTGAAATAATATCATTTGAATATCCACGTTGTTGCCAATAATAAACAAGTTTATTTATCCTGGTAGCATAGAATTCTGGAATCACAAAACTAATTAATTCTTTGAAAGCATTTTGAGCTGTTGCTTGGTTGTTGGAGACATTCTTTTGTAATTTTCAAGTACGAAATTGTCAGAATGCTTAGAAATGTGGTAATTGGTTGGGTAGTTAGTCTGGTGAGTGAGTTGAGTGAGGTAGAGTTCTATAGCCCAGTTTGTTCAATTTTTTTCATGTGATTGGGACTTTCTATGAAAATCAAGTGTTCCTCTTCAATGACCAATGCATTTTAGTGGAAAATTCCATTTGCTCACCTCCAAAATTTCTTTTGATGCAAGTTTTGATTAAAAAATCTGTTTCGGTGTTTCATTTCAGTCCAGCAGCTGTTCAGAATTTTTATCAATTGTTGTATTGAGTCCCGGTATCAGCACATTTTACAGTGCTATCAAGGAATTAATATTTTTTTTTGTGTGTGTATCCATAATAAGCACAGAACAAAATTACAGTGACGTTTTTTGATTTCTCATGATAAAATCTTTAACTGTATGGTTATTAACAATACTCTGGTCAAGTGTTGAGCTGATATTTCAAGAATTTTCTACTATTTTAAGTCTCATTTTGAACTCACCAAATAAAATTCTTCAACTTAATTTTCTTTTTATCTTTACATTGACAGCCAAAAATAAGAATATTAAACAGTGAAAACAAAATCTATAGCAAAAAAAAAAATTAAAATACAATATTATATAAACATATTTTTCTGTAAATATAATCTTTCAAAATAAGCATTAGATTTAAAAAGAAAAACCAAAATGCAATTATTTTTTGTGCTGCCACGAATGTAATATTTTACTTTTGATTATCAGTTGCTCAATTCTGATTCTCTGATCATTGCCATCCCTATGAAAAGGTGGTTTTCATGTAGTATTAATCCATTAACATATACGGACGCATTTTGAATCATAGGCAGAAATATGTAAATTTTTATCAATCTGCAATGAATAATAAAATGAGGAACAGATAGGAAAACATAAATTTAACATGTTTTGCTTTTAAGTTGTATCAGAAATTTTGGCGGGAAATTAGTTATGGGGAAGAATGTTCTGGTACTTTGAATTGTGTTTGTTTTACATTAGTCAGGTAGATCTGGTTTATGATCATACCACACTGAAACAATTACCAAAGTTAAGCAACATTGAGACTGGTTATTATGTAGATGGGTTACCCTTGGGAATACCAGATACTTTAAGCTTAGATGTATCAGTGGTTTGATGAATAATGACTCAAAATTGTTTATTGGAGAGCCAAGTTCCAATTCTTGTTGGGTTCATTATGTTCACTTATGTGAAAATATCCTTGAGAAAGTTAATAATTCACCTCTTCTCCCACCAGCTATGGGTTAATTAGTAACACTTGTATCAATAAATCATTTTTATCTAAAAAGATTTTCTGGCTTTAGATAATCTGTAAAATGTTGATAAGCCGTAGAAACTGAATCGATCAAAATCAGATCAAGATCTGATGTGTTTTTGTCTTGTAGCATTTGTTGGTGGGTGTCCTCACATTTTGTTTCCAGTGTATGTACAGGTTATATAATGGATAACGGCACAGAATTGAAAATTGGAGTGCTGAGTTCCAATTTCAGTCAGGTTTGTTGTATTCACTTACATACAAATATCTAAGCTATGAATCCACCTTTTCTCCCCACAACTTTGGGTTAATTAGTAGGATTTGTATAAGTAAGTCCTTATTATCACCAAAAGATTTCTTACAATCTAAAAATATTTTCTCACTTTAAATAACCTGAAAAAGGTTGATAAGCCATAAAAAACAATCAGCAAAATCTATATTAAGCTTTAATTTTACCTGTTTAAAAAATGGGTTTTTATTGTTTATTTTCATGTATATCCTAGTATACCTGGACTAATTTCTGAGTAAGAGGTAATAAAATGAAACTATCCAATAAAAGACTCAGATTTTGGTAATAAAACCATTAATAAATTTATTCAAAGAATCAGTGAAAGTGCCATGATATACGAGTTCCTCTAAGATTAATCTATGACTGTGTTTTCAGTTTATTAATTGTTCTTATTAAATTAATACTGAAACAATATGGGATATGTAAACTTAAAATGCTATTAGTTGCAATCTAATTTCTTTGATGATACTCTATGTGCTGTGTCCCTTCAAGATATAGGCGATCATGGCTCTCCACAACTTTCTGTCTTTTGTTGCTCTTGGTAAGTTTAATTTTTTTTTTTGCAATCTCTCTTAATGACTTCAGCAAACCATTTACTCTTTAACTTATTAGGTGATTCCCCACTTTCCTCTGTCCATCTTCACTTCAATAGATTGACTTTAGAACTTGCTTTCAGTTTCTTGGTAATATGATCTTCAAAAAATTGTCATCTGTCATATTGAATTTTATTCTTTTATTTTCCTTTCTCAGTTTCTTTCATTCTCAGTAACTCCTTGTATCTTGTGGCTTTTTCAGCTTGTAATATAATATTAGGTTGGTGCAAAAATAATGACGTAATAATGTCGTTTTTTGATGTTAAAAAATACGTCAAAAAACTACATTATTACGTCATTATTTTTGCATCAACCTAATAGTTGCATAATCCATTCTATGGATCCTTGCACAACTCTGTTCAATGGATTGTTTTTGATGAAGCACTTTCAGTTGAAACCTAACAGAGATTTTACTAGCAGCACCAGAGTATAGTTTGAATTCAGAGTTGTCCTTTGTCCTAGATAGCCAACCCCAGCTGTAGTCTTTCCTGCTATTCAAACCATAGCTAGGAGGAGAAGAGATGGATTTATGCCTTCCCGAGGGTATTTGTGCATAAATGAATGTTACCAAATCATCTGTATTTCAAACTTGGCTCTCCATTATCCTATTCTGAGCTGCTATCCATTACACTAGATACACATCACTTTGCTTATGGGGATGAAATGATGAAAAAAAAAAAAACCACATGTCAAAATATATTTTTTCCAAATTGTCTTTATAATCATATGTTTCCATATCTGAGTCAGTTATTGCATTGCTATCAATGTGATGATGGCTACTGCTGATAATACTGGTGTTTCATTAATTTTGCTCTCATGTCTGATAATCTAACAGCATGGGTTCTTGGAGGAAAGGAAGTTTCACTGTTATAGAACAAACTTGGAGAAGAGAAGAACAAAAAATATTTCAACTTCGTAAAGATGAATTCCGTTCAACTGATTCTTTGAATGGAATCAAGAGACACTTTCGGAGAATACTGTGATTGCAAAAAAAAAAAATACAAATCGGCCACACAGAAATATTTCTGTCGTGTAACCCTACCTACCCCAAACTGAATGGTTTGGTTGTGAGAAAGAGAAAATTTATCTTTGAATGATATTAAGAAACATTGCAAGAGAGTTCTGTTGTGTGAGAAAAGATGACTAAATAAATATGAAACTTCTCCATGGTGCATCTGTCAAAGAAAGAGAAAATTTGGTGTCTCCTCATGAGAAAAAAAAAGGGGGATCAATAAAATCTCTTTTGATGTTACACGGTCTGGAAGCATCTTTTTTTTGCAACTTTAAGAGCATTGGGTGGAAAATGGAAATAAAACAAAGCATGCCATTTACAAGAAACATTTTCATGGCGAATGTTAACAGAAGCATTCTTCATGTAATTATAAGCCTTATACATACTTGGCTATTTGTATATAAAATGTTTTCTGTTTGTGTGTGACTGTAAAACTATCATTTTATGTTGTGCTTTTAATTTTTCAATTGATATGAATTTTTATGCTTAACAGATACAATAAGATAGATTAGGGTGATTTATAAATAATTTCCGTTTTTGTTTATCAACTTTAGTCCTTAAAAAATAAAATACAAATACTGTATATATTCGTGAATAAGCTGGCTTCATGTACAACGCAACAATGGAATTTTTTCTGTATGACTTTTAAACCCTCCAGAAAAAAATTACCTGTGTATAATTTGGAAAATGACTGAAAGTGCATGGTTTTTTACCTCTTCAAAAAAAAATTACTTCTGTATAAGGTAATCCCTATTTTTGTATAAAAAACTGATCATAAAACCTTGCATTACACATGAGTATATACAGTACATTTTATTCAATTATATATTTGCTATTATTGGCAAGAGTTTGTTGCTACTTATCAGGCAACACTTTGGTAGCATTTGAGTAATGTTCTACAGGTTTTGATATGAAAAATTTTCTACAAACTTGTTTTCATGAGAGAAATATTTCACTAAGTTTTTCATAGCAATAAAAAAAGTAAATAATTATTGCAAGGTCAGTTGAATATGGCAGGTGGTTGTAGAACAGACCAACTAAAGTCCCAAATTTTTTTCTGCCTTATTCTTGCTTGCTTGCATGTCATGGAGAACAATGTTTTCCTTTAATCCACTGTGTATGCTGCTACTGGCATGCAAAAATTAAGGTGCTCTAAATTTATTTTTTAACTGTCATGCCTGATGAGTAGTTAGGACAATACTGTCATTATTAAAATTACTTAAAACTCTACCTAATAAATTAGATTCGTTCTATTTAATTTCTGATGCACAGTAAAACCAGAAGAAACTGTGGCGATGGATGGAATATGCATATAATTTTGACATCAGAAGTAAAGTCTGCCTCTTCAGTAAACAATATTGTCAGGGTGGAACCTTTTAGCACAAACTTGTAAACATGGATGTTTTATTATATTTAGTACTTTTCACTGCTATTCTCCCTCATTCTGGGGAGATATTGGGGGCTTCGGTCTTGATTCACTCATAACGTTGCCTTCTTTCTTCTCGGCCGCTGATCACCAGTTGTTTTGTTTAGAGACAAAAGAGAACTTCAACAAAAGGGATTTTAAACATATATTTTATTAAATACGTCAACATGTAAATTTTAAACTAGCCAGTGGGGTCACTCTATCACCCTCACTGGGGAGCAAGTTCCCTGAGATGCAAAATAATCACATCTACTGTGTATGATGTGCAAAACTTAACTCCCTGAAATCACTTACTATCTGTCTAATATCCCCATGCTAGTTTTAACCAATCAAAAACAACTTCCTTTGTTTTCCTATATCTGACCTCAAAGATCAAAATGAGGAAGTCAGAAGAAAAGACAATTATTTAAAAAATAAAAGTCTGCTAGACTATTATTTAACACTGCTGTACTGTAGCCTTTTTAGTATTTTTATTGAAGTCTTAAATACATTTTAATTAAAATTGCTTGCTATGAGCACTTTTAAAAAATCATATTTCTTTGTTTTGTTACTTGTATGTAATGTTTGTTTCTTTATAAAAAAAGAAATTGTCTTCCATTCAACAATTATGTATAAATTGCTATGGCGTACACAAAAGAGAGCGCAGTTTTGTTTCCTTTTGCTTTCTTGATCATTATGAATTCAGACTTATCTTTCTCTTAGACTGGCTGCTACACAAAGCTAGAAAGTCCAATCTACCTTGTTATTTAACCCATAGTTGGAGGGAGAAGTAATGAATCAAAGTTTTTCTAAAGAACAGAAGTGCAACGTGAACACAACAGACAAGGCCATACCTTTAACTCAGCATGCCATGTTCAAAGAATTTTTTTTTACAAATAAAATTAAAGCTATTTGTTGCTCCCATGTTTCGTATCAATGACTACTATTGAGTACTGACTTTTTTTTTTATAAATAAAAATTTCCGCTATTTTTGAGTTTTTTGTAAGGACCATTAGTTGTGATATATTGCTAGATCCCACAGGAACAGAGTTGAGGATTGTCGGACAAAATATTTTACATATCATTCAAAATCTCAAGTCTCATTCATTGATTATTTATCTGAAAGATGAAATTGAATTATTTCAATGTAAAAATTGTTAGACACCAAATTTGATTAATATGGCTTACAACAAATACCAGTTTCTAAAGATTTCTTTTCTCTGTTATTTGTAAATTACCATGGTTTCGTGGGAATGGGATGGTTTAGGATGAAAAGGTAGAACCATTTGCTTTGTCTAAACATTGAAAAGAGACAAGGAGAAGTCAGAGTTCATCATCAAAAAATTGTATATGTCCTGTTTCTAGTAAAATAAGGGAGTTAAGAAATGTTGAATGTTTTACTGTTGCTTACAAATAAGATAAATGTATATATATATCTACATTGTCTTCTCAGACATTGTAAAGATTGATTAGCTTAGATCATTTATTTCCCAAGAAGCAAGAACTCACATTATTTATATATATATATATATATATATATATATATAGTACTGGTAATCAATCCGTTGGTATATAATGCGGGTTTATCTAGTAATATTAGTTATTAAAACTGATCTACAGAGAGGAGCTTAATGTATTTATTATAACAGAGCATATGTATTTTTTACAGCAAAAAATCAAAAATTACCTCAACATAGAGCATAGTCTATTTCAAGCCATTCTGAACGTGACTGTCATCAGCCCCAAAGTGTCTGTCTCAGAGCTTTAAATAGACTATTCTCTATGTTGAGGTAATTTTTATTTTTTTGCTGTAAAGAATATATTTTTTCAGTTGCATGGATATAAGTTTGTAACTCTGGGTTTCACGCTTTTGTGATCATCAGAGAAACAAATCTGTCTGATGATCACAAATGCGTGAGTTACAAACTAATATCCATGTAACTGAATATGTTAGCTCTGTCACAGGTATTAAGCACTTTCCATATATATATTTACATGTATGTGCATATATATATATATATATATATATATATATATATATATATATGTGTGTGTGTGTGTGTGTGTGCATATATATATATATATGTGTATATATATATATATATATATATATATATATATGTATATATATATATATATAATTTTTTCTTTTATTAACGTTCACTCAATAGAAGGCTTAAGACTCACACAAGATAGAGGATTACTAAATCAATGTGGTATAGATGTAAGAGGAGGGATTAGAAAGTGTATATTATGAGAATTTGAAGGATAGATAATGATTTACCTGAAAGGTTATGATTATTGTGTTTAGAGAAGCATTCACATAGCTGTATTACACACAAAGTAGCAGTTTTTGAGAAGAAGCTTTCTGAATGAAACACCCAACTCAGAAATGGAATATGTAGGCAATGAGAGTGATTCAACGCTATGAACATAGGAAGGTGGGTTTTGGATGTAAAAATCTGAACTGATGGCACTAAAGAATGGAACACATCAATATATATATGCCATAGAAGTAAAAACAGAGTAGTGATGGGAATGCATGTATGTGTCTATAGAATAGTGTTTATTAGTGTAAAAAATTGGATTGGTTTGTCTTGTTCAAATACTAACCAATGCCATTGTGTGCAATTTGACACAAATATACTTTAGAAAGGTTTGAATTTATTTTTACTTTCCAACCCCAGCCCTAGGTTAAATAACAAGGTAGACTAGCCTCTCTCTCCTTGATTGGTAACCAGTAATGGAGAAGAACAGCTCTGAATTTAAAACTGGTTTGATGTGCAGTTGCAAACTTCATTTTGTTAAACCTATTTGCTACAAAACCTACAGTAGCAACACTTTCTGTAGTGAGGTTGTAGCCTTGTTCTTTAGAGAGTCTATAGGGTTAATAATAAATATGTATATTACTAGTTTAAAAGATTCCCTATTGGTCAGCATTTAAGCTAGATCCTTTAGAGAGTAAATGATTGAGCTTTCCTCACGTTTTGATGACATTTTTATGCATTGTTGGGGATTTTTGCATTTTTCTTGGTCAAATACTATTCATCAGATAGATTGATTGAATTTTTTACAATTTACCAACCTTTTGTAGGTTTTTTTAAAACCAGAAAATATTTTTAGATTGTAAGATATTTTTTTGATAATGATTTAGTGATATTAGATGATACTAATTAACACTTCACTGATGGAGAAGTGATAGATTCACACCTTCTCCCAGGGTAATTATGCTTAAGTGAATATAACAAACCCAAAGTAAATTGAAACTTGGCTCTCCAATTAACAATTCTGAGCCATTATCCATTAAATCACCTTCCCACCCAGACTTACAACATCTGGTATTCCCAAGCAGTCATGCATCTAGGTACTGACCAATTGAAATACATGATACATGGTTTGGCGATCATGGCGATCATGTATCTTTCAATACATGATTGACAATGCAGATTTTTTTCCTGCAGTTGGTTGCTGTTTCTTTCTATAGTAGACTGGTTGCAAGCCAAGGCTTAAAGAGCCCAGTCTGTTTTGTTATTCAACCCATAGCTGGGGGGGAGCATAGATGGATTCATACCTTTCCCAAGGATATTTGTGCATAAGTAAATCTAATGAACTCGACTGGAATTCAAACTCGGATCTCTGAGTTTTCACTCCGAGCCAATATCCACTACACCACAATACACATCCTTCAATTGGAATTGGCTCTGTGATTAACAATTCTGAGCCAATATCCATTAAACCACCTGCCCCCCCCCAAGCTTGCTGTACCTGATATTCCCAAGCAGTTACCTATCTAGTATGTGAATTAGTGTTTCAATGTGATGTGGCCATAAGCCTGATTTAAGTATGTAACAAGGTAAAAATGAGCAAGTCATTTCCGCAGTAAGGAGAATATGCCAACTGCATTCCTATGTAGAGAGCTAACTCTCCAAAAATGTGCATTATATATATATATATATATATATATATATATATATATATATAATCTCCTTTTGACTGTTGTTCAAACCCAACCTGTGTCTAAATTTTTTCCTTGTCATGCAAATGAAACTTATGTTCTCATCTTTATTGTAGAACAGAATCCAGCATTAAATAACCTGGAAAAGGTTGATAGAGTACAAAATAAGTCAGACCAAACAACTGTAGATTTGGGGCTTACAATAACCACTGGCTTTCTTGTCAGAATTGGTTAAGATCCTATTCATGAAAGGAAAGCTCTGAGTTTAGGAAATATAAGTATTAACACTTTCAGGTATGAGGCTGATTAATTAATCAAAGGAATTTTGTTCTGCTTTAAGATTGCAGATGAAGAGGTGCTGAAAAGTTCTTTGCATGAACCACAACCATAAATCTGACCAAATAGCCAAAAATCAAAACCAATTTTATTTTTCAGCATCCCATTCTCTATGGCTGGAAATCTGGACACATCACTGGACACAAAAACTGACGTTATTTTCTTTGTTTTTTTCTTTTTTTTATCATGAATCCATTTAATATGAATATGCATACCAAT
>OZ010585.1:85728923-85818923 GCA_963932145.1 Acanthosepion lycidas | reverse complement strand
TTCTTCTTTAGAGAAGAAAGGGAAATACATTTTCTAATTTGTTTCTCTATGAAATTCTTTAACTTTGTTTTTTTTTTAAGATTCAGTATCAACTCTTCAGTTTAGCTATATGAGATTATTGTAAATTTGGTTCTTTATTTTGAAAGATATTTTAACCTTTTCTGCACAGAAAAAGATTGACAGCTTGATTGGTGGAACAGAGACTCTCAATATGTGCATGTATGTATGTATGTATATATATATATATATATAAAACACAATGTGACTATTCATCAGTCATGCAACATATTTTGTAATGAGATACTCTTATGGTAAGAAGCAATACTTGAAAACAATATGCTTTGTGTTAATATAACAACGGAACAGCTTATAATATAATAGGGATGCTAAGTTCTTTACATATGACTTTTAATTTTCTATATAATTTAATATTCTATATATTCAAGTGCTTAATAATGGCTAATAGAATAGATGTAAGTACTTGGATATATACAACATTTAGACAGTTCTTATGTCCAGAAAAGAAAACATCTATGTGGACAAAAGAAAAATTGGGTAAAAAGGTTAATTGCAGTAGCTTGGCATTTGCCTTTAATGAATATTTTAATCATTTCATCCCAGTCAAAACAATAATGCTACTAAGACACAAAAATAGCATTAATAGAAATAAATAAAATTAAATGCTCATCTTGTCCCTATTCAGTTTCATAGATATCACATCCACCCATCAGGAGACTTGATTGTAATAATTTTAAATATATATATATATTGATGAATATTTATTTAAATATATAATATAAGCTAATTGCTGAGCAAAATTAAAGACACATTTGATGTAGTTTGATGTTTATAGAAATTTAAATTATCTCCCACAGATTTTATGAATATATGAAGGGGTAATGAAAAGCTTCTTAGCCCCAATCTAGAAAAAATTTTTTAAAAATCCAATTATTGGTCATTTGATTAAATTTTGGGTAGTGGGTTAGGCTAAGAGCTTTTCATCACTCCCTCTGCATATACAGTGGGAGGAAGAGAGGTTATCGAGACAAATTACTTCATTTAGATTTCTATCTGTCAGATGATGTTTTTTTACCAATTCTCATTGGAAAATAATTTTCTTCTTCATTAAAAATCATCAGTTTTTCTTTTCACCACAAGAGAGCATTTTCACCCACAGATACAGTATGCTTTTATTAGTGTTAAATATATTCAGTGCTTTTCAATTTCATCTTTGAAACAAAAAAAAAACAATATTGCTCTTGGCAAAATTAACTTTAGATCCCCTCCTTTCTTTCTTGTTTCTTCATATGATTTTCAAATCTCAGTATGAAAAGAATTTTTATTTTTTATTTTTGCAAGCTAATGTACCAAAATATTTTTTAAAATCCCATTTGAAGTATGGTTGACCTGAATCATGTAAATAATCACTTGCTGTGTGATAATCAATCAATAATTGATCTATCAGATATTGATTTCTATCTACTGGGATTTATTCTAATTTATTTAACTGTAGTTTTGTTTCTTTCTATTCAGTCTGGATTCTAAATCAACAATTCTAAATTCCAGACTTTCTTCTTATTCATTCCTTCATATCAGAATGAAAAAGTAGCCATGAGATAATGAGAAAAAAAAAAAAGAAAAAGTGAAGTATATACACAAGCATGCAATCAGTGAACATATGGGAGAATAGTTTTACATTTATATCGCTAGTCAGAGGGAGGTTTGTCTCTGACTACAGATATAAATGTACAAATATTAAGTATATATATATATATATATATATATATATATATATATATATAGTATACAATAAAATCCAAAATTACCTTATATGGGCAATAGGATTATTTCAAATGACAAAAAGGTTTGTTAGTCTTATTCAACCCCAGTGTAGACTGAGGTCATGTTGAAATTAGAACAGCTACAAAAAAAAACAAAAAAAAAACCATTGAAAAACTAAAACAGAATTTATCCATTTCAGTGATTCGGTCAGATGAAAGGCACAAGAGAGTGGTCAGGATGGAATGTATTAATCTTAAAGGGAGGAAATTTCATAAAATTTAACCCAGATATTAGCCTTATGACATTAAATTGGGGTTATATGAAGAATGAAATGTTAATTTGAAACTAAAAGAGGAACAAAAGGTAGGGTTTTAAAAAAAAACCCTTAAATTGTTGAATAAAACTGACAGTTTTTGTTGGTTGAAATAAGCCTATTCCCTATATGAAGTAATTTTAAATTTTATTGTGTACTAATTATTTGTTCTGTAATAATAAATACATTGTCTCTTTTTGTGGGTCAGTTTTAATATTTTATATTACTAGGATCCACTTGGATTATATACTAATGGATTTATTACCTTTACTTTATATATATACATATATATATTAAAGAAAAACAAGAACTATTGTTGGGACCAAGCAACAACTTGCCAAAACTTAAAACTCTTATCCAGATAAAGTCTTGAATAAAACTGACAATACTGAAAAAAGAAAGAAAAAAAAACCTTAAAAGCAAACTTAGCTTCTCAATAATGTAAAATGCTCAAATCCCAGATTGCCTGCACCAAGAAAAAAAAAAAAATGGATACTCATGTTAAATCCTACGAAAGGGTGGTTCTAGTTGTAACTCAAGTTTCATGCTCATATGATCTTCAGACAACTTGAATGTAAATGGAAGGGGAAAGTTTTATATAACCTGTGAATTGCATCATCAAGAAAAAAATAAAATTTTCATTAAAAATATCATTAAAAAACCTACACTCTTGGATAAAATGCCAATTTTTATATAAGCTGAGATATCCTTCAGTATTTGATAAATTCTATTTTAAATATAGTTTAAACTGTTGATTATTCTTTAGTGACCTTTAGTGAAGTGATCTTAACATACTGAACTCAAAACATATATATATATAATGGGTTGGTGTATAATTATTAGTGGTTTTTTTAAACAATATTTATTATGGAAAAAATAACAAGAATTCAACAATAACATTTTTAAATGAGTATGATTATCGACATGCATTTTTATAACCTAAAAATAATTTTTTTTTTTTTAAATTAACAAAAGAGCAATTTTTTAATTAACAAATAACAAAAACAATTTTTAATAACAAATAACAAAAACACCAGATAATTATGCACCAACCATATATATATATATATATATATATATATATATATATACACACACAGGAGGCGCAGTCAAGTAATGGATAGCTGAGTTTGAATTCCACTTGAATCCGTTACATTCACTTACATGCTAATACCTTTGGGAAAGTTATGAATCCTTTT
Organism: Acanthosepion lycidas; assembly: GCA_963932145.1. Lineage (NCBI taxonomy): Eukaryota > Metazoa > Mollusca > Cephalopoda > Sepiida > Sepiidae > Acanthosepion > Acanthosepion lycidas. The sequence continues at coordinate 85,815,629 of OZ010585.1, read as the reverse complement.
CTCCTCCCCTCAGCTATGGGTAAATAGCAGGACAGACTGAGTTATATAGCCTTGGATGGCAACTGGTCTACTGCAGAAAGAAATGGCAACCTATTATGGAAAAAGATACATGATCGCCTACGCATATATCACACATGACACAAAACTGACTGACTGATATATATATATATATATATATATATATATATATATATATATATATATATATAATAAAAATATAGTTTTAAGTTATTCTATATTTATGGGTAAAACTGTTCACTATCAGAAGTTACATCTTGATGTCAGTTTAGTAATTCAAAAAGTCTTGATACCATAGGGAAGAACTCATTTGAACAATTACCATGAAAGAAAAGGCACAAAGAGGCAACTTTGCGGTGTTGGAAAAGTGACTGAAGTCAAGCTGCCAGATCAGGACCAATGATATTGCTGATTCTTCTTTGGATTTTATCAAGGAGCTCAAGGTAAATAGCAGGAGCAGCGGAACATATATGGTAGCAATATTTTAAGCATGGATGAATGGAAGACTTAGAGATATGTAATATAGATTTTGGAGAGAGAGAGAGGGGGCTAACTTTCTTAGCATTTGATCTAAAAGATATATATATATATATATATATATTCATGAATTATTCATACATAAAACAAATACAAAGGTTAATGATTAAATGGCGAGAAATCCATCAACTTTATGTATGAATAATTTCAGAATTTGTAAATTAATTGCACCTTTACTGAAATATATATATATATATATATATATCCCACACATCACACACACAGGCATTCCTTTATACATGGTACATATATACATATATTCTGTCATAGTGAATTTTGACAGAATAAAAAAAAATTTATTAAATAAGTTAATGAAACACACACACACATATATGTTATAAAAATTATTAAATAAGTTAATGAAACACACACACACATATATGTATGCATAATTTTTTTTTTTCAGAAGGTTCTGAAAAGTTCTCAACTTGACCCAGTTCCTAAAATAAGTATTCTGATGTTTGGTCATTGAAATATATATTTTGAGAAATGTGTCTAACTTTTTGATTGGGTCAATAAATGTTCTCCACCTTCTTGTCATCTGTTAAGATGAAGGCACATCACACAAATATTTGCATAGCTCTATTCCCAAAACAGTATTAATTTTTTTTTACCAATTTTTAGATATTTCACTTTTATGACAAATTTTTATCCTTCATTACATTTTCCAGACATCACTTTTCTTGAGTAAAGACAAGAAATCTGTATAAGAAAAAAAAAAACAAATAAACTTACAAAATTAATAGAAAATAAAGGAAGATATTAAGTTGAAAGATATGTGCAAAATGTTAATTCTGTCCGTAAGAGTTCATAAATATTTCTAGTCGACATTCACACAACTTGTAGAGTAATTGGCGGAAATACACAACAAATGGAATTGACAAAGTTTTCTATAAACAATAGCAAAAGAAAGAAAATAACGGCAAAAATAATATTGAGCAGATGATATAAGGCAAAGCAAAAACAATACTGATAAGGCAAAATGTTAACAAACCAAGAATGGTGTTAACACAGAAAAAGGGGATACAGACAAATGATTACAGCATTCTGACTTCAAAAGATCAGAAATATGGTGGATGAGACTGAGGAGTTGCTTTTCTTATTGGTTAGGAAGAAATCCCAGCATGCATCTGTGTATTTTGTCTATAAATTTAGGTGAGGGGAAGTTTTCAGTCATTTCTAAAGAATTGGAAATAACAAAACCAATATTTATCAATCTCATATTACTGTTTAATATTTTTTCATCTAACGCGCACAAGAAAAAGATATTTTGAATAAAAAAAAACTTTCTCCACTTTGGCAAATTCTTGCTTCAACTTGGTATTTAATCAAACCTCATTAATATCAACACTTATAATTGAAACTGATTTAATATCTATCAAGTTTTCAATAGACAGATGAAAACTGACTGTTCCAAGAACTGGGTTAACATTTTTGCTGCAATTGTAACTAGTCTACAGAGACCACATCCGGTTCCTGGTCTGATGGGTTGCATTGGAATGCCTGCTTTGTGTGTGTTTATGCCAACCATAAATTATCAGTATTTTAGGGCTGACCCAAAACACACAAAGCAGGCATTCCAATGCAACCGATCAAATCTAGAACTAGTATTGCTCTCCATAGACTATCGAAAACTATAGCAAAAATTTTAATCCTGTTAACTCTTTATATATTAAAAATTCCCGAGACCTTGTTGAAAAACTAAAAGACATAAATATCAATAGATTTGAGTTCCCATTCAAATTGGTTTTGAGTGAGTTCATTTATCCTGCATTGCGAGGAAACAAAGGGCATTGGATAAGATGCACTTGCGGTATGGTACATTGTTCCTTTAGAAGTTGGCCGTATTGCAGGTGAAACAAGGAAGATGATTAATGAAGTTTCTGGAAATAATTTTGTTGGAAGCAATTTGTGAAGTTCAGGAAGTGAATTGGAATTGAAGGACAAAGCATGCAATTTTAGGCCATAAAAATTTTAAAGTGATGATTCGGAAGTTTAAACTATATTAAATCTACACTGTAAATCATTGAAAAACTTGTTACTTACTCAACACTTGGTAATGCAAAAGATTCAAAATCTGGGAAAATGAGTTCCACATGAATTTTGGGAACAAAACATTGAGTAAAATCTCACTGCTTGCATTTCCTTTTTACAAAACATGAAAAATTGGATTGACTTTACTATATATATATATATATATATATATATATATATATATATAATATAAAAGTCTCAAACACCAATATTCCATGGTTATAATATATTACATTGGAATCATAATCACGATTCAATTCATCAAACCACAAATTCAAAAAGAAATCGGAATATATATATATATATATATATATATATATATATATAAATTTTGCTCTGGTTGAAATGCCTGACTGGAATTAAGCAGACAAGTGGCAAATTCATTTTGTCAACATTCTACTCTTGAACAGCATAGGAAAATTAATTTGCAAACAGAAAATTAAGCAGAGTGCACAGACATTACGCTGATCTTCTGCAGAGAGCTGGGGAGTTAGACTTTGACACCTGAGTAGACAAATACAATGCTAATCCTTGACAGGGTGTTAGGGAATGATGCTCATACATGATAGAGTACACAGATACTACACTGATCAAAGCAAACTTGGAAGCAAAATTTTGATTCTAGTTACAAAACAGATTCTCAGATTCAGATAAATAATCCTGTCATTTTTTATGGGTATTCTGCTAGTCTACTGATATTTACCAAGTCTTGTTTAATACAGTTAGCAGTTAGATCTTAATATCCATTAGTTCCTGATTTGTCGCTCATTCCTAGTTTCAAAGTTTCTCAGAACAATAACATCGTCAAATGTTGGAATAAAATCTCATAAACTTCTTGCAATGGATGTTATTTGCTCTGCTTACTTTATAAGGAAAAGTGAATGCTATCATGTTCAGTTTATGGATTTAGTAAATCCATTTTCTTGAGTGAATTTCTAGGAAATGGAAAGGCAATTCCATTCCCGTGATAGATTAGAGAAATCCTTGATCAATTCTGTAGGATTTCTCTAATCTATCACGGGATGGAATTGCCTTTCCCCATTCCTAGAAATTCACTCAAAGAAAATGGATTTATAAATATAAATGAATGATAGCATACACTTTTCTGCTATTATTCAGATGTATGAGGAATTTTTAAGCTTGAGATTGTCCCCTTTGACTTGTAAATAATTCTTCTGGGTTATTGACATAAAAGCAAATCTCTGAAGTCTCTCAAACAAAAGAACCAAGAAGCAGATATAAAAATGGTCATTTATATCAGTTGTTCTAAGTCTGGCTATAAAAATCCATGATTTTATTGTCTCGTTTTGAAATTTGAATCTTCTGGCGATGTAGAATTTTAAAGCTATGTACATAATCAGAGCAAGTGTCTAAATTGAGAGGACTTGAACATTATAGATATTAAAGGATATAAAAATATATCCAGTATTTACATTATTCGGACTATTGTCCTCATCTTTGTCGCCATATTTATCACAACGTTTCGGCCGTTGTATGCTCTGGCCTTCTTCAGGTGGTTGGAATTTCAAACTAAACCCTTTATTTCGATCACTGGAGTAGACTGTTCTAGTTCCATCTGCCATGTTTGATGGATGTCAGTTATCAGTTATCTCCTGCTAATTTTCCCTCTGAAAGTTCTCCACTGCCTTAACCGGGTATTGAACTCACACTCTTTGGGTCTGTCACTGGATCAAGGACACATGGCACAGTGGATAAAGGCATTGGTTAGATCCAGTGACAGGACCCAAAGAGTGTGAGTTCAATACCCGGTTAAGGCAGTGGAGAACTTTCAGAGGGAAAATTAGCAGGAGATAACTGATAACTGACATCCATCAAACATGGCACGTGGAACTAGAACAGTCTACCCCAGTGATCGAAATAAAGGGTTCAGTTCGAAATTCCAACCACCTGAAGAAGGCTGGAGCATACAACGGCCGAAACGTTGTGATAAATATGGCGACAAAGATGAGGACAATAGTCCGAATAATGTAAATACTGTACATAATACCTCATCTCAGAAATATAGACAGACAAAAATGTATCCTATGAGTATATCAAAAATTTTATAGCCTTATGCTAAAAAAAAAGCATTTACTTTGCACAAGTATTTAATTTTTCCCACTTCTGGTTGAAATAAAAATCACACATCTGCATATGTGTAAGTAACTTTTTCATTTTTGTGGTCTCAGAATGTTATCAGATAGAGCAATACCAATGCAGAACGATGTGCACCTGTGTTTTATAGATTATGCAAAGGTGTTTGACAAAGTATACCATAAAGATCTGTTAGAGCTGCTCAGTAATCTTGACATATTCAGGATTAGAATAATCAAGAGTGATCATAAGCCAAAAAGATGTGCTTAAAATGTAAATAACAGATCAGGAATACTAATATCAAGCAGGTACAGAAATTTCAATATCTGGTAAGTGCTCTAACCAAGGACAGAAAGTGCAACACTGAGATCTGAAGATGTATTGGGATGGCCAAAGCGGCATTCCAAAAGCTAAGCAGAGTATCAAGAGACAGGAAAATTTTGTTATAAACATAGAAAAGAGTATCGAATTGTTGTGTGATATCTGTCTTTCTGTATAGCAGCAAATACTGGACAATCTTAAAGATGAAGAAGAGACTTGAAGCAACAGAAATGTGGTTCTACAGTAGGATCCTGAGGATACCATTGGACAAATGTGTGAGCAACAACAAGGTTTTGGAGAGAATGGAAGCAAAAAGGAAACTTATACTTAACATGAGGAAGACCAGTTGAAATATCACAGGATGGAAAGAGGAAAGCAACACGTGGCATATATCAGAGATAGAGCGTGTGTAAATATAAAAGTGAACATAGAAGTCAAGAGTTAGAGGCAACAGTCTGTTTCATGCTGGATGCAATCGTCAGGCCACTGATGATTGCATCTAGCAGGAAACAGACTGTCGCCTCTAAGTGTTGACTTCTATGTTCACTTTTATATATATATAATAAAAAGGCTTTTTGCATATATATGTATATTTACCACTAATATTATCAATATATATATATATTTATATATTCTGTTTAAATGTTATTTTTATGCATATAATTTATTCAAGTAAATGCTCTGTCTTTTAATTAAATAGTATTATATTCACTGGGGTGAATATTTGAGAAATTTGATAGAAAATATGTGTTTCCCCGACAGGAATCGACCCAGTAATCTTTATGGATAAATTTTATTAATACTGTTTAATTAAATGACAGATCATTTACTTAAGTAAATTATATCTATAAAAATAATGTATAAACAGAAAATATATTAAATAATTATTGGATTTAACCCATTTCATTATATATATATATATATATATATATATATATATATTGCTGGAAAGACATTATGCTGAATACTACTTGGCATAATACTTGTCTTTATAGCAATACTCAAGTTGTGTACCACTAAAATGTAATAAATTATAACCATGAAATATTAGTGTTTGAGCATTTTATATTATATATATATAACCATGGAATAATAGTGTTTGAGCATTTTATATTATATATATATAACCATGGAATATTAGTGTTTGAGCATTTTATATTATATATATATAACCATGGAATAATAGTGTTTGAGCATTTTATATTATATATATATAACCATGGAATATTAGTGTTTGAGCATTTTATATTATATATATATAACCATGGAATAATAGTGTTTGAGCATTTTATATTATATATATGTAACCATGGAATAATAGTGTTTGAGCATTTTATATTATATATATATAACCATGGAATATTAGTGTTTGAGCATTTTATATTATATATATATAACCATGGAATAATAGTGTTTGAGCATTTTATATTATATATATATATAACCATGGAATAATAGTGTTTGAGCATTTTATATTATATATATATAACCATGGAATAATAGTGTTTGAGCATTTTATATTATATATATATAACCATGGAATATTAGTGTTTGAGCATTTTATATTATATATATATAACCATGGAATAATAGTGTTTGAGCATTTTATATTATATATATGTAACCATGGAATAATAGTGTTTGAGCATTTTATATTATATATATAATATAGACATATGTGTCTATTTTATACTGATCTTTACAATTGTCTAATCAGTTTCTTGATGTCAAAATTAAATTTATCAAGGAAGGTGTCATAGTTTTTTTCCAACCAAAGTACATTTGATCTTTTCCAAGATCATCTATAATGAATAAATTTAAAACTTTAAAATAATTACAGAGTGTTTTTTAAAAATCACCATCACAACAGACTGAAGATTTTATTGCAGTTGCAATAAGTTCATCTTTGTAATTCACCCCTGATGATAATCTTGGAAAAGATTGAAATTATGCAGGTTAACAAAAACTATGTCACCTTCCTTGATGAAGTTCATCTTAATATCTGGAAAGCATCAGTATGAAAATTGATAAAATATCTGTATATTATTCAATAAAACATGTTTGAATGGAGATATGCTGCCTAAATATTCATATATATATATATATATATAGAGAGAGAGAGAGAGTAGCCTAATGGTGAAAAAGTATCTGTTTTATAAAAAAATAGTTATTTTTCAATGTAATCTATTTCCTTGTTAATGCACTTCATCAAGCAAATATTATTTAGTGAAGATTTTGGGTCAAAATTTGCCTCATAAGTGTCATGTTAGGGATTATTGATGTAATGAATATGTTTTAAGGATCATGCCAAAAGTAAAGTTATTTTCTTAGTTTGGTCCAATTAAGAGATAGATATTGGTGGTTACTAAGATGCCATTACCCTTGGTGAAAGGCATGAATCCATATGTTCTTCCCAGCTATGAGTTAAGTAGCAGGATAGACAGGATCCTTTATCCTTGGTTGGCAATCAGTCTACCACAGAAAGAAACTGCAACCTACTGTGGGAAAATCTTCTGCCTAATCAGTTATATATCAAAAGAGACAGGATCGCCCAGGTGTGTATCACATGGCATTTAACCAACTGACTGATTGACTTTAAAAGTAGTGATAAAAGAATCTTGCTCTATTTCATAATTATGTTCTTTTACTCTCTTTGCCTTTTATCTGTCAATGCTGACAATGGATATAACAGATATTTTTCTGTAACAATCAAAGAAGGAATTCAGGTTCAATTTTCACACAAGGCTTTTACTTTGTTTTCAGTTTATGCTACCCATAAAGATTGTAGATTCATGGCTTCTGTAGTTGGGATGAAAAGCAATGGGAATTAGGATGAAAGAAATATTAGTCAAAGACTAAAAACAACTGAAAATTAATCATCTCAGAAGTTCAAACAACTATTTGGTTTTGTCACATTGCCCCACCTTTTCAGAAGTCTTCTCTTAATATGAGGAGGCGTTGTATAAATGATATGAAAGGAAAATACAGAAACTCATTTTCTTTTTCTGCCATCTTTACCAATAGGATGCAGTAGTAATAAGACGTTTCTCCACAAGTGGCATTTCTTAGGCAACCTGACTTCTTAGTCTCCACCAAACTATGTGGCATATCATACATACATACAAATTACAACTCTTATCTATTTATTTTCTCTTCTTTTATGGGTTATGTTTATCTGTATATAATATACCTAATAATAAACAAAATAATATATTGAATTCATTTGTTTTAAAAGTTTCCAACTTTATGGCATTATAATTATTAACTTCTTAAAATCAGCTAAAATTAAAGTGAAAGAAATACTTGTTAAAAATTAATGATTGACAAGGCTTCCTTTAAGAAATCTCAACATTACAAAGATTTGGATTTTTAAAAATCAGCTTAATTGAACATATTGATATCTAAAAACTGAGTTCTTCAAGATGAAATGACAAAAAATAGAGACAAATTGTAAACTAAATTACCATTCATCCATTGTAATAAAATTTTCACAGTTGAAACATAAAAGAACCATGATGGAAATCGGCAGTTAATGTGTTAATTACACAAATGAAGATCAAAACTGAAGTTAAAGAAACGTTGTTACTGTGTGTTTCAATTCTCCTTGGAATGGACTGCAAAAACATGCCTCTTCCCAATTTATAGACAAATCATACTGATGCATACTGGGATTTCTTCCTAACTAATAATATTGTTGTCCTTTTTTTATCTTGAAGTTAAAATGCTACAATTCCTTGATTGTATCCCTTTTGTGTTTAACACTATTCTTTGTAAACTTTGTGTCTTATTACTACTGCTTTACCTACTTTTGACTTGTATATATATTGTTTATTTAATATTATTTTGCCCTGTACTTTTTCTTTCTTTGTTTTTTATTTATTGGAAACTTTGTCAATTCTGCTTGTTGAGCATTTTTGTCAGTTACTCTTAACCATAGTCAATTACTCTACAGTTATAAACCAATTTTAAAAGCTTTTTGCACAATATGCCTGTTGAAGCAAGAATAGGATTTATAACTTATTGCTCTTGTGGTAATCACAATCAGATTTATTGTTTTTTTTATTGACCAGCCTAGTTGGTAATTGCTTCAATGAAAATTCTAACGATTAAGAGCATCTCTCTCTCACTCTATATATATATATATATATATATAAAAGGAAGAGGTTATAGTAGTTCCAATGAGAGAAAAGTGTGTATATTAAAAAGAAGAGAGAAACTGCAAACGTTTTTGGTTGTAATGTGGTTTTTCTTAAAAAATATATTATGCTTTATTTTCCATAATTTTCCTACATGTGTTTCCAGTCTTGCATGAAGGGTAATAAAACAATTCAGACTGGTCCAAGAAAGGGTGAGGAAGATATCGATATTCTTCTATTAATGACCCATGTGTGTTCTAAGATCTTTGCCATTTTTTGTGTTTTTGTCTGCATATGTATGCATACGTATATTCCCTCTCCATACATACATATGTAATGTCGAACAAACTCCAGCATATGTATCAACATACAACAAGAACAATCCAGAACTATTTACAGAAATTACAAAAAACTTAGACCTACTTAGATAGAATGACAAGTTGAAGAATATACTAAAAGCAACCAAAATAATTAAAAGCAAACGCCAATCTAAACACTTAAAACACATTCTAACCTCATCCAAATTTAACCAAGACACAATACAGGGAGTCACAAAATGCATAAAAAAAAAGATGTGGAGTTTGTGACATCATTATAGAAGGAAACTGTTACAGTTTTGAAAAACCCAAAACGACATTCATATTAAATAAAAATTTAAACTGTAACTCCAAAAATGTGATTTATGCACAAAATGCAAGAAGTCATATATAGGTATCACCCTAAACAACAGGGTTTCTATTTTATACACAAAAGCAACATAAAATTACCAGACAACAGAAAACTCTTTGTATCACAATACATCTATAAATGTAACCAGGGTGAATTCAAAAAAATTTCCAATATACCAAAACAACAATTATTCTTACCTTCAAATACAATAAAAAAACTTCATAAACAAATTTAAACCAGCACTAAATAGATCATAACCCCACACGCAAAAGCACACAACATGCACACATAATGGCCAAATACAGTGGCCAAACCATTTGCATCCATGTGCACACACTCACATGTGGGTATATGTGGAGCACGAATATGTATACGCATATTGGCAAAAACAATAAACTGCTCACAGGCAGGCATGCACACCCTACACAACATGGGAAGTATGTGTATATGTATGCATGTATGTATCCTAATTCCTTATAATAAGACAGTATGTATGCGTAGAGAGGGAGTGCACATGTACATGCATGTACTGATATATATATATATATATATATATATATATATATATACACACATGTTAACAAGAACAAAACTGCTCATGAGCACACATGCAAACCCTAGACAACATAGGAAGTGTGTGTGTTTGTATGTATGTGTATATGTGTACATATGTGTATACTAATTCCTTATAATAAGACAGTATGTATGTATGGAGAGGGAATATACTTATGCTTATACATGCTGACAAAAACACAAAAAAATGGCAATAGATTTAAGAGCACACAGGGGTCATTAAAAGATAAGAATATAGATATCTTCCTCACCCTTTCTTGTACCAGTCTTAATTGTTTTATTATCCTTCATACTGAACTTTCAATTCAAGAAAATCATTTGGGTCACTAACACACAAAAAGAGAATGTCTAATATCAAGAATATTTAACATCAAAAAACATAAGAAAAATTAATTCCTTTTAATAATATATGGAAATATCCACTCTTTGCTTGATGAAGGTCATGAAACTGGAAACATGTAGCAAAATTATGGAAAATAAAGCATAATATATATTTTTTTAAAATCCACATTACAACCAAAAACGTTTGCGGTTTCTCTCTTCTTTTTAATATATATATATATATATACATATATGTATATATACACACACACACAAGAGTATCTATCTATCTATCTATCTATCTATCTATATATATATATATATATATATATATATATATATATATATATGTCTGTGTGTGATCTCCTGATTTAAAGAAAAATGTACTCTCTCATTAGGATATAAGTAATCATGACTACAAATTGCTTTTGCAATTGAGATATCGATTTTCAAACTCTTAACCATCTCTTTTGTCAAAATATTTTTATTCTTCATGATAGCAAATACAATGTCTTCATTGACTTTGGAAGGTTGGCTAGAGTGTGGTTGATTGTTTGAGTTAAAATAACCATGACAAAATCTGCCAAACCAATTTTTGACCATCTGAAGAGACTGGACATCTTCCAAATAAACCATCTGAATGGTTTCTGTTGCAGTTCTGACACTTTCACCTTTTCAAAATTCATAGAGCATAATATGGTGGAAGTGCAAATTTTCATCCTGCATCTTTAAGGCATTCATTTGTGGACCAAATTTTAACATTCAACAAAGCCCGACTTACAAATGTATGATGCAAGTTCTAACACTGCAACACACCAGAAATTGGCACCAAGACAGATGCCAATGCCAAGTTGCAGTCATTTTATATTAACAATGAAAACTGGGCACAGACTTTTGCAATGATCTGATCAAGGAGTACTTCCTTGTTACTTTCTCCAGAGTTTTTGAATTTATAGTCATCCTTCTCTTAGACTAGCTGCTATCAAGTCTACAAGTTTCAGTCTCTCTTATTTCACCTATAACTGGAAAAAAGTGAAAAGAAATGGATTTATACCCTTGCCAAAATTATTGTGTGAAATGAATGCAAAAGACTAGGATGGAATTTGAAATTGGCTTGCTGAAAACTATTATACTATGATATATAGTTTGAATTTAAAAGCATCTATCTTAATTTTGTTATTCCAGCTTCTGAAAAGATTTAGGTTTGTATGGCTGTATATCCAATTAATCTGCTTTTTTTAAACTTCAAATATTTATAATACCAGAATCATGTGGCAAAAAATGCAAAGAATATTTAGTATTGTTGAAGTTATCACTACTGTATTTTGTTGGGAATTGCGAACTTTGTTTAGTTCAATTTCACAAACCAACTGATGAAATTTGAATAAGCTGATTTGTTTGGAAAAATACTTTTACGAAAACCCTACTTTGCAGTTTAATAATTTTTTTAATTTTATAGGACTGCATGATAAAAAATGTTATTTAAGAAAAATTTTTTACTTTCTAATGGCAAAGAATAAATTCTTTGGATTTCTTACTCTTGAGCATGCAACATACAACTGACCATACGTAAATATTTCTTTCTGGAGTCAAATTCCAACTTTTTGAAGGTTTTTGCCTTGTGATTTGTTTATAGTTCTCGCAAATGCAGGGGAAACTAGATTCTTGTATATAAAAACTTAAAGATATGCAAAAAACAATATTGAATTTTTATTAAACAAGTATTTGTTATCTTAATCAGTAAGTTGTTTTTAAAATAGTGGGAGCATTTTGTATGTTAAATTAAACTTTTTTTTTTTCCAAAAAGTTAATGAAAATTTATTCTGCTAAGTAAAATCAACAATACTTTGTATCCCCCTTATCTGTTTGCACTTCTCCCCCAAAATTTAGTTTTAAATGGTTATTTAGGTGGTAGGGTGATAGATGTACAGACAGACTAAAAGAAGTCAGAGAATTTTGTATATAGATCAATTCAAATTTCTTAAATGAAACATTGTTTTTTTCTATATGTACCATGTCCCTTCACAGTGTCTACAATCGTGGCTATTCATAAATTTTTATCATTTGCAGCTCTGAGCAACTTTCCCACTCCCTGTTCTGTCATCCATTAACACAATTTACGCAGGATAGATTATTTACTGGGTCTGTTGTGTGTGTCAAATTATCCAAGCCCACTTCTCTCATTAAGTGTTAAAATTATTTCACCTGCCTCTTTCTGATTCTAGGTATACATTTCCTTTTAGTTTCTGTTTTCTTGAAAACTTCATTATTGCTCACATGCACCATCTGTGGTATTCTCAGAATTATTCTGTTGAACTTAATCACTGTGGCTTCAAGCCTCATCTTCATCTGTGAGAAAATTTTCCACCATTGTGTGTCATATAGGACTGATATTACATAGCAGCTCATCACTTTTTTCCTTGCTTTTAATGAACTTTTCATATTTCTTAATACTTTGCTTAGCTTTTGGAAGGCAACCTTTGCGATTCCAATGGATTTTGGATTCATATTTTCTGATACTGGTTAAAATACTCCCCAGAAATTTAAATTTCATTAATTTTTTCATCTTATTTCTGTTGCTTATATTTCAGTATCATGCATTACAGTCTGAAAGAATTATTATACATTTTCTTCTCAAACTTTCTATTGACTGTATAATACAATACTTATGCAGTGACGACATCATTGAAAGAAATCAGTTTGCTGTTTAAATGGGACATTGATTTGATTTTCTGAATACAACTTTTTTTCTTCAAGCATTTTGAATTTGTTTTCTTCTTTTGATAATATGAATGCCATTTAAGTGGTTTACTCTCATCAGCCTTCAAGTGTTTCTTTGAACAGAACAAACACAAGCTGTGATCAATTAATTATCTATTGTGTATGTGGCTTTTTCTTGTCTGCTCATACATCTGCACCTGCACTAATCAGCACATTTCATTGGACCAAGTTAAAAATAACTGAGAAAACATTGTTTTTCAAAACAATTTTATATTCTTTGAATTTACCTGTTTTTATTCTCTTAGCAAAATAAATCTCACCAGTCAGCAATCCTTTCATAGATTATTTAGATGCTTAGGAGATCAGGAAGAATAAATATAATAAAATAGATTATATCATCAATGAAACGTCATGTTCGAAAAATCGTGTAACACCTTTACATTTCGTAAATATTTCTTTATTTTTGAACTTATGACATTGTATTAAAAGCCTTTTCAGTTTTTAGTGATCTTTACTATAAAATGCTCATTTCATGCATATATTGAGAGACTACATATGACTCCACTATATTATTCATGTATATTGAAATGTATCAAAAGTATTTTCAATTTTTTTTTTTTTTTCTAACATTTTAGTAATACACATTTGTCATGGTTTTAGTAGGATTTTAAAAACCATCTTACCCTCTAAAAGGTTGATAAGTCATAAAAAACAAATCTAAAAACTAAAATACACTATCACTGTCTATATCTTTCAGAAAATTGAGCAAAAATCTTGATAAACTGTATGCTGCGTGTGTTTTGGGTGTGGGATTATGATCTATTTAGTGCTGGTTTAAATTTGTTCACAAAGTTTTTTCTTGTATTTGTAGGTAAGCATAATTATCTGTTTGGTATATTTGCATTATTTCAAATTTGCCTTGATTACATTTGTAGATGTATTGTGATACAAAGAGTTTTCTGTTGTTGGGTAATTTGATGTTGCTTTCATGAATGGAAACTCTGTTGTTAGTGCTTGACTGATAACTAAATATGAATTCTTGCATTTTTCATTTATAAAGTTAGGTTAAAGACTAATGAAAGTTCTTTGTTTAGGGTTTTTTTCTACATTTCACACCATTTTTCTGGTATATATTTAAATATAAACTCTTCAATGCCTGAATACCTTTGGCTTTAATGGAAATTACAAATCTGAGATACTGAAATCAAACAAGTAAAAAAAAAATTAAATATCTGAGAAGTGTTCAACAGAAGAAGGAGAGTGCAATACTGAAATCTGAAGTCACACTGGGATAGTGTAAGATGCTTTTCCAAACCTAAGCAGAGTACTAAGAAACAGGAAAAGTTTGTTAGAAATAAAGAAAAGAGTACTAAACTAACTGTTATGCAATATCTATCCTCCTATATCGCAGTGAATGCTGGACAATCTCCTGAAAGATGAAGTAGAGACTTGAAGCAATAGAAATGTGGTTCTACAGAAGGAAGATGATGATACCTGGACTAAATATATCAGTAATTATAAAGTTTTAGAGAAAATGGAAAAAAAAAAGGAAACTTCTGCTTCACATTAGAAAGAGAGAATTTTTCAGGTATGAAACATTGCAAACAAAAAAACAAAATGACATAGTTAAATCCAAATATTCCATTCTAATACAAAAGACACAAACAACATCAAAGAAAATATCTTCTGCCATAGATCATATATTGAAGGTTGTACTCAAAATTCTAGGACAGACAGATCTTGTTGGTATTGTTCAATAAAACTTGTTTGAAATAATTCTTGCTGCTTAAATATACTTAAATCTTTCTCCAACTGATATATATATATATATATATATATATATATATATATATATATAAACACTGAATCCATGCATAAAGCCTTTATTAGTCATTTGGTTACCCATTATAATTATTAATAATGTTCAATTGTAACTTTTATTTCAGATATTGAAACATCACATAAAACTGCTGAGATTCTTGCACTTTTTAACTTTATTTGAAAATGGATTTGAAAACCACTGAAATAGTTGCTGAATGTGAGAAGTGAAAGTGGACTCTGCTACAAACTGGTTTATGAATTTTAAGGGTAGTGACTTGCGATTTGTAATAAAAGCCAGAAGTAAATGACTGCCAGATAACAATTCTTCTCATATATGCCATAACACTTCAAAACATGGGCAATTATGGCTCTCTGCAACTTCCTTTCTTTCAGCAATAATTGCTTTCTTTACTCACCTTCCCATTCTGAAATTTCTAAGACACATAATGCAGAAGGATAGCATGGAGAATGTTCCAGAAGGATTTGGTTTGGTATTCCATGATGACCAACTATAACAGCCATCTTTAGCATTCTGAGTATAACAACCAAGATGAGTATATTAGTCCAAGTAAATCAGTGTATAATTCTACATCACAAGACTTCAGACAAATCTTTCTTAAATAACCTTTTCTTTTTATGCATAAAGATTTTGTACTAAATTCCCAGATATGTCATCATTCCTGATTTATAGAACAAAAATCTTCACTTTCTTCATTTGGTGCACAATATTTTTGTCCTTGTGTGTGAGCCATTCAGAAAATGAAGGGAAAAAAGCTGTCAGAATTGATTGCGAGATGGATAAGAAGAGCTTGCTGAACGTTCAACACTCATTTAAAAAGTGCCAAAGACAGATTGAAGTTGCTGTTCTGTAAGACATGCTCAATAGGAAAGAAATAACATTTTTGGATCGATGCTTCACAACAACTTGTCTTACCAAAGAGGGTTGAACCCACAGAATGGCTACAAGCTGTTATTCATAGAAATTAAAAAAAAAAAAAAAAAACTTAGCACAAGTTGGAAGTGCTGATTTGTGTCTTGTTGGGAATGATGTTAGTGAGGTCCACCAGGTGGCAGGATTGAGGTAGCCATATTAGAACACAGAGTTGTTCCTCTAAAAGCCACCAGGTGGCCATAGGAGCAGCCATTTTCAATTATTATTTCCTTGTCTTTGGATTACATTTACCAACTGGAATTCAGCCACTAACATGTTCGTGTGCATATCTGGAGGAGATTACTAATTCGTTTAAGAGAACATGAGTGTATGGCTTATTGGACAAAAGCAATACAGAAGCATTAAGAAACTCTGGAATTTTAACACCTGAGACTTGAAGCAACAGGGAATAAATTAAACTAATATATGCTGAAAATACTAAAGACAGAGCATGTAAGTATTGGACAAGTTTTTAAAGGGACTAGGAACTACAAAGAAAATGTTATCTGAAAACAAAAGTAGTAATTTCTGGGACAAACAATGAGGAAAGAGTGCTTGGGGAATTTAACAGTCACTAGTCATTTTGAAAGCAAGAGAAGCAGGGTGGAAACTGCCAGCAACCTATATAATTTTGAATGAAAGGATAGTAAAACAATTACAAAGAGTAAAGAGTCAAAAGTTCCTTAGATTAATAAAAGACATGAAGTTGTGGAGAGTCATGATCCCCCAGATCCTAAAAGGATATAGCATACAAAAAATTTAAAATTTCTAATTTTTTTCACCGTTTCACTCCAAGGAAGGCAATAAAGCTACTAAGATACAAGAGGTTACTGAGAGAGAAAGAATCTGAGAAAAACAAATTGATAATGAAAGAACAGGATTTAAGGAGAGAGATGAATATTAATGTTGCATTTAAAGTTTTGAAGATTAAAATTTACAAAAAAATCAAGAAGCTGGAAGAGAGTTTCATAAGAAAGAAGTACAAAAGAAGAAACTCTCAGCATAGAACTTAGTTAGATTTAGCAATTCCAACTGTAAACTGATGAGAACATATTCAACTCATTCAACTGTCCTTCATTATTATTCTTTTATTCAAGGATTTTTTTTAATTTTCGTATCAAAAAGAGTTTTGTTTTGGAATATTGTTTTCTATAGTGCAAAAAAAGTGTTTGAAATTTGCATTTTATTTGGCCTTCAACAAGTTGGTCTCTATTTATAAAACTTTCCTTAACTATAACAAGCCAATTTATGAATGAAATGTTCATTTAAAATTTTTGTTTCATATATTTCAAGTAGTGAATATATGTTACTTTGTGAAGCCTGCTGGTAAAAAATATAGCTGTGTTGTGAAATGACTGATAGAGGTCTGGAATTTCTATCAAACAGTAACCACTTTCTATACATACTGCTATCCATGACTTTTGGTAAACCAGAAAATAATAAAGGAATCTAATGGTGATATTTTTAAGCATAGCTTAGATGTGGCACAGGGCTGAAATATGGTACATCCAGTGAGGATTGAACTCACTACTCAGTTGTAATTGATTTAGTGAGGCAAGCTTACTAACCATTACACCATATCAAGTTCCCTTGATTTTTTTTAAGCATAACTTAAATATGGCACAAGGCCGAAAGTGTGGTGCACTCATTAAGAATCAAACACACTACTCAACTGTAATTGATGTAGTGAGACAAGCTTGCTTAACCATTATACCATATCAAAATTCCTATAGATTACGCCTACTGAACAAACTCTTCCCAATAATATATTTTTTATGGTTAGAACAAAACAGACTGTGTTGTTAAATAATTTGATGCATGTGCATTGTTTGTTTTTGATTATTTCAACTGCTCAGTATAGTAGAGTCAGTTGGGCACCGTCTGTGAGAAAAAGACCACCATGACACAATTCACTCTGCCAGAAATTTGGAAATAGCATGTTGTACTGCTTGACATTCATGCCGGAAATTCAAATATGAACATTTCAAAGTGTTTGGGTGTCAGTCTGGGAACAGTGTAAAGGATTCAGAAAGAGTTGGATAAGTCTTAAGGTAATAAGGTGATTATTAGGTTGGTGCAAAAATAATGACGTAATAATGTCGTTTTTTGACGTTAACGTCAAAAAATGACATTATTACGTCATTATTTTTGTACCAACCTAATATAAAGGTATTTGTAGTGATCACTAGTGATGGTGATGTGATAGCTTCAGACTCAACACAGAGGCCTACATCAAGTGTGCTGAGGAGGTAGTGCTGCGTTGTGTCAAGAGGGTGGCTGCTGGAAGACCCTATGTCTGGCAACAGGACTCTGCACTATGTCACACAAGCAGGGGAACCCAGTCATGGCTGTGAGACAATTTCTCTGACTGCATCACCCCTTACATCTGGTCACCTAACTCTCCAAACTGCAATCCTCTTGTTTTGAGTCCAATTGAGTGAGAAACCAATAAAACTTCTTGTAACACCAAAAATGAACTCAATGCAAGGATTATGGCAACATTCACAAACTTAAACTGTCCAGAAGAGTTGAAAGAGATTCCAAAGTCATCTGGAGGCTGTGCTTCAAGCTAATGGTGATTTTATTAAATAAAGTTATTCTTTAGCATTTCAAGATATTTTTGTCTAATTTTGGTAAATATATCTGTTAAAATAAGATGTCAGTATTATTTTCATTTTTGCATAATTTAGATGACAATTTATCCATCGCATCCTCTTAACAAATGTCATTTAATGTCAACATTTATTTTGCATAACAATTTTTAAAAGTAGACTTCAGTAAATATTTCATCTGTTTATTTTTAATACTAATTTTAAAACACTCTATATCAGCAATGTTTCTGTTGATAAAGTTTTTTTTAATTCATCATGTTTCTATATAGAAAGAAATTATGTCTGCCTTGTCAAAATTTAGTTGTAAGTTAGGAAAAATATCAGCGTGTTTACATTTAAAGAAAACATAAAATGAACATAATTTTGTCTGCTAAATATAATGTGTTTTAGGAAGCAGACTTAAATAATTTTTAAAATTTTGAACTTTTTATAAAATTTTAGGCCTAGCAAAATTACTTAGGATTTTATACCCTACAGCATTTACAGTTACTATTGTTATGACATTTCATATGAGAACAAATTAATTGAGAAAAGCATAAAAAAATTTTATGGAATTTCCTAAATAAATCAAAATAATCTGTTTATGCTGAATCAGTTTTTATTGTTATTAGTAAAATCCTTACAGAATTATTTAATATGTTGGTTTCAATCCAAAGGAATGACTGCAAAAATATACCCCTCACGCCATTTATGGACAAATCATACAGATGCATGCTGGGATTTCTTCCTAACCAGTAAAATGAACCACTTTTCGGTGTCATTTGCCATATTTTTGTCCTTTCTTGTCTTTAAATCAGAATGTTACAGTTACTTAACTGTAACCCCTATGCATGTTAACATCATTCTTACTTTCTAAATATTTTGCCTTATTACAGTTGTTTTATCTAGTTTTCTCATGTTTTCTTCATATTATTTTGTCCTGTTTTTTTCTTTTTGTCGTTATTGTTTATTGGTCACTTTGTCAGTTTTGTTTTTTGGGTAGTTTTGCCGATTAAACTTAATCTTGGCTAATCACAAAAATTTAATTGGATTTAATTGAAAGAGATTTAAATAAAATAAATAATTTTTTCTTACTTAATTAAAGAAAAGAATTATTTCATTAAGTAAAAGTTGTCTGTTGTTGAATTAATTTTTATAATTAACAAAAAATATTGTAAACTTATTTAAATTTGTAAATATAGTCTGTTGAAGTGTAATTATTATTAAAAATATCAAGAGAATTTCTATTATAAGTATTATAATAAAGTTTCTTAAAAGAGGCAAACAAATGCCTTTCCAAATAAATCATTTTAGCTAAATATTGTTTTAAAATTTTTAGAATAACGTACACTTACTTTAGCTCATTAATTAAAAAAGAAAACAAGGTTAATTAAAAAAACAAATTTCCTTCAGCTATTAACTCTGGACTTCTTTTGTTCATGCTTAGAAATTGTCATTCAGTGTAAAAGAAAATGAAAAAAAATCATGAAAGCTCTGAAAGGATCAGATTAAATAAAGGTAAAAGTAATGTGAATAGGTCAATGAAACTGATATAAAGTTTACATGTATCACTTTCTTTTCTCATGTTCAATAGCTACGCTAATGTTGTACAATCAACTTTGTCCTTGTTTCTTTTGAGCATAACTTACTGACATCAGGCTGCTACACCTTACTCTTCATGA
Source organism: Acanthosepion lycidas (assembly GCA_963932145.1). NCBI lineage: Eukaryota > Metazoa > Mollusca > Cephalopoda > Sepiida > Sepiidae > Acanthosepion > Acanthosepion lycidas. The sequence goes on along the minus strand of OZ010585.1, from coordinate 85,795,180 downwards.
TGTCGACAGAAAACTGGCACCATACACTTCCAGAATCTATTGAGCTGCAAAACATTGATTTGACAGGACTTTCAGATCAATATGCACGTCTAGCCAAGAAGCGGCATTTTTCTAATAAACAATCACATTTGGCAATATCTACCCATTATTTTTTTTCTAGGGAACCAACCCATTGATTCTAAGTTATCAAATGACTACAAATGGATTTAGTTTGCTGCTGCCTTGATACTTGAAGATGGCAAAATTTGGTAACAATGGCCAAAATTTAAAGATCCATTTAGATATTGATAAATTTTTCAATGGCAGAAAAATATGCTTATTGTGTGGTTAACATAAAACAAAGTGAATGCTTTCAGGTTATTGATCTAGGGTGATTTTAAATTGTATACTGTCTGTGATAAAAATATTTGATGCAGCGTCAGACTAAATTTTTAAATAGTATACAAAGATAGGCATTTCTCTATGTATATTTGGTATATCAAATGACTTTAAATGAAATCAAGAGACTTCTTTTTATAAAAATATTTCATCTTTTAATTGTAATTTGGTTATAGTTTAGTAATCAAACAATTATCTTGTGCCAATTACTGTATACACTGCGTGCAAAATTATTATCGAGATAACTTTTTTTCTGATATTTCAAAAACTGTCCAATTCACACAAATTTTTCACACAATGTTGGCAACACTGACCTGCGCAACCACTAAAATTTTTGTACTGATCTGCGCAATGTAAACAAACTGGCACCATATTTGTTATCAGCACGGTGATTTGAGCATGCCAAATTATTAGAAAGGTTTAGTAAAATTCCCAGAATTGAGCAAATGAAACGTTTATTAATGTTACGCGTGAATGTTTATGATCAAAAGAAGCTAATAAATAAGATAATCAAACAAATAATAACAGATACAAACAAAGGCACAGTTTTAAACAAATTAGGGAATGTGCTTTCCCTATTTTGAAATTACTTGAAGAAGTCGACGATCCATAGAATTTGTTAATTGTAGGATGCCATCTGCTGTAATGCCGCGAGATATGTCAAGAATTGCTTCCCACAACTCAGCGTTGCTCCTGAATTGTCATCCGTTGGCGTACAGTCTTCGCTTCATGATGCTCCAAAAGTTTTCAATTGGGTTCAAATCTGGAGTATTTGCTGGCCACTTCATTTTTCGAGGTCCATCGAAACCTAACTGTTTCAAATATTCAGTAGTCTTGTGAGCAGCATGTGAGGGAGCATAATAATTTGGCACACTCAAATCACCATGCTGATAACAAATATGGCGCCAGTTTGTTTACATTGCGCAGATCAGTACGAAAATTTCAGTGATTACACAGGTCAGTGTTGCCAACATTGTGTTAAAATTTTGTGTGAATTGATTCGACGGTTTTTGAAATATTAGAAAAAGTTATCTCGATAATAATTTGGCATGCAGTGTAAACTCATGTAGAAGATGACTACATGTATAGTGAGACCATTGAAATTTTTTACCTGATTTTTAACTCCTCCAGAAAAAAATTCAAAATGCATGATTTTAAACCTCTTCAAAAAAATTTCCTATGTAAAGTTTGATCCTCTAATTTTTGCATAAAAAAAAAACATCATAAAAACTTACACTATACTTATGTATATTATTACTTAATCAAATGACATCAGGTCTGAACTTCACATCTACGATGATGACACTAACATTTACTCCTGCCTCATCAAGGCAGATCTTTCTGACAAGGTCAAAATGGCAGCTGATGTACAAAACGACCTCAAGACTGTCATTAACTGAGGCAAAAGATGGCTTGTCAATTTTAACGCCTCCAAAACTAAACTTCTTTCTATTAATCATCTGAGAGACCACTCTCTGCCTTCCATAAGTATGGCTGATGCTATCCTCCAGGAAAGTGACTCATTGCATCTTCTTAAGCTTACATTCTCAGCTGGTATTAAGTTGGAAGACTATATTGAATGGATTGCTAGATCAGCTCCTATGAAAATCAGTTCACTGTGTTGGGTAAGACAATTTTTGCATATCTATAAGTTTACCATTCATCCATGCTTAGAATATTGCTGCCATATATGGTCAGGTACCCCTGCTATTTTCCTGGAACTCTCTGCTAAGATCCAAAGAAGAATCAGCAATATTATTGATACTTATCTGGTGGGTTAGCTTCAGTCACTTGCTCACCACCATAAGGATGCCTGTCTGTGCCTTTTCTTATAAATACCTTCATGGTAATTGTTTGGATAAGCTCTACACTATGGTACCTAGATTGAATGAATTTAAGTACAATACTAGAGTAGCGGTGAGATCTCATCAATTTACAGTTGAGCTAGCTGGGATGCAGCCATAAATTCTATGTTAACAATTTGTTTTCTTGCACTTCTTATTTATGGAACTCCCTTCTGGCTCCATGCTTTCCTGCTAACTTTAATCTGCAAAAATTTAAATGCAATGTTAATTGCTATCTACTGTCCTACTGATTACTCTTTTCTCTTTCTGCTCATTATTAATGTTTCTGTTCCTAATTCTCCCACACCCTGTAACCCTTTGCATCTTAGTGGCTATACTACCTTGCTTGGAGTGGTGCCAATTAAAAATAAAATAGTTATTAAGTAAATAAAACCATATTTTTATTCATAAATATAAATTTTACATAGACTAGTCATTTCTTTTAAAAACCATTTAATATTAGTCTTGTTGAAGCGCTCTTGATTGACTGAAAAAGATCAATAAAAGCATAAATTATTGTTTTAGGATTGGTGAGGAAATAAAACAATAAAAATGGTAGTTCTATTTCAACAGCACTTGAAATTTAGTATATTTTCTGTCATATAAGACACTTTTTTTCTCAAAAAATTACTCTGAAAATCACCTAAACCCACCTTTTTAACACAGTAGTTCCCTGATGGACAGGCTAGAAGTTGAACCTTTTAGGAAACAGTTAACCGTAAGTAATGTTGAATGTTAGTTTTGTAGGCAGTAAAATTATATGCCCCTTCAAAGTGGATGACAGTGGCAAGATAGATATATTGAATTAATTAAATTTTTCAGATATACCATTTTTTGGTTGGTACATGTTACAATCTAAACACTGTGTGTCATATATCTTCATGGTTCTCCACAGTTTCCTATCCTTTGTAGCTCCTAGTAAAGTTTTTTTTTTCTTTTTCCTGTCCCTTCTAATTCCTGTTCTGCCGACCATTTAGACAAGCTCATTAGGCACAAGTCATTCACTGCTTTCATCTGCCTTGCTTTACTTCAGTCTGTCCCATGAGTGTTGGATCTTCTAAGTCCCATTTCCTCATTATGTGCCCTAGAAATGTCAATTATCTCTTTCTCATATTCATGCAAAACAGTGCTTCCTCATTTTCTGCAAAGCTAACTATTGTCAAACTTACCAAAAAGAGTTTCCAAAACTCCAAACAAATCAAATTGCCTCCCAAATTCCCCAGAAAATAGAAAACATGTGGGATATCATTAAGAAATCTTTATGAAAATGAAAAACAATATTCAAATAAAGAGGACCTGCTGAAGCAACTTTTTTAACAAGTTAATTTTTCAATAAAATCAGTGTGTGTGTGGGTTTTTTTTTCCAAGTGTTATTAAAATAAGGTCATTTTAGTGATAGAACCATAAACCAATGAATTTAAGTTGTTAATGCTGGCTTTAGAATATGCTCTAATATCCACTTCATATGGCCTCAAAATTTGCTTGGGGGCATGCAACACCTAACCCCTAGCTGTATGTGTTCATTAAACTCAACAGGATCTGTTTATAGCCTACATTTTGGCAGTTGGATCCTCGAGTTTATTGTTGCTGGTTGCAGAAAGGCACCCATATCTGTTTAAAGCTTCGGGGCCCCCAAAATATAGGTCCAGCACTCCATGCACACACACACACACACATGCACAGATTTATATTAATCTGAGAGAATATATGAATCACTTGTTTTTGAAAAATTCTCCTCCATAGTCGGTCATGTAAATAGTAAATTTTTTGTTTTAGAAATGTAGACACTTGGAATCTGCTGGTAATGTGAGGTTTTCTTTTCCACAAACTTTTATTTTATTTCTGTTTTATGGACAGTTTACTCTGTCTTGTATTTTTCTTTTGTTCTGTATTGCTTTGTTTGAGTTGTAAAGATATTTAGGTATTGGTAGATATGTATACCACTTCATTGATAACACCAAACTTGTCAGACAAGGTATGGCATCAACGTGAATGAAAAAACAGCAAAAAGAATTCTGAATGACATTTTCCTCTAGGAAATTCAGTAAAAATTAATGTAAATGATCTTGAATATTGATATGAATTTATCTATAATAATTTTTTATTCAGAAAATTTTTCAGAAATAAAATATTTCTTATTGCAACTTCTCTCTTTTTGCTAAAACCATTTTTTATTGTGAATTAAATTTAATTTATCTCCAAATGATGAGGCAATCAATTTTCTTTTTTTTTTTTTCTTTTTAAAAATACACACATCTCTCTCTCTGTTCCTAATTGAAATTTATAATCAAATGTTATTTTATTGAATCTTAACATCAGGTGTTAAAAAGGTGGATTTAATCTGACATGAAATTATTTCACTTAGCCACTTTCCATGTAGAATAATCAAGTTTACATAACTATTGAACCATGAAAACTAGATTGTCTAAAATACAATAAGAAAAAAAAATCTTTAACTTTAAAAATAGATGTTTTGTATGTCTGCCTGTTTGTTCATCAGTGGCTGCCAAAATTATCGAAACTTTATACTCAGAATATAGAATATTGAACAAAGGCAACCTCTGTAAAATGAACAGTCTCACTATACAATTTTGGCAAATGAACAACCTTTGTGTCCCTTATCAAGAACTTTGTTTTTTAAAAATTCTTTTATAGTGAGTTTAAGCATTGACACAGCTAATTGACTGTAGAAGAGATATGTAGTATCAGGAGCAGCTGACTTCATCTGTATGCTGTGTTCCCTCAGAACAATGACAATTGTGGCTCTTTATAACTTTCTATCCTTTTTAGTTTTCAATGCAATTTGTCTTTTTACCATCCATATACTACTATTCACTTACACAAGCTTGTTTGGTAGGTTACTTGTTACTTTTGTCTTGTCTTCACTACCCAGTGAGTGTCAAAATCTCCAAGCTCTCTTTTCTCATTATGTGCCCTAGAAATTTGAATTGCCACTTTCTGACTTCATTTTACTTAAAACTTGCTTATTACTCACATGTTTAGTTCATGGTAATCTCATCATCCTTCTGTAGAAGCATATTTCTGTTGCCCCAAGTCTCTTCTTCAACAATGAGGAAACTGCCCAGCATTCACTACTATACAAGAAGATTGATATTATATAAAAGTTTAATACATTTTACTTTGTTTACCTTTAAAAACCCATGCCTTCATCTCTTGCTCAATTCCTTTTCTTTCACCACATGGGTGGGCACCTCAACCTGAATGAAAAATTCTCCGCCATAGTTGGTCATGTAAGTAGTAAATTTTTTTGTTTTAGAAATGTAGACATTTGGAATCTACTGGTAATGAGAGGTTTTCGTTTCTACAAACCTTTATTTTATTTCTGTTTTATGGACAGATTATTCTGTCTTGTATTTTTCTTTTGTTCTGTATTGGTTTGTTGAAAACATAGAGTTGTAAAGATATTTAGGTATTGGTAGATATGTATGCCACTTCATTGATAACACCAAATTTGTCAGGGAAAATTTATGCTATTACTATACTAACCAACAGACAAGTTATGGCCTACAAGCTGACAAAAATAAAGGCATCTACTCTGTTGTTTGACTAATACCACTCAAATATATGAAAACCTTTCTGTCTGAATTTCTGTGATGGGGAGTTATCATCATTTATATGCAGATTATTGTCCTCGTCTTTGTTATTATTGTAATCGTGCAACACCCTCCCTCGCTGAAGTGACCACTTCAATCCAGAGCTAACCTTATCCCATGTTGTGATTTAATTTTGAATCATAAGGCAGCCAAGATCAAATCATCACAGGTATCTTTGTTTTGGGCTGATCCAAGCAGGATGATAATATACAGGAAAAAAATAACACTCAAATAAATTGAATAAAAGTAAATACTGTTTTTATATCAGTCCTCCGTACAATAATTGGTTTATATCAGTGATCACATGAAATTAATTATCACCCCAACCCGCATCTAAATCAGAAGTGATATTATTGTTGACTGGGTAAAATTTGGTTTGCTGTTGTTGGGAAGGTTTGGCACAAGGCTGAAGTTGATGGGTTCTCTTTGGCAGGCAATCACATGGGGTGTATCACAACCGGTGACTGTGACAAACTCTCTGCCATCTCTCTCCTGCCTCTGTCTCCATTTGCATCTCTGGTCTTGTCACCATCTCTCTCCTGCCTCTGTCTCCATTTGCATCTCTGGTCTTGTCACCATCTCTTCTGCCTCTCTCTCTCAGTACATAACACTTTCTTATGTTTTAACAAACCTTTCTTCCTTTTTACCACAGCAATGACAAACAGTATCACATTATCACCTCATTTCCTTCAGTTTGAATTTCTGGGATGAGCAGTTATCATTATTTTTATTGTCCTCATCATCATTGTTTTTATATTCACAATGTTTTGTCCATTGTGCCTTCTGGGGCTTCATGAGGTGCTTGTTGATCAGGATAAACTTTTGTGAATTTTAACTTAATTGATGCGATTTAAACTGGGTCTTTGTGTGTGCATATGTAGGGACATATCATCAATTTCTCCATTCAGAATTTTTTCACAAGACATTAACCTAGTTCTTACTTTGTGAATTTAGTGATGTAGTAATTGTGAAACCATATATACACTAACCAACCCATGGACTGAATTGTCCATGGGTTGGTTAGTGTATATATGGTATCAGAAAAAATGTATCTACTAAGTTAGTCTGTTATAAATATTCAAAAAATAAATTGGAAGTTGATGCCTGCAATTCTGAATACTAGAAACAGCAAAAAATAAGATGGAGGGCATCTTCATAGTGTATCATGGTGAAATTTCTCCCATTCAGGAACAAGTGACAACAAGTCCGATATAATGGTTAACAATGTAAGCTAGACAGTGAAGGAAACAAACACTCGTTGTTTCTTGAAATAACAAAGAGAAAGTTTATTTACAATATAAACAATTACATGTTGACAAAAAAAATAATAGTACTTGAATTGTACTAATAATGGGTTTAAGTACTATGGCATCTTCCCCAGCCATTTAACATCAAACGTGTAATAAAGTGATTTTTATACTTACTTGGGAAGTGAAAAGGATAACTCAGCTTTTTTCATCTCAGCTGTTACATTTTTTTTATAAAAAAGTTTTATAAAACCACTGGTCTTAATCACAAGTTTTAAATTTAATTTAACCCTTTAAAATTTTGGCTTACTCTGCTGGATATTTAAAAAAAAAAGTAAAATTTTGGCTCACAAAACTGCATTCTTTGTAAGGAGAACTTTTACTCCATTTTGTGTTTTTCATTGTTATGGGAACAATGATCACTTTTGTTCGTGCCGGAATGTTCTCATGTTGAGGAATAGGTAAATTGTGACACACTGTGGTGACATCCTTTGGCAAGTTTTCTTTTGGAGATGGTAGGTTACTTTCTTTACGTGAGTGTGGGTTCTATTAGATGGAAATTCTGGATTGTATTCCTTTTTTTTTTCTTTCTTTGAGTGTGTGAGTAAACATAAGATATGTGTAGAGCCTTGGGTTTTGGACATTTGGAGCGTTCATATCTGGCTAGTGATGGAAATTAGTGTAGCATGAAGAAGATTTGATTTTGGCAAGGATGTAACAATACATAGATGACTTTTGGAACAACCTGTATATAATTACCACTGCAGTTAAAACCAGTGATGCTATTTACTAAACTTACTCAGGCTTAAAGACATAATAGACAAGTAGACGCTGAGGTTTGGACTCAATTATTAATGATATTTTATAAGCTTGTCTTAGAATAATAAAATGTGAAAAAGAAAGAGGCTTCATCCATCACAATAGATCTGTAGGAAATTTAGTCATCCAGGTTTTGTTATAAAAATCCAAATATCTGAATTCCAAACAATAATAAAATACAAATAAAGAAAACATGGCCTGATGCCTGTTAAATAAATCATTTGTATTTACAACCAGACATAAGTTGTGACTTACTGGAGTGACAGCAGGCTGGTTAAATCTTTGGAGATGGGAGGTTTTTGATGAGCGTGTGAACTCGGGTCAAGATGTCGTCCAACTGCTAAATGTCCTTTTTGAGGCTACTATTGCCTCCAGTTTTCTTTTGTTTCTTTAGGTGGGAATGGATGCTATTCGGTAGAAATTCTGGATTGTATTGCTTATTTTCTTTCTTTGAGTGTCTGAGTAAATGGAAGATATGTGTGAAGTGTTATACAGTTGATGAAATTTTACTTCAGTCTTGGGTTTCAGAGCATTCACATATGGCCAGTGGTGGAAATTAGTGAATATTGAAGAACATCATTTGCGTTCTTAAGTTAATATTTTGGTTTTGTAGCTCCTTGTAGTGTTGCACAAAACTATTCATTTGGTTGGTGAGCCCAATACAGTTTCTTTCATCTGTTGCAGTTCCATTGTCTGGTTGGCTTTTTTGCTCCAAATTTACTGTGATCCAATGACATGTTACACTTAAAAAGAATAAATTTGCTGAATTAGCATTCCAGCCATCATCACTAAACCAGATATAAATAAGTAGCAGTGTTGATTTCCTAACCTTCTTTTATATATCTTGCATAATATTTTCTTTTATATACTTTTGAGGGGGAATTTTATAATTCAGATTTATATGGTTCAATAGTCTTTTAAAGTCAAGGTATTCTACAACAGAAAAAGGTTGCATGTCATTTGCAATCTTTTCTCCAATACATTTATGAATTTTTGGGCTTTGCTGTCATTTATATCCCAAGTTTTACTTTGATCAATAACTTCATGTAAAGTTTGTTGCTTAAAAGACTTGATGACAAATGTTTTTTCATTTAATCATAGTTGAACAGTTGATAGGCAATGTACTTTTCATCTATGTTTTCCTTTTCTCCCTCCTTTTCCTTTGGAATTTCTGTGCCATGCTTTCTATTTAAGTGTTTCAAAATATTTGTTGTTGTAAAGAAGACAGCGTTTCCTCTTCCAGCTATTTGCATGTCACACAGTTGACATATTACTTTACTTTGGTTATCATCAGAAATCTTTAAAAAAACTTCCAAACTACACTTTTCTGCTTGGCATTGGATACATTTGCCATAATTGAGGGTTGAAAATAATAAACAACAATTAAAACTAAAAATTTTCACTGTTGGATAAAAGACATTTCTAGTTTTCTAATGTGTATAATTTGCAAAGATTCAATTAATGTTTTGCTATTAATTGCAAAATAAAAAAGGGTCTATTTTTTGTCCATCTTATATATTTTAAGTTTTAAATATTATGCAATTGCCTTAAAATTTATATGTAGCATATTTCAATGAATGAAACAAATTTAGGGGGTGACAATTCAATTTCAGCATGCACTTCAAAAATAAAGAGACTCCCTAATATATATATATATATATATATATATATATATAATATTACAACAATAATAAGTAGAAACTAAAAGGTATTATCTGATGTATTGTGGTTTAAATTACAAGGAGGACTTAATTCTGCAGGCCAGTGAATAAAATAAATGCAAATTTTAAATTTGCTTACAGATGTTTAATAAGAATTAAATATGAATTATCACATCAACTTAATAAATAAATTAAATAAACGGTCTTCAACCCTCTCTAAAAAATTTAATCACTAATAAGTTTAAAGTCTTACTGTCTAAAATAAATTTCTCACAACTATATTTAATAATAATTTCTCAAAAGTTGAATCAAGTGTTTTATTTTTGTTAGAAAAAACAATAAAAGTGCAACAACACAATAAAAACATATACTTTGTTCTTCTTTTCTCTCTTTTTTTTTAAAGAGATAAGCAATTTTAGAAAACTTTACAATAGATTTTAAAAAATATTAGGAAGTTGAAACGAAACCTAAATAACACTTCATTCAACTGTTACAAAGCATTAAAATCAAAATAAGATTAAAAATTAAAAACTTCATAAGGATGAGAACAATTGTAAAATGTGTCTTTTTTTTTTTTGCATGGGATCGATTTTTTGCAGTTATCTATTAGAGTGCTAGTCTTAGAAGATGAAATTTTACTCATTTTATTTTAAAAATATTAAAACGAATCATGTTACAAGTGGAAAAAATGTAGCTTAATCACAACAGATAAAATGAGATAAAAATACTCGTTTTTTTTTAACTTATTTCTATACATTTCACCTTATAAAAAATAAAAACATCTTGTTTGGCTCCAAGTAAGGATAAATGAGGAAAAAAGTTCAAAATATTTTAAATGCCATAATAAAGTTTGAAAGTTTTCCATAAAGGAAAGTTCAATTATATTATATACCAAAGAAAACGTGAGTAAAATAAAATTAAGTACAATTTTGGATGGAAATAAAATTTTAAGTTTTTTAATATAAACTTTTGTGTGAAAAAGCTTTTTTTTTTTTTAGAAAACTACAAAGAAATGTTTATTTTTTTTAAGTAAATAAAGATGAAAATCTGTTTCAAAAGCTATATAAAATTTTAAGAAATACTTGAATTTCTTAGAAACAAATATAAGTTTCATAAAAAGAATGTTTATTTTTTAAGTCTCGGTTATTCAAAAGAAGATTTATTTTTTTTGTTTATACGTAAACAAAAATAGACCTTTTCAAACCAGACTAAAAAATGATTTTATGGATTAAGAAGACTATTATAAAAATAAATTATGTGAAAATATTTTCAGTGAAAATATTTTTATAAAACTTACATTGAAAAAAAAGTGTACAAAAAATGATTATAATTTAACTGCCTCGTCACTACAAGAACAATTTTTATGTGAAGAAATCAAATGTGACATTGGCAGGAATTCCACATTTATTTATCTGTAGTGTAGTAATTCCCACCAAAAGAAACATGAACACCTACCACCACCCTTTTATGATACTTTTTGATTAAGTGTTGATCGAAACTCTCTATATGGAATTTTATTTTTAATTTCTACTTAATTGAAAATTTGAATTCAAATTGTTCTCTAGGTTTTTAATTTTTTAAATGTTGACAACACTTATTTTTACTTTTTTTTTAAAATTAAAAAAATAATAATAAAAATTGTCTCAAAAGAGTGCATCGCTGAAGAATGTAAAAATTCATTTTGTGCTTACATAATTTTGCATATAATTATTAAATTAATAATTTATTATATTAAATAGGTGAATTAACAATGTTTAAAAAGAAATTAAAAATAAAAATTTTATTTTGTATTGAAACAGACTTTAAACTAGTGAAATTATAATGGAAAGTTTGAGAACTGAGGAGAAAGTTGCACTTTTTTTTTGTTTTTTTTTTTTACACAAGTAAAATAAATTTACAATACATCATACTTAGGTGTTATTGTGATCTATAGATTTTAGTTTTACTGATAATTTAAAATCAATAAATATTTATATCTTTTTATGATATCATTAGCACCAGGAATGGAAAATTATGTTTTAAAAAAAAATCTAAATCCAAAGAATCATTTTGAAATTATAAATTAGGTTAAAAAATCTCCAGTGCTGATACCCCAAAAAGTTTTATTTCCAAATTCCAACTCTGCTTAATCATCCCATCACTAATCCCTACAATTTTAACTTTTTCTGCTTGATGGTGATTATGAGCGCGAAATGATTCTGTTTAATGGTGTTTCACACTGAATTGTTTGTGACACAGTCTATCGGAGATGGTATTTATCAATCCACCCACGAGGATTGAATGTGGCATAAGGCCTTTTTAATGTGGGTATCTCCGAGCCCGTAGCCCCAGCCAAAAATAAATAAATAACCATCCAAACCCCCCGAGGGGGGCCAGTTCCGTCAACCTGCCTCAACGAAACCCTACCCTTCGGCGGAGCTTCGTCAGGGTTCCTCCCTGCAAGAAGAGAGTTCGACAGACACCCGACCCGGCATCTCACAAAGCACAGATACTACACTTTGATCCTAGCCACCGGGCCGAGCGGGTATGGTATTTAATATTAATCCACCCACGAGGATTAAATGTGGCACAAGGCCGGTTTAATGTGGGTAGCCCGCGAGCCCGTATGCTCGGCCAAAAATATGACCTTTGAACCCGCCTAGACGGGTTCAGGTCCTGTCTACCTCCCTGAACGCAACCTTGCCCTTCGGCAAAGCTTCGTCCGAGTTCCTCTCTGCATTAGAGAGTTCGACAGAAGCCAGCCCGGAAGCTCACAAAGCGCAGACACTACACTTTGATCCTAGTCACCGGGCCGAGCGGGTATGCTTTTTTTAACTTTTTTTAGTCTATATGATAATAACTCATCCAAAAAAAATGCATTCATTGAGTTTTACACATTTTAAAGATAAGTCCCTGGAAAAATAAAATTATCATCATTCCCTTGATAGGGGGTGGTTTCTTGTTTGATAGTGTTTCAAACTGTATCATTCATGATACAATATATATAGGTGATGCCTAGGATAGTTCTGTAGCATTATAACTCTTCACAATTTACCGTCCTCATTTCCGTAAACTTTTTTTAAACAAAATACGGTAATATCTGTATGAATGATCAGTGTCGATAATAGAGTATAGTTTATGCATTATTTTTGTAATTTTTTAACCTTAATGAATCACTTTCATGGAGGATAGCATCACTCATGCTGATGGAAGGCAGAGAGGGGTCTCTTAGATGATTAATTGAGAGAACTTTAGTTTTGGAGGTGTTAAAATTGACAAGCCATCTTTCTAACCCCAGTTAACAAAGGTCTTAAGGTCGTTTTGTAAATCGGCTGCCATTTTGACATCTTTTGACTGATCAGCCTTACTATTGAGGCATAAGTAAATGGTAGCCTCATCAACATAAATGTCAAGTTGTCATTGAGAAGGTTGTTACTGAAGACAGTATATTATTTGTGTTGTGCAGAAAGACTGACTAACCTTCTCTACATTTATCATTGAAACATGGAATTGTTCATCTGCTATAATTCTGCTCATGGAGCAGGAGTAAAATGTGGGTCATAAATGTGTAACGCTTTTCAGTCGTACACTTGTTGCACTGAACTAGTGTATTTCTCAGTCCATGTTCACATGTGATTAAAACCTTCTTCACTTAAACTTTTGTTTCCAATGTTTTCCTTAGTCTTCTTAACCAACGACTATGAATATTATATGAACTTTATAACAATTTTAGTGATATGTTCTCTGCTTTCAACTTGTCTAATAGTGCACAAAATCTGAGACTGATTTTCTCTGATATAATTGATATTTTTGAAGAATTCAGTAGTTGCTGCTTTTATCTTTCTTTAATATTCTGATAATTATCTATGATTTTTTTTTTATCATTGCTGATTAAAGAGAACTTATAACTCTAAACCCTTCAGTGGTAGAAAGAAAATTGCAAAATATAATTTTGTTACTTAACAGATGCTCAGAAAATTAAAAATATAACATGCACTATCTTTTAAATTTTTAATACAGAAAATGTGACACAGATACCCAAAAGCACATTGGAATAGTGAAAGATACCTTCCAAGCACTAAGCAAAGTATTAAAAAATAGGAAAAAAAATAATTAGAAACAAAGAGAGGAGTACACTATTTACATGGTTTGGACTATCATCCTCATCTTTGTTGTCATATTTATCACAACGTTTCGGCTGTTGTACCTTCTTCAGGTGGTTGAAATGTCAAACTGAACCCTTTAATTTGGCTCACTGGGGTATACTGCTCTATTAGGTCGGTGCAAAAATAATGTCGGTTTTTGACGTATTTTTAACATCAAAAACCGACATTATTTTTGCACCAACCTAACAGTTCCATATGCCATGTCTAATGGATGCCAGTTATCAGTTATCTCCTGTTAATTCTCCTCTCCAAGTTCTCCACTGCCTTAACCAGGTATTGAACTCACACTCTTTGGGTCCTGTCACTGGATCTAACTAACACCTTTATCCACTGTGCCATATGTACTTGAGGACATCTGTGTCTGAATTTCTTGGTATTATAAACCTAATGTCTTCATTTTTTTTTGTGAGGAATGTTAAACAGATATAACATAGCCATCTTCCTAGATGGCAGAGCATGCTGGATAATTTCTTTATAGATGAAATAGAAACTCAAAGAAACAGAGATGTGGTTCTACAGAAGGATGCTGAGAATTCCACGGCCAGAACAATGGGGAAGTTTTTAAAGCAAATGAGAGATATACCATATATACTTGCATACCATGCAACTTTTGAATACTTAATTTTGAAGCTTTAAAATTAGCATCATACATAAGATGTAAAATTAGCATATGTACAGCTGGCTCTGACTCTCAACATTGACCAAACTATATATCCATTTACTATAGTCAAATTAACTTAAAAATTAGGTCATCAAAGGTTGCATGATATGCAAGTATATACAGTACTTAAAATCAGAAAGAGAAAGTTGAAATTTCTAGAACACATGATGAGGAAAGAAGGTTTGGAGAATTTGATACTCAAAGGTCATATTGAAGGTAAGAGAGAAAACATCAAGTAACCTACTTAATACGTTTGTGTAAATGGATGAGTAGAAGCAAAGAGGGATGGTGAAAAGTCAGATGTTGCTTAGAGCTGCAAGGGAGAGAAAGTTGTAGAGAGTCATGGCTGGCTACATCTGGAAAAGAGACAGCACATAAAAGAAGAATCCTTAACCAAATAATCAGATGTATGACTTGTTTGCAGTGAATGAGCTTCACTTTCCACGGTCATGATTCTGGATAAATCAGTTTAAGTTCACTTGGAAGACATTTATAAATGCAAAATACACTCATCTGTTTAGCCATATATGTATACAAAGGATAAGAGTAAGGTAATCTATGTAACAGAGTATTGATGGGATGGGCCTCTGGCAGTAGCCATCATGCTTCAGTAGTTCCATAAAAATCATTGCATAACCTTCATCTATACACACCCAGTTGGAACTTTTCTTCAGGCCAATTGTTTGTTCAAGATTAGGAATGTTTATTTACTAGTCCATGGATTCCTAAAAGTTTTGATAACAGAGTTGAAAATGAAATTTTGTCTTGGCTAATCTTCTTCTTCTGCCATGTCCCCTCATGGCTCTCCACAACTTCCTGCCCTTTGTAGCTCTTAATAAACTTTGTTTTTGTTATTTTTTTAAAACCCTGTTCTACTATCCATTTACTCAAGCTCACCAAGTATGTTTATACACTGTTTTTCTCTGTCCCTCTTCCTCTCAATCTGTCCTGTGAGTATCAGATTTTCTAAGCCTTCCTTCCTCATTATGCACCTGTGAAACTTCAATTCTCTTTTCCTGATGTTTTCTTTTTGTTTCCATTTTCTCTAAAACTTTGTCGTTGATCACATGTTTGGTCCATAGTTTCCTCAGTATCCTTTTGTAGAAATACATTTCTGTTGCTTCAAGTCTCTTCATCTTTGAGCAGATTATTCAGTTTTTTATCACTGATTTTAGGGTTAGCTGTTATTGTTAAATGTAATTGGTAATTAAATAGCTGGTTTCCTTTCTTTTCTTTTTGCAATTATTTTTTTAATTAAATTCAAATCCAGTTAATTAGGGAATATCATTGCTTGTTTACACGAAAGCAATTTGATTGATGAATTGATATGAATGGAAAAATTCTATCTCGTGAATTGCCCATCAATCCCTGATTAAATGTTGCTTTTTTTAACAAAGGTTTGATTAGTGATGAAAACCATTTAGAGAATACAGTACTTTAGAGACATGAAATAGCACATAATTTGAAGATCTTTTTGTTTTTGTTATTGTTCTCTCTGCAAAATTAATTTGGGTTTAACTCAAAATCCATGTAACAGAATTCAAATTGAATTTTTTTCTTTTTAAAGTTTTTAAATTGTTTTTTTTTTTTCTCCAGATAGTTTTTCCCATTACTTTATACCAAAGAAAATTGGAATGATCTAAAAATATTTTGGCAAAGACTGTTAGATTTTGCTGTTAAATACAACCATTTTGAACAAGCTTTTTAATTGGATTTATTCTGATTATTTGTATAATGGCCAGGCATTTAATTAATAAATAACAAGCATTCCAATTAGATTTCTTGAAGGAAATTATTCTTAAAGAATTTTCCAAAATGCATCTTGAATTTTTGAATTACCAAATTTGGTTTCTTGCCAGCAAATATCTATAAATAATTTCTAAACTTACAAAATATGATATGCATACAAGTAGTTGTATTGTAGTGGTGATTTGTATTGGTTTAATTTAGGTTTATTTTACTTGAAATTATAGTGATAAAAATATTTATAGGAGTAGACAAGATTTTATAAGTATAGAATTAGTACATTGGTAAACAGGCCTTCTGAATAAAATAAACTGTATTTCACAAGAATTTTTGGTATAAGATTTATGTCTATGTCAATCCTTTTCAGAAGTACTCACTGATAACATCGAATGTATCAGTAAGCCATTTGTTTGCCATCTTAGACAAAGAGCTAGTGTGAAATATTGGTTTCATCTATTGCTTCTTTGAAATATACTGTATTTTCTGGAGTATAATATGAGAAATTTTGTATGAAAATTAAAGGCAAAAAAAGTGGGTTCATTTTATACACAAGTAGACATTTTCAGAAACTTCTACTCTGTTTTAAAAAAGTCTTCTTTAAAACAGAAAGATTGCAAATACACCCAGCATAATAAATAAAAAAAAACACAAAGTAGGCAAGTGCTGATAACAAATGTTTACAATAGGTATTTGATATGTCTTTTGTCTCAAAGACAGAATCACTGAAATTGATAAAAATAATGAACAATGAGAATACATAAGGTTTTAATGACATTACATCAAAGCGCATTTCCTCAAATTAAAAAATAAGTTTTGAAATGGAAATTAGAAGAAACACACTATTGCTAAACAACCGGTTCATTTCTAATCTTTAATATTATGGAAAATTAAATATTTTAATGAAATATATGTACAATATTAAGATTGTAATTGATAATATGGTACATATGGATGGCTGTTCTATAGAGTTGTATTATATTCAAGGATGTAAATTATTACTTGTTTTTAACTTAAAAATCATAGTATATTATACTTGGTAATATGGTACACATGTCCAAGGTTGTTTGAGTTCTCAAATCTTTAAGAGTTGTTAACCTATCCAATATTGTTTTGACATTTAAATCTTTTTGGAAGCTGTAGCAAAAAAGGTGTGGCTGTTTGGAGTACCATTTATACCCTGTCTTTTCAATCACAAACAGTGAGACTAATGCAAAACTCCTCACACAAAGCATGGTCACTTGACTTATTGATGTCTGCTGCCAGTCTGATGTTCTCTCACTCATGCCCATATTACTGAGTGGCTGAGGCTTGAGAATTTGCGTAGGCCACTGATTCATGTCATGAAATCTCAGAGCTCCAAGATCAAGGTGTTCTTAAATTGCAACTTTTCGATCAGACATATTTTCATTCACCTTTTGCACATGAGACATGTACAAGCATGTTTTGTTCCAGGAGGTAAGCTGTTTTCCTTTCTAGACTCATCCTGATCTCATGATCACATAAGTGGTGGTCTCATTTGATGAGTGTTTCTTTCTAAAGTTGGATGAGGTACGTCCTTCTCTTATACGTTTGTGCCCACAGTTTCTCTTTCGTTCTTGCTGCCATTATCGTCATTGTCTTCTGACTCTGCTATTTCTTCTGGTTCTGCAGTTGAATCATCTAATTCTCCTCTGAAAAGCAGTAGCATACCTGAATCACTCTCAGATGATTTACTGTTGTCTTCTGAGGAAATAAATCTGTGACATGGGTAAAGATCTTTGATGTAGCGTGGTATTCCGTTGACAAGGACAGATTGTGGGCTATGGATCCTTGTCACTTTCTTTTTTTGAAAATGTATCATTAATTGAACATTCGGGGCCTTTATCCAGATTGCATCTCCTACTCGGTAGATTCTGGGATCTATATGTTGATGTCGTGGTGCAGCAGCATCGACACCCTTTATTGTGGGCCTGGTAATTGTATATGGTTTAGTTGGTGTTGTGTTATCTTTTGTTATCATGTTATATCAATATAATGCCTCCATGATGGAACATTGTGTTCTAGTGGCAATTTGCTGGATGGTACATTGGCATCTCTCTATGATACGACTCTCTGATAACACATAAGCACACCAGAATCTTAGTCAGATGCCCCATTCTTCGGCAATCCTCATGCACTCTCTTTACAGAATGCCACACCATTGTTGACAAGCAGTTCAGCATGTGACCCTCTCTCACAGAATAGTGACTCTGCCAGATGATGCTGGCAGTTGAGAGGGTCATAGTCTTTCAAGGTCAGATAATGCTGGCCTTCATAATGGGTTATATCCATTCCCACCCTGCTCCAATTGTCTTGCACATGCAACTTTCCAACTAAGGGTCTCATCACCAAAATTGAGTACATCCACTACCTTCCACTTCCTGGAATGACAAAGTGTTCTGCTAGGAAGCAATCATGAACAACCTGTACCCACCAAGACTGCACCCTTTATCCTATTTACGCATACCAGTTATTGCAGGTAGAGCCTCATTCAGATGAGGTTTAGAGAGTAGACTGTTACTGAAGTTTCTTCTCCTGGCTCATTTACAGGACAATTCCAGGAGATATGGTCTATATTGTCACACTTGTAACAGTGTCTTTGGAGTGTCCACCTTTAGATGTGCTGACCTATGCAGTCCTTTGCAAAGTGATTTGGACCATTGCAACAACGCCATGTTAAGGTATCACATGGACACCTGGTAGGAAGGGTTCACATCACAACTGCCAGCCACTGTTTCCTCACCTCATCCTTCACAATTTACTTGAGCCAACAGTTGGTCAATTGAGTTTTCATAACTCCACCAAGACTGTTACTGATTCCCCATGTTGAAGCTGTCGGTGAATTGCTCATATGCCATGAATCCATCCATTGCAAAAGATGTATACAGTGTGAATTTTATTCAGTTAATTTCTACTCTTTTTTCATCTCCCAGCTGCTGGTAGACAGCAAACTTTCCACCTGACAACCTTAGGGAATTATATGTTCATGATGTTTTATACCACACATCTTGCATACAAGTTCCTCTTTTTTGACACATTTGACCATGGATAGTCTGGATGCTTAGCCATCAAAGTCAGGGATTAATATCAAATTTCTCCTCCAACAGTATGTCTAGTGGGAGGCCA
This sequence comes from Acanthosepion lycidas, assembly GCA_963932145.1. Lineage (NCBI taxonomy): Eukaryota > Metazoa > Mollusca > Cephalopoda > Sepiida > Sepiidae > Acanthosepion > Acanthosepion lycidas. The sequence continues at coordinate 85,775,921 of OZ010585.1, read as the reverse complement.
AAATATTTTTTATTGCGAAAAGGTACAGCTGTTTGGAGTACCAGTTGTACCCTGTCTTTTCAATCACAATTGTGAAATAATCACAAAACTCCCTATGCAAAGCACAACCACTTGACTCATGTCTTCCTGCCGTCTTTTCTACAAGTATTTTCAATGATGAGATTTTTTCCTTAGTGTCTCAACTGCTTGTATTTAAGTGTGCTACTAGATTGGCAGCTAACTCTCATCATTTTACTCTTGAATTAGCTAAATGCAACCATCAGTTCTATTCAGATTATTTTTGCACATTTCTTGCTTGTGCAACATCCTTGCTTCCCAGGTTTCTTGCTTCCCTGCCACCTATTCAAAAACTTCAAAAATTTAAATACAATATCAATCATCATCTTGTGTCTTCCGAAACCCTGCTCCTTTATTGTCTGTAGCAAAACTGAAAGGCAGCAGTGTGTGGGTTCTGCTGAATTGACTACACTTTGCCGTTCTAAGAGGCAACGAGTGACATACGTGATATGTAAGCAGAATGGTGGATGCTTACGCAAATGTAGCAACAGTCCCTGGCTAAATGAAGTGTTGGACGAACAAGGAGAAAAAAATGGCCTACCTTAAAATCCGAAACGAGCGCGAACGTGTTTCACCTGCAGAGTGGCAGAAGTTAACAATAAAAGCACGAGCCTCCTTTGTGGGTTTTATTTATGAGTCACAGACATGTAATGTATGCAAATTTTGGCCAGTTAGAACTGATATAAAACAAGCAAACTTGCAGGTGGGGGGGGATCCCTTCTTTTTCTTTTGTTCTTGAGTTGGTCGTACGGTTCGGGTGTGTGTATCATCGGAGACTAAGAAAGACTATAGGAATCTATCTTTCTCTTTATACTTGGGACGGCAGTGTCAAACTTAAAACCAACTCTTTTCCTTCATTCTCATTTCTTCATTTCTCCTCACTGAAGTCTTCTCATTCTCTTTCACACTCAGTAAACTCTTATGTCCTGGTGGCATTATTACCTGTCTTGGGGCCAGTCAGTGTTTCGTTTGAATTCTTTGTTAATAGTAACTGGCAGTACAAACCTTGTAAGAAGAAAAGTGTGTTTGTAATATTTTGAGAACAGTGTATTTGTGTGTTTAGCAATCTTTTTTTTCATAATATCTTGGAGGCTAGTTTTATCACTTTTCAAAGATATGATGCTCAGATGATATGCAAAGCTAAAATGAAAGCTCGCACATTCAAAGCTGGTTTACATCTGAGAAAAATTAATAACTTGAAAGAGAATGTTTTGGTTTGGTCCAAATTTACTATTCTTCATTCGTCCAGAAAATATTACTCTGTCCTCCATTTTTCTCATTTATTGATTATTGCTTTTCATTTTTTTCAGGTAAGAACTTTCTGAAATATAAAAGATTTGCATATGAACATGGAAAACAAAAGGCTTTTTTTAATTTCTTCCTTTGTGCAACAAATTTTGGAAAGTTTAATGTAAGTATACATTATATTTTTTAATCACTTTTTTTTTCAGTCATAAGGAAAATGTAATATGCTTTACACTTTACTCACGGTAATTCATTTTTCCAGAAAGATACATAAAATTGTCAAAATTATATATTTCATTTTGAAATTTTCTTTGGTCTTTCATGATTAATTACAGAATTAGAAAAAAATTGAAATTATACTAAGTGAGCAGCAAACAATATTCAAGATAAGGATGAACCTGTGAAAAGATTGATATTGCTAAATTAAAAATAAGTGAACTTTGTTTTGACAAAAACAAGTATCAGATATTTCAACTGCAAAATTAATAATTGAACAAAAATTTCATTAAACTTTTTAAACAAAATGTTTTTTGTTGGTTTTTTTTTTTTACACTTTTAGTATTGTTATTACATCACAAGTCTTCCTCTACCATATTCTAACTTTTAGATGAAGCAATTTTGTATATAACTATTTTTAGTTGTTATTATTGCAACACTCAGCATTAGTATAATGAAAAAAATTAAGTCTGTTCTTAATTGAGAGTAAAACAACAAGAATAATAGATAAAAAGGGTGTGGCAGAAGAAACAATGGGTTTGTGTTTGGCTATAAGAGACCCGGATATAAGAGAAACCCGGATATAAGAGATATTTTCTCTGGTCCCAAATTAGAGCCATACTTACCGAAACAAAATAGATCAAACCCGGATATAAGAGAAACCCGGATATAAGATACTTCTTCTCCAGTTCCGACAACTCTCTTATATCCGGGTTACGCTGTATTTCCAGTATTTTGTGATAAAAAGCAACAATAATAAGATAGAATAAAGTTATTTATAAAGTAATAATAATAATAAACTTCTGTTTTGGAATTTTTCTTCTCTTTTGGAGGTGGAGCAGATTTTAAATCTGGTCTGACAAAAAAAAAAAATTATATTCTGCAGATTTTAACCAACTTAAAGATAAAAGATCAATTTTATTTTTAAAGACAAAAGATAATCTTTATTTTTTAAAAACTAAACATCATTTCTAAATTTTTTCACATGATATTTGATTTTTAACATGAAAGATAATCTTTAATTTTTAAAAGACTAAAGTTAATCTTTGCTATAAAGATCAAATATAATCTGTTATGAAGAGGAAATATAATCTTTGCTGTAAAGACAAAAGATAATCTTTATTTTTTAAAAACTAAACATCATTTCTAAATTTTTTCACATGATATTTGATTTTTAATATGAAAGATAATCTTTAATTTTTAAAAGACTAAAGTTAATCTTTGCTATAAAGATTAAATATAATCTGTGTTATGAAGAGGAAATATAATCTTTGCTGTAAAGACTAAAGATAATCTTTATTTTTTAAAAACTAAAAATCATTTTTAAATTTTTTCACATGATATTTGATTTTTAACATGAAAGATAATCTTTAATTTTTAAAAGACTAAAGTTAATCTTTGCTATAAAGATTAAATATAATCTGTGTTATGAAGAGGAAATATAATCTTTGCTGTAAAGACAAAAGATAATCTTTATTTTTTAAAAAATAAACATCATTTCTAAATTTTTTCACATGATATTTGATTTTTAACATGAAAGATAATCTTTAATTTTTAAAAGACTAAAGTTAATGTTTGCTATAAAGATTAAATATAATCTGTGTTATGAAAAGGAAATATAATCTTTGCTGTAAAGACTAAAGATAATCTTTATTTTTTTATAAAACCAAAGGTAATCTTTATTTTTAGGACACTGAAGATAATTATATTTTAAAGATAAATATGATCTTTATTTTTCCCAACTGATAAAATGGCATATATTCTTGGTACAAAATGTTTTAATTGTTACTATGAAGAAAATCCTATGATATAACTTTCCTCACACTGGAAGTTCAAAAGGAAAAGAATGAAGAAAGAAAAAACCTGTGCAAATATTAGTATCATTCTCCATCAAATACAAAACAGAAGATAACGACTTTCATTAATTAATTACTCTTCTTTTAGGATGAAATCTTTTCTAACCTTTTTAAAAGTTAATTATTCAATAAGTTTCATATAGTTTAGAATTCTTATAAATTTATCTTGAATGTAAAAACAAAATGAATCACTTCTTTCTGTTGAAGGGAAGTACTTGATAAATTTAGGGTTTTGTGAAGTATCTATCCTGGCGTAATTAGCTGAACTCTGATGCCAAAACTGTTCGTCTGATAAGCAAGTCATCTAATTAGCTTCTCTCTAGGCAATAATTATAACAAAATCTATTTAAGTTTATGTTTTTGGAAGCCTTTAAAATTCATGATGATATATGAGTACAGGGAATTGTGTGCACACACACACATGCACAATATTATATACAGTAAAGTTACTTAACAGTAAAATATCAATTTTTGATGTTGTTTTCAAGACTTCAAAGATTCTTGGAATTATTCATTCTTCAAGGGGTCTGTTGTTTGAACATGTTTATTTCCAATTTTTTTCAGTTTTTTTGTGTCTTTCTTTTTTAATCCATTGTCTACACATACACTATCATGAGTTATACATTTTTTACATGAGCACGTTTATGAATTTTTGCTTTTATTTATATGTTCATTTGTAATTGTTATAATTTTTCTGATTGTAAATTTTTCTTCCAAATTAGAATTTTTTCAATTAAAATTTTTTATATGTATTGCATGTATTTAAGTTTTCAGATTATTAATTAAATTATAATGTTTATTAATTTATTTTATATTATTAATTAAATTTTAATATTTTATGTTGTATTTGTTGCATTATGTTATATCATTATTAAAGTAACAAAGTAAATATTTGTTAATATATTATCATAAATACATTGGAGTCTCTTTGTGAATCGGTTTTAATATTTTATATTATTTGGATTCACTTGGATTATATACCAACAGATTATTATATATATATATATACAATTTATCAAGCAAGAAGATTCGGCCAACTAGATCATAAGAATACTGACAAGCAATAGCTTCATGTCTCGCACCTCTCGCCTGTGGAAATCCCTTCCCTATTCCAGTTTCCCTGAGAGCTATAATCTCCAGCTATTCAAATGTAATGTCAATCGACATCTCCAGTTGCCTTGATCTATTCACTATCCTACTCCTCATCCTTTCTTCTTTTACTCCTATCTGATCTTGCTCCAAATTTTCTGTAACCCCTTGCATCCTAGTGGCTTCTCGCCTTGCTTGGGGTGAAACGCTTAAAAAAAAAAAATAAATAAAATCATATTAGAATATAATAGTTCAAACGTAAAGCAGATATTTTCATATAGTGCTCAATAATAAAAATAGTAATATATTAATATTTTTGAAATATAATATTTATGAAAATATCTCCTTTACTTTTGAACTACTATAACAGAGCATATAAATTACTTTATTTTTTATTTAGTCTCTGTCGGTCGAAATAGCTATTTGAATGGGGTAATTTTGGCTTCCTTTCTATGTAATATATATATATATATATATATATATATATATATATGTGGTAAGATTAGTCGTTTCCATACAGACAACATTCGGCATTCATTGACAGAACAGTTAGCATTACTGCTGGTTGAAATATATATAATTCCCTTCTTAAAGTTTTTTTCCATGGAATAAGATATTACTCTCATAGTATTATTTCCAGTGCATTTCTATAAAACTATGTCTAATTTATTCTCATTTCTTATCTATTCCTTTGGTAAAGTCATTTCCCTCGCATTCCTGTGGTAATGATAAAATTAGCTGTTTGACTATAGAAAACCTTCAACATACATTGACCAAATGTTTAGTGCTACTCTCAGTTGAAATTTATAAAATTATTATTTTAAATCATTTTTTCAGGAAAATAGTTTTCTCAATTTCACTTTTCTGTGGTTTTGTATGAAAGTAGCCCAAACTCAGCCTCTGTTCTAGGTTCAGTTTCATTATCTCCTATACTATATTTCTTATAACTGATTGATATATTGAGGTATTTGAAGTGTTTAAAGTGTATTAATTGCACATTGTGAATTTAAAAGTGATGCTGAAAATCTTTTGTTCTGACTTAGTTTCTAATTTCTGACTAAAGTTCATAATCTTGGGGATAATCCCTTCTTAGTAGGACTTGTGAGTGTGTTTAAATAGGTTTTAATAAATTAAACTGAAAAGGTCTATTTGTTTAATTATTCTATTTTTAAAATAAATTATTAGACATCTGGATAAAAATTGTGGATAAATTCACAAAAGTTCCTAATTTTTTTTAGCCATCTCAGACATTTTCAAGAACTGAATACTAACAATATCACTGACAAAAGTTATGTTAGCTACATCTCTTTATTTTTGTTAGTATTTTTTGTTTTTTAACATTACATTTCAAATTTAAATATATATATATATATATACAGTAGCGTCCAAAACTAAGGGACAAAATTTTGAAACCTAATATTTGTTAGAAATAACATTTTTGAAAAGCTGAAATTTTGACAACTGGTAGTCGTTATCATCCATAATAACATACTAAAATTTGAATCATTTGCAAAGGATAGAAAAAGAATTATAACAATTATTTATTTATTTTCAAATTTGGAACGTCCAAATTATTATGAATGATAACGACTACCAGTTGTCAAAATTTCAGCTTTTCACAGTTGTTATTTCTAACAAATATTAGGTTTGAAAATTTTGTTCCTTAGTTTTGGACGCTACTGTATATATATATATATATATATATATATATATATATTGTATAAATGACATTACATGTATAATTATTTACTGATACCCACAACAATGCAAAACATAAAACAAATATTAGTAGATAATACCAAAATGCTTTTCACCACTCACTGCAAGGAAAGAGTTAAAATAATTAAATCTATTATTATTATTATTATATTACACAACAGAAACAATTGCCTTTAATAAAGAATGTTTCACAACAAATGACAATATTTTAAAACATGCATAAAATATTTATAATGCACATAAAATAGTTCTATATTTTTGTTACTGTCCAGCTTTTCCAAACCATTCTACACATTCTCATTAACAGGAAACACGCATATTAGAATTTGAAATGTAGTGTTTGCAAAAATGTTAGGATGTAGTCAAATCTCTACCATAATGACCAAGATGGTCAAAAGTGCTCAAACATAAACAGAACAAAAACTTTACACCGTCTATCCACAATTTTGATTTGGACCTGCAAGAACTTATTTGAAAACTAGTAAAAAACAGGAAAGGTAAATGTAACAGACCTTTTCTAGACATTATATACACATGTATAAAAGTGAAATTCTCTTTTGTCCTGAAGTACTAAATAATTCTAAGAAACAATGCAAACACTTCTTCAATTAAAAGAGACTGATAAAAATCAATTCAAAGTAGAAACATCAGTCAATAAGATACATGTTCTTTTTTTTTTAATGCATCAACTTTTGAATAAAAATAAACATTTGATGAAAATAGGAAATTTTCACTGTTTTGATTTTTTTTAATGTTTTCAAGTGTATAATCTTGAAAATGTATTTTTTTAACCAGAAGGAAAACAAAAACCTTTATAAGGCAAAATGTCTTTTTTGTATAGAAAGGCAAGTGACATTTTATCAAGAATCTTCATTAGATTTTACCTGTTTACTAAAAGTAAAAGATAATTAAATTTTTGTTTATATAAATTAGTTGCCGGACAGTTTAAAATGACTTTATTATTTTTTAATTGCTTAAAGACATAAAAACTATATGCTAAATAAATTAAAATAACCATTTTTATTAGTTGTTTAATCTTGTTTATAATGATGAAATTTGTGAAATCAAAATATATCAGTATAATCTATAAGTAATTTGTAAATATCTTGAAAAAGAAACTCTTCTTATCATAAAACAAAGGACAATCTAACAAATGAAACATTATTTCTAATAATCTAATCAGTTAATTCCTATTTATTTTTCTTATAATAGAATTTTGAAGAACCACTCATAAGTACATTGATTGCTAATGATGAATTTTGGCTTTAACAGTAATCAGTGTTTAGAATTCATGTAATTTGTTAATCCCTGTTTATATTACTAATAGCTATTATTTTTATTTCATATAAGATAAAACTTTGTCAACTACTATTATTGTGCCGAGAGATTGTGGAATAAAGAATAAGTTTAAAGGTTAGATTTGATCTTCTGTAAAGCCACTGGGTTCTCATAGCTCAATTTGTAAGAGCAACTAGTGTGCTTGAACAGATTTCCCTCATGTAAAAGCGATTTGAATTTGAGAACTTATCCTTGATTTCTTATTTGAGTTGTTTGTACGCAGCCATAGTTAACTAAGTTGTGATTAAAAAACAAGATGAAGATAAATATGTATTAAAATGAATCTTATTTACATTATTTATATTCAGACAATTGTTCTCATCTCTATTATCGGAATGTTTCACCTGCTGTGCCCTCTGGCCTTTCACAGTGTATACTGATCTGGGTAACCTACAGGGAATTCTGAACTGAACCCTTTATTTAATCTACGGGGTGTAGCTTGTTCTCATTCCACTGCTCATGTCCAGGGATATCGTCTTGTTCTTATTTTATTTAGTACTGTTCAGTTATTGCTCGACTGTTTCCACTGAGTGCAAGTACACACTGTCCGATCCAGGAATTGAACTCTAAACCACTATATTACCAAATTCACAAACACATGCTTTTACACACTAGGCCAGGTAAATATACACCTGAGGAAGGCTTGAAGACACAATGACTGAAATGTTGTCATAACAACAACAACAGAGAAAAGGACAATAGTCTGAAAATAAATAATTTAAATAATCATAAATACTCATTCCAGAAATTCAGACAGAAATTAATACATATTATCAGATTTTTTCAGATTTATACTTATCTGATGAAAGCCAGAGAGCACAACAGCCGAGATGATGTGATAACAACAACAAAGATAAGGAGAATATTCTGAATATAAATAGTGTAAATAATAATAACTCCTCATCCTAAAATTTTAGACAAAAATTAGCATGTATTCAAAGAAATACTAAAAGGAAGTCTAAAATGCAAAGGAAAGACAAGAAAAACAAAGTGTAAAGAGAAACCGTGTTTTAGTGCTGCCAAGGTCAAAATATTTTGATCTCTCTCATGTGTATGTGACAAAAGAAAACAAGCTGTTAGAAGTCAGCCCTACTTAGATGCTTTGTGACAAAATCTTGTTATTCACTGCTTTCCTCTACCCTTATTGCCTTGAATATGCCCTATGAGTGTCAACTTCTTCAAGCCTTCTTTCCTCGTTGTGTGTTCCAGTGTGTACTTTTTGCTTTCATTTTCCTTAAAACTTCCTCATTTGTCACATGGAATTCTCATCCCAGAAATTCAGACAAAATAAATTTGGTATTCCTCAAAATAATAGACAATTGATCTCAAATAACTAGAATCCATTATTATTTCTACAAGCAATGAATGTTGATTTCAGTGTGTCATTTTTCTGTTAGGGAAAAATGGATTCTGTTTAATTCTTATTTTCATGAGTTGTTTATTTATTCTATTGTTTGATTGTAGCCAATCTCTATCATGCTGATTGATTCTCTTAGCCATTACTCTTAGGTGTCTCAGACAAGGACAACTCTTGATAATTGATGGAATCGAAAGCAGAATATTTCTCAATAAAGCAATAAATGTAAGGTGGTCTTATTAAAGGTAGGGATTGGAAAATCATTTAAAGCATCAGAAAGTGTGAAATTAATAAATGGAGTGGATTTAGTATGCTTTGGGGTGGACGTTGCAAAATGTCCTCAACAAAATAAGCGTTTCACCTCATCTATTTAGTTGTTGGGGTTGGAAAATTTCCTCAAATCATCTATTTAAGGGTGCGGGTTAGAAAATTTTCTTAATAAAAATAAGTGTTCCCCACTTCATTAATTTAGGGGTAGGGTTAGAAAAACTTCCCCAATAAAAATAAAGACATCAGTTACACTGTTGACAAAAACAGAAATCTCTACTCAAGCATATATATCCTGAAAATATAACATTTACAGTAATAAGAAATAATGTTGAATTATAAAAAAAATCAATTCCTTTTATATATATATATATATATATATATATATATATATATATATATATATATATATATATATTTGGAAGTAAATGTTCATTTAGACAAGTTTTTTTAAAGATAAATAATGCTTTGTATCTATTTTGAACTTTTTTATTAATTAATCCATCAATTAGAAATAACAATTACTTTTCTGGAAATTATGTTTGGATTTATGCTTTTGTTATCATTTGCACTTCATGTTTTATCTGGGGAAAATGTTTCATGGAAATATGGTAATGGATCACTCATGTGTCAATGATGTAGCCAATCCAGAAATGTGTCAGGAATGTTTTTTGAAGATTTTGAGCTCAGTGTTACTGAATTCAGTGAAAAAAACACAAAACTTGGTGAATACCAGAAACTTCTGTAGAAAATTTAGAGGTGAATCCCTTAATTGATTTAAATAAAAGCTGATCTAGGTAAGGAAATTTGCTAGTAACCATGTTGCAGGATAATATCTGTCTTTCTATTTCTAAGGTAATGCCGCAAACCATCAGAGAACTGAAATGACTATTAACTGGTAGATAGAGCCTCAACTGCCAGGCCACCAATATCCATCTCTGACTTTGTAAGAAATTTAACACTGGTATATATGCAAACATTACTGTAAATATACACTCAATTTTAGATATTGACATTAATATTGTGTTGTTATGTGTTTTAAATGCATGAAGAATTTCTGCTTTTCTTATATATTTATGTATAAATAAGCAAATACAGAAAGTGTAAAGAGTGAAAATAATTTTCAAAATAGGCTGTCAAACAATATTTGATTAATGAAGAAGAAATTGGAATTAATTTTATTAGCCTTTCATTTCCTTGATTTGCATTTAATTATGCAATGAAAACAGAATTTGAACATGGTTATAATTTTTATTTTCAGATCAAATAAAAAAGCATTAGTTAGCACTTTGTATTTAAAGCTTCCAGACAATTAGTACCTGTCTAATCAAATTATATTATCTCAAGCTTGATCAACATTATCATCTTGTCATTAACAACTAAAATTATCTCACCTTTTTTCAGTTTTTTATCATTATTATTAGTTTCACTAAGTGTTAATAATTTTACTGTTTTTCACATAAACAATGACAAATTTCACGCGACTGTTATGCCTTGCCAATACCTCATAAATAATGAACTATTCTGTTTTGATTGCGCGTTGATTTCAGTGAGAAAATGAAAGAAAGTGTGTGTGTATAATCTGTGTATAAGTTTAGATTGTCTTCTTCAGTTTAACTTGAGATTTATTGCTTGAAAATACAGCAATTGTGGCAAATGATTTTCTAAGCGTAGCTTAGATGTGGTGCAAGGCTGAAAGTGTGGAGCACCCAGTGAGGATTGAACTCACTTTTCAGTCTTAATTTATCTAGCTTGCTAACTATTGAACCACATCAAAGTGCTCCTACTTCAGTTTGAATCTGTGCTAAAATAAGTTAATAAATATGCTATTATAATTGTGCTTGTGACAGTTGCAACCTGCCCATACCTTGTAAATAATGGACTATTCTGCTTTGATCTCATGGAAAGAGGGGAAAAGACACTACTTGGTTTCAGTGAGACAATAAAAGAAAGAAACAAAGATAGATACATACATACATACATACATATATATATATCGAGAGAGAGAGACAATTAGATAAATCTGATAAGAACAAATACTATGCTTTGATCTTAGCCAAAAGGTGAAAGTGGCTGGGATAAATGTGCCATTTTTCAGATGCAAAGTATTGAATGACAGAAACCGAGTAAGGCAATTGCCAAAAATCCAGAAACCATAAATAAAGTAACACCTGCTGAATTATTTTAAAATTATTATTAAGAGAAATTTTTGTATGCTAATTATTTTAAAATTATTATTAAGAGAGATTTTTGTATGACAGGCTAATTCTTGTAAAAAAAGTTTTGTTTTTCTGAAAATTATTTTTTTTGTTTTAAATATTTGGTTTTACTTGGAATTTTGAAGGAAATAGATACTCCAAATTCAAAGAGTGTGATTTGACAATTTGAGTGACTAAATTATAGCTTCTCTTTCCTTCTCTTTTACAAGAAATTTTTCAAAGCATTCCTTAAATAAAAGAACAGCTTGTTAGGAATTAGTTGTTAGAAGTTTAGTGTGGCTGAAGGCTAATCTACAAAATGGTGTGAATATTTTGAAATTCCCATTGATTAAAATAATTTTTCCTCTAGTTTCTGACATATTTGCTATCATCTAATTAGTCAAGTAAACACCTCTGTAAGTAGGAAAGTAGACATTCTTTAATTTAAACTAAGAATTTCATACATCCGTTTCGATTATTATTGCTTTCATCATTGGCTTTATGCCAAATTTCTGTATTGATATTTTTTTAGATAGTATCTCATTAGTCAATTCAGGAAGCCTAGCTTTGATGCACACGTGTCTTGCAAGTTCGATTTTTGACAACAGTTGTTATAATATCCAAGATAATTTTAGTTTCCAATCATAGCAAACATGATTTGTTTGGTGCTATACAATCTTCTGAAAAAGATTTTCAGTTGTATCCCCACATTTGCTAAGAATTTAACCTTTGATTAAAGAAAGAAAAAAATATCTCCATTTTTCATTTTTCTCTTTTAAATTTTTATGGTGCCAGTGTGTAGTAATGGAGTGTGTCTTAGACTGAGGAATTGGAGAGCCGAGTTTGAACTTAGGAAAGCTATGAATCCATCTCTTCTCTCCCTCAGTCATGGGTAAATAAGAGGACAGACTATAGTCTTTGTTTTCACAACTAGTCTATGAGAATGATCTCTGAATTCAAAACCAGAGTGGTTGGCAACTAAACTGGCTCCCCTGCCAGATTCTGGTGGGTAAGTAGAACCCCAGCAGTGCACAAAATAAGAGCTTTTAAAGGGAGGATGAATTACTCATATTCGAGAGACATCAACCCCAATTATGGAGTAAATAGCCTCACCAAGCTGCAATTGGTCAAACATGTTAAGTACGGCTACACCACTGAAGACATGGTAAATCAGGAAGGGGTTTCTCCAATGAGAGTGAGAGTATTTACCAAACTGTCTTATTAAAATAATTCCCTTGAATAACGACAAAAGGTACCTGGATCTGTTACTTTCTGAGAAAGATAAAAATTGAGATAATTATCATTTACATATATGGAAGGCAGTGTATGGAAGTCCTGCAAAAACACCAAGGCACTTGGCCTAGTGATGTTTTCATAGCATGTGATATTAGTCACAGTTTTCTGGGAAAGTCAATTCTGTTTTCATCTGGTTGATATACTGGTCCCACTCAGTGGTGGTTGATTACATACAAAATGGAATGAATATTATATTTATTTCTGGGCCTCTATAACATATTGAATCAAGATGAAATTTTATCTTCCAAAAAGTGGATGGGATACTGTCACTAACAGACTTTCTCAATGAAAATGGACCCTGCTTCATATTGATGTTAGCCTTTTATTCTGGTAATAAACCATGAAAACTAGAAACAGATAACAAATATATCTCCTAAAAGGATTGATTTGATTATCATATTTAATGACATATCAACTCCGTCATGAGTCATTTAATGCTGAAATTTAATTTTCTTGGCAGCTTTGAAGGCATTTTTGATTTTGAAGGCATTAAAGACAGAGTGAAGCCACATCACATTGGTGAGAAAGTGAGTGACTGAAATTGAGATGCCAAGCCAGGATTGATTACATTACAGATCCCTCTTTGGATTTTGTGAAGACCCTCAAGATGAGTAGCAGGAGCACCAGACCAGATATGGCAACAGTATTCAATATATAGACAAATGGTAGATTTGTAAATGTGCAAGATGGACTCTGACGAGAAAAAACCTTCAGGCAGGACACAGTGACCCAACTTTTCTTGCCGTAGCTATTGATTCAATGTATTTGTTCACTTCAAGTCAGTTGAGGACATGGGGCCAAGAAGGCACCATGTGTGTATTATCAGCCATATCATGGTTCAATGAGAGCAGTTTTGTTTTGGAGGAATTAAAGTTTACAAAAATGCTGTTTATTACCTTGGTAACACTTCCTGAGTTTGGGGTTATTCCAGCCTTTGATGAAACCATGGATTGTTTGCCCTTAGCCATGTGTGCTGCTAAGGACAACAAAGAATCAATCCTGGTCTGTATCTGCCAGGACATGAAGAGTTTACTTGGAGAGAATCCTCTGGTACTGCATCAAGAACTCTTGAAGAGCTCATTTCAGGGTCTTGGTGCTTGCTTGTAAGTTGGCACCAAATGTTCTACTGCCCCGTTGGTAGTGGGATGGTATGGTGCTCCTGTCAGGTGTGTGTCCTCACATTCTTTGCACCAGTTCGGAAATTCTTCAGAAAGGAAAGTCAATCCATAACCAGCATGTGAGAGGATTTGAAGTGAGCAAAATCCTCCTCCAGCAGATCTAGAGTGGCTCTTGTGGATGTGGATGATGTTGGTTGAATACATGGATAACATGGGAAAGCATCAGTGATCACCAACCAGTTTGTACCCATGAAATTGATGGCATGATCTCTGTATAAGAAGCTCCATGGCTTCTATGGCAATATCCATGGGGAACTACAGGCTTGGATGTCTTATTTTGATGTTTGACACGTGAGTGATATCATCGACTAGCCATCTCAATATTTGCATCAATACCGTGCCAGCAGACAACAGTTCTTGCCCATTGCTTCATACATTCTATGCCAAAATATCCAATATACAGTAGATCTAGGATATTGGGTTGTAGACTCTATGGAATCACAACTCTTGATCCATAAATGTGGCATCCGTGGTAGATACTGAGTGAATCTGACAATTTTTGGAATTTTTTGACTTCATCATTTGTCCCAGTGTGCTTCAGTGGCCATCCTTTGCAAACATAGTGCATCACTGTAGTTATCACTGGGTCTTTTTCAAACTCTAGACAGAGGATGTTGGCATTTACAGGCTTGACTTGAAGACTGAGATGGTGCACACAATGTCCATGTCTTCTTGATTTTCCTCCTTTTCAAAGTCATTGTTGTATCCAGACAGCAAGTGACTAAGGGCATCTGCATTGCCATGCTATGCTGTTTTTCAGTACTCAATTGTGTAGTCAAACTAGCTTAGCTACAAGTCTCATCAAGCTAGTCAATTGGCCGCGAGTAGTGTTGTCCTGTTTTTAGGGCTGAACTGTGCCGTCAGTAGCTTATGATCAGCAACCAGTATGAACAGATGTTCATACAGATACTGGTAGAATTTCTGCGAGCCAATAATAATGGCTAGGGCTTATTGTGGATTTGGCTGTAGTTTCTTTCTGCAAGTGTGAGAGTATTGGACATGTTGGCAATCGAGTACTTGCTTCCATCTGGATAGCCATGCAACAGGACTACTCCAATTCCACAAGTCAGTCCAAGAAGCTTGTTTGAATTAGCAGCACAGAAAAGTCACAGAAAGTTTCAGAAGATCGATTCAATTTCAAACTTCTGAAAAGGATTCCTGTCCAAATTCCCATCTTCTTCAGCTGTTATCCCACCATTTGCTGCTTTTGATTCAACATCAAAGCTATGCCTGATCAGCACAAAGCACAGGTTTTCTTGATGAATCAAACTACTACCATCTGTAGACAACTGGCATATTTGACAAATCAACAGAATCCACCCGAGAATATTAATGAGTTGATGATGGAAGAAATCATCAACTTTATTAAAGAACAGGTTGACCTGAAATGTTTCATTGTGTGAGAATGTTTCAAGTTCTGGAGTGACATGTAAGGAAAGCCAGGTAAAATTCTCCAGGAGCTGGCAGCATGTATACATCAAGACATTGTGACTTTCTTTTGATCACTGACCCACAAGGTGAACTTCTTATACAGAGATTCATATGTTCTGTAAACAATGAAGCTATCTTGAATGATCCTTTTCAAGATCAAGGACAGAGAGCTGGACTTTGCCTGTGCATTCTAGGTATATATGTATATAAAATGAAACATAAAGCATAAAATATAAAATAAAGTAAGGGCTCAATGCCAAAATATAATATTATTAATACCAAAATCTGATACTCATTGTTTCATATAGCAACAATCATCAGTTCTGTCTGATGATTGTTGCTATATGAAATTCCGAGGAGTGGATTTTGGTACCAATACACACACACACATGATCAGTAAGGTGGCTACTGAATATGAAATAGGATGCATCTAACATGTACAACTGAAATGAGAAAAGAGGATCATCTGGTTTTAATCATTGTAGCAATTGTAAAAACAATGGTTTTTCAAATACTAGGATAACTTATCCTTCACAACAATTCAGAAGATAATTTTAACTGTTCCATCAATCATTATGTAAATAAATCACTTTCAAGACTTAAGTCATCTTCATAGACCTGTCAGGGTGAACAGTGATTCATTGTTTCCTATATAACATTTCTACATACAAAATATTAAATACGTAAAAATAGTCTGGATCAATAATAAATTAGCTGCCACCATATATACATACATACACGTGCACACACACACACACACACACACATATATATACAGGAATATTTGCCTTAAAAAATACAACACCTTGATGATGACATTGTGCTAATGTTGAAAGTACTTTGAATAAATGAATATGTATCAACACAGTAATTTTCTCTCTTCCTTTAATAATCATACCAAGAAGCTTGTCTGTGAATATGAAAGCATGCAATTGAAAATAGACAAAACTTGTCAAAATTATTCAATGAAATATACACACACACACACACACAAGTTATCATGACTGAGAGTTTGAGTGTTAGCAATGTTCAAAGTGATAAGCATATCAGATTATGTGCTCTCTCTCCTAGAAACTGTAACCAAAATAGTTGCAGCATAAACCACAGGTGGTCTCTATGGGTGTTGCAGAAATACAAATGTACCTGTGCAGGTTTCTGTGGTAGGAATTGGCTAACTGCCTCAGTAGACGGGTGTACTTGGAAAATGAGATTAGCTGGCCATAATATTTATATATACTTAATTCAAAATGACAACATAAATATTTCTATCTTTTCCGGGAGTGTCAGTGAAAAATGCTTTTCTTTTAACTTAGCTTTGCTCTTTTGCTTGACTTTTCAGAGTTGGCTTTCGATTGAAAAATGTTGCTTTCTTCAAGCCTGAAGCTATTCTTTTTCCCATCTTTTCTGCTGATATATTTCTACAAGAATCCATTATTTATAAAGCCAGAAATTGTGCACATCTTATGATCTGCCAAACGACTGGACCCTGGGGGCTGGAAATTAGTCTTTAAGGGCAACTTGACTTGAGGTTGATTATGATATCAGTAGCACTAAGGTCACTAGAGATAGCCATAGATCAATTTAGTGTCAAAACAGCTATTTATGGTGGAATTCCTAGAAGGCATATCTTTTTATATTACTTAATATAAACCAGAAGCACCCTTAATTTAAGCGTCTATGTAAACATTTATGGCTGATGGTCAAGCAGTCAGCAGCATGGCTAAGGAAAGGAGGGACAACACTCAAAATCTGACTCAACAATTTTTATTTACTTTGCTCTAATGACCTTGGAAAAGACATGAATAGGTTTAAATGATGTAAGAAACACTGAAAAAATTTTGATTTATTTTACAAGTAGTAATTATAGAAATTAATAAAATATTCTGAAAAAAAAAACAAATTTTGTTTTCACAGAATTTTTTTTTAAATTGTAAAGATAGAATTTCACTTTTTTCTTTTTTAAACATTTTGCCCCAAACAAGGCAATAATGCCACTAAGTCACAAGAGGCTACTGAAAGTAAAAGAGAAGAAAAAGACTTTAGAGGGAACTGGAAACCCAATAATTGCATAAATTTCATGGTTTAGGCAGTGACATTGAAGTAGAATTTAGAAGGAAGCAGAAATCCAGTCCTAAGCAGAAAACAAGGGATAAACTACTACTCCTGTTCAAAAGACCAGTGAGGAGTTTGAAAAGGATGATAGGTGAACCTATCTAATTTATGTTCTAAATTTCTTTGATTCTGTCCTTTGACATAGCTTCATTTGGGTTCCTCTCTGCCCAAAGGCAAAGAGTTCAACAAGTCCACCTGAAATAGCAGATCTGGACTATTTTATTGACTAAGAAAAATATCCCAGCTTGCATTTGTGAACTTCTGCCTTTAAATGGGGGAGGGTAAAATGTTTTTGTGAATTTTGATAAATGTAAAATAAAACATTTCTTTATTGTTTAGAAACAACAACAACTCTGATAGAATCAGTATTTTCAACCATTTGAAGATTGTTGGCATCATTTTAAAGAAATATACAGAAAATAAAATAAACTTGTGGTTTGTATTCATTTTAGATATTTAGAAAGTCAAGCAAGGCCAGATACTTCTTCACTTCCTTGCATTTCATCCTTGGCATTTCTTATAAAACAACGTGTAAACTTTAGTAGAGTTTGTAAATTTGTAAACACTAGTTGATAACCGAACCAAAAGAAAGTTGAAATGTTGAAAATAGATTTAAGTTGTATGAAAAAAAGCTGTTAACATGAGAAAGTTTGCTTAGTCTGTGCATTGACAATTTGTAATAATCTGACTGGCTATTGAGAAATTGAACTATCTTCTTCTATGTGCTATATCTCTTTAGGATATGGGTGACCATGGCTCTCCACGATTTCCTGTCCTGTGTAGCTCTGAGTAAAATTTGTCTCTTTACTTTCTCTCCAAATCCCTGTCCTGCCAACCATTTACACAAGCTTTTTAGATAGGTTATGCACTGCTTTCCTCTATCCTTCTTACCTTTAATATATCTTATGCCTATATAGGGGTCAATTTTATTTCCATTTTCTCGAAAACTTTGTCGTTGCTTATAAGTTCCATCCCTAGTATTCTCAGCATTCTTTGGTAGAACCACATTTCTGTTGTCCCAAGTCTTTTCTTTATCTGTGATAAGATTGTCTAGCATTCATTGTCTTTTAAGATAAATTATATTATATAAGAGTTTGGTATTCTTTTTCTTTGTTTATAACAAAAATTTCCGTTTCTTAATACTTAGTCAAAGGCACCTTCCAAAACCTCTCCCAAAGTGCATTCAAAGTTTAATGTTGCATTTTACATGCTCTGTTAAAACACTTCTTAGAGATTTAAAATTTTGTCCTCGTTCAATTTTGGTGTCTCCAATGTGTAATTCCTATTTTGAGCTGTTCCATTTTGCTTACAACCATATATTCTTTCTTCTTAAAATTACTATTTAGTCCTTGCTTTCTTTAACTACATTTCATAGGTGTTTCTGTAGTTTGCTTTCTTTATCTGCTATCAACACTGTCATCTGCACATCTAATGTTGTTAAAATTGTTATTGCAATTATTATGAATAATTAATCATTATTATGAATCCTGGTAGAACATCTGATTCTCCCAAGATTGCTTGACTGACTGCTAAGTGCAGCCCTCTGTTAAAATTGTCCTTTACAAGCAAATACCTTTTGTATTTCTACCTGTTGTTTAATATAAATAAAAAGAGATTTTTCTTTGCATTAATTTTTAAATGAGCCATAAAATCTCAATCTTAACATCTCCAAGACAAGGTTCAATCATTATCTATTCTCCTTATCCTCATAATGTACTCTTTCTTCTACCTTCTCTTATATTCATATCACATACTTCATTCAGTAACACTGACCCTTGTATTAAGTGAACTTAATTTAAAAAAAAAAATTATTTGTAGCATTTGTGAAAATTTCACACAGCCAATTGTGAGAACAACAAAAACAGGAAACTGTGAAGAGCCATGATTGTTTCTATTCTGAAGGGATATGGTACACAGAGAGAGAGAGAGATAGAAAGAAACCTAGTCTGATACCTGATATGGATGACTTATTGAGAGAAACTGCTCACCTGCTTACCAATAAATGGTTGAAGAAATGTTGTACAAAGATAATATCAGCTACTCTACTCTTGTTGTAGTTTGAACTGTGCTTGTTGACTCCATTCTTCCTATGTTTTACCTTTAAGCCAATCACATTCTTGATATAAAAAAGATAAAATCTTCATTTCTGTTGATTTTTTTTATATCACTAAATTCTTCTGGCCAATCTTTCATAAATTTGTGTAAGGTTAAATTTTATCTGTGTCTTCACCTTACATTAGTTAATGTTATTAAACAATATCAGTTCATATATATATATATATATATATTTATATATATATATTCTTAACAGATGGCATTGTTGTATGAATCAATCTCTTCTACTCCCAGCTAAGGGTTAATTAGCAGAACTTGTTTCAGTAATTCATTATTATCTCCAAAAAATTCTTACAATTTAAAAATATTTTTCTGGTTTTAGATAACATCCAAAAGGATGATAAGCTGTAAAAAAAACAAACAAACAAACAAATAAATAAATGAATGAATGAATTAATCAAAGACCTCTCTACTACATTCCATAAATGTTTGGATGAGCTCATCTTGATCAAACATGGTGGTTCCCACCAATGGAAGTCTTCAGAATACTTCTCAACCCAATCTTGGGCCCAGTGACAGTGTGTATGATCCTGCAAATGAAAAATACCATTGTTGAGGTATATGGAATCCATGAATGAGTGTAAATGTCATAGTTATGAATCAATATCATGTTTAAGTGAATCTGAATTGTAGATACACCCTACCTGTCTGTACAGTACGTTGTTAATAACAAAGGTTTATGACCTCATTGGGTCTGTGTAACAACCAAACTCTTTCATGAACCTGAAACAACTAGAAATGTGAACAGGATCCTTTTAGTGATGTTCTCAGCTCAGGTGAAACATTTTATCTGGTTTTATGGTGTTTTAAAATGGACACTTTAGTGGGTCTTCTATTCCTTTATCCCATGGAAACACTGAATTGATCGCCTGGATATCCATCTGAAAACTAATGCTTTGAATGTGGATATAATTTACTGCAGAAATTACTCTCTAGATGTTTCTGATTTCAATCATTCATTTATGTACTGTGTTCCTTCAGGACTTAAGTGATCATAGCTCTCCACTTCTTCTTATCCCTTGTAGTTCTCAATAAGTTTTGTCTTTTTGCTACTTTTCCAAGACCCTGTTCTGTCATTCACTTTCTTAAGCCTGCTAGGCATGCGGCAAATTGCTTTCTCTTGTCCCTCTTTCCCTCTATTCACCCTGTGAGTATCAGATTTTCCAAACCTTCCTTTCTCATTATGTGTCCCAGAAATTTCAGCTACCTCTTTCTGATGTTAAGTATCAGTTTCCTCTTTGTTTGCATCCTCCCCAAAACCTCATTGTTGCTGACATGTCCTGTTCATGGTATCTTTAGCATCCTTCTGTAGAGCCATACCTCTGTTACCTCGAGTCTCTTTTTCATCTTTGAAGAGACCACCTAATATTCGCTGCTATAAAGGAGGACAGATATCACGTAGCAGTTCAGTACTCTTTTCTTTGTTACCAATGAAATCCTCCTGTTTTGTAATACTCTGCCTAACTTTTGGAATGTATATTTGGCCATCCCAATACGTCTTCCAATCTCAGCATCGCAGTTACCATCTTCTGTCAGAACATTTCCCAGATATTTAAATTTCTGCACTTTCCTGATTTTAGTATCCCCGAATTATATAAATTGCATTTTGGACTTATCTTTTTGCTGATGACCATGCAATATCATTAAGGAGTCCTTATCAGCCCCTGTGATGTCCATCATAGGTGATAATGTGTTCCATCAGATATTCTTGAGATAGACATGATGCAGTATATTGAGAAATATCAAATGTTCCCACAATTCAATATAATTCCTGTTAGCTTAACATAAACAGATGAGCTGGTTTTTACACTAATTCACCAGTTGTTGGAGCACAACTCATATAGATCTGAACATATTGATGATATGTCAACTTTCTACTATCTTTACATGCTGTTATCTCATGACTTTTCGCATTTCCATGTACTCGCAAAATCAAGCACATAATTTTCCCCTCATGAACAGATGAAATAAAAACTTGAATATAAATCACATTTCCGTGCTTTTAGTGAGTAGCCATGGTGAAATGCAAAACAAAAACAGAACTGCCCAACAAACAGAATTAAGAGAGTATGCAATAAAAAGAAAAAGGAACTGGGCAAAAATGAAATAATATCAAACAAGCAAGCAAACAACATATGCAAAGCAAATTAACAGGTAAGAAGGCAAAAAGTTCACAAACTAAGAATTGGTATTGATACACAAAAGCAAGGTTTGGACAGTGGTCTGTCTTCTAGACAAGGCAGATCTGGACTGAGATTATTTACCTTAGCCTTCCCCACAAGGCAGGATGTGGCACAAGGCCGTTTTTTATGTGGGGCAATTCTGAGCCCTTAGGCTCAGGCAAAAATTCCCCATAGACTCTGCATACATGGTGTCAGGCTTGTCTATCTCCCCAGAAGTGACTCTGTCCTTTGGCATGGCCTCATCTGGATTCATCTCTGCCCAAAGGCAGAGAGTTCAACAAGTCCACCTGAAATGGCAGATCTGGACTTATATCAAACTGTAAACCAGACTATTTTATTGACTAAGAAAAATATCCCAGCTTGCATTTGTGAACTTCTCCCTTTAAATGGGGCAGGAGGGAAATTTTTTGCAATCATTCCCCTTATGAATCGGAATCAACACCATGGAAATAATAAATGATAAACTTTTGGAGATAGCTTATGCATATAAATTTGTGTTAATAGCAGCAGCACTCATTTTTGTTTTCCATCTTTCATTCTTTATTTACTGTATTTGGCATCCTTTCCTCAAATGATTGCCTAAAAAGCAAAAACAAGTTATATAAAATGAAAGAAGAAGAATTTAATTCATTTGATAATTAAAAAATTCTAAAGAAACATTTTAAATAATTTCTAATTATGTCTGAAATTAAAAAAAAGTGTTGAAAGGTCAATATTTGCCATTCAAGGCCAAAGTTAATGTATTCAATTAGATCATAAATAAACCTGAAATTATTTTCATAGTTTGAATGAAAAAGTGGATAAAACGTTTTGGGAAAATCTCACTGATTAAATGGTGACCATGATGGAAAAATTAACTTGTAATTTTGAAAAGAAATAAATTTACTTTATTTTAATAAGTTCCATTGTTTTCTTTGGTCTGAGAATTATTTTATAGTATTTGAAAACTCATTTATCAATCAACACATGTAAATTTGACAGAAATAAATTTACTTTATTTTGATATCAGTTTGTGATGGGAGAGCTATGGTCTAAAGATTTATTTTCTCATTTGAATTTCCCCTCTTTTGGGCATTTGTATATCTGTAATATAATAATGCTGTAGTTCTTGGACAAGGCAGAACAGAATGGCTGAAAGGAAATAGAATAACAAACATGCTTTGTTCTCAGAAAAACAAAGACATACACAAAACTATATATACATATATACATACACATGTCCCACACAGAATAATATACCACATATATCTGCACAGCAAAGCAGAGTGCAAGGAGAAACAAAAAGGAAGAATTTT
This sequence comes from Acanthosepion lycidas, assembly GCA_963932145.1. Taxonomy (NCBI): domain Eukaryota; kingdom Metazoa; phylum Mollusca; class Cephalopoda; order Sepiida; family Sepiidae; genus Acanthosepion; species Acanthosepion lycidas. The sequence goes on along the minus strand of OZ010585.1, from coordinate 85,752,969 downwards.
ACATATAATATGGAGATATTCCTGTATCTAGAGAAGACATTTTTAGGATTCCAGATTCAAATGGGCTGGATTGATCTATGTCCCGAGCAAGGGCATATTCCCCGAATGGGAAACATCGATTCTTGGGTTTTCCCATATTGAGGACTGCGAGCTGGAGATTCATTCTGTATCTGGGAAAGATATATTCCCAAAGGGAAGCAGCACTGTAGACTCATAAGCTACTGAGGAGGTAGATTTGCCCTCTGCATGGGCTACACAGTGTAAGGGATGAGCTAAAGAAAGCCTTATTGTTTGGTTGCTGCAAACGAACTGAAATTAGACTGACACTTTTCATCACTTTATGGGGTGACATCATTAAGTAGCTGTCATGTGATCTATGTGATTTATCACCACCAAAGGAAGATAAGCACCTTTTGTATCCTTACAAGTTTAATTAGTCTATCTGGGTTAAAATATGTTTCATTGAATTGAAGACTTTATTGACCAAACTTGAAAATTTTGTTTTTATATTAAATTGGAAACCTGATTTATCAATCAACACATATATTGCCACTATTGTAGTTTCAATATTTAAATTTGGCTAAACCAGTGGTAGAATCTGAATTTTTAAGTATTTAATTCCCTATAGCAAAATAGTATTGTAACTTTTGAATCTGCTGTTAGGCGTGAAGGCTTATGAAGCGTTATATATTCAGCAACAATCTCTTGAGATTCTGTTGGTTGGGTTCCGTTCCTATGTTATTACTCAAAGACATAAAGCTCTATAGATCCACAGCAGTCTCACTTATTCAACATCTTTGTGTTATTCCTGTTTAAGTGCTGATCAATTCAACAAAGATCCAATCTGTTCAATTTTGTACTGGCACAATTCTGAATAATGTCTCGAGGGTGTCATTTTGTTCAACAGAAATTCAAGATATTTGATTTGCGCTCAGTCCCGTTCCATTTTGGATCAAAATTAACTCTGATTATTTCCAAAATGACGCCTATTGGCCAACCACAAATCAACAGCTGGAATTTCTGTCTCATTTTTTTTCCGTTTTTTTTGTTTTGCCAAGTGTCAAAATAGAATGTCTAAAGCAAATACTTTATAATCTTTTGGGTGCAATTCTGCTGAATATATACACACACATATATATATATATAGAGAGAGAGAGAGAGTGAGAGAAAAATAATAATGAGATTTGTAAAAACACCTATATTTACATTGTTTGAACTGTTGTCCTCATCTTTGTTGCAATATTCATGATTTATATTTCAGCTATTGTATGCTCCAGCCTTCTTCAGTTGATTGGTATTTCAAACTGAACGCTGGTAACAAAGATGAGGACAACGGGGTGAACAATGTAAATAATATAAATACAAAATGTTTTTAGATATTTTTATATGTAATATTTATGATACATGTATCGTTACAGAGAATTATTAAATTAATTATTTAATTATTAAAAATGTTTTACTTAATGGGGTTTTTCAGAAAAAAAAATCATTTTACTTGAACAAGTTTTGCTTTTAGCTTTTGAAAAAGTTTTTAGATGTTTATTCGGTTGCCATGTGTAGACACTTTAGTTCATAATAAGAGAAAGAAATCACTTGGCATAACTGGTTTTATCTGTTGCTCATATTAAGGGAAATATGATATTTATCTGTTTTGAAGGATGTACATCTAGTTTATACAATGAATTGAGATTTTGGCTTTAATTTGGCTGATAAAAAAAATTTCTTTATTAATGCACTTTTATTTGGTGGTTTTGTTGTCACATTGGTAGAATGGGATGATATTAAAGTTTGGCAGATTTCATCCTTTGCATTTTTCTATATATTGGCTAAGGGGTATTTTTCTAGTGTGGGGATCACCTAATTTGTTGGCAATGAATTGTTATCCTTTATCAGAAAGTCTGGCTGGTTTGACCAATGTGCTCATGGCAACCTTTGTATGTTATAATTTATATTAGGTTCTCTGAGTTGAATGAGAAATTACTTTTAGTTTTAAATTTGGATCCAACTTTGAAATGAAATTCATGTCCTCCTAATAAGTGGCTGCAGCTAAAGTAAAGTAAAATAATTTTTTTCTGAAAACCCACATGTAAGTAAAACAATTTTAATAATTAAATTAATTCCATAATTCTCTGTAAAGATATCCATATTATAAATATTACATAAAAATATTAGGTGTTTTTCCAAATCTCATTATTATTATTTTCTTTATACAGCAAGTTTTTGTACAGGTGTTTTTAACATTTTAACTTATGTGCATGTGTGCATCTACCTTTCTCTCTCTCTCTCTCTCTCTATATATATATATATATATATGTGTGTGTGTGTGTGTGCGTGTATTATGACACACATTATTTTTAGTGGTTACCATTATTTGAGTAGACACTCCATTTTATTTTAAACAGTATTTCATTTACCAGTCAGCACCCTCAAGTAAACTTATTAAAGAAAATGTGCCCTTCGGCAGGATTTGGACCTGCATCCCTGTTTGCTGGAAAAACCTCCATGTGATGTGGCATATTTTAAGCATTCAGCAATGAAGAGCTTTGAGTTACAAAGGAGTGGATATTGTGGAGAGCCATGTTCATCAACTTCCTGCAGGAACATGGCAGATAGAAGAAGACAGTAAATTATATAATCAGTAGATCAATAATTATTATTCAAGATAGGTATGTACTTTGTCAGGCACCAGGTAAAAATGTGAGGAGCACACTGATTACAAAACATTAATCATTTGTCTGCGTAATTTACTAGCCATTCCCTGACACCTCCCTGCACCACAAGGTGTTCCTTATTTTTATCTGGCACAAGGCTACAAGGAAATGGTCATGCTAGCCAGTCACCTCACAGCAAAGCATTCAGTCTATGTACCGTGTCCCTTAATGATGTGGGTGATCATAGATGTTGACAGATTCCTGTCTTTTGTTGTATTTTGTGACCACTTCCTCTGTTTATGCATTTGTTTCTTAGTCCTTTTTTTTCACTGGGGTCTGTTAAGCAGGGTTACTTGCTATTTTTCTCTGCTTCTGTTGCATCTTTAATTAAGTGTTCTACTCTCCAAGTTTTCTTTGTTCAGTATGTGTTCCATGAATTAATCCCTTCTATTCTCCAATTCTTTTTTGTTCAGTATGTGTTTCATAAATTTCAGCTCTCTTTCTGTGCTTATGACCACATCACATTGACACACAAATATGGTTACTGAAGCCTGGTCAGTACCTAAATGGGTGACCACTTGGGAAAACTAGATGATTTAAGCTTGGATGTGCAGGTAGTGTAATGGTTAATTGATCGGAATTTTTAACCGAAGAGCTGAGTTCCAATTCCCATTGGGTTTGTTTTATATTCACTTACACACAAATAACCTTGGAAAAGGTATGAATCTACTTTTGTCCCCCAGCTATGGGTTAATTAGCAGGATGTTTATCAGTAAATCATTATTGTTTCCAAAAAATAAAAAATTCTTACAAGAAAAAAGAAGCTCATCACAGCAGTTGCCATGAAAATGTTTGTAGAGAAGACAGAGGGAAGTTGTGTCACATTGATAAGAAAGTGACTGAGATGCCAAGTCGGGATTGATTACATTGCAGATCCTTCTTTGGATTTTGTCAAGAATCTTGAGATGAGTAGCAGGAGATTGTGACAAGATATGGCAACAATATTCAATGGATGTACGAATAGTAGGTTTGTAAATGTGCAAGATAGACTCTGACAAGAAAAACCTTTTGGCATGACACAGTGACCCAACTTTCCTTGCAGTAGATGCAGCCATTGATTGAATATTGGTATTCCACTTCAAGTCAGTTGAGGACATGAGGCCAAGAAGGAACAGTGTGTTGCTCTCCATGAGTCTATTATCAGCCATATGGTTAAATGAGGGCAGTTTTGTTTTTGAGGGCATTAAAGTTTGCAAAAATGCTGTTTATTGATAAGTTGAAGGCTTACAGCCACATCAAGTTGAAAAAATCACCAAAGTTAAGCAACATCAGTACCTAGATGGTAGACTGCTTGGAAATACCAGGTGCTGTAAGCTTGAAAGGGTAGGTGAAGTAATAGATAATGGCTTGGACTTGTTAATTGGGGAGCTGTGTTCTAATCCCTCTTGTGTTCATTATATTCATTTACATGCAAACATTGGAAAAGGTATGAATCCATTTCTTCTCCTCCCAGCCATGGGTTAATTAGTAAGACTGGTATTACTAAATTATTATCATCTCCAAAAAATAAAAGGTTCTTACAAGCTAAAAATATTTTCTGGTTTTAAATAATATAGAAAGGGTTGATAAGCTGCAGAAAACAAATCAAACACTCTGATTATTAGCACCAATTACTTTGTAGTTCCTATTTTATTCTTTAAAATTTTCTTATTTGTCATATGATGTGTCCGTAGTCTTTTAAACATTCATTGGGTACTTCAAGACTTTACTCTATATGGGTGACAAATTATTTTCCATCCTACAACCGTTTTCTCAAAGATGAAATATGATAAGGCACTTGATGCTTTATTGCTATTTCTATGGAAAGTTTTCAATCTACATTCCTTAGTTCTACCAGTTCCAACCTTCTTGGCTAATACCCAGCATGCTATGCATGTTGTAGTGAACCACCCCCATTCCCTTTGTTTTCCATTGATGTGATATGAGCTCCACTTGAGTTGCTTCATTCCATGAACTATTGCTTTGTAGAACTGTCTCCCAAGAGAATGCTTCTCTGATCACAACAATCTTAACTTATTCAAGTCTAGAGTTAACTGTTATCGTCTTCATGTATCCACATAAACTGTGCCTCTTACTATAGTACTTTATTTTGAGTGACTCTCAGGTTCTGTACAGGATGAACATCATTTTTTAAAAAAAAGAAGAAATATTTGTGATAAAATTGTTCCATTTTTGTTACCAGGTACAAGATTAGACATTCTAAGGAAATCTTGTAAAATCTTTTCTTTCTAACTTTCAATCTCTTACTTTTTCATGAATGAAGTTTTATTATATTTTGCTATTCTTATGCATCTGAATTTCTGTCAGATATTATTACACTGGTCAGGTATTTGAATTTCTTCACCAATTTGATTTTTTGGCATTCTGATGCATAATTCTCATGTGTTTTGTCTTCTTAAAGTTAATGGTCAGTTCTTTTTTCTCCCTTGTCTAATAATTCTTTCCATCTTCCTTCTGAATCTGCCATCAAAGCTGTGTCATCTGATGTTCACCATGTACAAAGCCCAATAGCCACTTGAGGTAGAGTGTTACAGTGTAAGATATGGGGTTTATGTGGATATGTGTGGAAGATAACGGTAAACTCTAGACTTGATCAGTTTAAGACTGTAGTGATTGGGGAAGCATCTTCTTGGGAGTCAGTTCTACAAAGCAGGGGATTATGGGAAGAAGCTGCTTGAATGGAACTTACATCTCACCAGTGGAATATGAAGAGAATGAGGGTAGTTAACTACAATGGGTGTAGCATGGTTGGTCTTAGCTGTGAAGGCTAGAACTGGTAGAACTAAAGAATGAAGTTTCTCTGCATACTTTCCTTGCATATAGTGGTAATGCAGTGAGAGTCTTGTGATGTTTCCTTTTGTAGGAAATGAGTTGTAGGATAGAAAATGATTCATCACCCAAAAAGATGCTGATATATATATATATATATATATATGGCAGCAGTAGTCCATTTTATACCTGATCTGGCTTATGTAAAGGTAGAGGATAGCAGAAGGAGTGATACAGGGAACTGGCCATTCTTTTTCAGTTTCTTTAGGATCCACTCAGTCATGATGAAAAGTTATCAGTTCGGTTTTCAAGGTACTGAATGTGACCAGCTAGTCCCCCCCATTGAGCTGTTAGAGATAGATCAAAGGAGAGATCAGCTGACAGACTATGGTCATCTAGAGTTTTAGAGTTGCACCAATATAATCTTGTATCATCAGCAGAGATAATCACAAAGACCTGAATATATTCTTTGTTTAGTATATGTTACTAAAATTGATAATACATCTTGTTAAGTATTCTTATTTTTTAAACTCATACCTGTTGCATTCCTCATTTCTATTTTAGTGAAATCATTTAATTTATTATTTACATTATTAGTGAGTTCAGCCACTGAGCTAAGTGCAGATTTAGACTCAATGGAAACAGAGTGAGCAATAACTAAGCAGTGCTAAATAAACTATGGGCAAATAGCAAGACAGACTGAGTTTTATAGCTTTGGGTAAGAACCAGTCTAGTCTGAATTCAGAGCTTGTCGTGGGTCACTTGTGGACCTTGCATTATGCTCTTAATCAGTTATCTGTATTTGGCTTTTGCAAAAAGTGTGGTCAATTCTGCACAAGCCTTCACAAATATAACCAAATCAAATATATGAGTAGACTCCTGCCAGCTGTGGGTAAATAGGTAAACAGATTGCCACCAAAACTCTGAAATCAAACCAGCCTGGTGAGGTTTGGACTCCATCATCCTGTCTTGCCCAAATCACACCACTGCTGTAATAGCTGCAGCACATGTGGTGTCCCTACAGTTCTAAGGGGTTAAATGATTCACAATTTTTACTAAATAAGATCAAGACATTATATCCCTAGACATGGACAGTATAATGCAAACACTCTACCCCTGTAGATTAAATAAAGGGTTCAGTTTGAAATTCCCTAAAGGTTAGCTGGATCCAAAAACATCTGAAGTTTGGTGAGTACAAGAGCTGAAACATAGTGATAATAACAGTAAAGATGAGAACATTAATTCAAATGTAACTTCTTGCCTAATATCTGTTAGGTCTTGCTACCTAACAGATATTGGGTCTAGAAGCACCCCTGTGCTATCTTGTCTTAAAACAGTTTGGTCCCTTCAATATCTGCAATGGTGGACCCTTGTCACTTGACTGCTTCTGACATCTTCTGGAGTTATCTTTCCTTTGGATGTCCTCTTGGCCTTGTAGTAGTCAGTTTTCAGTTGATCGATCATTTCAGGATTCTTGTGTCAGTATGAACATGTCCAGTGCATAGATATGTAAACTGAGTTTCCTCACTGACCATCAGGATAGTTTTTTATGCCCATTTCCTCTTTGATGTCATCATTCTTCATCTTAATCAAATGGAGGTTACTCATCTCAGCCTCCTGTAAACAACAACTGGCAGTGTCCAGCACTCACATCCATACAGGAGAAGTGGCTGCATTTTAGTCTTGTAGATGGTAATCTTGAGTTTATGTGGCCCATGCTTGTCCTTGAGTAGCTGGTAGAGCCATCCAACATTACTGCTGTTGGTGTTAATTCTGTTGGTAAATGCTGTTTCTTTCTTGGCACCACTGTTGAAAAGAGCAAGCACTGAAGTATTTGAAGATGTCTTTTATGGTGTGTGGGTGTTATACAGAGTGTGGCATGTAATGATTGAAATATTTTATTTAAATATTTATTCATGTTTAGCATGTCACTACACTACACCAGATATCAAGGATCATTTGTAGTCTTTGAATCATGTCAATGAGTTGCCTAATATCATGATCACTATGTCTGTCCTCTTTGAATTATCATTTCAATGCCTTGTTTATAATTAGGATAAACATCCCTTGGATAGCCTGGTGGTGCTGTATGGGATTCCATACTCCATTATCCTCAAGATCTCCTAGAACCCTTTCCTCATGACATAATCAAATGCTTTTTAATGATCCAGAAATGTTTTTTCTTTTCAATAATTTGTCTGAGGCAATTCTCCAGGATTCTCTCATAGTCTTCACAATGTGTAGTAGAAGCAACATTCTCCTGTGGTTTGCTTAATCTTGATGGTTGCTCTTCTTGGTAGGGGATTACAGTCGTCATATTGGCCATGCAGTGATGAAGATGACAGTCATCCATATAATTATGTCTTTCCTTCTATGTTTGTAGATTTCTGATATTATTTGGTACTCTTCTAGGGACCTGTTGTTAGCCATTTTCTTGATTCACTCTTTGTACTTTGGCTGGGTTGATGTTTCAGCAGAAAGTTTTCTTTTCTTGTGGTTGATTTGTGTCAACGGTTTCATCTCCAGATACATTCATCAGTAACTCACAGTACTCGGCTTACCTCATATATAGGTTTTGTTTGATTATCAGTGTACCATTTTTGTCTTTGCTACTGCAGTCTTTTGTTTCTTATCCCTCAAGGTGTTACAAAATGTGAAGGCCAGGGCCAGAATCATCAGCGATCATCATGGGGGTGGTATTCTGACAGTGATGGATTGCATTTGTCTGGGTTTTGGATATACTTCCAAAACAGCATGAAATCAACAGAGAGCCACTAAAATTCTGAAGTGTCAATACGCATCTCATGTTAGCAACTGGCTAAGATGTTCTGAGAGAGATGCTGAGCCAACATGTGATAGGCATTCCTGTGACATCATTCTTCCCACTTCCTCCTAGTATCTAAGCTGCTACCACTCTCTACTAATAAAACAAATAAAAAGATATGATTTCATTGATACCATTTTATGTAGTAATGTAGAGACGACACAGAAGTCAACATCGATCTTTGTCAAAGTGTAGATGAGTTCTTTTGTGCCGCAGTAACTCCTGCTCACATCATAATTTATCCTGGTTCATTCTTCTTCCTTAGCTACTTTGACAATCCTCTTGGAACTGTATTTACTTCTTACATTGTCATCTTTTGCAGCTTGTGTTTGATCCTTCATCTATGTTTTCTTTTCTTGGATTGCCATTTTTACCTCTGGTGTTCAGAAAGGAGTCTGTTTTCTTTTTGTGCCTTTGACACATCTTGCCAATCACTTCTTTAGAATCTTTCAGGATATCTCTATGGAAGTGACTCCACTGATCCTTTGAACAATGTAAATATTAAAAAATGATAATTACATATTACTTCAGTATCTGTCTATGTCTCTGAGATGAGGTATTATGATTACTTGCATTATTTACATTATTCAGACTATTATCCTCATCTTCATTGCCATGTTCACATGGCCAAGTGAATAAAGATGTTGGTTATATACAGTGACTAGGCCCAAAGAGTTGTGAGTTCAATAACAGTCCACAGCAGTGGTGAATCAAAACTTGGAAAGTTGAGTTAAAGGGGAATAACTGAGACATCCGGAAGAGGTGTGGTACATGGAACTAGAACAATCTACCTCAGTGGATGAAATAAAAGGTTTGGTTCAAAATTCCAATCATCTGAAGAAGTCCGGATAATATGGCATTGAAGATGTGGATATCAGTCCAAATAATGTAAATAATGCAAGTAATACATATTACTTTGTAAACAACTAATTTACATTACTCTGCAACTACTCAACTAGTTTGGTACCAAAAACATAGCATAGTGGATTAAAGCACTAGTTCATGAATCTGGTGACATAGTAATTGTGAGTTCAATCCCTGTGACTTGTACTCAGAGAGAGCAGGGTAAGTAATAATGGAGCAGTATTAAATAATAACCCTAGACATAGACAGCAAAATGAGAACAATATTCCCACATAGATTAAATAAATAATTCAGTCCAAAACTCCCTGGAGGTTACTCATACAAACAAGCATCCAAAGAAGGTCACTTTTTTCTTTTCTTTTTTTTTCCTTTTTCTTTAAAAATCATTTTACTCCAGTCAAGGTGTTAATGTCACTAGAATGCAGGGGATTATAAGGAGTGAAAGTGAATGAGAAGACATTAATGAGAAGTAAGGAAAAAGACAAAGGAACAGGCTTCAGGAAGACAGAAGCTTTTAAATTTTTGAAGATTGTAGTTGGCAGAGAAGCAAGAAATTGGAAGGGAGTTCCACAGGTAAGAAGTGCGAAAAAAGAAACTATTAGAATAGAATTGACAGTTGCATCTAGCTGGCCCAATAGTAAAATGGTAAGACCTAGTTGCCAATTTAGTGGCACACTTAAATTCATGCAGACGAGGCACTAAGTAGAATGGCTCATGAAAACAGTTGCCATGAAAATATTTTTTAGAAAAGAAAGAGGGAAGTCATGTTGGTGAAAAAGTGACTGACATCAAGATTCTAGTTCTGAATAAATTACATTAGAGACCCTTTCAATTTTATCAAGAATATCGAGATATATATATAGTAAGAGTGCCAGACTAGATATGGCACCAGGTTTGAGGATATAACTAGTTTAGGTACCAAAAAGAATGCAATAGCTTAGTGAGGGGAACAATAGTTGAAGTGCTTTGATAACAACAAAGACGAGGTAAATAATTTGTGTGTAAATAATATGAGCAATGCTATATCTTCATTTCAGAAGTTATTTAACTTGTGGTCTATTCACATACAGGCCATTTGTTCTGAATAGAGATCCAAAGATGACACAAAATATTGGATTAAGTATTTATTCATGCTATATAGAGGAAAGCTGAGGGAGTAATAATCGCTCCAAAGTGGCTGATAAAATCACTTGGAAGGAATTTGGTGGTGAATAGGGTTTGAAGAGAATTTGGAAGTGGTGTTAAAAGTCATGACACCAATAATTATCTGGAGAAGTTAATGTGATATCTGGTTAATATCTAGGTTCTAAGTCATTAAAAGGTTCTGGAATCTTATATACTAAAGTTCACCCAGTACAAAGCTCAAGAGCCACCCAAGGTAGAGGGTTGCTGTTAAAACTATCATAAGTGAAGATTATGTGGATAAAGAGGATAGATATGATTGAACCTTGATTTAAAGAAGTTTAGATTGTAGTGCATAGGAAAACATTTATACATGAGGACTGTTCCACAAATTAGTTGGGAATAAAGCTATCTGAATGGAACTTTCTCTTTAGATTTCAAATATAGAGGAAATGAGGGTGATTCAGTTCTGTGGAAGTGGAAGAATTGATTGGTCATTCATGATATTCTATATAATGATAAAAGCATTGGCACAGCAGATCTGGTTACTTGATGGTCATGAGTTCAATCCCTGCGTCAGGTAGGGCAAAAACTCATTTGGTTGAAGGGAAAATAAGAAGCATTTTACTGATATATGCTCTGGTATGGACAAATGGCTGAGTGGTGTGATGGTTTACTTTCTGACCATCAAGCCTGGTCAGTTTGACAGGAGAGTGATTTCTTGATGCTATCAAATGTGGAGGAAATCTCAGCATGCAGCACATTTTTTAAGTCTCTGAAAGCTATCCTGCAGGTAAACCCAAAACTTGTGAGCAAAATTGGGTCAACAGAACTGTTGAGAAACCATTGATGGTTGTGCTAGCATGAAGTGACAAGTCATCGTGACCGAGAGTTTGAGAAAAACTGACCTTGTTAAAATTGCTGACCACACCAGGTTAGATGCTTTTTTCAAGAAGCTATAACTAAGGTTTGCTCAAAGTAATTTCAGTATACTCTGTGGGTGTTGAAGAAAGACAAATGTGCCTGAGCAGGCATCTGCATTAGGGATTGACTAGTCATTCGAGCAGACAGTTTGTGCTCAGATATCAGTAGATTTTTGCAAGCAGAAGGAGAACAATCTATATAAAGGGTTTGATTTGAGATTTCCAGAAGTTTAACAATTCCAGCAGTCATCTGAAGAGGCTTAGCAGATAAAATAGCCAAAACAGATTGGCAATCACAGTCAAGGTAAGGACACAAGACTGAGTGCCACAATGTATTCTTCACCACAAAGATTCAGACAAAATTCTAGCAATTGAATTTTAGCTCTTAAAATTTGATTTAGTATTTAAAATTTAGTCTTTTACCTGATTAAAAAATACCATTAAGACAAAAGTTTTATATAATTTTATTTGAGCCATAACTTTGACATTTTTTTTAAACTTTAAGGGAAGACAAAAGAATTCTTCAGACTGGAACCATTTGTAGAATGTACTGTTACAAGTGAATCTGGTGTTTGTTTGCAAAGATTAAAGCATTTTGTGATCTTGATACAAAAAAATCTTGCTTTTTGTAGTCACTGTTTTCAGTTACACAATAGACAATTTATATGTAAATGCCTCCCTACAAGCATATTACAATTATTCCATTATCCTATTCATGTTTTGTCTATTTTTACATGTATCATTATTGCCAACAGATCCATTAGCCTTATAAACCCTTAAGAATTTCATTTGTTAAATTCTTGGAGTCCAGAACAAATTGTTGAAATATTCTCTATCTGTGATGATAGGGCAACTGATATACCTAAAAAAAACTGTTGAAAATAAAATTTTACAAAATGGTTTTATAGAAAAGTAAATTGATTTCTCTTTCAAATGATAACAAAGTTAAATTACTTTGTATTTGTGGTCATAAGATGATTTTGGAGATCTACGATTTTTCAGTGCCTTTAGCTGATTATGTGAGAGATGCTAACACCATATTTAAATACAGTGCTATCCAATTGCCAACATATTTAGGCACACCCAGACTGTGTGTGAAACATCCGGACTTAATGGATTAAGAATTCTTTTGGCATAGAAATTGTTTATGCCATTCACTAAGAATAAATAAAACTCAATGCCAACTTAAAAAAACCCAAAAAAAACACTGGGAATAGTTGAAATTTCTCAGGCACATGAAGGAAAAAGGCTAGGAAAATTTTCCACTCACAGGGCATATTGAAGGCAAGAGGGACAGAGGAAAGCAGAGAATAACCTGTCTAATGAGTATGTATGAATGAGTGGCCAAAGAGACATTAAGAGAGACAACAAAAAGACATACTTTATTAAAGGGTGACAAAGGACAGGAAGTTGTGAAGAGCTTATGATCTCCTAAATCTTGGACGGACACAATGCACAGAAAAATAAGAAATACACTTGTACAGAAATAATATCAAACAATAGACATTCTTGCTTTTTCCAAAGTCAAAAGAATTTATCAAAGAATGTAAGGAAATAGTTTGACAAAAAATAAATTTTAGAATTCTTGAAAATTAAGAACAACATTTTTTGTTTGCTTTTCATCATACAAATATAACTGAAAAAAAAAACATTATTTAAAACAAAGAATTATTTCTGCATCATTAAAAATATTTTAATCTTTGCTCTTTTCCTAATTTACAAGCACACTTCCTGGAAATGCAGCACTTCTTGACTTTATAGCTGAAAATAATACATATACCTTATTATATCAGTAACTCTTGCTTCCATTCCTGATCACTGACAATCCCTTTCTGCAATGCATTTACGTTATACCTATAATATTATTATTCTGAGTCTGTCTATATTTCTGAGATGAGGTATTATGTACATTATTTACATTATTCAGACTATTGTCCTCATCTTTGTTGTCATATTTATCACAACGTTTCAGCCGGCTTTCTTCAGGTGGTTGGAATGTTGAACTGAACCCTTTATTTCGCTCACAGTTATCAGTTACTTTCCCTCTGAAAGTTCTCCATTGCCTTAACTGGGTATTGAACTCACACTCTTTGGGTACTGTCACTGGATCTAACCAATGCCTTTATCCACTGTGCCATGTATCCTTGATGACAACTGTGTATGAATTTCTGGATATTATAAACCTAATGTCTTCAGCAACCATTTTTACCAGTGCTCATATTGCAATTTTTGCTGTTATCATTGCATGTTTTTACCAGAGCTCCACCTTTGGAAAATTCGTAAACTTAAGGAATCAGCACATATGCTAGGCCACAAAAATCTCCTGAGCCAACCAAGCATAGAAATAAATACAATATGGGAACCAGTAATAAGGAGTCCCAGAGAAAAGAAATGAAAACAACAAAGTTGCAATATGAGCTTAAACATGGCATGTGGATCTAGAACAGTCTACCCCAGTGAGCGAAATAAAGGGTTCACTTCGACATTCCAACCACCTGAAGAAGGCCGGAGCATACAACAGCCGAAACGTTGTGATAAATATGGCGAAAAAGATGAGGACAATAGTCCGAATAATGTAAATAATGTAGTATTATTCTGTTAGTAATGTTTGCCTTCATTTCTTACCACTGACAATCCTTTTCTTCCTGATTGTCAATGCTTTTCTATAGCATGTTGTGAAAAAAAGGATTAAAAAGAAGATATTTTTGCTTTTATTGTTTAAAAATAAACAAACATTTTTTTTATCTGAAAAGACACAGGAATATTAATGGTGTGTAATGAAAAGTTCAATCATACTTATAAAACTCAGGTTGTGTGTGTGTGTCTTTTCGTTTATATGTTGGATCGGATTTCCTACATTTTTTGACCAATTTCAACAAAACTTCACAGGACTACATAAAATTACCTTGCAGTGGTTCTGACAGCTTCAAAAATTGGAAAAACATAATTGTTTTTGCACGAAATCAATTTGAAAACATGATTAAGGGGCATCACGAGAATGAAAGGGGGACAACTCATATCGAGTTATACTTATAAAAAACCAGGTTGTTTGTGTATGTGTATGTTCGTTTATATATGGGATCGGATAACCTACGTTTTTCAACCGATTTCAACAAAACTTCACTTTTTTTTGGCAGGTAGTGTTTCTTATTGTCTTGCACACTTTTTTCTTTATTTTTACAGTAAGAATGCTTTAAAAATTCCATTTACAAGACAATTGTTTATAATAAAATTCTATGCAATCAGCAGACTCATAACAATTGAAAACAATGTTTTTGTTTGAGTTTGGGTTTGACCAATACAAAACAAAACAAAAAAAAAACTAATTAAGACATATGTGTCCGTCAAACAATAATCTTTGTCAATTTTATTTTTTAGTCTTTACGATGGTCGATACTTGATCTATCTCTTACTGTTACATCCCCGGACAATGCTGGGCTCTACTGCTAAGTGTTTGATAAAAATAAGTTGTTGAAGCAAAAGCTTGTAATTAACTGCTACTAATAAAAAATTGATTTGTCAACAGATGCTTTGTTAAGGAAAGAAAAAAAAATGGAAGATTAAATTGAAAGAAAAAAAGCATCAAATGAATTACATAATCAGTTTAAAAAATATTCAAATTAGCAGAAAATAATTTTGAAATCCAAATAAAAAAAAGATAAAATTTATGCCATATTTAAATAAAAATGAAATAAAAGAATAAACAAAAATATAGTTATTCCTTCTATTTAGAGAATAAAAACCAGCCACAAATTCTAAATCATTTATTCAAACTGAAAATCATTATTTCAAACCAGGACATAAACACTCCTGCAAGAGCCATATTCTTAACTGCCTTTTAAACAATAGTATGTCAGCCATATGCAATCTATCTGAAAATGATAAAATAAGATGAATTTAGCTCTCTGTTTGATTGATAAAACATTTTTATATTTTAAAGTTATTTTTTTTTATTGCAGTTTCCTTTATAATGTTCAAGTGAATTGTTATTAAGTACAGTGCCTTATTTGCAGAAAGTGATAAATAAAAAAAAATGCAGTTGTAAAAACTGAGTTCCAATTAGCTGAAAACTGTAAACACAACAGTCTTGGAGATTGTGAGGCTACGACTGTCAGTGGGGCAAATGGTTCTCTGACTTTTAAAAAGTTGTTATGAAAATCTCCTGTTTTACATTCTGCTGTCATGATCAAAATATTTATAAGTGCTCTTTTTTTGTGGCAAAATATCTTGCAGTAAATATATGTATCTAGATTGCCATTCTCTCTCAGTTTCAAAATCATTCTATTTCAATTTTTCACAATTTGACACCCTGATCTCTATGTTCATATCTATCTATATCTGATAAAATGTTTTAAAGTATGCTATATTTGTAGGATAAAAGTGCTCAATATGCAGGATAGAGCATGTGTAAATATAAGTACTATGTGTAGATAAAAAAGAAAAAAGTATAACTGTTTGGTGGACCAGTTGTAACCTGTCTTTTCCATCACAATTGGTGAGACTTCTACAAAGCATGACCACTCAACTCATTGGCCTCTTCAGCCCTTGTAATGTTCTTGCATTCCTGCTCATTTTATTGAGTGGTTGTGGCTTGGAAAATTGTAAAAGCGAAAAATTCATCTCGAGATCCAAGATAAAATTTTTGTTGAATAGCAGCTTTTAGATCGATCATATTTTCTTATGCATTTTGCATAGGAGACCTGTAAAAACGTTTTGTTCCATAAGGTAAGCCCTTTTCCCTTTTACATTCCTCCCTGATCCTATGATCACATAAGTGGCAGGGAGATGGGGGTTTCCTTATGATGAGTATTTCTTCATAAATTTGAATGGGGTTTGTCAATCTCTTAGTTTGTGTCCACAGGTTCTCTCTCATTCTCAGAATCATCATCATTGTCTTCTGACTCTATTTCTTCTGGTTCTGCAAGAGAATCCTCTGACTCTTTTCTGAAAAGCAGTGGCATACCTGAATTACTCTCAGATGTCATATTACTACTGTTGTCTTCATAATAATGGAGAAGCTCATGCTGTGGCTCTAGATATCTCCAAAATGTTTGATAGGGTTTGGCATGCCATGTATTGAAGGTCGTTTTCAACGGATTCTTCTCCAGCTCCTATCCCATGAATGCAAGTGTTCTCCAAGGCTCCATCCTAGGCCCTACTCTGTTCCTTATCTTCATCAACGATCTTCCTGATGTCAGAGATTCCCAACTAGGCATCTTCATGGATGACACTACAATTTACTCCTGCCTCAAAAACAAATCTAGTGTCACTGACAAAACTAACCTGGCCGTTCGTCTCGAAAAGGACCTTCAATCGGTTGTGAACTTGGGAAGGAATTGGCTGGTTAAATTTAACAGCTCAAAAACAAAACTGCTCTCTATTACAAATCAAAGAGAATCATCCCTGCCTCCCATTAGAATATCTGACACTCAACTTCGCGAGGGTTTCTCTTTGCAACTACTCGGACTCATATTGACTGCTGACCTGAGATGGAACAGATACATTGAGTCAATAGCTTTGTCCACCACAAGGAAAGTTGGCTCCCTGTGCTGTGCCAGGAAATTTTTCTCACTGGAGTCAATCTTTCAAATCTACAAATCAACCATTCACCCTTGCATGGAGTATTGCTGCCATATATGGTCCAGTACCCCTTCTGCTTGTGTCAAGATTCTTGATAAGATCCAGAGATGGATATGCAATGTAATTGGCCCTGATCTGGCATCTTGTCTACAGTTGCTCTCTCCCAGACATGCTGTTGCCTCCCTCTGTCTTTTTTACAAATACTTTTATGGTAACTGCTCTGATGAGCTGCTTTAGCTGGTTCACAGACTTCATGAATTTAAGCATTCTACTAGGCTGGCATCTCACTCACACCCTTTCACTGTTGAAACTGTTAAATGTAGTTGTCTCTTCTACTCCAATAGCTCATGTCTCACACCTCTCGCCTGTGGAACTCCCTCCCCTTTTCCTGTTTCCCTGATAGCTATAATCTCCAACTATTCAAATGTAATGTAAATCGACATCTCCAGATGCCTTGATCTATCCCCTATCCTTCTCTTCATCCTTTCCTCTATCACTCTTATTTGGTCTCACTCCAGTTCTCTGTAACCCCTTGCATGCTAGTGGCTTCCCACATTGCTTGGGGTGAAATGCTTAAAAAAAAAAAATGTGTGGTGTATGATCACCAGACCAATGCCATGATACAACCCAAATTCAGGTTATATTCTGCATGAAAGTCCGCTCGTTTATGGTGATGGCTGTGCACAGAGGTTGGTCAAGTTGATGAAAACTCCCAGTACTACTGCTCATTACACACTCTCAACCCAGCCTCTTGTAACTCCAACCAACAAGTCGTACTCAAATAGCTTCCCATCTACAACCAGAACTTCAACATCAATCGTGTGCCTGTTGGTCACACCAAGTTGAACAAATCCAACCCAGAGTACCTAAGGATCTCATCACCAACATGGAGCATGTCCACTTTATTCCTCTTCCAGGAGTGACAAAACGTCCTGCTAACAAGTGACCATGGGTAACTTGTGTCCCCCCCATTGATGCATACAGTAAATGTAGATAGCACCTCATTTAGATGGGGTTTGGGGAACAAATGTATATTTATTCTTAGTTTAAATTTTAGCTCTTTTATTTTACATTGAACACTGATTATTACCCCCAGCACTCAGTGTGTGCTATATATATATATATATATATATATATATATATATATATATATATATATATATTGTTTATAATAAACAGAATTAATTATGTATACAGGTCTGAATGTTCAAGAAAAGTTTGTAGAGAATGTGATCTCTGATAGGAATTGAACCTGTATCCTACATAAAACCGTCATTTGACCTGGCATGCTATACCATTTAGTTACAGAGGAAGCGTCTGGTTAGCAAAGTCCAAATTACTGTTTTTAAACAACAAATTTCCCACAATCTTTCTTGAACAATCATATCTGCTTGAAGTTATTCTTAAGATAAACAAATGGCAGCATCTATTATGAAATGAACTAAGTCAGATAATTATTTTAATATATTTTCTGTTTATACATTATTTTTATAGACACACTTATTTAAGTAAATGGTCTCTTTATAATAAACAGTGTTAATTGCATTTATTGGTCCGAATGTTAAGAAAATATATTAAAATAATTGTTGGATTTAGTTCATTTAATAATACATACATACATACATACATACATACACATATATATATATATATATATATATATATATATATATATATATATATATATATATATATTTATATGTGTGCGTGTGTGTGTGTGTGTGTGTGAAAATATATAGAAAATAGGAAAGAACTGGTTAGGTAAATAATCCAAAGTTCTTTAGTATTTTTGTTATTATTTTTTAAAAATAGTGCTCGATACAAAAGTAGAGCATAAATATAATTATTTATTTAAAAATATGATTCCAACACGCTACATAAGAGTTCTCATGTTTCAAAACAGGAGCCGAAAACTTCAATTGAAGGTTTTGGCTCTTGTTTTGAAACAAGTCCTTTTTTAAAGCTGATCCTCTTGTGGTCATTTTGTTTAGTTCTTTTTTCGTAAGATCTAATGTTCAGTATAGAGCTTAGAAAAAATTTGCAGTGTGAGATAGACAAGAAGTAAGGGATGTAGCAACATCAGCATGGCAAAGGGCACTCATTTAAAGGCAAGGGAGGGTAAAAATATTTTAAGTCAAGTGATAGCGATTGCTGTATGAGTCGTACGATTTTTGAATCAAGCACGGGCAATGCCGGGCCATGCTGCTAGTATATATATATATATATATATATATATATATATATATGCACTTGTAAAAATTTCAGGTAGAGTATATCTTTAAAAAGACTATGAATAAAGATAAAAGGAAAACTTATCTTAGCTGTCACATTTTGTTCTCTGAGAGACTTTATCGAGACGAATATGAGGATTTTATTTTGTAATAAGTATTTATATACAAGAACAAAAATGTTATTGATTTTTCAAAAATTATTCAAAATATATGACACACAAATTAATTCCAAACGAAAATAATTTATATACTAATTTGCATATAAAAAAAATTAAAAAACGTCATTTACTCTTTTGTTTATTATACATCGAATTGTGTCACTTCCTGTACTCCATAACTTTTCAGCTAACCTGATGAATATTGTCACAGCATACTTATATATATATATATATATATATATATGTGTGTGTGAGTGTGGAATTAGTAAAGGTACAGTATTAGTATTTGAATAAATGAATAAGTATTAAACGTTTTTCAATTCTTTTCAATATTCTTTGATTATGTTATTTTAAATACTTTGTTTTAATATTCATTTTTTAAAAAAGTATTTTTATTTTTTAATTTAACTTTTTAAAATTTTCCTTCATTAGAATAAATGAATATTAACCTTTTTTTTATATAATTGTACTCAACATTCTTTAATTCAAAATTTTGATTTTATTTTTTTTAATTTTTGGTTTTATTTCATAACATTTAAATGTATACCCTTTAGAAATTTTGCTAAATGTGTGATATTTTCATTTGCTCCTAGGTGTGCCACTGCAATAAAAGGTTGAGAAACACTGTATTATGTTCAGGTATCTTTTGATAGCAAAATTGAAATGATTGTCTAGGTTAGAATTTAACTGGTAATCATTTAATAGTTATGTTTGTACATAAAAGAAAGAATGAAGTTTAAATCACACACAAAGTAAGTTTCTGTCTTAAGTTCGTGATTATAATAGTTTCACTTGTTTTCTTCCTTTTTTTAAAATTTTTAGATTTAATCTAATTGCGATGACTTTTTCTGACAATTCAATCAAATAAAACTTTTTCTTTTTCCATTCTGATGAATCTTTTCTTTTTATTTCATTGATAATATCAATTGACTGTATCATGATTTTGCCATATATAATTGTTATCAAGTCAGAATAAAAACATGCACAGAAATAATGAAGAAAGTAGAGAAGAGAAACAGTCTGTATCGTTAAGATATTGAGAGCTGATAATTCTTTTGACGTTTGTTTTTTTTACTTTCTAAGAACATGTGGAGAGACAAGGTAAGCAATGGAGTTAGGAATAAAAAAAAAAAACTGTTCATTCCACAATGACAGCTACATTTCTTTGGGGAATGAAAAAAACATTTCAAATTAAAAAAAATGTCATGCTAATAATAAAAATAATAATAATAATAATAATAATAAATTAGTTTATCTTTTTGTCTCCGATGAAGTCAATTATGACATAGGTTCAAAACTATTCTGTCTCAGTAGAGACCAAAATTGACTATTCCGGTAATCTATCCAGTGATCAGGTAAATTTGCATTAATTTTGTACTCTGTCATGCCTGAAGACAGTACAATACCAATGCTTAGCTCCAAAGTGCCAGGTAGACAAATTTAGTGATGATGAAATAAAATACTAAACAGATTTTCTGGTGATGAATAAATGCTTGTCACAATATTAAAAAAAACAAAAAAAAAACAGATTTTCTTAGAACACAAAAAATGCTTTGCATATGAGGTGAGAGTAAAAAGAAAAATACTTAATATCAGTAAAAGCATAACACACTATACCATTATCTTTATGGTATGGGTGTATTAGTATAAATATAAAATTCTACTGGGCATAAAAGGAGGGGTCAGTTTTCTATTGTTATGAATTAATTAAATGATCCCCCCACAAATTCTGACATCTTAATATAATGATAATTACCCATTAGTTAATGGTGTACACCTAGTGTTGTCATGGAAAATGAAATTGGCATGCTGACTTTAAATATGGTTGAAGTTTGTTGTGTACACTTTCACACAAATACTCTTTGGAAACATATGAATCATTTATTTCCCTCAGCTATGGGTTAAATAGCAAGGCAGACTAGGCCCTCTAGTCTTGGTTGGCAATCACTCTAAAAGAAGGACAAGTCTTCATTCAAAACCTATTGGGCATGTGGCAGGCAACTCCACTTTGTAGTAACCTATTTACTCAAGAAACCACAGCAGGAACATGTAACATTATATAGCCCATTACTCCAGAGACAAGTCTAAAAGTGAAGGAATTTATAGTACACACATTCACTCCTTGATTGCCATTAATGAATGTCAATTAGTGTAATATTTTCCAAAGTGGAAAATTCACTTTCGCAGGCTTGTTTCATACACCGCAATCTGCCACAAGGGAAAAATTATGAAATGTTGGCGAGAAAGTCTAATCAGGTTTACAACAACCATTTGCTTGATACCAGAACACACAACTTTCTGAGTAATCATTGTATTTATAGGGGTAAAAATATATAACAACGTGAAAAAAAAAAAGTTTGTTTTTGCATGAGGCATTTTCTCCTTTAGACTTCATTGGACTAAATTTGTTACATTAGTTCCACTACACATGCACACGAATGAGGGATGCTGGGAATTTTAATTTAATTTTTTTTATATCTAATCTCGGCGATTTCATTCTTTTTCTTTTTGTTTCCATCTTTTTTGTTATTAGATATCCCACACTAAAATTCCCAACATCCCTCATTTCTGCACATGTGTACTTGCATCAACCAAACAAATTTAGTTCAATGAAGTCCTAACATGTCACACAAAAAACTTTTTTCACTTTGTCATAGATTTTTTCCCCAATATTGTTCTTGATATATAAAAAATTATATATCTTATATATAATTGGTGACTCTAAATCATTCATGTTTGTCAGGCTCATTACAATCTGTAATAAAATATACTATTGGTTAGATGCCAAAATGATTTCTTTACTGTAACAAAAATATATAACTTTTAAAAATCTTTAGCCAGATATGTTTTTATTTTTTTGTGAAAAAATAACGTGTGTATCTATCATGAGAGTGTATTTGCATATATGTGTATGCACTAGCGTGTTTACATATCTCTCTATCGGTAAATTTTACATTTATGATCAGTACATGAATGACTGATATTTCCTCAACACTACCCCAGTCACACTCCTCACCTCAATCCTCCAGTCAATGAATTAAGGCTTTCTTTGATTTTCACTGACTATAGGTCAGGCTAAATTTAATTTGCCCTTTTTCAATTGATACATTTCACTAAAAAACATTATACTGTACGGAATAAATTATTTAAAATAGACATTGGAAAAGAATAAGTTGAAATAAAAATGTGTTCTTAGAAAAACATGGCATACAAGTCATGAGAGATTTTTAAAAGATTATTGATAAAATTAAAAAAAGAAATACATTGCCTATTAAGTATGTCTCCAGCTCAGATAGGGTTCAGATCTATGTAGCCCGACTAGACACATTAATTTTATTTCATTCTTTTTTTACTTACTTGCTTTGTTTGATTTTTTTTTTCTTTCTTTCTTTTTTATTATGAACAGTATCAACAAAATTTATTTTAGTTAATATTTTGAGGCACAGGATTAAAACAATTGATTTTGGATCCTGGAGTTAAGAATTCAAATGATGCACTACAAAAATTTTTTATTGCTTTGAAGTAGATGTACTTGAATGTTGAGTCACTTGGAGTTGCCACTGATATATATAAATAAGCCTTCAATTATTTATGTTTTAAACAGGTTGTACTCCTTTGTGGAAGAAGCCACTGTGGTTTCCCCTACAAAGTAGGGACACAAGTATTTTTTTAATAAGATTTCTCAAACATTCAGTCTTGTAAATGAAAATGAATATACTGTTTAATAAATAAATGAAGCACCTACTCAAATATGAGTATCCACTAAAAATAATGTTTAAAGTGATATATAAAATAAATGTTCAAGTGCTTTATTTCTAGACCAACTCCAGATTTTTGTATATTGCTTGTCAGGGTCTTATAAATCTAGTATTACCTTATTACCAGATATCCTATTTATACCCTGTAGAATAAATGCTAATTGCAAACTCCAAATTTCAAATTAAAATTTGAAATACAAATGATGCTATTGCCTATTAATAACAAAGCAACAGTTAAATGTTTGGAAATAGTTAAAATGAATAATCAGTGATTTTAATATAATTTTATAAAAACACCATATAAAATAAACACACCAAATTCCCCATATAATTATATATATATATATATGTATATATATATATATATGTGTGTGTGTGTGTGTGTGTGTGTGTGTGTGGAGGTATGGTGTAATGGATAGCTGCTTAGATAGAATAATCAAAGAGCTGAGTTTGTATTTCTTTCAAGTTCATTACATTGACTTAAGTGCTAATATCCTTTCAAAAGGTGTGAATCCATCTCTTCTCTCCTAGCTATGACTAACTAGCAGGACAGACTAGGTCCTATAGCCTTGGGTGGCAATCAGTCTTGGAGAAGGAAAACTCTGAATTCAAAACCTAAGGAGAGTCATTTGGGTATCTTGTGGCATGCTGCACACCAGTTCTCTGTATTTGTCTCTTCCAATGATATGTGTGGATATTGTGGTTGTTTGGTTCTCAGAAATGAGCTGCTGGACCCTCATATGTCAAAAAAATGATAAGATATACATGCATCCATATAGACAAACCCTAAGACACATCAAAACTGTTGTAATTATTTACAGCCTGGGATTAAAGGGTCAGTTACTGGTCTTCGTCCTAAAATCAGTAATATATGCATGCATTCTATCTCTGATCAAAGTGTGATTTGCCTTGAATCCGTGCAGTATTGGCAAGTTAACTTTATCACATTGTTTAAGTTTAAAATATTGAAAGAGTTGGATAGTGAATTGTTTTATTTCAGGTTTTATATTCAAATCAGGTCAGAAATCACTTGCTAATCTTTAAAAAAAATCTATTTATAACAGAAGTAAGAAAAGAAACAAATAAATAATTAAATGATTTATAAG
>OZ010585.1:85703923-85723923 GCA_963932145.1 Acanthosepion lycidas | reverse complement strand
GCCCATCAAGACCCCCATTGATTTAGGCATACATAATGTTGTCAAAATTAAACTCAACCCCCTCTGTTGTTAAATGCATAAATTCCAAAAACAGAGCTTCTGGAATTAAAGCAAGATCCAGGTTACTCCTATACAGAGCATCTCAACAAATTTGCAAGGTGTTTTGAAGTGGGGCACATTTGTATGCAAACTCACAATGTCAAATGACGCTAAAAGTTTTTCAGAACAAATTTCAGAAATTCTAATGAAATTAGAAAACTTAAAGGAGTCAGATATACAGTAAGTGGAGAAGGAATCAGAAACAGTTTGGAGTATTTCAACCAACCATTTAGCTATTTCATATTGTACAGAACCTATCATAGATAGAATTGGTCAAAGAGGTATATTGTCCTCGTGTACCTTTAGGTAAACCGTCCAATCATGGACGTTGGGAACCAACAGGTCTGATGCAGTTATACAACCTCTTGGAAGTCTTCCTAAACTTTGAGGAATCATGTAAAATGACTTCCGTTTTACCAATATAAACCTGATTATTCAAAATTACCAGAGCCTTTATTTGGACTAGTGATGTAAATATTACTTAAAGACTTACTAGTCTGGAAGTAGACACTCGGTTAAGCAAAAAAGTCATGACCAACAGAGAGAGATGAATATTCACAAGGTATTTCGAATAATCTAGTTTTGCATAAAGAAAACTTGTCAGGAGAGAAAGGTTTGTGCAAGCTTAACTGAGAGCAAAAGTTTAAACTGTCATATAAAAATAAAGTGTCACTGTCAAAACTTGGGTTTGAACATGGATTGCCAGAATGCAAGCACAGTCAACCTCATGTTGAAATAATTCGATCATGTGATGGATAAAGAAAAAAAATATATATATAGGAATTAGTGGCGTCTGATTGAGTATTTTTCAAAGGCGTTACTATTACTATATCTGTGATTTACAAAGTCTCTCTTACAAATGGTCATTACAAAAAACTCAGCAAAAATTTGCTCCTTACTTATTTTGGAAGGAGGAATACAAAAATTCAACTCTTGAGAGAGAGAACAAGCCATTCAATCTTTGTAAGAGAGACATTGAAGAAATTAAATGTATATTCATCTAAATCTCCATTTTCAAAATCAAATCTTTTAGAAACAAGAGAATTTAGATAACTTTGATCTTTCACTTTAATGTTTTTAAATTGTAAATGAACTGTTACTAAGTAATGAGAAAAGTGAAAAAATCGAAGAAAGATAATTTGTTCTTGATATCGAACAAGGACAACTGATATAGATGTAAACATGAGGAGGAATACTCAAATAATTTATTTAAGTCATGCTTTACAAAAGCCCATTTAACTAGAAGACAGGAACCAATCTCGATTTTCAGTAGTCTATATCTAATAAACAATGGGTCAGCACCACATGACAAACAGGAGTGGAGAAAAGATTGCTTGGTTGTAAGGGAATTAACAGTATGCCACTTCTGAAGAAGTGTTTGTTGTAAGGATCCGAAAGGAAAAATAATGAAAATATCTATTTACTTTTTCAAGTCATTATATATATATATATATATATATATATATATATATATATATATATATATATATTATATATATATATTCTGTGGTATCAAACTTTGTTCAAACACATATATATATATGTGTGTGTGTGAACATGTGTGTGTATTCAGTGATTGTGTTACCACAAAGGATATAACAAATGTTAGATAAATTTATTTAAATATTACTTAACTAAAATATAAGTATCTTTGATTCCACATTTTAAAAGAAATCTGGGTTTTCTCCACTAAACATTTGAATGTCTGTTTTCAACTTCTTTGTTTTGGAATGTTCTCTCTGTTATAAAATGTTCTCATGATCAAACCAAAAATCTGTCGGTGGTGCATATAAAGCATATGAAGGATGTGGGAGAACCTTAATGAAATTGTCAAAGAAAGTCATTAAAAATATCTTTAAATGTTTGACCATATAAAGTATGTTGATTTGATCAGAACAAATAATTATCCGATAGTGTCAAGTCTGGCAAATATGCTAAGTCAACTCCATTATGGTTTTTGAGCTCCATGTGTACATATGTCATGCAGCAATATGATTGTCTTCTTCCCTTATCCTGAAAATGGTCTTTCTTCAATTACAGCTATCAATCTTCAAAGCTGATGACGGTTCCACTCTGCAGAAATAATCTAACCAATCTTCAACAATTCCTAATGGAGTATGCCTTTCATATGCCACCAAATAGAGATCAATAACTTTCCTTCAAATGTTTAGGTTTTGCTATTGATTATGAAGTCTGTGCTTGAATCCATCCATAATTTTTGGTGATTTGGATTCTCATCTCTAATCTTTCACCCAAACAATATTTTTCATGTCTGGCAAGAAGTGAAAATCTGGTTTGTGAGATGCTGTCCAATGATTTACTCAGACAATTTATGTGGAACCTAATTTTCTACATTTTGGATCTTCTCCATGCATTTGGAATATCTTACAAATGTTAAGAATGTTAAATTTGGATGTTCATTGAGTCAGGTCATTATTCAAAACTGGCTGCAAGTTATCACTTCTAAAATCTTGTAGTCTTTAACTGTGTAGTTTCTCTCAGTCAAATTTACCTTTCTTGAACTTTGTAAACTATTTATAACAAATACCGCTGCCTCAATCATTTTATTCTTTTCTGTTGATCTTTTGCCCAATTTGAAAAAGAATAACATGCAGTGTTATATATATATATATATATATATATATATATATATATCTTGCTCATCTGCTGTCATACTCTTTTTTTTTTTTTTTTTATTAATATAGGATAAATGAACAATAAAGACAGAACTAATTTTCTGTTGTGTCTTCAGCCTTTTCAAAAAAGAAAAAAAAAAAGGAACTGTTGATGGAAACACCTTGGTGTCACTGCTGATGACTTGATTAAGCTTGCCTGCCATGGGGGTCCATCACTAATACCAGCCTGGTCAGATTTGCTCTGGAAACAGAATTGGTTTTAGAGGTGGTCTCTCTGGAATGGGCATTTTCTTATAGGAAAGATGTTTTATGACTTTGATATTTTGAGTGGTATTCCAGAAGTGGATATACAGACTCAGTCAAATAAGGTCTGTTTTTGTTATATAAGCTGTGGATGTTGAAATGAGCACTTTCATTTGAGTTAAAGAGTTGGAGTTTTGGCAGTGTATAAAACTGTCACTATTTAGATGTACCAGTGGATAGGGATATAGATATTGCATCAATGGTATAACGATGCTCTTCATCGTTATACCATTGATGCTGTCATATGAAAAGATAAAGAAAGCCAGTAAGATTCATCTTATTTTTTGGTGCTGTTCTTTCAGGGTATGAGATATCACGGCTCTTCACAATTTCCTGTCTTTTGTAGCTCTAAGCTTATGATATCTCTAGTTCCTGTTCTGCCATCAATTTACACAAGCTTGTTATGTAAAGAACTTGCTTTTTCCCATTTGCTTTTAACATATCTTATGAGTCTCAAGTTCTCCAAGCTGTCTTTCTTCAGTATGTGTTCCAGAAATTTTTTTTGTTTCTGATTCTAAGTAAAAGTTTCCATTTTGTTTATATTTTCCATAAAACTTCATCATTGCTCACATGTTCCATTCTTGGTATTTGCAGCATTCTGATGTTGCTTCAAGTCTACTCTTGAATTTTGAGGAAATTGTCCATCATTCATATTGAAGGACTGATATGACAAATGTAGTGCTCTTTATTTTTAATGAAATTTTCCTGCTTTATAATACTTTGTTTAGCTTTCAGAAGATATCTTTTATTCCTTTGCTTGTAAGATTACTGGAAATATTTTCATCTGAAAGGCACCTGACGAGTATTGATGCAAATACGAATAAATGCCAGGACAAAACAGTCTCAGTTGGCTTCTTTTCAAAAGTCTCCTCACACTTTTACTTGGGCTAATTTCATTGCTAATAATTTTTGTTGAAGGCCAAAATGTTCTTTTCCTCAGCTAATGTAATATCACTTGAAAGTGTTCTCACACAAGATTTGACATTATTGGAACTCAGCCCAACAGAGTTCTTTGGAGTATTCAACTTTCAGTGGCTATAATTGCAGGATGATGTGTTACCGATATCACTAATTCACCTTCTCCATGGTGTGCCATCAACTATGTATCAGATGAAATCATTTCAGCAAAAGACTATCATTGTGTCTGACTTGAAAATAAAAAATAAAGATGTAAAAAGAATGAATATCATTAATGTAAATAAATATAGGAACTATATGTTGTGCAGGATGTCCATTTTAATATTAAGAGACCTTCATCTTCTATGTACCATGTCCTTACAGGAAGTGTGTGACCATGACTCTCCACAACTTCCTATCTTTTGTAGCTCTTAGGTGTGTCTTTTCCCCATCCATCCCATTCTCTGTTCTGTCATCCATTTACAAAAGCTTCTTATGTTGGTTATTTGTTGTTTCCCTCCGTCTGTCTATATATCCTATGGGTGTTATATTCTCTACTCTTTCTTTATCTGCCTTTAGAAATTTCTAAATACTTTACTTAATTTTTGGAATGGTTCTTTTGCTGTTTCAATATGCCTTCTTTTTTTATTATGCGCCCTAGAAATTTCTACTGTATCTTTCTGATTATAAATATGAGTGTCTTTTTAACATTTTCTTTTAAACTTCCTTGTTACTCACATACATATTTCATGGTATTCTCAGCATGCTTCTGTAGAACCATATTTCTGCTATCTCTTCTTCATCTGTGAAGAGATTGTTCAGCTTTGACCACCATAGAGGGACTGTATTATATAACAGCTAAGCACTCTTTTCTTTTCTAATTTTTTTTTGTTTCTTAATACTTTACTTAACTTTTGGAAGGCATTTTCTGCTACCCCAATGTGCCTTCAGTTTCTGATGTCAGACTTTCCATCCTCTGTAAAAACACTTCCCAGATAATTAAATTTTGATACATGTTTGAATTTAGTATCTCCCATTTGTAGCTCACACCTTGGATTGTTCCTCTTGCTGACAACTATATATTCTGTCGTCTTACAAGTGATGGTTAGTCCTTTCTTCTTGCTTTCATTGATTGCTTTCTGTAGGAGTTCCTATTCTGCTAGTTATCTCAGGATTGCCTGCTGTGTAGGTTGATTAAAACTGGTGAGTTATGATGTACACATATATTTAAAAGGATTTATACACATGGCAATTTCCACATTTAACCTGTTCAAAGACAAGGATTATCATATATACCACATTTTTCACCATAAAGTATGGATCAATATTGAATCATTGATTTGCTTCGTGTTATATGGTTCATGAATGTTAGCTCATGTTGGAAGAATATTATCATAATATTGGTTACTATTACATTATGGAATGGACTCCTGAGAAGATGCTTCCCTGCTTACTACAATCTTAATCTCTTCATGGGTCAATACTTATCTATCCTACATATCCTCATAAAATCCACCTCTTGCCCTTTTCTTCTACACCCTTACAGCTATCTCATTTAGGAGCCTTCTCTGTTGATTGGCTCTTGGGCCTGGTATTGGGTGGATTATAGTAAAAATATGTGAAACAAATATCATGTTATGGTTCATGAATATTGGTTCATATCAGAGGAGTATTATCATAATATTGGTTCATATCAGAGGAGTATTATCATAATATTGGTTCATGTTATATGGGTTAATGAACTAATAATTTGAGAAGAAAAAGTCTTTAAAAAATTCAATAATGTTCAATTAATGGTTCATCCATAATTAAATGTATCATTTTTTTTAATATTATAATATTATTTTGATTTGTAATCAAATTTTAATCATTTGTCTGTCTGAGGATAAATGCATAAAGCAGGGTTGTTTCAGTGTTTTCCTTTTACTGGTAATACAATAATAAAAGACAAAAGCGATTTTGGGTGGAGTTTTTATATTCATTTTCAGTCGAAAAAAATACCTCATATGATAGAGGATACATTTTAATTTTTAATTAAGCAGATACTTGTGAAAAATTAGAAATATTAACAACTGTTGTGATAAAATATAGGAATTTTTTTTTTTTTTCCTTTTTTTTTTTATAAGGATTTCATCTCAAGCAAAGCAAGAGTGCCACTAGTGTGCAAGGGGCTACAGAGGATGAAAGTAAGAGAAAAGACTGGATATAGGGGGCATTGAGGAAAGGACAAAAGAACAAAAAGGATCAAAGCATCAGAAGATGTTGATGTTTTAAATTCTTAAAAATTATAGTTATCAGGGAAGCAAGTAAGAGGAAGGGAGTTCCACTATCAAGAAGTAGAGACAGTTACATTTAACTGCTTCAACAGTAAAAGAGTGGGGCCGAGAGATCAAACTAGACGCATGCTTAAATTCATATATGTATGAGAGAGAAAGATAATATAGGGTTGGGGCATAATTATCAGGTGTTTTTGAAGGCAAGTTATTTGTTAATAAAAATTGCAGTTTTGTTTACTTTTTTAATAAAAATATTTTATTTTCAGGTTATAAAAATGCATGTCGATAATCATACCCATTTAAAAATGTTATTGTTGAATTGTTATCTTTTTTCATAATAAATATTGTTTAAAAACGCCTGATTATTATGCACCAACCCAATATATATCAAGAGAGATATATCTGATAGTAATTTATGATGAGAGAGATGATTATGATATATTGCAAGATAGAAAGAGTGAGAAGAAATAAGAAAGTTTTGAAAAAGCGTAAAATATACTGCATACACTTATGATTCACAGTAAATTGTCCAAGTCAATACTGAGTGAGGGAAACCTTTCCAAGATGATAACTTTTATTCCTAAATGATAAACAAGTGAAATAGTTTCATAAAACCTGTTGTGTATCATTTACTATAACTCCAGCCGGCCACCATAAATATTCTCTTTTGAAACCATTTAAGTTACTAGTGTTATGGATAGACATTTTACTGGACACCTAGTTTCACAACTCGTTGCATCATGTCCGTGCTTCCAGTGATAGATGCATCAGTTTCTTTACTGGACAACAGCTGATGTTTTTTTTATCAGGATGATGTACAATGTAAACCATTTACAGGTAACTGATTAATGGTGTTTACAACGATTATCATTGTTATTACCACCCTGTCAGCATACATTTGTTTAACTACAAATTATTTAATTATACTGTATTGTCAACAAACCATTTGTATTCCTCTCTCTTTCTCTCTCTCTCTCTATATATATATAAGAACAAATAGGAAACGCTTGTCAATATAAGATGTTTCACTTTTATTAAAGCTGCATCAGAGAATGAGATAAATCAGATAATGAATAAAATAGAAAATTCTGCTATTTTTATTTCTTTGTTGTTTAATCAACAGTGGTTAAGCATTTTCACATGTATTTGACTTATTAAACAAACATTAGTATAATTTGTAGTGTTCTGAATTCAAGGACAATTCGTTCATTTGAAGTTCCTAGAAATTAACAAATTCCAAACCTAACTGAAAATCTGTAAATATTACTTTATGTATGTAAGTGTATAATAATTCTAGTTTGTCTTTGTGGGATTCAAATGATCATGTATTATTGTAAGTGTGTATAAGTGTAATAGTATTTGAATTTGGAATGCCACAAATTATATTAATGTCTGTTCAACAAGTTGAATCCATGTGAAGTATGATTAATCCATGAGAATCAAACAATACAAAAGTAAATATTAGGTTGGTGCAAAAATAATGACGTAATAATGTCGTTTTTTTGACTTATTTTTTAACGTCAGAAAACGACATTATTACATCATTATTTTTGCACCAACCTAATATTAATATATCTCATTCTCTGATGAAGCTTTAATAAAAGTGAAACATGTTAGATTTGTGTTTCTTAATTATTCTTTGTCTTATCATTGTCAGATTCTAATCCATATTTGACCAACTCATATATGAAAATTGAAAGGGAAATAATATTGGTTTGTAATGACCCATATTTTTATAATTTTGTCTTTTGGTAGTGGGTGGCTGATTTTAGACATTTTATGTAAACTGTCTTTGTAAAAATCTTAGACATTTAGTGATGGGTTTATTTTGTATATAAAGATTTGATATCTAAACTAACCATTTCTTAAATTCTTAAATTAAAGCTGATTATTCCAAGAAGGGGAGTTAATATTTTTACTATGCATTTTGCTAATTTGTGAGGTCTGCTGTTAATCTCAGATATTATGGGATGCATAGGATTGTCCAGTTTGTGCCTCTTGGTTATGCCATAAATCTTGGGTGTGGTTGAGTGGTATTCCAATAGTTTCACCCGTGATTTCTCTTCATTGGTAACAATCTTTTTGAAGGATTTATTGAATTTCTGTGTCTCCGTGATAATATTATGTTCTTGACATTTTTCTTATTTTCTTCTTATTGAAAAGTCAAAGAGAAGTGCTTCCTATTAGGTTGGTGCAAAAATAATGTCGTTTTCTCACATAGTAGCATATGTGAGAAAACGACATTATTTTTGCACCAACCTAATATTAAGACTGTGAATTTTACATATGTGTGAAGGAAAAGAGAATAGTTTCTTTTTGAATGCTTGGGTCTTTAATGGCAAATGTCAGCTGTTTTGCTGCTACTACATATTTCTTCTCCTGCCAGTCTGTTGCTATTTTATCCTAAACCCACTACAGCATTAAAAATGAAAAGAAAAGATAAAGATATTGATCAGACTCCTCCATGATACCAATTCTCAGAATATATTACGAGACAAAAATAATTCCATATTTGATACTCAGGATTATTTTCCAATCTCTTCCTTGCTAAGCAAAGAAATTCATACTGTTAATTTGAAGAATGTCAAATGAAGGATTCTTCTAAATATAATAAAATCATATCAATAAAGCAACTCTTAAAAACTACATTTATAATTGAATGAATTGTAGTGAGGTCATATTTATTCACCTCTCTGTGAATTCAAATTCAGCACAAGACCTATTTTAATGTGAGTAGAGAGAAAATGATCTGCTTCTTTCAGTCTTGTCTTTGGCATGGCACAAGCATCAAGGAAGGCTTTGATTCTGCTAGTGTGTTCATTTTTGAGGTGCAGTCTCAAGGAATAGAACCCCTAGATATTATATTTTGAGAGCAAGTGGAAATTCATCCATCATGTTAACATGAAAACTAACTTTAAACTGAGGCTCTTGATGCTATACTATCTAATTATAGAAGTTAGCAAGAGACAATATTCTTATGATAAGGAAACAGAAGCTGGGTAATCAGAAAAAAAATAGTAATTAATTATAATTTATATGAGTTACATTAAAAATAGGAAAAGAAGAATAGGGAAAAGTTTTTTTTTTTTTTTTACACCCCCTTACTGAACACTGATGAATTATTCCCCAAATAGTAGAATCTTCATTTTTTTTTCCTGTTTTTGATTTTGCAGATACTTGCTGTAGTCATGAATCCAGCACTAAAGATTAATTTTTCTTCCTCCTTAGCAATGACTGACCACTATGCAGTGTTTCTAATGTCAAAGAAAACTTGTCAGCTGTACCATTCTGATATTGCTGAATTTAGAAATGAAATCTGCCTACAAGCAGCTTTCATTGGGCTTCTGCAAAAGCAATCAATGTGATTCTTCTATATATTAATCAGATTCAAAGGTTATGAGTAACTGCATGACTGGCTTTTATTTAGGCTTATTCATTATGCATAAAGATTGTGAATGATTTTCCAAGTTCAAAATTCTGATTTGAGGAAATCTGGAAAAAAAGACATTTTTCTTTTCTCAACTTAAATTATTTTAACTTGTAAGATATTTAAAATTAGGGCTGTGATTTTTAATCTGTTCATATTTCAATAAACTGTCCAAGGCTTAGAAATCTGTCAACATTAAGATGAAATGTCACAAGCTTCTTGATCTTCTATTGCTAATTCCATGACAAGTATTCAGACGAACTATATTTCTTAGTTCCATCAGTTCTAATCTTTGTGGCTAAAGTCCACTATGTGCATTGTAGTGAACCACCCTCATTCCCTTCCCTATTCCCTTGGCAAGGTGTTCCCCTCAAGCAGCTTCTTCCCACAAACCACTGCTTTGTGGAACCGAATCCCAAACAGATTGATCTTTCTTGATCACTACAATCTTAACCTGTTCAAGTCTAGGGTTAACCGTCATCTTCCCTACCTATTCTTGTAATGTGACTCTTACTCTGTAACCTTCTACTTTGAGTAACTCTTGAGCCTTGTACAGGGTGAAAATCATTATAAAAAACAAAAATAAAAAAAAATTAAAATATATATTGTCACCATTAGTATGAAAAAAATGTATTTATTTTACGCAAAAAATTATTGTGTATGATACCAAAATTTGACAAGGAATAAAAAGCAAGTATAATCATTTTATTTGTGTGTATTTATTTCTTTATACCATAACATTCTGATTTGTAATCAGAATTTAACTGAACGTGTAGTAGAACAGATCTCTCTGTGCAGACTGCATAATTGGTGAGGCAAAATCAACTTTTTGGCTAGTTTGTTATATTTACTTTAGAACAAATGCTGTTGGGAAAAACAGGAATCTATTCTTCTCCCAGCTATGGTTTAAATAACGGGTGTTGTGAGATTTTTTCTTATTCCCTACTAAACTGAGATCTTAAAGCACAAAGATAGCTCAAACTATATAAGTATCTAATTTTTCTTACTACTTCTTTTGTCATCTTCAAAGAGACATTCCTTTAACTTAATTCCTCATTTTGCACACTATTTCTTGATGGCTGAATTTACTTCCTGACACAATTACACACTCTACTTGACAAAAGAAAGTGTGTGACTTTAGTTTTGATTTGGTGCCAGTTTTTACGATATTGTTTAATCAGCATTGATTGAAATGTGGTTCTTTTGCTGAGAAAGGAGTTTCAAAAAAGGTTGCAATTATAACGTTTGATTCAAATGTGGAAAAGTCTATAAGATGAAAATCAGTTATTTTCTTGAAGTTTAAGCTGAAGAAATGTAAGAAAGCCATCGTCAAAAAGGAAATGAAAATATTTGGTATGTCAGACGATATGTAAAAAAAAAAACAAAAATAAAAAACTGCATGTTGCTATCTCTGTGATGAAGTTCAAATAATTGCTTGTGAGCAACTGCTGAAGAGTGGGAAAATAGAAAGACAGTCTGGGATTATTGTTCAGTTAAAGAAACAATTGCTTGAACCATCACTTCCAAGCATGTTTATTCCAGTTATGGCTCTATCAACAATTTTAACCAAAATTTGGATAAAGTTCAAAGTGTGCTCCATCTTTATTTTAAGGTTTACACACACACACACACACATATATACATATATATATGTGTGTGTGGGTGTTTGTGTGTAAAAATATATAGAAAATAGGAAAGAACTCATTAGGTAAATAATCCAAAGTTCTTTAGTATTTTTCTTATTATTTTTAAAGAATAGTGCTTGATACAAAAGTAGAACATAAATATAATTATTTATTTAAAAATTACCAAAGCAATTTTGCTTGAAGATGGAACAGAGCTTGGTACTTTAATTCAATTTAATTCAAATAATTATATTGAAGTTTTCAGCTCTTGTTTTGAAACATGAGAACTCTTATGTAGCATTGGAATCATATTTTTAAATAAATAATTACATATATATATATATATATATATAATATATATATATATATATATATATATATATATATAATATATATATATATATAATATATATATATAAAAACATTAAAGCTGATAAAATTAGAAAGATATTATATAAAGAATTTAATTGCCTGAACTTAAAAATTACGGTAAGCACTAAATTAAAAAAGTTAACTTCCTTGATATAACATTTGATTTAATGAAAAAAGGAATATATACCTTATAAAAAAAACAATACTAATCCTTTATATATACACCCTAAATCTAATCATCCTCCATCTATAATTAAGCATATACCTTTATCTATCGAAAAAAGAATAAGTACAAATTCAGCAAATGAGAAGATTTTCTATGAACATATTAATTTCAATAATAAAGCTCTAAAAGATAGTGGCTACAAAAGCCCAAAACTAACTTATATAAAAAGGGAAAATGAAAAACATAGAAAAAATAGAAGTAGAAAAATAATTTGGTATACACCTCCATACAACCAAATGGTAAAGAATAAATTAAGACAAAAATTCCTTGCTTTAATCGTTAAGCATTTTCCTAAAGATAGTAAACTCAGTACTATTTTCAATAGAAATACACTAAAATTAAGTTACAGCTGTACTGAAAACTTACGGCAAATTATTAAGAAACATAATGCTAATATCTTGAATAAACGCTTAGACAAAAAATAAAGAAATTTAGACAATATAAAAATAAAAATAAATGAAGATAAACAAAAACTATGTGACTGTAGAAATCCTCATAACTGTCCTCTATAAAATAATTGTCACATGGAATCATTAGTATACCAATGCAATATCTTTTCCATTGAGAATCCTGAAAACATAAAAATCTATATAGGTTGCATAAGCCATGAGTTCAAAAAGAGATTCAATCAATATAAAACTTAATTTGTGATAAATAAATACCAAAATCAGACATCCCTATCAAAATATTTCTGGCACTTAAAAGAAACCAATAAAACACCTAGAGTAGAATGGAAATTAATAAGAAAAGCTAGAATATGTAGGTCATTAAATGATTCATTTCCTTTGTGCATACATGTGAAACGGTATATTACTAGGTTCATAAAAAATAAAAGTTTACTGAATAAAAGAAATGAAGTAGCTATTCTTTGCTGACATTTCTCAAAGATCTTCCTTAAATAATATTTAAAAATAAAATTTAAAAAAAAATGGGAGCTGGTAATATACAGACTTATATTTCATATGTAATAATAATTTTCAAATAATTTAAGTAATTCTATTATATTTATTTGTTTTAAAAAGAAATATAGTCTTTTAGTAATTGAGAGTAAAAATAATATTTTAAAATTGTAGTTCAATATAATGTATTCTAACTCAAACACCCCTTTTAGAAATAATATTTAGGTATACAAGTACGAATTTAACAGAAAAAAATGCATTTATTCTCATTGATAAAAAAAACAGACGACATGCATTGAACAAATGTCAAAATTCGTTGAAAAATGCACCCCTAGCCTACTTAGACTTAACCTCTTTTTAGAATGTAACTCATAATTGATACAGTAATAGTTAATAAAAATGAACACGCTACTGCCACTATCGAAATCATTGGATTTCTCAAAATCCTTGGAAACAAAAAATTATGAAGTGAATCTGTGTTTAAAACACAGTAAATTTAAAAATAAGTTATTCCAAAATTCGCTTGAAGATGAAACAGAACTAATGCATTTAATTTAATTATATATTTAAATTTGTAGTTTTTAGCTTTGGTTTTTGAAACATGGTAATTCATGTGTAGCGAAGAAACCATATTTTAAATCAATTAATTTATAATATATATATATATATATATAAGAACATATATATATGAACATATATATATATATATATATATAAACATACACACACACACACACACACATACATATCTCTCTCTCTCTCTCTCTCTCTCTATATATATATATATATATATATAAACATACACACACATACATACATATATATATATATATATATATATATATATATATATAAATAAACAAAAATACACCTGAATTATTACAAATATGGGAATATATGGATTTTTAATAAATTTGAAGACATAATAATCTAATAGAAGTAGATAGGTTCATCCATCATCCAGTTCCCACTCATCGTCAGTCTTTTGAACTGGAGTAGAGGTTTATCTCTTTTTTCCAGTTTAGGATTAGGTTTCCTTTTCCTTCTAAAATCTACTTCAACTTTATACTTCTAATATTGCTACCTAAACACTGAATTTGTTTTGCTATTTTATCTTTTGTTCAGTAGGAGTAGATAGGTTTTCTATCATATGGTTCACACTCCTCCCCTGTTTTTGAGCAACAGCAGAGGTTTATCCCTTTTTTTTAGGATTAGGTTTCTGGTTCCTTCTAAAGTCTTTTCATCCTCTTTCATTTCCAGTAGCCTCTTGCATCTTAGTGGCATTATTGCTTTGTTTAGAGGTGAATTGATTAAAAAAAAAGATGAGAGATTTATTTTTTGTAAAATTAACTACTGTTTAATGAAGAGTCTTTATTGTTTTGATTACACCTCAACTTATGTCCTGTCAAGCCATTCTCATATTGTCTCAAGATTTGAAATAAAATATTATTCCCTAAGTTATTGGAAGAAGTTTCTTCATCATAATTATTTTGACAGTCATTTCTGATTATTCACAAAATGGTTTTTCTGATAATGTCATACATAAATTCTATGGAAAGTATTATGCTTAAACAGTTAACTCTCCCCTTAATAATGTTTTTATTTTTCGCCTTCTTTCACACTCAGTAACCCCTTGCATCTTAGTGGCCTTATTGCCTTGCTTGGAGTGGAAAGAAGAAAAATAAATAGATATCAACTTGTCAGAAATGTGCATGTATTAGATGAATATAGACTTTAATTCTGTGCTGTTTTTTATTTAGCAAATAAACTGTTGAGTAACTTTTGGTGTGTATTTTGAAATCACCTCCATAGATGGGTGGCTATATGGTTATAATTATCTGCCACCATCCTAGGGGAATATTTTTTCAGAATTTTACATCAGCAGTAATGTTGTGTTATTAACATCAAGATAAAAAAAAAATGAGTTCAGTTATTTGAAAAAATTATTTTCTTTTAGTCATTTCACACCAAGCAAGGCAATAAAACCACTAAGATGCAAGAGGATCCTGAGAGTGAAAGAAACTGAAAAAACATTAGTGAGAAAGGACAATAAAAGAAAAGTATTCAAAAAGACAGAAGAAGGTGACTAGTGTTGCATTTAAATTTTCGAAGATCTTAATTCATAGGAAAGCAGGAGACAGGAAGAGATTTCCACAAGTGAAAAAACTATTAGAATAGAAGTTATGGTTACATTCAGAGTTTTTGACAGTAAAAAGGTGAGCCTAGCTGTCAATCTATTGGCAGTAAAATGGTGAGCCCTAGCTGTCAATCTGTCGCTATGCATAAATTTTGTTAAGTTAAAATACAAAAGATGAAGCCCCATCAAACGAATTGCCATGAAAGTATTTATAGAAAAAACAGTACAGCAGTAGTTACAGTAGTTACAGCAGTGGGGAAAAGGATTGAAGCCAAAATTCTAAGTCAGGACCAGTAACATTGCAAATTCTTCTTTGGATTCTAGATACATAGCAGAAACACCAGACCAGATGTGGCAGCAATATTAAATACATGCATAAATCGTAAACATATATGTAAGATAGATTCTGGTGAGAAAAAATTGTCCAGAATGACGGTGAACATTCTCAGCAGTAGACTTATCAATTGATTCAACATCAGCATTCTAATTCATATCAGAGGAAGGTGCAAGAGTCACTCTCCTGGAGAGCCATAACGAAAATCTAAAACATTTCAATTGGACAAAAGAGTGAAGTTTAGTTTTGGAGGAATTAAAATTAACAAGTCATTTTTTTACAACAATATGGTTACAGTACACTACCATGTACAAGTGTGTATGTGTGGATCAAGAAATTTAAAATGGCTGGACAAATGTAATGAACAAAGAAGCTGTCAAGCTTCACCAATGATGAAAAGATTCAGCAAACTTTAAAGTTGTCATTGAATAGGTTGCATATTCTCTGCTCTTTCTTCCTCCTTGTTGCACACTGCTAGTGGTGCAGTCATGTTTACACTGTAAAAGCAATAAGAAAACTGGTGCAATCAAGCTTTACCTTTCATCAAATGACCACAATAGTAACAACTAAAAGCATGCTTGAGCAAAAGGCCGTATGACAAATCTAAATATATGTTATCATGAAAGGGTGGATAATTTTTGACTTACCCTCATAATTAAGCCATTAACATTCTATGCTACAAAAAGCAAAATGTTTAGAAAGACACACCCACATTGAGTAAAATTGAAGTCTAATTTCCTGAAAACTGTTTAAATAAAAATAATCTTACAAATTTAAATGGGCAATAACACTCTTTGGTTAAAGAAATTTCAAATGTTTCTTTTATAGAAACGGTTATTTTCATCATTACCATTAATTTAACTATTGGCATTGAACTTTCTTTTGTCTCAGAAATTCTCATAGTGTCATGACATTCTGGCAATTTTGTGGCATTAATTTAAATGAAGACATGAATCATTTAAAGCTGCAGATGGAATTCAGGAAGAGAAAGGAAATGAAACAATATCTGACCATACTGGTCAAAGCTGACTGAAGAATTTTAAGGGTGGTCAAGTAGATAATGTTACTTTGTTTTGTTTAGCAGCATATCAACTCTTTATGGTTCATTTAATGCTGAAATTTAATTTTCTTGGAGGCATTAGTAATTTCTTTTACAAAATTATATTGCTGGTAATTTTTTTTTCAAAAATGTATTGCTTGTAATATGTTTTCCTTACAAAAAAATATATTGCAGGTAATATTTTTTTTTTCTTTACAAAAATGTTTTGATGATATTTTTTTCCTTAGAAAAATGTATTGCTGGCAATATTTTTTTCCTACAAGAATTTATTGCTGGTATTGTTTTTTTCCTTGCAAAAATGTATTGCTGGCCATATTTTTTCGATACAAAAATGTATTGATGGTAATATTTTTCTGTTACAAAAATGTATTGCTGGTAATATTTTGTTTTTCTTTACAAAAATATATTGCTGGTAATATTTATTCCGTCAAAAAAATGTATTGCTGGCAATCTTTTTTTCTTACAAAAATGTATTGCTGGCAATATTTTGTTTTTCTTACAAAAATTTATTTTTGGTAATATTTTTCCATTAGAAATATTTTTTCCTTATGAAATATATTGTAGGTATTTTTACTATAAAAATGTATTTTTATACTTTCATAGTGTTTTCACCACAGTTTGGTGTGAACTATTTACCCATAGTTGGGACCCTAACAGATCCTACAACTCTGGGTCAGGGTGGACTTGGGAACAACTGCAATTAAGAGGTTGTTCCATATTCCTCAAAACCTTCTAATCAGAGGTCTTGCTGCCAGATGTAGTTTATCATTATACCCAGGATGAAAAGTGAATAATAAAGAGTTGATTTTTTGTTTTAAGATGCATAGTAATGGAAGCGCATTCAGATCAAAAAGTTTGAATATTGCATGGGCAGGACATAAAGATTTGATTGAAAAATGAAAATAATTTCCATACAACCAAATATATACATAAACTCATTCAAATTATTGTGTAAAATTTATAATCTAAAGTATTGTTTTTTTATTTTCTGCCAAATTAAATTGTTTTTAATTTTTCACTTTTGGTTTGAGACTCAGTTTGATTCTGCTTTGTGCAAATTCCATTCTAGTGAATCCATTTAATCATGCCGATCTTAAAATTAAATTACTTTGCCTTTGCTCATTTGTTTCTGCTTTGATCTTTGTTTTGACCCAATGAGAACAAATTGAGTTCAGCAAGGTCTCAAAGAATTAGGAGTGTTCTTCAAAAAGTGATTTGGCAGGTTGAAATTTTTCAACTTTCATGTGTGATTTTCTGAATTAACAAACATGCACAAATATCTTGATGGAATTTTAAATGTATATTTTTCACAAAAGAAATATTAGATAAAAAAATTTGTTCCCTTTGAAGTTTAGATGGATATTCTATCGTTAAATAATCTAATCAATAGACCAAACATAGCTATAAACATGGAACAAGTTTAAGTGATTCACTGTATATATCTGAGCTGATGTTTTGCATCTTTTTAAGGTGTCATCTGTTTAATGTTTTGCAAGAATTGTTCAACTTTTACGTTAACCTTCATTTCTTGATGTGATATCATCATTCAAAGGAATTGGATGTATTTTTTGTGAGACAGTATGTTTAGTAAGACAAATAAAGATTATTTCCACTTACACTATTTGGACTGTTTTCCTTATCTTGTATACTCCGGACTTCTATAGGTGATTTGTGAAAAAATTCCAACAGATATCACCTGTAGGAAGATTGTGCATATAACAGCCAAAATGTTGTGAATATGCCAATAAAGATGAGGACTACAATCCAAACAATGTAAAGAGTTACAATACTTCATCTTAGAAATATAAACACAATAAGGGAATATCTTTATTACCATTTTGATAAGGAAATAAAAAGGGATTCAAGATAATGCAGAGATACCTTTCTTATCCTCAAAAAATAAATCACTCAAGAAATGAGACTTGGTTATTCAATTTTATATGTTTTAAAAAGTAGCATCACCTTGAACAATGAAATGTATAAAAGTATAAGTAAGTATTAGATGTTTCGTAATTTATGGATAGAGGGTGAGGTGTAATATTTTATAGAAAAGTGGGTAAATTCTCTGAGTCTTCCTATATGGCAATAAATGCTAGACAACTCTGCACAGATGAAGAAGAAACTTGCAGCAACGGAAATATGATTCTATAAAAGAATACTTTCAGAGAAAATAGAACAAAAAGTCACTTATACTTAACATTAGAAAGCGATAGTTAAAATTTCTAGGGCACATTGCATATATTAAGAAGAGGGGCCTGGAAAATTTGAGATCCAGAGGACATAATGAAGACAAGAGAGATAGAGGAAAAAAGTACATAACCTACCTAACAAGCTTCTGTAAATGGATGACAGAACAGATTTTAGGAGATTATAACAAAATTCACTAACATTTACAAAGGGCAGGAAATTGTAGAGAGCCATGATTGTCAATGTCTTGAAACATCATAGAAGAAAAAGAAGACAGGAAAGCCACTTTGTAAAAGACTCCAAGGAAAATAGCAACAATTAAATATTATGCCATCATTTTTTTAATTATTTCACCCCAAAAAAGGCAATAATGCCACTAAGATGCAAGGATTTTCTAGGAGAGGAAGAGAATGAAAAACTTTAGTGAGGAGAAAGGATAATAAAGAACAGGATTGAGGAAGACAGACGATGGCGTTTCATGTTGCATTTAAATTTTTTGAAGATCATAGGTGGCAAGGAACCAAAAAACCGGAAGGGAGTTCCACAGGCAAAGAGCGTGAGAAAAAACTATTGAAGTAGAACTTAATTACATCTATTTCAACAGTAAACTGATGAGACCTAATTGCCAATCTAGTATTATGCTTAAATTCATATGGGCAAGATATCAAGGAGGAGAGTTCATGAGAACAACTGCCATAAAAATGTTTGATAGAAAAGACTGAAGCAAGTCATGTTATGGCAGTTGGAAAGTGACTGAAGTCAAGATGCCAATGTTGGTCAATAAACTCGAACATACTTTACCAGACAACTAGAAAAACTCCCTCTGAGGAGAAATTACAATAAACTTAAATAATGCTTTAAATTAACTTTGGCAAGAAGGGAGACAAGCTACTACTGCTACTATTGAAGTGAGGAGTAGGAGTCTGATAACTCCAGAAATTTCTTAGCTATGTGTTATGGTAATTTACCTATGCATGTATGTACTCTCCCAGCTATAAATAGGAGCAGGTACTGCCTTTTGGAGAGGGAAGTTTCCAGCAGTCAGCTCTGAGAGTAAACATTCTTGCTGTAACACTCTTGTTTCTATATGTTTGTATTACTGTTTCTGATAATATATTTGTTTAACTCTATTCCTCTCTTTGTGTCTTTATTTCTGGCCCTAACAAGGCCACAACACTAAAGATGGTGAGTTCAATTCTAGGTAGGACCACAAGAGTCAGCATAGTATTAGGTTGGTGCAAAAATAATGACGTAATATTGTCGTTTTTTGACGTTAAAAAATATGTCAAAAAATGACATTATTACGTCATTATTTTTGCACAACCCTAATATTAACAGCAATGAAAATTTGAAGATAGATATCTGAAAAGTTTACAAACAGAAACCTACGGTATGTGTATGGTGGGGAGGCTGGTGAGACGGTGTCAGTCTTCAGGGACCTTAGATCTGCAATTGATTCATCTCATGTTTTGCTCTCTCAGCAGAATAGCACTGGAGTTTTCACCATAGGGTGCAAAACTGG
>OZ010585.1:85693923-85698923 GCA_963932145.1 Acanthosepion lycidas | reverse complement strand
TTAAGCTTTTCAAGTCCATGGTCAACAATCTCTAGCTTACATATTTCTTTCTTTTTCATAATTTCAAGCCAAACAAGGCAATAATGCCACTAAGATGCAAGGGGTTACTGAGGGTGAAAGAAATCGTAAATTCAATCTTAAAGAAGAAATATGGGATAAACAACTACTGACAGGAAAGAAGTTTTGAACCAGGTGATAGTTGAATCTCAGTCTGCATTTAGTTTCTCCTCTTACATCTATACAACAATCTCATTCAGTTACCCTCTACCCTGGGTGGCTTTTTGGGTCTTGTATTGGGTAGACCTTTTAGTACGCTAAAAATAAAAGA
Organism: Acanthosepion lycidas; assembly: GCA_963932145.1. NCBI lineage: Eukaryota > Metazoa > Mollusca > Cephalopoda > Sepiida > Sepiidae > Acanthosepion > Acanthosepion lycidas. Next base: position 85,698,595 of record OZ010585.1, on the reverse strand, counting down.
AAATTATGATTCAAAGTTTCTTCCATAATTTCAAGATTTGTTACCTACAGATGGACAATATTACTCCAAATTTTATATATATATATATATATATATATATATATATATATTAAATAAAAACAGACCACTTTAAGGTTCCATGTAATAAATTATTTCAGCACAGCCCTTTTAAAAGGACTGCGAATCATCAGACTTTACTTCCAAATAAAACCTTATATATATATATACATAATCTTGAGTGATAGTCCATTATTTATATATATATATTTCAAAAGTTTGAAGATACCTCCAGAATTAGCATGAGATAGACTTGACAGAAGAGTAAAAAAAAAAAAAAAATGAGAAAGAGTTCTTCAACTCAATGAAAAATGGAATAGAATTATGAAGCTCATACTTTTGAGAAACTTTTGCAATGAATGCCAAAAATTTGTGCTGAGTAATCGAAGCTAAAAGAAGCTATTTTGATGAGAACAAAATATTTAATCTTTAAATTCTTTTTTTTCTTTTTATCATAATAAAATTTTGAATAGAAAATTGTCTTGCTTTTTTTTTTTTAACCATGTATAATAATTTTATCTTCTTTTAAGAACAAAGCAACTTCTTTTTGGGCCAATTTGAAAGATTACCAGGGGTGGCCTGAAACTTTTAAACTGTAGTGTATATATATTAGGTTGGTGCAAAAATAATTTTGTTTTCTCACATAGTAACATATGTTAGAAAACGAAATTATTTTTGCACCAACCTAATATATACATATAATATATATATGTGAAAATGTTGTAGAAAATAGGAAAGAAACTGGTTTGGTAAATAATCCAAAGTTCCTTAGTATTTTTGTAATTATTTTTAAAAAATAGTGCTCGATACGAAAGTAGAGCATAAATATAATTATTTATTTAAAAATATGATTCCAACTCGCATATAATATATATATATATATAAAAGTTGACACTGAAGTAAACACACAGCAGTTACAGTCTATTTTATGATTAAACACATTTGTCAGGCACATGGCCTGATAACTGTGCTTAACCAGGAAACACACAGTTGCTGCTGGGTATTGACCTCAATGTCCATTTATATTTGCATACACTCTATCCCTGATATTGAGCACTTGAACTCATAGCATATCTTAAAACTATATTTTTATCATATATATTATTAATAATAAATAATTAGAAGGAAGAGTCCATGTGTTCTATTTATAGTATGTAAGGATAGTATATACTTACTTATAGTATTTATAGTCGGTTAATAAAACAAGGGCAAAGAAAAGGGTATCAATACAAACAGTACAAAAAGACTGTCTCGTTGGGCTTCACGTTATTAGACTCTAGTGTGTATCATACATTCCCCTCACACTCCCCAATATTTTTTTCTCCTTTGTGCTGTGCTAATTCGCGCGGCTTGAATTTTTTTCCCCTCATACCATTAATCATTTCATTTTTTAATGTTTTAATTGTATGTAGGCTGTTTGTGTGAGTCAATATATATTGCAATAATTGTTAAATTGTTCCCAGTCGACCCTGATGAGCTTGGGAACGAAACTGGTTGTAAGTGTTATCATCTCTTATTTTTTATTTTTCATAATGCCTTTAGGAAAAATTTGTATCTATTCCTTGCAATATTACGGTTCTGTACCTCCAACAATTTATTTAAATATATATATATATATATATAAAGGTAAACATTGAAGTCAACACTTAGATGCGACAAGCATGAAATAGTCTGTTGCCTCTGAGGGTTGATTTCAATGCACTTTATACGATAAATATAGCATACCTTAAAACTGTATTTCTTCATATATATATGTATGTGCGTGTGTGTGTGTATGTGTGTGTAAAATAGATAGTTTAGTTAATAAAACAAGGGGCAAATGAAAGGTTACTAATATAATCAGTAGGATAAACATTTATTAAATATTAATTATTAACCACAAGACAGAAATGAAGCACAGATATTAAGGTTTTAAATCCGGAATTTTCAGTCACAGCAGTGCGAGAAATAAACAGAAAAATGGGCATTACTCACTGACAGTTCTTCTTGTGGATGGTGTGAAATCTGGTGTAAATTGTGTTATTTGCAAAAACCAAATCTCTGATTCCTTGCTGTGCAAAACTTCTTATGAAAATAAACTTAGATTCGAATTTTGGATAGGTGTGAACGTGTTAGGCTATTTTAGTGGGGGACTGAGATTGTGAACATAGAGGAAGAGGCTCATAGGACACGGGGAGGGGAAGACATCCCATGTGTGGTCAGTGCCAAACATTTTTCATCCAAGATATTTGGTGACACAGGAAAAGTGTGGGGGAACAAAGGACAAAAGGTAATAAAAATAAAATGAAAGAAAAAAAGAAAGGAACAAATAAAAGGATAAAACCTTTTGATAAAGAATTTTGTTTTGGAAAACCATTGTCAGAAAATGTGGGGTACAGAAAATATAAAAGAATAATAATATCTGTCTATATTTCTGAGATGAGGTATTATGTACATTATTTACATTATTCGGACTATTTGTCCTCATCTTTGTCGCCATATTTATTACAACATTTTGGCTGTTGTACACTCCAGCCTTCTTCAGGTGGTTGGAATGTCGAACTGAACCCTTTATTTTGCTCACTGGGGTAAACTGTTCTAGTTTCACGTGCCATGTTTTAATGGATGTCAGTTATCAGTTATCTGCTAATTTCCCTCTGAAAGTTCTCCACTGCCTTAACCGGGTATTGAACTCACACTCTTTGGGTCCTGTCACTGGATCTAACCAACGCCTTTATCCACTGTGCCATGGTGACAAAGATTAGGACAATAGTCTGAATAATGTAAATAATGAGAATAATAATATTAGGTTGGTGCAAAAATAATATCGTTTTTTGACATATTTTTTAACATCAAAAAACGATATTATTTTTGCACCAACCTAATAATAATAAAGGAAAGAAGAGAGGAAAATCACATTGACAAACAATTCCATCTACCCAGATAAACTTACAAAGATTGAGTCATCCCATGATATGGTTTTTAGTCATTTACCAGTGCTGCCATATGCTAGGCTGATACATTAAGAAGTTAGTACCTTGACAAATTAAGATTCAAATCTGGGCCTCATGGTCAAAAGTAGATATTCTAACTACTTGGCTATATATCCAATGTGTATGTGTTTGTATTGCATGTATCTTGGAAGAAAATATTTATTCAAAGTTATACTAAAGATAACTGTGTATATATATGTGTGTGTGTGTGTGTTATACAAGTGAAATATTGGTCTGGATAACTGCGAGATTCTTGCTGAAATTGTTATTACTGACGGCATCAAGATCTTCCATGAGGTATCAAAAAAATATTCATAACTGAAGAGAAGTGTTCAGAAGGGATCCCTGAATTGACATGAAGTGCCAACCTAGCCATGTTACTAATACAATTAGATATGTCCGTCCAGAGTGGGTCTGCTCAGTCACCAGTGGTCGTACCAACACCAACAGTTTATTATATGATGAGGATTTCGTAATTGCATGCTTTGAATGCCTGACCTGCACTAGAGTGTACAAGTCTAGGTCGGGTCTGACAGGGCATGTGAAAAGGCATATTGGAAGTGAAGATTATCCACCACCTGGAGATGGTTTGTATGACACATATGTAACTAGAAATGCAGATCAATGGCTGGCTTTATGAACCACTGTCATTCACACAACCGATAAATGCAGTGTTGTGGGGGGAGTTTTGAAGAGCTTGACATGTCAATGATGGTCATATTCTCTTTGTGAATTAACAACCATCATGTCTATATATATATATATATATATATATATATATATATATATATATGAGGGATTCTCCCATCATTTTCAATGTATGAGTGTCTTTGAGTTCAGTTTTATGTTTTGTATGAGACATCAATCCTGCACTGGATTTGCAAACAAGTCCACATGAGATAAATGCTGAAGGGTTGACCATCATACGGGCTGATGTATTAGCTGAAGATTTAGTGTTGGCTCTTAAATCTCTCAATATATATATATATATATATATATATACAGTGCAATGGATAAATTGTCTAAATTATGCAAAAATTAAAATAACCGAATCTCATTTTAACAGATATATTTACCAAAATTACACAAAAATATCTTGAAATAATAAAGAGTAAACATATTTAATAAAATTGTCTTTGGCTTCAACCACATCTTTCAGACAACTTAGGAATCCCCTGCAGATCTTCTGGATGGTCTCTTTTTTCAAGTTGGTGAATGCTGCCATAATCCTTGCCTTCAGTTCATCTTTGGTGTTACAAGGAGTTTTATTGGTCTCTTGCTCAATTATGACCCACACATAATAATCAAGGGGATTGCAGTCTGGGTTGTTAGGTGGCCATATGTGAGAGGTGATGTGGTTGAAGAAATTGTCTGACAGCCATGACTGGGTTCTCTTGCTTTTGTGGCATGGTACAGTGACCTGTTGTCTTCCAGCAGCCACCCTCTTGACCCAGGACAGCATTACATCTTCAAGGTACTTGACATAAGCTTCCAAGTTGAGTCTGAGACTCTGTGGGAAGATGAATGGTGGCATAATGTTTCCATTACTAGTGATCACTCTAAACACCTTTATAATCACCATTAGACTCATGATTGTTTGAATGAGGTCTTTGCTATGGTGCCTAGACTCTTTGAATTTAAGT
>OZ010585.1:85561423-85691423 GCA_963932145.1 Acanthosepion lycidas | reverse complement strand
ATGAAGAACTTGTAGATTTTTTATGTCTTTTTGTTAGCCTGGATGTGAATGTCATCCAGGTTTTATGCTAATTATTAAATATTTTTTTGCATGCAAACATTATGACAGGATGTTTGCATGCTAAAAAATATTTAATAACTAATATGGATCCAGGATGACATTCACATCTGAGCTTGCAAAAAAAATACAAAGACTATGATTTCTCCATATTTAAGGTGTAACTACAAGCTGCATGACAGTCATTAATTTTTGAGGATAAAACTTGAATATCTTCATTCTTTTATTTATTTATCTTATATTTTATTGGCTCTATGTTGTATTGAACACTTTTAATTACCAACTTTATCATTGTTGCAGTTTACTAATTATGACTGCATTTTGTCATTATATATATATATATATATATATATATTTGCTGTATTTTCCAGGCCAAGTAGGTATAATTTTCAAAACCTATTTAGGGTGTGCAAGAGTTTCCACTGCTAAATGTTTTTTCCCAGTTGTATTTAAACTGTATGTTTTGAAAATGTGTGTGAGAAACTTTTTCCCTCACCTCATAAAATGAAATGTTCATTATAGTGTAAATGGATAATGGCTCAGATTAAGAAATCGAAGAGCTGAGTTCAAATTCCAGTTGAGCTTGTTGAATTCACTTACATGCAAATACCCTCAGGAAAGGTATGAATCCATCTCTTCTCCCCTCCCCCAGCTATGTGTTGAATAGCAGGACTGACTGGGTTCTATAGCCTTGGTTGGCCACCTACTGTGGGAAAATCTTCTGTGTAATCAGTCATGAATCAAAAGAGACATGATCACCCAAGTGTGTATTTAGTGATGGCAGAAAGAGTCAACAGTTATTTAGGTTAGGAAGCTGTATGGCACTTAATTGACTTACTAAAACCTAAATAATACTCATTAACCAGTGAGCATGTTGTTGAATAGAAGACCCTTGAATGTTTGAGCTGCATGTCTTATGGAGTTGGGTAAGTTGTCTTGAACAGTTGTTAGAAGAGCAACCTATCATTTAGGCATTTTATGAGGCAGGTACAGAAATTTAAATATCTGGGAAGTGTTCTAACAGAGAATGGAAAGTGAGACACTGAGATCTGAAGACATATTGGGATGGACAAAAATGTATTCTAAAAGCTAAGCAGAGTATTACGAGAAGAAAAACTTCATTAGAAACAGAGAAAAGAGTACTGCACTTTTACTTGATATCTGTCCTCCTGTAAGGCAGTGAATGCCGGACAATCTCATCAGCGATGAAGAAAAGACTTGAAGCAACAGAAATATGGAAAATACTGATGATACTATAAACCAAACATGTGAGCAACAACAAGATTTTGAAGAAAATGGAAACAAAAAGGAAACTGTAACTTAATATCAGTAAGAGGCATTTGAAATCTATGGGACACATGAGAAAAGAGGGCTTGGAAAATCTTATACTCAGGAGACAGATTGATGGAAAATACAGTCTATACTTTTCAGGGCAGGTCTGTTTGAAAGTGATGGATGGTTGGTTGGTTGTTGGGTTTTATGGCATATCAACCACTGTGGGTCATTTAATGCCAAATCAAGGTATATATATATATATATAAAATATACAATACTATTAAACATAGCTGGCAACATTTTTTCCAAAAAACGTACAGCTGGCAACATTATTTTTCCGAAAACATTATCTGAAGCCTTGTTGTTGGACATGGTTTATCGTCATACCAAGGACGCGTTTGAAAGTGAGAGATAGAATATAAAAATGAATTTTAGAAAATCACATTATATTAATTTTTGAACATTTATTTCTTTTTTATTGAAAAAATAAATATTTCACCCCCTACCAACCAGTAATGTTTCAGGACTCACAGATCAGTTATGTGACTAGGGGGCATATAGACTACTTCTATTACTAAATTATTACTCCTAATCAAGTACTAATTACCTGTGTAAAAGACTCTAGTTCAGAGAATCCTTCAATGAATTAGAATCTAATCTCTCCCCAATGGGCTAGACAAAAGAATTGTCTAAGGACATCCGGGACCTGCACAAGATTGGAATGGTCTACAACACAATTGGCAATCAGCTAGGTGAGAAGGAGTCAACTGTTGGTGCACTAATAAGAAAATGGAAGAAACCCCAATTGACTATCAATCTCCCTCAGTCTAGAGCTCCATGCAAGATCTCCCAATGTGAAGTGAACCTGATGATGAGAAATGTGAGGAAACAACCCTGAACTATGCTTGTTGATGATCTCAAGGCAGCTGGGACCAACAGTCAACAAGATGACCATTGGTAACACACTATGTTATAGCGGACTGAAATCATGTACTGCCTGCAAGGTCCCCCTACTGAAGAAGGTACATGTACAGGCTCATCAAAAGTTTGCAGATGAGCACCTGGATGATTCAGAGGAGGGTTGAGAGAAAGACTTAAATTGAGCTTTTTGGTAGCCTTATAGATATGTATGATAGATTTTAGAAAAATTTTCTAAAATAACACAGTGAACCAACCCCTCCTTAGCAGCTGACCTAGCTGAGCTTTCACTGCATATCAGCTGAGAATGTATACCTCAAGAAAGTGCAATATGTCCCTTTCCTGGAGGTTAGCATCAGCCTTGCTGATGGAAAGCAGAGAGGGTTCTGTCTGATGATTAATGGAGAGAAGTTTGTTTTTGAAAGCATTAAAATTAACAAGTGATCTTTTGCTCTGGTTAACAAGTAACTGGAAGTTCTTTCTGACATTGGTTGCCATTTTGACCCAGTGAATTGATCAGACTTACCTCTTGAGATAGGATTACCATAGAAAAAGAAAAAAAGAGTTTCCCATAAAAATACTCTCAACTCTTTCTTCTTATATTCATATTTTTCTGTGTATTAACAAATATATATCATGTTTAAAATTTATGAAGCAAGAGTTTTAAATATTAGACAGATGTAGATAAAAAGAAGTGTGAACATATCAATCAAAAATGGTGACTGGCACTTTCATGCCTTAAGCAATGATCAAATCCTCTTGTCTGATGATCTCTTAAGGCATGAAATGCAGTATTTTTTTATGCCTACAGTTTATATCTAAGAATATAGTATTTTATCAATGGTAACAACAAACTAATGTAAAATGACTAAAAGAAAGAGGAGTTTATATATATATATATATATATATATATATATATATATATATATATATATATATATATACACACACACAATTCTCCCATCGAATTTGATGTATGAGTGTCAAGCAGATCAGTTCCTAGGAACTGACAGCATGACACAATCACATGAGATTTGATTATGGTGGTGAAGGTTTTGTGCAGAACCATACACACTTTTTGAAGGGCCGAATACAGAGACCTGGTGCACTACATTGATGATTGACCACAAGGTCCCCAAACAACCCTCTGCAGGCTTTGAATTCAGAGTTGTCCTTCGCCTAGACCAGTTGCCATCCAAGTCTATAGAACCCAGTATGTTCTGCTATTGGCCCATAGCTGGAGGGAGAAGAAGAGGATTCATACCTTTCCCAAGGGTAATAGCCCATAAGTGATTGTAATGGATTTGAGTGGAATTTGAATTCAGCTCTCTGATTCCTCAATCCAAGCTGCTACTCCACCGTGCCTCATATATATATATATATATATATATATATTTCATGAAAGGTTAATGGTCAGAGTTGAATTAGTCTAAGGAACAGTAGAATTAAAAAGTGCTCAATACACATTGTGAAAAAATAAAAATGAATGTAAACATAACATACCCATCTATTAGTATGTCTAGCCAATCTCTATTAGAGATGCTTACTCAGGCGCATTTGTGTTTATTCAACACCCACAAAGATCACCTGTGGTTTATACTGCAACTATGCTGAGCAGACCTTAGTTACAGTTTCTGCATCCACCTGCAAAAAAAGACTAAAAATAATGGAAGCTTTAATAATAAAAGAAGAAAAAGCCAACTCTTAACAATATTAACCACGAACAAGGCCATAATGTGCTAACCATATTCGGAAATTAAAAACATCCCTACCACACACTAAGACATACACAGAATGCACACACTCAATTAAGCTGAAAAATTGAATCATCCTTGATAATGGCTAAAGATATAGACAAAAGCGCTCGGAAATATAAAAAATTTGTACAGTTCTTACACATCCTTTGTCCAGAAAAGAAAGCTCTTGTTAGAACACAAGAAAAATTAAATAAAAAGCTTAACCGTAGTACCTTGTCTGTCGTTTTTAATGAAACATGCATATATATGTGTGTGTATATATATATATATATATATATATATATAAATGATGGACACCTAATTTTTAGGTTATCTATTTAGAAGGTAGCCTGCTGATATAGAACCTACAATTTAGATTCAATGCTGTGAGGTAAACTCGTTGATCTTTTTGGGTAAATGTAATTGCTGTTCAATGAGCAAGATTGGTCCTGTGCAAGGCTTTGCCCCTCATTAAAAGATTTCAGGCACAGACATTGTTTGACAAAATTATGATCCCTATCGGTTTGAAATATAATGTATTGACTATGGACAAAAAAAAAAGCACTTAGGTTTAAAATTGCTGTGGTGTTTCCTTCTAATGCAGCTATTGTGAACTATTCCACTTACTATAAAGTAGTAGGAAAGTAAGCCTTAGGGGAACGGTGATATAGATTGAATGCTGGTCAACTGAAACACACTTCCAGGTTGTGTAAAACACTTCTGTTGTATTTATTGTTCAATGCACTATTTATCTGCAACCTCTTCTTTTGTTATTTTTTAACCATTACTTGGTCACAACAAAAATATAATTTACTGACTGTAGACCAAAAAAAGCACTCAGTCAGTGAAGATTAATAACAGTCTGGTTGGGCGTAAAAACCTCCATTATTGGTTCACACTGCTGGAATCATGGAATGGTACAATATCAAGCAATGGTTATACTTGGAAATGAGAATGCAGCCATTTTATATATATATATATATATATATAATCTGTAAAAGGATAATAAAGAAATACAAATGAACCAGTAAACAAAAAAAACACCTACTCACCTCAACCTTTCTTTCTCCAATATTCGTGGTATCCATTCCAACTTCTGCTGCATAGAATCTTTTCTCTTGGAATGTTTGCCAGATGTCGTTGTCCTTTGTAAAACCAACTTAAATTCTTTCATTGCAATCAATGAATTATTGGTTCTAGGTTATCAACCCCTCTGCCAAAAAGATTCCAGAATTCACATGCATAGTGTCTATATTCTGGATAATCTTCCAATGGCCAGGGTATTGTCTCTTGGAGCCCATAACTATTCTTTCATGTGCTTCTTTACTGAACTGTGTCAGCTATCTCTTTTTCCTTTATCACTCCCCTCCTCACAGGACTACAGTGTATTAGATATAATAGCTGACAGTATAAAAAAAGCTCTTTATCTCCTTCCATTTGCGAACATCTTTCTCCCTGGTGACTTTAATGCTCAACATGACATGTATCTGAAATATTCAAAGTTACTGATGTTGCTGTTATTCAGCCATTAAATTTCTCAATTGCCCAATCCTTTACTCAAATTGTGGACTTCCTTACTCCTTTCCCTAGCAAAACCCAGCAGCAGTCATTTCTTCTTGATTTATTTCTCACCTCTTCTCCTCCCTCTTGCTGAGCTTCGCAACATTGCCCTCTTGTTAACTTGTACCACTCCATGCTATTCATCGATATTTCATTCCACTCCTGCATTAATCAGGAATGCCTTATCCATAAGACTTCTTTCCATTACTAGCATGCTGACTGGGACTCACTCAGTGATCATCCTTGTGACCCCCCCACACACACACACACACCGGACTGACATCTTATCTTCAACATACCAACTGAAAATTGTACCGCTGAGGTTTCTTCCTAGGTCAAAGCCAGCCTGGGTGCTTTCATCCCTTCTTGGAAATACCAGGTGAAACTGCAATCCTCTCCAAGATTTACACCAGAATGCTCGGCTGCTATGGCACACAGGAACCATTATTTTCAGCTATACCAGCATGACAGCTCTCTTCAAAACTGGTGTCTATTCATTACCATTTACAATAAATGTGAGTGAGTCCTCAAAGGCATTAAGTCCCTGTTTGCTGAGAGAATGAGGCACTGCATAGCTACCAACAACTTCAACTCTTGTGATTACTGGTGGCTCCAAGGTTTACACCAGAATGCTCAGCTGCTATGGCACACAGGAACCACTATTTTCAGCTATACCAGCATGACATCGCTCTTCAAAACTGGTGTCTATTCATTACCCTTCATAATAAATGTGAGTCCTCAAAGGCATTAAGTCCCTGTTTGCTGAGAGAATGAGGCACTGCATAGCCACCAACAACTTCAACTCTTGTGATTACTGGTGGCTTTGTAATAGGCTATTGAATAAATGCAAGGTCTATATTTCTCCCCTCTTCAATTGATTTGAAGTGTTATCATCCTATGCTGATAAAGCTGAATACTTTGCCTGTGAATTCTCCTCAAACTCTATAATTGACCAATCAGGAGTATCCCTGCCTAACTTCCCACTAAAACTGAATCTCTGTTGAGTGATATGCATATAACCCCTTCCATGGTTTCTGCTATCATCTCTAACCTAGATCCCCACAAAGCATGTGGACCTGATGGTATCACTGTAATAGTCATTAAGTTGAAAAGTCATGATGTCGCCAGACACATTTTTGAACTGATCCAGTCTTTCCTATCAAATTGTGGAATGAAAGTTATCACGAATGGCCACTTGTCTACATCCTTTCGTACTAATGCATCCACCCCCAGAGCAATAATCTTTGGTCCTACTCTGTTTTTAATTTTCATTAATGACCTTCCCAATGACATCAGCTTTCAACTGCACTGATGACACAACCATTTATGATTGCCTCGATAGTAAGGCTGAGCAGTCAAACATGGTCACAATGGCAGCTGATGTGTCTAAAATAATCTTCATACTGTCATTAACTGAGACAAAGATAGCTTGTTAATTTTAAGACCTCTAAAACTAAACTTCTCCCCATTAATCATCTGAGAGACCCTTCTCTGCCTTCCATCAGCAGGAAAGTGACTAATTGCACCTTCTCTGGTTATTATTCTCAGGTGACATGAAGAGGAAAGAATATATTGAATTCATTGCTAGGTCAGTTGTCAAGAAAGTTGGTTCACTGTGTTGTGGAAGACAGTTTTTTTTCTCCAGAATCTATCATACATATCTTTAAGTCTACTGTTTGCCCATGCTTAGAATATTGTTGTCACATATGGTCTGGTACCCCTGATATTAATCTTGAACTCATTGATAAACTCCAGATAAGAATCAGCAATATTAATAGTCCTGTTCTGGTAGCTCAGCTTCTGTCACATACTCACCACCATTTCTATGGTAATGGTTTGGATAAGCTATTTTTTTATGACACCTAGACTCTTTGAATTTAAATGCAGTACGATTAGATAGTAATGATATTGTATTTAAATTTTTGCATATTAAAATTGGCTGGAAATCATGGAGCCAGGAGGGAGTTCCACAAATGAGAAGTGCGAGAAAAAACTGTTAGCATAGAACTTACATCTACATTTTGGCAGCTCAACTGTAAATTGATGAGATCTTTACACCAGTCTATTACTGTGGTTAAATTCAAATATTCTAGGTGCTATAGTGGAGAGCTCATCCGAACAGTTACCATGAAAGTATTTATAGAAAAGGCACAGGGAAGCAACATTATGACATTGGGAAAATGACTGAAGCCGAGCCACCAGATCAGGATCAATAATATTGCTGATTCTTCTTTGGATTTTATCCAGGAGCAATGGTCAGTAGTCAACAATAATGGTTAAACAGAGTAACTAGCCAACAATTACTCTATTCCAAGGAACCCATAATTTGCTGGAATATATTCAGCCTGATGGCTTTTATTCAAAGAGTGTCATAGATAGCGTGATTGAAGGATATACTTTGATATTTAGTGGGTTTACAGCTACATCAGATTGAAACATCAATTCTATGTAATCGCTGAAGTTAAGCAACATCAAGCTTAGTCAGTATCTAGAGTGGTGACTGCTTGGGAATACCAGGTGCTGTAAACTTGAATGTGTGGTGGTGTAGTGGATAATGCCTCAAAATTCTTAATTGGAGAGCAGAGTTCCAATTCCACTTGGGTCCATTATATTCACTTATGCACAGATACCCTTGTGAAAGGTATGAATCCACTTCTTCCCCTCCAGTTATGGGTTAATTAGTAATACTTGTATCACTAACTCATTATTGTCTCCTAAAAAATCTTACAATCTAAAAATGATTCTGGCTTTAAATAACCGGCAAAGAGAAAAATGAATCAGACAATCTGATATTTAGTGATAAGATGTGATTAAACAAAAATGCTGTACAATAGTCATCATACAACCGATTGATACTGATATGGCTTTGACTATATGGAATGCCTGCTCAGTCAAGATTAAAGAGAAGGGAAAGGGGCATAAAGGTTCCTTTTTAAATGCTTCACATTCTCTTGTCTTTTGAGATGTCACATTGGGTTGAGCCCTACAATTTGCAAGGGAGGGGGATGATTTTAGGTAGAGGTGTAGAAAACTTATCCTTTTTTTTGATCCTGGTGATTCAAAACAAGAACTTTTGATCACTATCCACCCAAATAAACCAACAAATATATTTTGTTTGAATTTATGTAATTTGTATCAGACATGTTCTTTTTCATGGAACTGGTTGGTGTATTTTCCGCTGTTTCTTTTCTGTCAACCACTGCTCAATGGAAAACAAGGAAAAGAAACCACTTTCTTTGCTTAGATATTAGACACAGGAAAATGCCGTGGAGGAAATATTGTGGTAACAACAAAGGCAAAACAAAAAGAAATGAACTGAATAGTCAGAACAATTCCTGGAATGAAGACAAGTATTCTTGTCTGACAAAACAGAATAATTGAATGACATCAACAGTTTTTGAATAAAAACTAAAACTTGGCAAAAGACTGTTGAGATTAAATTTGTCAGTTATTGAGAATGTTATGATGACCATGATAAAGAATAGAAAATATTTACTGCCGAAGTTGATTGCCATTCTTTGAGCCAAACTTTTATCTACATTTGAAAGACAGGAATTAAATGGAACACCAGCCGTACACTAACAAAACATCAAAGTCTAATGTTCAGAACAAATTTTGCCCAGAGAGTAGGTTGAAACTGAATATTACTTTGTAGACACAACTGCATACATGAAAGAAATGATACTCAAAGTAGTATGAATATAGGCAGGTGAAGAATTAAACATTTTTTTAAAAAAATCGCAGATACTCCCCTTTTTACCATCCATCAGTATGGCTGATGCTAACCTCCACGAGAGTAATTCTTTGGGCCTTCATGGTTAATGTTTTCTGCTGACATGAAGTAAAAGATTATATTAAATCAATTGCTAGGTCTGCTGCTAGGAAATTTGGTTCACTGTGCTGTGCTAGACAATTTTTCTTGCCATAATCTTACATATTTATAAGTCTACTATTCGTTCTTGCTTTGAATATTGCTGCCATGCCTGGTATGGTGAGACTGCTCTATATTTAGAGATTCTTAATAAAATCCAAAGAAGAATCTGCAATGTCAGTGGTCCTGACCTGGCATCTTGCTTTCATTCACCTTCCCATTTTCATGATATGTAGACTTTCTGAATTTAAGCACAATACTAGATTAACAGCAAGGTTTCATCAATTTACAGTGAATTTGGCTCGATGTAACCATAAATTCTATGTGAACAGTTTCTTCTCTCATACTTTTTGCTTCCCACTTTGAATGTAATGTTTTTTTTAAATCTGAGCACTTTCAGCTAACCATTTAACTATTTTCAAGGATTAAATATTTTAACTGTTAAATAAGAAATAGTTTGTTGCAAATATATTTTATAAAATGTTTTCATTTTTCAAAACACAGTCAAGTTATTGATGGTGTCCATGTTCATAGTTGATATTATTAAGTGTTGGACTTTTTGCTTTTATTAGTTAGGTTTCCATTATTTTTAGCCTTTTTTTGCACGTAGATGATGCTATTATAGTTGTGTTGTCAACAAGTATGTTAGTGTCCAGTAGGTCTTCATGAATATTTAAATAAGATCTAATTGAGCTATGGTCAGAAAGGTCAAACATGTTGTAGTGTGGCCTATATAATTATTTAAGAATTTTAATTGATCAGGAATACAATTCCTTAATGGCATTTATTAATTTATTTCTTATTTAACAGTTAAAATATTTCATCCTTGAAAATGGCTAAATGTATAGCTGAAAGTGCTTGGATTAAAAGAACCTTTGGACGGTTTTTATATAATTTATCATCTGAAAAGAAAAAATTATTAGATTGTATAAGAAATTATATAAGAAACTAAATCAAAGCACCTTGTCTGTCATTTTCAATGAAATGTGCATATATATATATATATATATATATATAATCTCCAAGTGAAAAGAACAAATTTAGAATACACAGTTCTTTAGCATTTACTTTTTTAAAACGTGCTCAATACCATGTAGAGCATAATATATACATACATACATATATATATATATATATATATATATATATATATATATATATATATATATATATATATAGGGATCTATCCGATGTGATATGGCAGTTAGACCCTAGAAATCAAAATGGGGAAGTCATTCAAAGGCAGTCAGGAAAAAATGTAGCAGAGTAGTTGCTACCATCTCCTCTCTTTACCACCTATCCCATCACCCCTTATATGATATACCAAGAAGAATTTGGTCAACTGAAGACATTTCCCCTAGCCTAAGAAGTTTTCATTTGCAAAATGATGATTGTGTGGAAGACTTAGAGGCCAGGTTTTGAAAACTAAAGTGACCTGTTTAAATTGCTGAACTGATGACCAATCATTAGTCTGTTGTTCTTGTGAATAATGCTGCTAACTTACATATGGGCCATATTTAGGTAGACCACAGCATTACAGAATTGGAAGGAGTTAAAATGATAACAGTAACCCTTGACAAATAAACTATATGTTATTGCTTCAACAACCAATCATTTGATTACCTCTTCTGAAAATTGTTTCCTACTTTACTTGTAACTGACTCACACACTTTGCTCTTGGGGGTGCTAAGGTGCATTGGATTCCTGAGAGTGAAAAAGAATTAGAAGACTTTAGTGATGAGAAAGAATTCAGAAAGACAAAAGATGGAGATTGATGTTGGATTTACATTTTTGAAGATTGTAGTCGACAGGAAAGCAAGAAGTCAGAAGAGTTTATCAAAGCCTAGAGAAAATACTATAAGAATAAAATATATGGTTACTTTTATTTATTTCAGCATTAAAATGATGAAGCCAAGTTGCCAAACTAGTACTACACTTGAATTCACAAGGTCAAAGTACCAAATAGGAAAACTCATTAGAATCACTGTCATGAAAATATCTAGAGAAAAGACACAATGAAACCATGGTTATGTTAGTGAGAAAAAGACTGAATTCAAGATGCCAAGTCAGGACTGATAATATTGTAGATACTTGTTTAGATTTCGTCAAGAATTTTGAGATATTTTGCAGCAACACTACATCAAATTTGGCAGAAATATTCTGATGGAAGACAAAAAGGATTCTTTAAGATGACTAAAAGATGACTAGTTATTATTATTATATTTATTTTAATCAAGTTCCAGTCAAGGTTCTGGCCTATGGTATATTGGTGAGGATAATTCAATAATTTTTCTAAGAATGTCTTTTAATCACATTTATGCAGGGAAATGTTTGTGATTGGTTATTTTTATGTGTTCTGATCTATAGTATACTGTTATAAATATTCCTAGGTTAATTACTTAATTTAAAGAATTAGATACTTATATATTACAACATATTTAAGTAATAGAACATGTTGTAAACTTGTTCAAAGAAATACCAACAAAGCCTAAAATATGAAAGAAAGACAGTCAAAACAAAACCTAACTATAGACACCATGTTTTAGTACCACTGACATCAGAATGTTTCAGTGTGGGTGACAAAAGTATGGAGAAAGAATGTTGCTGAAATTAAGTCCCACCTTACAGCTGTTCATATTTTCACTGCTTGTGAGATAGGGAACAAATTGTATTTGAATTAAGAACTGATACAACATTTCAATAGTGTAGTGGCATGTGACTATATACCTCAGAGGAAAATGTTTTATTTATCCATGTGAATGAAGATAATTCAGTGATTCTTAATTTCTGATTTGAACTATTCCAGAAGTTTCAGAAGCCTGTCAGCTAAATGATTCTTATTGTTAGATTTTAAACTGCCCCAACATGCATATCAGTTCTCTCTTGTGTCAGTTGTCAGTGCAAGCATCAGTCAATACTGAATTTTAGCAAACCTTGATCACTCCTGACATTTAAAAAAAAAAAAAAGTACTGTTGATATTTTTCCTCCTATATCCTACTATTATGGTTGTACCATTTAAGTTACCTCATGGGAATTAATTTCTGGTCATCCTGGGATTTCAGTATAAATTTTTTTTGTATTATTTTGGGTCACAAAATAGCATTCTTGAATAGATTCAGAATATTATCATTGAATTTAAAGACAGTCAGAATAAAGTGAATGAATGATTGAGAATAATGTTTATTCTCATAGGCATCAGATTAAACCTATGAAGCTTGAATGGTGATTAGGGATGCATTTAATGAAATGTAAATAATGGGACTGTTCAAGTAACAATCTTTTTGACCCAGAGACCCAAAAGTGTCATCTATATAATATAAACTGTAAGAGAAATCAACTGAATTCTTTAATTACTGAAATAGAATCATAAGGTCTTTTGATTATTTTGTTCTGCAAAATTTTTGAATCACTGTAAGCATACTGGGCACATGACCAAGAAGTCTGTAGATTGGAACTATGCTCTGTTGCCAAATGTTAGTTCAGATACAAAATCCCAAAGAAGGTAATAGCAAAAGCAATTTCTGGTTCAAAGTGATCAGGCTTGACCAGGCACCTAATACAAAAATTGTTAAAGGAGAAACTGACTTTTAACCAACATGAGTGCCAAGCTTCCTGCTGCTGATTTAAATGCAATTAGATTCTATGTAGATCTTGCACATTTATTGGGAAATGACTATATTTAATTTGTCAGCACTCTTACTATTTACCTTTCTAAATAGTATCAAGTGTTTTGAGTGTATTATCATTCACTATATTGTGTGGAGTCTCTCAGTGGCCTAGTTATCAGCTTTCAATGCTGCAGTGTTATAGCATTGTTGACTGGCTTTGCTGGCCTGTTTGGGAAAATAAAAAATTGCCATTTATTGGAAATAAATCACTATAAAAAAGCTTACTGCAATGTCTTGTATGCTAGTATTACCTCCAGCTTTACATGGGTCTCCAGTTGATGGCTATATGGACTTCACCTTCATATAACTCAATAGTTGCTTTTCTTTTCTTTTTTTTTTTATTATTTCACCTCAGATAATTTTTATTAAATTTATGTTCATACATTTTGCAATCTCCAAGCAGTATATTGTGAATAATTAAATATTTGTTTTATCATTTCACTTCAAGCAAGGTATTAATGTCACTGACATGCAGGGTGAAAGTAAATGAGAAAAATGAAGGACAGTGTAGATTTGGCAAAACAGTTAAAATCTTACGGAAACTTTAATTTCATCATCATCATCATCATCATTATTATCATCATTATTATTATTATTTCACTAGCAATATGCTTTCAACGTTAGTGTTTGAGGAGATGGTAAGCATATTGCCACTACATACAAAAATCATTGTAAATAACATAAATGAAGACTTAACATTCACAGCTATAAAGAATATATTTTCTGCATCATTCTCATGCAAGAAAACATTTAAAAAATGTCAAATCCAATTGTCTTAATAGTTTTCAAAATTCTACAGCAAACTCATGAACATCTTCACTTTGATTTTACTTATAAATTGATCTTCTATCTCTCTTTGACCAAAACATTAGAACTTTACCAATTCTTCTTAATTACTGACCTGGTGCCATTATTTGGTTTGTCAGTGAAACAGGAAATCTTTTAAATGTTGTTTAGGATGGTTTTCTTTCATTTTTCTAATAATAGCCCAGAGAACAAATAACGAAAGATAATGGAATTTCCTTTAATAGAGGCTCAAACAACCTCCACTGCTTGAAGCGGGAAAATAAAATGTGAGGAGGAGAAATGAAGGAGAACAGAATAGGAATAAAAGAAAAAAAAAAATGGCCTTGTAATATCTTGATGATTTTTAATGAAAGACACATTGCTTAATTGAAGTGCTGAGTTAATGGAATATTCAAAAGATGTTGACAGTTAAGTGATATATTATTGTGTCACCTTAACAATTACAAAGATTGTCTCTAGAATTCTTACATAGTTAGCAGAAGGGTCATATTTAAAGTCATCTTTTGTGTTTTTCATTATCCTCCAAAAGTTAACAACTTTTTGAACTTTAGCTACTATTAATGATTCCTTCAGTCACACTATTAAATTACAAAACAAATTTTGAAACCCTATAGTTTGTACATTAATTGCACTAAAACAATCTATTTTGCTTTCAATACATAAACAACTAGTTGAATTACCTGCACTTTGTTGTGTGTCTCACATTTTATTTTTAAAGAAAATGATGATTGGTTTCAAATCATTGTTATAATTTGTGGAGAAAATGATGCATTTCAATATCTTGACAATGTGACCTCCATCTTCTGGCTTTCTCCTTCTATATTTTGGATAAGAGTCATTCCCTTGTTCAAATTTAAATTTTATTTAAATCAAAGGGGAAAATTTTTCATTGGGGGTGTGCCTCCCGAGCCCCCACCTTTAATCAAATTGAAATATGCTTATCCAATTACCCTATGAGTAATTCCCTTTTATCAAATTTAAATTTAATTTATATGAAAGGGAAAAAATGTTCAGTAAAGGGGGGTAACCCCCTTTTATTAAAATGAAATATACTTATTCAAGTACTCTGAGTAATATAGTTTCAGAATATAGATGGTTATGCGAGTCTATCTCCAAAACTCTCGGAGGAGTTTGATAAACAAACAGATGCTACAACTTTATATATTAGGATTATTTGAAAGTATATTGCTGAATGCACTCACATATCCAATGTGTTACATTTCCAATTTGGCCATTGTTGACCATCTTGATAAAGTAAAGTTTAGTTTACCTATTTAAGGAAGACCCATCTCTTGTTGGAATATCTATGAATCTATATCTGCTGGCTTATTTTTTAATCTCACATTATTTATTACAATAAACATTATTTTTAGTGGACAAACGTGTTTGAGTTTCTATCTCTTTTTTTTCTATTTACTTAAACAGTGAAATTAATAATAACCAGCCTATAATGAGATGTCTTGCTAAAAAAATTGATCCTCTTAACAGGAATTGAACTTGTATCACTTTCTCCATCAGAGAAACCCCTTTATAACTGAAGTAATTTACCAATTTGGCTACAGGAGACCTGCGTTTTTTGCTACATATCTTCTTCACAATTTGAAAGGTTATGGCATTTCTGGATGACTTTTAGAAATGATTTAATGTTTCTTATCAAATTATGAAATGAAAGTTGTCTTGAATGGCCACTCTTCTAGATCTTTTTGAATTAATGTAAGTATTCCTCAGGGCTACAAGATTTAGCTGTAGGTCTCCTAATGTCTTACATACATTTTAAATAATCTCAAAAATAAACTACTAAGAAACTTTTACAACGAATGCCAAAAATTTGTGCTGCAGTAATCAGGGCTAAAGGTGTATATTTTGACAAGAGCAAAATTTAATCATAAAATGTTTTTTTCTTTTTGTCAGAATATAATTTTTCACTTTTTTTTAACCATGTGTAATAATTTCTTATTTAAAGTACAACTACTTTTTGGGCCAATGGGGTGGCCTCAAACTTTCAAACTGTAGTGTACACACACACACACACATATAGTCAGGCCATGTTGCATTGTCTTTGGCTCAACGATTTATATATGTTGGCCATTGATTCATTATGGGTAGGTCTATTGTATTATTCTAACAGTTGTTGGGTAGGTTGCAAGGATTATACAACATGATCTCAAAAGACTGTGCAAATCTGTTTAATCTAGAAGGTTCTCTTCATATCAACTATTGACACTACAAGGAATCAGTTATTTCAGCTGTTCAAAACAATGTCTATGATGACGATATTCTTGTCATAACGTATTTTAAAAGTGAGCCCATGATTATTGTGTTACCTGAGTACTTTCTAAAATTCTGTTTTTCATGGACACTGTGTGAAGATACCTTAGCAACCTCTTGTATTATTGATCACTCAACTTGTCATATATGAACATTCTGATGATCTATTGGTCTACTAGTTGCTCAGCAACTGTCTTAAGCATAGATGTTGGGTTTTTCCCAGTTTTGATGTTAATGAAATCCCAGTTCTGTTTCTTGTTGATTTCACTATTGTCAGGATACCCTTGTGGTTATAATATGAATGCGTGTTTTTGTGTTAATAAGTGCATGGCGGCAGAACAAAGAAGAAAAAATGAAAATTTAAAACAATAAACAATTGTTCTAACATAAAATACAATAAATGAAAAATCAAGCGAGATATCTCTTGTATGAAAAAATAGTGATAAGTGGAGTTATAAAGGCATCCAGTGAGACATAAGTTGTGACTTACTGGTATGACAGCAGGCTGGTTGAATCAGATGGGAAGTTGCTTTTTAACAAACGTATGAACTCAGGTCAAGATGCCATCCAACTGTTGAATGTCTCTTTGATGTACTCTTATGTCCTTTTTGAGGCTCAAATCAGCTCCAGCTTTCATTTTGTTTCTTTAGGTGGGAGTGGGTTCTATTGGGTGGAAATTCTGGATTGTATTGCTTATTTTCTTTCTTTAAGTGTCTGAGTAAATGGAAGATATGTGTGGAGCCTTGTGCAGCCGACAGATTTTTAGTTGCGTTTTGGGCATTCAGAATGTTTACATCTGGCTAGTGATAGAGATTAGTATAGCATGAATCAGAAGAAGATCTTATTTTGGGAAGAATTTGGCACTTTGAATATCACTTATTATGACTGTTGCCCTTTGACATTGGAGTAGCACACCAAATAAGATGGTGAATCTAAAAACTGAAGTTATGTTTTTAAATGAGCCTCATCAGTCTGAGACTTTTATCTGAATGCCATACATGGTACCAAACTCATTCAGAAATACCTAAACTGTCAGGTGTATACAAATACTTTCTCCAATCAATTGTTAAAAAGGGATTTTAGTGAATGAAACCAGTAGGTTTATCAAGGATCATCCTTCTTTGAACTTTGTTAACTGGCACTAGAGAATTCCATTCAAAGAACTGCATCAAGTAATTGAAACCACATTGCTTGCGGACATTTAACAATAGCCACAAATAAAATGGATATCATATATAACTCAAAGTGAGAATAATGACTTTTGTATTTTTTTTTTTACAATAAGGTTCATCCTGTACAAGGCTTGAGGGGTGGCACTTGGAATAGAGGGTTACAAAGATATTGACATTTCACAATACTTCAAACAAAAGGTTAGGAAGAAAAAACTCATCAATACTAGAAATAGCAATAACAGCAAATTAGAGAAACCTATTTCCCTGTAAAATTGTTTTAAGAGAAAGATTTTATAAATTTCAACTGAAAGTAACACTGGCCATTTTATCAGTGAATGCCAATGAATAACTAATATTACTATTGGAATTGTGTATAAAACAAGTCATGGTGAAGCCATTTTCCATGCTGTTCCTCAAAATAGGTATTTTTCTTTTAGTTGATAGTTATACTCTTTGTTCTGTATTTGACGTCATTTGTGGCTAAGTTGAAAGGAAATTTTAGTCTTAATTTAACAGCAAGTTTTACTTCTCCACCTTGTATGTCAACACTTTGTAATGTTTCACCCGCTTCAGAAAGTAGCTACTCGATGAGATTCACAAGATTAATCTATATGATCATATACAATTAGGCCCCACAATTCACTGATTTGTCAACTGTGGTTTCTTCCATCAGGAAATAGTCCACCGTCAAAACTTTTATTAAACTAAATCTATCTTAATTGATGTTCTGCCCAGGACCACCCTGTCGTAACACCTTTTAGCTATGGGTAAATAGTTATCCTCCAAACTGGGGTCAAAATACTATGAAAATATAAACATTTTTATAATAAAAATAACAGAAATATTTTTCATAATGAAAAAAAATATTAGCAGGAATACATTTTTGTAAAAGAAATTACTAAAGCTCCCAAGAAACGTAAATTTTGGCATTAAATGACCCGTAAGAAGTTGATATGCCACTGAACAAAGAAACAAGAAAACTGAGCTTCCCCACTTTTTATTATCTAAGTGAAATGTTATTTTATATATTATTTGAGTCAGGGAGTCATTTGTGACAATATTGTTGTTCCATAAAATATGTTTATCAACATTGTATCCGATGCAATCTTATTAATGATCCCATGTTATGTCGTTTCATTTAAAGGCTGCGTATAAATCAAGCATTAACCAAAGTATTAATGCTACATATTTAAAAAAAAAAAGATTTTATTTGTGCTTCTTTACCCAAACTCTACATTATTGATCTGATATAGATCAGAAATTATTTGCAATTCAAGTTTTTAGTTCTAACATCCGGTTGCCTAAATCATTTCCAATAATATTTTCTGTAAAAAGAATTATTTTTTCAATAATTAAATGTATTGTAAATATTATGTTGTTAATCTGCACGTAATATACACTGAGGCAAATCACCTTTATTCTCTTCATATTCCATTAGTAAGAAGTTCTTCCTATGAACTGCTACTTCCTGGAACTGACTCCCAAGTGAATACTTTCCTGGCCACTCCAATCTTAACCTTTTCAAGTCTAATGTTAACTGTTATCTTTCTGATATGTCTTCATAAACTGTGCCTCCTACTCTTACCATTCACACAACAACCTCTTTCAGTAACCCTCTGCTTTGAATGGCTCTTGGGCTTGTATAGGGTGAACATTAGTAAAAAAGAAAGAAATACAAGAGGATAATAGCAATTCGCTTGAAAGTCTGAATTCATATTTTGATTAATCATAGTTTTCAGGGTTTTTTTTCCCATTTTGGTTTGTAATTATGATTCATAAAACTGTTGAAAAATCAAAGTGGCATTCACTCAAGCATTTTTAAAACACAAAAAAATTATTGATTAGTTTGGCTGTAGTTCACTCATACAAAAACAGAATATGAGAGAATGAGAACAAAGGAATATCTGTTATCGGGTCAGACAAGCCTTCTATTTGTTGATAACGTTTTTCCCCCTCCTACCTCTCTCTAATAACAAAATGGAACAAGCACAAATTATTCATACAAAAACAAAAAAAAAAAGCGGGTCAATAACCTATACAAAGATTATGTTCTTTTTTTATTTAGTTAAATTCTCCCCAAGCAATTCAGTAAAGCCACTAAGACTCAAACAGTTACTGAATGTGAAAGAAGTGGAAAACAAGAACATTAAAAAAGGAATAAGAACAATAGAAGAATAATCAGGAAGATAGTAGATAACGACTGACATTTAAATTTTTTAAGATCAAAGTTGATGGAAAAGCATGGAGCCGGAAGAGTTTTCCACAAGTGAGAAGTGTGAGAAAATATACTATTGGCATCGAACTTACAGTTACATCTATCCACTCCAACTTTGAATTGATTAAACATAGCTGCTAATCTAATAAAGTCTAGATACCATAGTGAAGAGCTCATCCAAACAATTACCATAAAAGTATTTGTAGAAAAGATACAGGGATGCAACTTTAAAGTGGTGGGAAAGTGACCGAAGGCAAGATGCCAGGTCAGGACCAGTAATATTGCTGATTCTTTTTTGGAATTTAGCAAGAACCTGTGGCAGCACTATTCTAAATATGGGCAAATGGTAGACATAAGATATGTAAGATAGATTCTGGTGAGAAAAATTGTCTAGCATGACAGTGAACAAAGTTTCTTAGCAGCTGGCCTAGCAATGGATTCAATATAGTCTTTCCATTTCATGTGAGAAAAGAATGTTAGCCTGAGCAGGTGCAACGAGTCACTTTTTCACTTAATTTCTCTGACAATTTTATTAACTCCACTGATGATGGCTTCCATGATGACAAAGAGGATTTCCTTAACATTGGTTCTCGTGGCCACTTATAAGCAAAATTCAACACCATTTCTTTTTTCTTTATTAAAAAACTGAAATTGAAAATTAAATTATCAAAACATTTTAAAATAAGAACAAATTGGATAGTTACCATGAAAAATCCATTGTGCTACAAGGGGCTTGGGTTTTCTTCAGACCTGAAAATTTTAGTGAAACTAAAAACTTAACAGAAGACTAAATTTGTCTTTCACGTCATAACAAATTTTAAGATTTTACCAGCACATTTGGTTAATACTAATTTTATTGTGAACAAAATTGACTTGCATGAAACCTGAAAAATAATCAAACAAGGAATACATCTCACTGCTTTACTTTACAGCAAGTCATTTGTAAGAGGTCCCTCTATTAATGATCTGAGAGAACCCATTTTGCCTTCCATCGGCATGACTGATGCTACTCTCCAAAAGAGTGACTTGTTGTGCCTTCTAGGTGTAATGTTCTCTGCTGACATGAAGTGGAGAATTTATACTGAATCAATTGCTAAGTTTGCTGCTTTGAATGTTGGTTCACTGTGTTGTGCTAGACAATTTTTTATCATTCATACTTGCTTTGAATATTGCTGCTCCTGCTATATATTTAGAAATCCTAGATAAAATCCAAAGAAGAATCTGCAATGTCAGTGATCCTGACCTGGTATCTTACCTTCAATCACTTTATCACTGCCATAATGTAGCTTCCCTGTGTCTTTTCTTTAAATACTTTCATGGTAACTTTTCTGATTAACTTTCCTCTATAATACCTAGACATTATGAATTTAGGTGCAGTACTAGATTGGCTGTAAGGTCTCATTATTTTACAGATGAAATGGTTAGATGTAACCATAATTTCTAGGCTAAAAGATTATTTTCTCACACTTCTCACTTATGGAACTCTCTTCTGGCATCTTGATCTTCAAAAATTTAAATGTAATGTCAATTATTATCTTCTGTTTTCTTAATTCTTGTCCTTTTATCATTCTCTCTGCTTAAAAGAGGTTTTCCTCATATTCTCTAACACTCAGTAAATCATTGCATCTTGGTGGCATTATTGCCTTTGGTCTTCAAAAATTTAAATGCAATGTCAATCATTATCTTCTGTCTTTTCCTGTTCTTTTGTTCTTCTTTCTCCTTAATGTTTTTCTTCTTGTCATATCCTTTCACACTCAGTAATTCCCGTACATCTAAGTTGTTTTATTGCTTTGCTTGTGGTGAAATGATTAAAAAAAAAAAAAAAAAAACAGAACTGGAAGTCCTATCCAGATTTATTATTGATGAGCACAACCATTACAAAATAAAACATGCAGATAATACTGTGTTGATAGCAGACACAGAAAGAAAACTGCATGATAGAAGGTAGTAAAGGAAAGTGTGAAAAAAGGACTAACCCTCAATTGTAAGAAGATAAGATGTATGGTTATCAGCAAGAGAAACAGTCCTAAATATGAGCTACAGATAGAATATATGGTTGTCAGCAAAATGAACTGCCTAACGTGCAAATTACAAAATGGAAATATCAAACTCAAGTAAGTATAGAAATTTAACTATCTGGGAAGTGCTTCAACAGATGATGGAAAATGCAACATTGAAATCTGAAGGTACATTGGAATGGCAAAAGATGCCATCCAAAAGCTAAACAAAGTATTAAGAAACAGGAAAAATTCATTAGAAACAAAGAAAAGAGTGCTGAACTGCTATGTCATATCATTTCTCTTATATGGCAGTAAATGCTGGCCAGTTTCTTCAGTGGTTACTTGTGACAACAAAGATGTGGTTCTATAGAAGGATGCTGAGAATATCACGGACAGAACATGTGATCAACAAGGAAATTTTAAGAAAACTGGGAACTAAAAGGACACTTGTTTTGAGAATCAGAAAAAAAGCAGCAGGATATATTAGAATCAAGATGGACAGAATGGAAATACTAAGTATCATATCTAACAAGCTTGTGTAGATAGATGGTAGAACAGGGAGTAGGAATTATAGTAATAAAAAATAACATTGCTGAGATTCTTTTGTAATTTAATCTGCCATTGCAATCATATTACTGTAGGTTATGAGACATTCTGAAATGACAAGCTCCTTTTAAGCCCAGTGTTGTAACCATTAAGCCATCATTTAGTACTCCATGTCGTTAATCTTTGAAACATGTCTCTTTTTGATAATTGTTTTCATATCAATATATGCAGTAAACTTACAATAAATATTGCACAGAATTCTTATCTACTTTGTGAGCTTACTTTGTTTTGCAGAAAAAATAACATATTTCATTTATGTTTTGGGGGTAAAATACGATGTTGATTCAGTTTCTGACTTAACATCTGTGGGGACCACATTCTGTAATTACTTTGAACCAGAAAAAAATGTTCTATCATTGGAAGCACTTCAAATACTTAATGATTTTCTTTTTTTTCATTGAATTAATTCAGCTGAAATTAATCATTAGGTTTGAAGCTGAAGTATTCCTCATTTATTTTCACACAGATTTTTTCTCCTTTTAAATTCACAAGAAAATGGAAAATCTGATAGATTTAATTATGAAATTTCCAGTGTAAAGATAATGAATTAGGCAATATTTGAAGTAACTTTTTCTTTTCTTTTGTCGAATCAGTTCTTCATGTATGCGCTGAATTTAACAAGAGATTGCATCTTCTGAAAAAGAATATCTGGGAGAAACTAGCTGTACCCTCAATGACAGGAAAAAAAAAAAAAAATTGGTGTTCAAAAGGGAGAGAGAAAACCTCCCTCTATTCAGACATTCCCTGGATAGAGAAAAGCATCTTTTAATGGGAAGAAATCCTGATAGTTAACAATGAACAAGTGCTACTAAGGAAAACAGGCCTGCTTGTAAAAAAAAAAAAAAAAAAAATTTTTAAAATAGGGAAAATTTGCTTTTGTGATTCATTTTTATTAATCATTGTTTATTAAGCCACCTTGCTCTTGGCAAGATGTTTGTTAGAACAAAAAAGGATTGAACCGTTTTCATTTTAGAAGTGTGATATTGTTCAGATATACAATATCAATCCCTGATTTTATTTAAGAGTTATATTTACCTTGTTTTTTTTTTACAAAATCAGTTTGATACTGAAGGAACCCACATGCCTTAGACAGAATAAAAATCTCATTATAATTGTGCTTGTCACTCTTTTCATTAGTTTCATGTGAATTTTATGCCCTACCAATACCTTATAATGGACTATTCTGTTTTGATCATATGGAAAGAGGGAAAAAGACACTTCATGGTTTCAGTGAGAAAATCTATGAATAAAAGAAAGAGAAGGAAAGCATTTAATGACTGTTTCAGTGAAATGGAAAAAGTTATCAAACCAAATTTTTTTTTTATTTGTACCCCCTTACTTCTTAGAATAATGACCAGCATTCATATTTATGATTGTTATTGCAATATTTTGTTAAAGTTGTTAAGCCCAAATATTTAACGATATCACGGGAATTTCTATGGATATTTTATTGTCATAGAACTCACCACAAGCTTACTGAATCATCAACTTGAGAATTAAGATTCATCAGAATATTGAAATAGAAAATCTGTGAAATTTCACTGGTTAAACCTAGTAACATAAGAACATTGGATGAACATATTCTTCTTCAATTTTGTTGTCCAAACTTAAAACTCCATGCATTTATTTGTATATTGCTGATGTTAATTCTCTTGACAGGGCATTTCAGGAGCAATTGTTCTAGGTTTGTAGGTGTAGCAATATAGTCTTGGATGTTCATCTGGTATCATATTAATTGTTATGAATTTTGAATATCCCTAATACTAAGAAAGAATTGTCTTCATATGGGTGTGGAAAAGAACTACCAAGGATATGGTCAATGAGCTAAATGGGTGTGGCACCCTTGTAAAATTTTGGGAACTACTACCTTAGATGGATGTTATAAAAAAAAATTAAAATAATTTCTATGTTGTAATGAAATTAGTTTTATTTTGAGATAATAAAACATTACAATCCATTCTTGTTATTTATAATTCAAGAAAACATATTTGATTGTTGATCACAGGCAAAAGAAAGGACTGATAAATTTATTAAAAAATTTGAAATGTAGTTGTTGCATAATCGATTACTTGAATTCTTGAACAACTTGGGGCAAACAAGGATTTTCATGTGTCAAAAGGTCAGGTTTTTTTTCCCATGACACAGATTTTATTTTAATTACTTCTCAGCATTGTTTATTGTTTTAAAAACGATGATTAGAATTGTAATAAAACCTAAACATACGAAAGTGAATTTATACATTTTCTTTGTTCTCCAGAATTTACAACAAAAATATTAAACACTATTTATCAGATTGTTTATTTACAATAATGATTTTATATTTACAACATTCTAAAAAGTTGTCTGTTTAGAACTAATGCAATACAACATATAGCATTTACCAATTTATAAAGAAATAAATATGAATAATATGTTCTTTGTCTTGTATCTTTACTTAACTCTACAGGAGTTGCTGATTTCATTGTTTTGTTCCTAATTACCACTTTTGGCAATTATTTTAGCAAAACTTGTTTCATTTTGTCTTAAGGTTTTAGTAGTATATAGATTTACTAATACTGTTTTGTCTGAAACTGGACAAGTTATGAAATTAAGTTATCGTTAAGGTAAAGGCTTGTGAGATTTTAGGATAAATTACTTTTTTATTGCAGCTTGGGTCATCAGTTCCTGTTCTGCAGTAAGTGTAAATTGCTTTTGGATTTAACCCAATATGTGCAAGTCACTATGTATAATGTGTAAACATTCTTTTCTTTATTTTATCCTTATTCCATTTTTGAGCTTCAATTAAGAGTGTGTGTGTGTGTATATATATATATATATATATATATATATAACATATGTGGTGAAGTTCAATTTTTTTCAATTGAATCATTCATACAAAAATTTACTACTCTACTTTTTGTATGAATGATTCATTGTAATATGCACACACACACACACACACACACACATATATATATATATATATATTATTTTAAAACTGTAACTCTAGCAGTGTGAAAAAAACAGATAATACAATTTGCAAAAAAAAAAAAAAAAAAAATTAGACAAACTGATATTTGGGAAAAAATCCAATAGAAAAAAAGAAAAGACTAAAAACATCTGCACTGTTTGAAAAAAATCAACCAGCACCACAATGTTTAGCCAAAATAAAAAATACTGAAAGAGTACCTAAGTTGAGTGTAAAAGTGCTCAATACACTAAATATTCTGATGATCTGATAGGTGAAACCTAGGTAGATAAGTTCTGGCTCTTTAGGTATATATTCAAGTATCTAATAGAATGCTCCTTGTGATGACGAGAGATGAGTGCCAGCTCAATATCCAGCTAATGATCAGAAGAGAATTTGGGACTCACTGACATTACTTTTTTCCCCCCAACAAGAATCACGGATATGCCAAGCATATGTAGAGGGGTGTAATTGATAGTGGCTCGTGTGAATCTCTTCTTGCCCACAGATATGGGCTAAATAGCAGGGTAGATTCAGCCATTGTTGGCAGCCAGCCTAGAAGGACAATTTTGAAGTCAAAACCATAACAATTATCCATAGTCCCTGACCATCAACAATGAAGATAGAAGAAGCAAAAAAATATTTTTTAAAAAGTGATACTGAAAAGTTCTCAGCTCAACCCACTTTCCTAAACAAATGACCAACATCAGAATTTTATTTTTGAATCAGTTCTTAGTTGGGCCAAGAATTTTTCAGCAACACTTCATATCCTTATACCTTTGATCCGGTTAAAAAATTTGAGAGAATATATTAACTTATATAAGAGAGTGCCAAAAAGTTTTAATTCCAACCCACTTCCTAAATCAATATTTCAATGGCCAAACATTTGAATACTAATTTTGGAAAGTGGTTTTGGCCAAGAACTTTTCAGCACCTTGGATATATATATATATATATATATATATATATATATATATATATATATATATATATATATATATAACACTAAAAATAATGCTAAAAATGAAGGAGGTTTGAATACAAGTAAAGAAAGATTTTTTTTTAATTTTCTCTTTTTCACTTCTTTCTCCT
The DNA here is from genome assembly GCA_963932145.1 of Acanthosepion lycidas. Taxonomy (NCBI): domain Eukaryota; kingdom Metazoa; phylum Mollusca; class Cephalopoda; order Sepiida; family Sepiidae; genus Acanthosepion; species Acanthosepion lycidas. The sequence goes on along the minus strand of OZ010585.1, from coordinate 85,665,230 downwards.
TTTTCATTTTATTCCTTTTTTCTTTTCCTTCTCTATGTTTCTTATTTTTAAATTTCCTCCAGATCTCTCCTTCTTTTTCTTTCTTTATTTCTTTCATTTTGTTTTTTCTTCTTCTTCACAAATCCATTCTCTTTTTATTTTCCTTCCCTCTCCTTAATCATGTAATTTATATTTTTCCTTTAAACACATCATTTTAAACTACTCAATTTTTTCATATTCCTACCTTTGTTCTTTTCCAGTCTTACAAAAGAAATCAATGACGAATTAAACAAGCCAAATCAATTCTGTACACATAATATCTACTCAGGGATTATTATAATCTTCCACTAATAAAATGCTATAGGCAGGGTGTATATTCTTTTTCACCATTCTCTTAAGTTTTTCTGCTTTAAATGTTTTTTTGTGCTTTCCTTTACTAGAGAGTTCCAGACCAAAACCGTTAGCATTCGCTTGCCATATTTTATGACTTTATCTTTTAGATTTTTCATTCAAAGTTCTTCATGCAACAAGGAAAAAAAATCATTAAAGTATTAAAAATATTGAATAATAAAAGAAATATTGAATGGTGGAGGGTACAGAGCAATACTGATTTGATTAAATCTGATGAATATAAGAAAAACACTAACTTCTTAAAAAATATTTAAGACAAATAGCTTTAAAAATATTTTATAAATGAATGATTTAAATAAGTAAATGCTCTATTTCCTGAATTTCTTAAATATTTTTTTCTCATTTGTTTGTTTTGATTTGAAAGAAGCAGACTTTTTTTCATCAATTATAAATTTGCATTAGGCTAAATTTTAGTGTGTGTTCTCCATCTTAAATTGAAACAGCCTGAATCATAAACACATATACAATTTTTTGATATCAGCCATTTATATAAATTGCAAACAAATTGCTGTTACAACATCAATTTTAATGTTTAATCTGCATAAAAATTTTTAAAGCATGTTTTAATATTTGTGTTATTTATTTTTAATGAGAATTTTAAAATTCACTATATATCAGTGATATTTCTGTTGAAGTTTGTTTATTTATATAATCATTGTATTTGTATACAAAGAATTTCTATCTGCCTTATCAAAATTCAGCACTGAGTTACAAAACCTACCACCTTCATAATAAGCACTGTTATAGTCTGACGTTGCACACAACTAAAAATGAAATAAGGCAAAATAATGTTGTTTAATTAGATTTTCTTTATACTACCAAATTATTTCAACAAGTGAAAAAATAGTGAGTTTACTGAAATAATATTTATTATTATTATCAATATAAACATTAATAAATTGTTCATTTTTTTTCTCTCATGGTGTACTCTATAACTACATATATAGACAATTCAAATGAACTTAGCATAATGAGAAAAATAACTTTAGAAAATGGATGTATTTGACTTCTTCTCTGTGCCATGTCCTGAAAGCACATGAATGATCATAGCTCGCTCCAACTTTTTATCCTTTGTAGCTTTGTATAGTTTGTCTTTTTACTATCTCACCCATCCCCTATGTTTTAACAGATGATGTAAAACGTGACACTGAAATCCAAATGTACACTGAATAGAGAAAGTTGCATTTCTGAAGCTAAGCAAAGTATTAAGACATGAAAATTTCATAAGAAACAAAAGAAAGAATACACAACTGTTATACAATATCAGCCTTCATATATGGCAGTGAATTCCTAACAGATAAAGAAGATACTTGAGATGTGGTTTTAAAAGGCAGACGCTGAGAATAACTGACTGAATATACAAGTAAGAAGGAATTTTTAAGAAGAATGGATACAAAAAGGTCATCTTAGAATCTGAAAAAGAAATTATACTTTAAATCAGAAAATTTTCTCAGGCACATGATGAGGAAGGAAGTATTGAAGAATTTGATACTCACAGGATATATAGAAGACAAGAGAGACAGAAGGAAACAATCTCATGAGATTTGTTAATGGATAACACAATAGGGATAGGCAGGGATAATAAGCAGATAGATATTACTTAGAGCAACAAAGGATAAGAAGCCAAAGAGAGTCAGGACCAATCACATCCTGAAGGGGTATGGCTTATAAAAGAAGAATCTGGAGCTTATAAATCAATAACATATCTTTGAGAATTCGTTTTAAAGAATTACATTCTACATACAAAGCATACAACCAAAAGCTTGTCCCAGAAATCGTATCAGGTGGAAAAAAGTTGAAGGTCTTAAAATAGCAAAATAAACATAGCAGGCAAAAGTTATCATGTTTCCAGGTCACTATAATGAAAAAATCAGAGCATAAGCTCACATTAGTATGAAAATATTACTGATTGAAGAGACATTGCCACATTAAAATTCTTTGAAATTTGCTGTTTTGTGACCGCTGCTTTTTTAATGTTGACAGAGGGTAGAACAAACCAACTTGATGGCTCAAGTTCACTATTGGGCATTGAATCAAGCCTATGAGAGAAAAAAAATTTAACACAACATATTTTTTCAGATTTGTCACAATTTTTCACAATTTTAAATCGCTTTTTGTTTAAATTTCACTAAAAATTAACTTCCAATTGTTTCTACAGACTTTTTAGTAGACCATAATGTATGCTAGTCAGTTATCAAGTTCAACTTATCTTCTGGCTTTCCTATGAATATTTAGTTGAGGATAGCCATAGTTTTGATTCTGTGGTTCATTAAGTACTCACTGAATATTTCGTCAAGGTGCACTGAAAATCCACCTTCTTTAATTTTGCTCAAATTAGATGAAATATCATGGCAAATCTTATTACTAAGCTACATAACTTTAGTACAAACATTTAAATGCACTTATTTAACTTGGATATGGGATATTTTTGTTCAGCAGTATAGGATTACTGTTGTGCCATGACATATTGAAACACACAAGAAACTGGTTTTATATTAGAAGCTATACTGATTATATATATATATATATATATATATATATATATATATACACACATAAAGAGTACCCAAAATTAATTGAGATATGACTACACACATATTCACAGAAAAACAACTAAAGCAGAAAAGAAAAACTTCAGTCATTGCAGAGGATGATTGTGATCTGGATGAAGATGAAGAGAAGGAATTAGGTGTAATATTTGTAGAAAAGGAAGCTTCAAAGTATATTCAGGAATGTAATGTTGCAGTCATTAAAACTGGTGATGACTATCCATACTACTTGCTAAAGCTAACATCATCTGTATTTCATACTATAAGATACTGAAGATAAAGTTATTGATGACTATTGGTATACATTTACTCCTTCAGAGTTGTTGAAGGTCATTACCTAAAAATTCAGAGAGACAAATGATGGTACCATTTATTATGTTGATTTAAAGAGAAAGGCATTGATAGCCACATTCTGTGTCATAGGAAACTGTCTTGAATTTCCAACAGTTATTCAAAGAAAGCATGGTAAAGAGATTGAAATGTTTGTTGTGGATCATGATGTCGAGCAAGCACTGTCTGGACTTATCAATTCTGAATAGATAAATTGAAAATCTTTGTTCCAAAACATTTACATTTTGTTATGCTTCCAAATCACTTTGGTCTTAATTTTTGGTCAGTTACTATGAGACAAAATCCACTTAATAAGTAAACTTAGTTGATTGCTATTGCTTTCCTAGCTCTGCTCTGAACTAACTGCCAGACTTCAGAAATAATTGCTGTTTCACAACCTACCTATAGATTGAATAACTACTAAACTAAATAACTAAATTTATTGCCCTGGAAGCAGTTGCAAACCCCCATAGAGTTAGTTCAAAATGGAGCTTCACTCTTTCTATTAATTTTAAACAATTTTCATGATAAGATCAATTGCTTTATTAAATGTTCCAAATACTACTAGTTCTACAGAAAAAGGGTTTTGTGCACTGTGAAGAAAAGAAGGTATAAAATGATCATCATCAGTCAATAGATGTCTTTTTCTTTCAATTTCACTGTTTGCAGCATTTTATCAAGGACTAAATTAATTTTTGTTGCACCATGACACCGGAAGTAAAAGAAAAAAAGGCTGAAATGACTGATATTGGTCAATAGATGTCTATTTTTTTTATTTTAAAACATTTCATTCAGTAATACTATAATTCTGAAGGATTAAAACCATATTGAAGTAATCTTGAGTTTTTATTGCACCATGACAGATGGTCTAATAGAAAAAGGTATTATAATGACCAATGAAACTCAGTCTCATATTTTTAAGTTTCACAACATTTTATTATATACCATGATTTGGAGCCATACTGGAGTAGTCTTAGTAAATTTGAATTTTCATTGTGCCATGACAGAAAATATTTAAAGGTAAAAAATATAGAAAAAGATGAAGTGTTTGATAAAATTTTTGGTATGAAGTACAAGCCTATAGGCATCAATGATAAACACTATATATATTTAAAAGAATTTATTCAGAAAAACTTCAGGGGCAATATCCATTTTGCATTGAACTGTGACAGAAAATTCAGACTAACACAAGTAACTCCAATTTTTTCTGGAAAACAAAACTAGTAAAAGGCATCTCTTCTTTTGGTATGTTAAACTGAAGTATGTACCCAGTATCATTAAATGATTAGAATGGGTTCCAGAAGCTAAATTTGGTTCATCATTTTTTTGGTTAAAATGTTTCAATTTCTGAAAAATGTATCTGAAATTTTTACTTTTAGATATGTGTGTACAATTTTGAGGTTAGTTTCTTGAAATTATATGTATATCTGATATTGTTATGCTTTATTCAACTTATAACACCAACAATATGAGAAAATAAAGTGTATTTTACTTATTTGATTTCGTAGGTTTCATTGATTTTAGGGTCAAAAATAGGTTTTTAGAACCCAAATGTGCATATTTCAATCCTTTCAAGTAATAATAACCCCATCATTTTATATACCAGTGAAAGTGAAATTTTGAGTAGATTATGAATATTTCCTTTTCAACACATTTCCAAAAAGTTAATATGTTTTAACCTACTTTCAGAAACCTTGGGAGGAGCTTTTTGCCTATATGCTACAAACGTTTTTTTCTTTTTCATAGATATTTAAAGTTTGAAAAATTCCTCACAATTCATACACATATAGTGAATAATGATATTCACAAAACCTCATCTGTGTCAAATGATACAGAGGCAGATTGGCACCTCAATGAAGATTTAAGAAGACTTCAAAATTCCTTTGGAAGTATGCCAATAAAGAAACAAAATTGGTATACTTCTATCAATTGAATAATTGAATTGTGTTGTATCTGAATGTAAAAGATAATGAGGAATGCAGGAAGAGATTGTGGTTAAAATACTATGAAAGAAATACTAGAAAACTAACCCAATTTTATGATCATATGATAAACAACACTGTCTCAGTGTGATTGTTATATTAAGTGAAAATTAAACATGATGTCTCATATGTAAGTAGAAAGAATTGCTTTTTCCAAAATGCTGTGTTGGCTTTTGTTTTTATATTTTTGTATTTATTTATTCATATATTTTATAACTTCGTTTTTAACTTTGAGACTAATTTTCAGACTAATTAGGTTATTTGTAAATTTTAAAAAAATATTGTCGTAAACATACATAACTCCACCTCTTAAAATTTACTTGATATGGAAACTACAGCAGCAACATCTTGTCTAGTAGGGATGCAGCATTTAATGGCATTTATGAGGAGGAGATAGGAGAGGAATCCTGAAAGTAAATATTCCAAATGCTTTGTTAATATTTAATCAAATGTTCTGGCAAGCTATATCCATTAGTTTCACCAGTTCAGACCTTCACAGCTAAGATCTGTCGTACCATGTACACTGGAATGCATTATCCCTATTCTGTTCATATTCCATTAGTAAGAATGAAGTTCCATTCAAACAGCTTCTTCCCAAGAACCACTATTTTGTGGAAGAGACTCCTGGTGGTCGTTTCTTCAATTACTATAATCAAGTCACAAATTAACCATTATCTTTTCTATATATCTTCATAAGCAGCACTTCTTAACTCTTTCTCTTACATTCATATAACATCATTAAGTACCCCTCTACCTTGAGTAGCTATTGTAGCTTGTATTGAGTGAACAGTTGGTAAAAAAAATGATCAAAAATAACTAAAGTCTGTTACTTTATACCTTGTAATTTTTTAAGTCAGTCATAAAAATTTTATATGCAGAGATAAAATAATAGTGTTAATTTCTTTTTATTGTACATATCATTGACACACAGAAAGTTTTAAATAATTTTCAAGATTGAAAAATATCATGATTATATGTCTGTAAGCTCCATGTACTGCAGCTGTAACATTGGTGTGTGTAGCTAGGGCAAAGCTCACTGATATAGCTCAGGCTGGTTTTGAGATCTGTGTCATCCATATACTAGACTGCTTACCCTACAAAAGCTAAAGATTAAAGATTTCAGTCTATCCTGTTATTTCACTTGTTTCAATTCAGGTTTTTCCTTTTTCTAGACTGGTTGTCTAAAGAAAGAGAGCTCAATCTGCCCTGTTGGTGGAAGATGGATTCATGCCTTTTCTGACTGTGAAAAGAGGACTAATAACCATTACATTATATGCACATTCTTAAAAAAAAATGAAATCAAATAAAAATTCTAGCATGATTTGTTCTACAATGTAATGTACATATATTAGTTTTGGGGAGGAGAAAGTTCTTTGATAAAAAAAGGTTATTAAAATAAATCCTTAATTTAAAATCAAAATAATCTTTTTCTCTCTGGAAGAATTGGAAAAGATTAATAATACTTTATCTCTGAAAATTTTGCTGCTTTTCAATAAATTATAATTTTTGGCTAATTTAATCAAAATTATAAAAGGATTATGATGAATGATTCTCTTGTAATTATTGCAGTTTATAGAGTAGATTTGTGTGTGCACACACAAACTATATATATATATATATATATATATATATATATATATATATATATCCACAGACTGTTTTGCTGTATCACAGCTCTTCAGTGTGGCTTGACATCCATTTGCTTCAAACCGGGATCAAAACCCAACTCATTCGACATCAGTCAGATATTTTACCCCTAGGCCATCATTGTATGGCAGAAAGGAAGGGAATTTTAATGTTTTTCTCTATACAAAATACGCCAGTGGCTCAGAGAACTCAATTCATACATATAGTAAAGGTAATAAATCTGTTAGTATATAATCCAAGTGGATCCTAGTAATATAAAATATTAAAACTGATCCACAAAAAGAGCTCAATGTATTATTACAGAGGAAAAATTAATACACAATAAAATCCCAGATCACCTCATATTGGGAATAAGCTTATTTCAGCAAATGCAAATATTTGTCAGTCTTATTCAATCCCAGTACAGACTGTGTTTGTGTTGGAAATAGAAATTTATCTGTGAAGAAAAAAAAAAGTCGAACAACTAATACAGAATTTATCCATTTCAGTGTTTCAGTCAGACAAAAGGCATGAGGAAGTGATCAGGGGAGGGTGGAAAGCAAGAGGTTTTATAAAATTAAATCCAGATATTAACCTTATGACATTAAATTGGGGTTATATGAAGAATGAAATGTTAATTTAAAATTAAGAGAGGAAAAAAATGGGTTTAAAAAACCTTAAAAAATGTAAAGTTATATTTAAAAAGAGAAAGTTATACTTAAAAATAGAACCTTAAAATATATTGATAAAGAGATGTAAGTGATAAAAGGAAAGAGAGTTCTTAGAACAGGGGACAATTTATAAGATAAAATTAATATAGTGTAATGATGGGAATCTAGAAATTATAATTAGTTATACATTCAATATTTGAAGAGAGAAATATAATAGCTAATTAAGTAAATTTTCAGTAACCCACCTATTATATATATATATATATATATATATAATAGGGCAGTTATTGAAATTTAAAGAATAAAAAGATAAGATGATAGCAATATTGGCAATAAGATTGTTGATATTTATTGTATATTAGCTTTTTTATTAAATTGAAGTAGAACAAAATAAAGATTTTAAAGTCGGAATTTTCAGACATGTTTATGTCCTTTTTCAATGAGACAAGAAATAAACAATGAAGTGGGACTCACTCTTGTCTTTTTATTCTTCAAATTTCATTAACTGGCTGATTAAATCTACATATTACAAGAATCGCATATGGACCATCTTTCATTTTAATTTATATATATATACTGAGGATGGTGTTCAAGCATGAAACAGATTGTTACCACTTGGAGTTGACCTCAGTATCCACTCTTATATTTACACAATTACACTATCCTTGATATTGAGCACTCTTACCTATAAATATAGCATACCATAAAACTATATTATTTTAACAGATGCACACACACACACACACACACATGTATGTATGTATATATATATATATATATACATGAAGAAATATAGTTTTAAGGTGAGATATTTTTATGGGATAAAGTGCTCAATATCAGAGATAGTGTATATAAATATAAAAGTGAATATTGAAGTCAACACTCAGAGGTGACAGGTTCTTTCATGCTAGACGCAATTGTCAGGTCAATGATTGCATCTAGCATGAAACAGCTTGTCGCCTCTGAGTGTTGACTTCAATGCTCACTTTATATATATATATATATATATATATATATATATATATATATTTTGGAGAAAACATGTCTAAGTGGAAAAAGTTTTCCTGCAACATGTTTTTATTCTTCAGGATTTCATTGGACTAGATTTATTTACGTTGATGCAACTACACAACCATGCAAACAAAAGAAACTGGGAATTTTAAATTTAGAAAAAATCACTTTAATCACTAGATCATCCAATGTAAATTTTCGGCCCGGTTCTTCCAATGTTTCACAATTCTTGGATGAGAAATGCGGGAAATTTAATAATAAAGATGATGGAAACAAAAAGAAAAAAAATGTAAATGAAATTGGATTGATTATATACTCAAAATACATGTAAAAAAAAAAAAATTATTTTTCTAAATTTAAAATACCCAGTGTTTCTTGTTCATGCACATGTATAGCTGCATCAACATAAACAAACTTAGTCCAATGAAGTCCTCACAAATTGAATGTGACACATGAAAATTTTTTCCACTTTGTCATATATGTTTCCTCCAAAATTGCTCTTGGTATATAAAGGTTTATATCACACACACACATATATATTGTGTATCTTGGGCAGCAATTCCCTCTTTTGTGCAAGTTTTGTTGAAAACGACTGACATAGTGTGGTGGCTGATTTTTTTTTTTTTTTATATAATTTAATTTTATTTTTAACTGAATATTTGCTTTGTTTTATGTATGTATACATGCGTAAAACAATTCAGTTAAGAATAAAATAAAATTCAGCCTTAATAATGGCTGAAGGTGCTTGAAAAACATTCAGATAATTTTTTTATAATTTATGTCCTAAAAAAAAATTATACAAACACAGGAAAAACTATATAAAAAATTCAACCACCACATTTTGTCAGTTATTTTCAATGAAACTTGCATATATATATATATATATATATATATATATATATATACCCAAGTATATGATTGGTGTATATGGAATGAATTCCAATAACCAACAATTACTATTCTTAAAAGAGTGCTCAATACAAAGTAGAGCAGATATAATTATTTATTTAAAAAAAGTTTATAACATAAATATGTTATAAAATCACTACAAAAATAGCCATTTTGTTTCAACACCCCCAGTGTCTTATCGTGATGATGTTGAATGTAAATAAATGGTTTTTAAAGTTTCAAATTAATTAACGATCCTTCACAAGGGGAAAATGTTGTTCCAAAAGCTAGAATGACCAATCAAAATACAAGTATAGGAAAATTCAAAAAGCTTGACAATGAAGTCATGTTATAATAGCTATTCAGATCTTTAAAATACGGGCAATATTAAAAAATAATTTATTCTAACCAATAATTATTAAAATTATATGATAAAATTTTATATATATATATATAAAATGTATACTTGCATAACTTTTGATGTATGAGGGTCCAATTGCTGAGTTCTCTGAACCAGACAGCCAGATTACACATGTATGATTTCATTGTAATGGTGACAGCTTGTGCAGAAACATCCACTTTTTTTTAAACAACTTAATACAAAGAACTGGCACAAATTGTATGACCCTCCTCAGATTTTCAATTCACAGTCGATATTTCTCCTAGACTGGTTGCTAACCTAGGCTATAGGGTCTAATCTCTCATGCTATTTATTCATAGTTGGGAGAAGAATAGAAGAATTCATACATTTCCCAAGAGTATTTGCACAAATGTAATGAATTTGACTAAAATTTGAACTAAATTCTCTAAGTTCTTATTCCAAACTGCTATCCCTTACACCAACACACATCTACCACTATCTCTCTCTCTCTCTCACACACACAAACATGTGTGTGAGTCATCTTGCTGATAATCTTGTGGAATAGTAATTATATATTTAGCACAGAGCAAGTAAGATTTCCACGTTATGTTCTATATTTACCATCTGTCTATCAGTCTCTCAGATATAAATGTAAATATATAAAATATAGTTTAAGATTTGCAATATTATGACATAAGAGTGTTCACTCCAAGAGGTAGAACATTTAAATTTATAGACAGTGTAGACATAGGCACCATCTTGGAATGGTGAGTGTTAATTTCAGCCTTCACTGTGATCTTTAGACCAAGTTTGTCACACACACACACGCACAAAAGGTCAACACCGAGTGGTGACAGTCTGCTTCATTCTTGAATGTACTCTTTATTGGCCTAAAGATTGCATTAAAACATGAAACAGATTAAGTGTTGGCCTCTGTGTCTACTCTTATATTTACACATGCTCTAGCCCAGATATTGTTATATATATATATATATATATATATATATATATATATAAGTATTTCTGTTTGTTTTCTTGAAATAACAGAAATAGGATACATTATTCTGCTTTCACAATTGAGTACATGGTAGATGATACTCAATTACTGGAGGTACAATATGTGTGTGTTTATGTTGTAGCTTTGTTGAAGTTATGATTTTGAATACAGTTTGATTTAAGAAATTGTAGAATATTATATGGATTAATGTCATGAAAGAGTTCTTTAATAATGGCTGATTTTGTTTCATAGTATATTGACTTCTCTGAGTTATTTAATTCCAAAATCCAAATATTTTGAACACAATTGTATGTCTTCAATTACAGATAAAATGTATTGTTGGTCACTTTGCTTTAAATATGTATTATTGGTAATTTTATTATAAATAGGTATTGTTGACTGGTAGATTTTATTTAGCAGAATAACAACCAACAATGGGTTATTTAATACCGAAATTTAAATACTCTGAATGTAATTCTATGCTTTCAGAGTAAAGGTTTGTTTTTTAGATTTATAGTTTGTAGATCATAAAATTGTTGATAATTTTACTATAAAAATGTATTTGTATATTTTTTTAGTGTTGGACTGATTGTTATTTTGCTATAAAAATGTCTTGTTGCTCATTTTATTATAAAAATGTACTGTTGATATTTGTTTGGGGATTTACTATTTACCTGTCACTGGGACCCTAACAGTGTGTTACCACCCAAGTTGAACCAAAGAACACTAGCAATTAAGAGGTGTATATATAAATTGTACATCATTTGATGGTGTTTTAATATTTTAGTGGTCTATATTAATTCCCCTAAAATATTGTAGGAAATTTGGCTGTTGTTGCAACAAAACTTGACCCTTTTGACAACAGTTATTAACATTCATATAAGTGGAAGGAATCATAAAACTGGGAAATAAATTTTATTTTCCCACAATGCCACTGAAAAAAAGGACAAAACAAGCACACCTAGAATCAAGATTAAACATTCATGTAATATAGGTGAATAAACTAATCATTTATACACATCAGAGTGTGCAAAGGGTCCAAAATAATCTGTTTCATGCTTGAATACCATCTTTAGTGTATATATATATATATATATATATATATATATATATATATATATATATAATCTCATTCTGAAAAACAACTTAAAAGCCAACAGTACACCAATCCTTTATTAATGCAGTGGATGTTTCTTATTACTATAAACATTATATTTAGTCAGTACACATGTACAAGTCAATGTCTCTATTATGTAAATGGTCGAATTAATGTTTACTGTTTAAAGACAAATGTATGCAGCCAATATATTTATAAGATGAAGAAAGAAAGTCTGATAAAAAAAATTATTAATTCCTTAAAAAAGTGAGTGTCAACTTTATTTTGTTTAATGATAGAAATAAATTCAAGTCAAACAAGCAGCCATTTAACATGACTCATGTTTTGTCTTGCTGGTGTAGATTTTACGGTTGTAATATATCCTTTTCTGATGACACCAGTTTATTGGTGAAACATGTCAATTTTTTTTCTTGTCATTTATAGCCAGTTGGAAATTTAGATATTTCTGAATGAGTTGGGTATGTTTGAGTGACTTGTTTTTTTTTTAAACTGTGTGAATTAAATCTACTGACCTCGGTACATTTCATTTATTAAAACTCTTAAATGCACAGGTCAGTAGATGTAATTCACACTGTCTAAAAAGACAAGACATCTATCCAAACATATGTATCCACTAAAAATATGTCAAGTCATAACAACGACATATACATATTTTATTTATAGAAGAAGACCATTGCCTCACTTGGTAGCTTTATTTGTGCTTTTCATTCTGAATTTTATTATTTCCATCATTTATACCTGAGTTAATAATTGATTCAAGGCCAGCCTCAGTTTTACAACTTCTCTTATGCACATGGTAAATGTAAAGTTTGTTGCTTGTGTTGGAAACTTGTATGTCCCTATGTACTAACATGTGATATTTGAGTCCTGCAACAGACTTACAAATCTTGTCACAAAATTCACACAATTAACCTGTAGGTCTTTGTGGTGGAGTTGCATTCACAGGAGTTTTCACCTGACCTCTCTGATGTCATCTCATGTGACTGGATAAATCAGCTGCCAAAAGGGTGACTTTTCCACAAATACTGCAAGTATGTTGGTGTCCCAATAGCTCTGGGACGGATTCTGTTTTTTCCTTCCTAATGGCATGCTTTTTGTTGGAATACCCAATTTTCTTCTGCTCAAAATTACCTCACTATTCCCAAATCAACTTTCACTAACCAGATCTCTCTCCCGCATCCGTTTCCCAGTTTACAACATTAACGCCAAGTGTCTTTAGATTACATTTAACAACATCATTGAAACTTTTTTTTTAGGGCCTATGAGCACGTCAATTACTATGTACCGGCTCACCATAAAAGATAATTTGGGGCAATCTGTCATCCTCCATACATGTCATATGACCTCTCAAGCACACTTAATTATGAAGAAGCAGTTTCTCTGTGCTGGCTATGTTTGTGTGCTGAAGGTCCTTTGTGTCTGCTGTGTGTGTGTGTGTATATATATATATATATATATATATATGCATGATTGAATGAGAAACTTTCTTACCGCCAATTAAAGAACAGGTATTTGTTTTAATTTCATGTCTAGGAATCTGTTTAGGTTTTTTACAAATGATGATGTGATAAAGAAGAGGAATGACACAGTTGGTAACCAAAGCTATATAAGTAATTTTTTGCTTCTCTTCCAGGGTTGGATCAGAGTCCAGCTGGAATATTTTCCAGCTGTGCTTGTCAAACTCTCTACCTTCAAAGGGCAGAGTCACGCCTTGGAAAACAGCTATCCAACTCCTTTTTATATGGAAATTTTTGGCTGAGCCTACGGGCTTGGATTTCCCCACTTTAAAACTCGGCCTTGATCCACATCTTAGCTTGTGGGGAGGTTGGTAAATATATCCAAAAGGTTTATGGCCATACTGAATTAAAAGAATGGTTCTTGTACAATCACCAAAGTTAAACAATATGGAGCATAGTCCCTAGATTGGTGACTGCTTGGGAATACCAGGTACTGCTATAAGCTTGGATGTGCATGTGCATAATGGCTTCAAATTGGAAGTAGGAGAGCCATGTTCTAATTCTTGTCAGGTTTATTATATTTAGTTATGCACAAATAGCCTTTGGAAAGATAAGAATGCACTCCTCAGCTATGGGTTAATTAGTAGAACTTGTATCAGTAAACCATTATTGTCTTAAAAATTTATATAATTTGAAAATATTTTCTGGCTTTAAATGATCTGCAAAGTGGTTGATTAGTTGTCAAAAAAAACAAATGAATCTCTTCCAAAAAACTTTCCAAAACAAGTTGATTGATTTATATTGGAAGGGATTTTAATCAAAGTAACAATAAACTGTCTTGCAAGAATCAACATAATGAGACTTGTCTGCCCTCTGATCAGCTATAAAAATGTTTTTTCCATAAAACATATGCAAATATAATTACACATAACAATTGTCTTTTCTAAAAATTCTTTAAGAAGATAAAAATAGTGGCAGAAATATTTTTAATAGAAATTCCCATGCTTATATAATCACTAAAATTCAGATAAGTAATAGCAGTTATTCGTACCCAGAATTATATTTAATATTACTGTGGTAAACTTGTATTAAGTGAGTAGGAGAATTTGTCATCTAATCTGTGTCAGAAATCATATTCTTAGATTTCCTATGTGGTTCAGCAAACACATCCATTTTTTTCTCTAAACCAAAATCCATATACAATAATTCAATATATATATATATATATATATATATATATATATATATATATAATATTTGAAAGGATGAGAGGATGTATGTGAATGAATTGTTTTCTCTCTACTAATAAACGCATTTTGATATACATACACACACACATTTGTGCATGTTTGCACATCATGTAAGCATTTATGTGCAGATGCAAACTGGTATAAGTCTAGACATCTACTAAAGTCTTATAATGTCTGTATTATAGAAATAGATTTCTGTTATTCTTCTTTGCATATACAAAAAACACAGAATTGTACTTAAATAAGTACATTATGAGTTTAAGAATATTTCTAATTACATGATAAACTTGTGAATATTTTAAGAAATTCATTAGAAACAAAAGACTACTGAATTGCTATGTAATATCAATCCTTCTACAAGACAGTGAATGCTGGTCATATAGAAAGATCGATATTAGAGGACAGAATATGTTGGGTAAGATAAGTTATCATTTTGTCCTAAACTAAAAGAGTACTAAACTGTTATGTAAAATCAGTCCACCAATATCACAGCAAATGCTGGACAATCTCCTCCCAGATGAAAAAGTTTACAGAAAATTAGTTGTACAGAATAATGCTGAAAATACCATAAATGGAGTATGTAAGTGGCAAAGAATTTTTAAGGAAAATGGAAACAAAAAGCTATTAGGTTGGTGCAAAAATAATGTCGTTTTCTCACATGTGTTACTATGTGAGAAAACGACATTATTTTTGCACCAACCTAATACTTATACTGAGTATCAGAAAGAGACAGTTGAAATTTAACATGATCCATAGTAAGGAAAGGGCTTAGAGAATTTGACACTCACAAGATATATTGAAGGTAAGGACAGAGTAAAGTAGTGAATAGCATATATACAAGCTTGTGTAAATAGTTGGTTAAACAGATAAAGAGAGATAACAAAAAAATAAAATTAAGTGTCACAAAGAGCAGGAAGTTGTGGAAAGCCATGATCGCCCACATAGAAGTCTTGTGAAAAAAAACCTCTTTTCTATTTTTGTGTATTTACTGAATTCATTTTTTATCTATATGCAGGCAATTTGTTTGCAGTATAAGTTCTGGATTAATCTAATATCCTTCTCAAATATGTCATAGTTGCATAGCTGTTCAAAGATTTCATTATGACACACTTTATCACATTCTTTTGCATAATCTATAAAACATAGCTATACCTTCTTCTGCATTTTTATATTAGAGTTCATTCAATACAAAGCTCGAAAGCCATTCATATGAATGTACAAGGACAAAATCAGGAAGAATTTTCTAAGAATTTCAGCCATTATAATGTTTTTGTAAATTAGAAAAATGTTAAAATGAAACTATATATAAATGTTTGGTAATGACAAACCATCTTTTAAACAACCAAATAGTTGAAAGCAATTCAAATCAACATTTCTTTTATGATTATTTCTAATCATTTAATAAACTAGAATTTTTCACAATACACTGACATGTTGAAATCCTCACAGTATTTAATATTTTTGAAGTTAATGCTAACATTTCTTGTCAAGATTTACAAACTCTACATTTCATTCAATTTCAAAAACCAATTGATAAAATTTGAGTAAGCTGATTTCCTTGGAAAAATACTTTGACAAAAACCCTACTTTGCAGTTTTTACACACCCTAGTAAATCCAACTGTACTTTCCACCCTCTTACTTGTTTGCACTTCTCCCAAAACTTTGGTTTTGATCAGTCAATATATAGGTATTTTAGAAGGTGTGATGGACGGACAGACGGAACACCTAGAATTTTATATATAAATATCTAAAGAGTGAAGCTTTCATGTAGATCTAAATGAAATTAAAATTAACCATAACATTGTGATTTTTCTGTTGATAATTCTCAGGTGATCAGGAAGCAAATATTCCACTTCCATTGGTGATTCTGTCTGTTCATAACTCCAAGAAAAAAAGATTTTCATATTCTTTATAAAATTGATTTTTCACTCAATCCTGCAACATAAAGTTTGAACGAACACTGGAAACAGATTTGTATAAGATAATTTTATTGTGTTTAAGAAGATTTATGAAAGAAAGCTTACGATGAATAGTTGGGGTGTTCAAGAGGTTGAGAATAATGGAGGTGTTATCCAATTAATACAAGCCAAAGGGGCTGATCCTAATCGATTGACAGCTGATTACCATTCTTCAGAAAATAAGATAGAGCTTGTAAACTTTAATTTCATTTTCCAATCACTCTGAAATCTACTGTTTTTTTTTTGCTTTAATTAATGTTCAGCTTACATTGATTTCATTGTGGCTTGTTTATTCAGATTATTACACCATTTCTTGTTGTTTTCAGCTCACAGAGAGCGAGATCTGAAGAGCCTTTTTTTTTAAATTAGGAAGCATCCAAAGAGAAAGAATTATTTAAAACATCTTGCAGACTCCTATCAGTAATTTACAGACCTACATACCTTCTTTAAACTTTTTGCTTGATGCCTTTCACATTTACTTTGATAATATATCTGTCAATATACTTGAGGTCATTAATACAAATATTCATATGTTTGTCTACCTGGAAACTACAGTTCTTGATTTCAACTGAATAGAAATATCTGTGCTCTTTATCATCGTTGAATCAGTTGGGCAAGGAAATCTTCAGGAAATTAGGAGCAAGGAAACTCCTACATACAATCAGATAGATACAGTTGACATTTCTGAGACATAAATAGGAAAGAAGGCTTGGAGAATCTAACACTAACAGAACATTTTCTGATTTTAAGTAAGAGTATTCTTTTAATTTGCATTTAAAAAAAAAACTTCTGGTAAACATGTAGTATCATGTCCATAAGACTGAATGTTAAAAAGGAGGGTTTTTCTCATGACACCTTTTTTTATTTGTCTTCATTCCTCGGCAATATTTATTTATTTTTTAACTGTCTTCACTCCTTGGCAATGTTTATTTCTTTTTTAACTGTCTTCACTCTTGGGCAATGTTTATTGTTTAAAAAGTGATGATTATAATTGTAATAAAGCTTAAACAATGAAATTGAATTTATACCTCCTTTGTTCTTGAGAATTTACAGCAAAAATAATAAAAACTATTATTAGATTGTTTATTTACACTGTTATTTATTAAAATGTTTAGCAGACTTTATAAAATGGTAAATAATAAACATTCCTTTACAGTTGTTTCACATTTTAATAATTCAGTAAATGTTTTTTCATATTCATTTCTTCATAAATTGGAAAACAATAAATATTGCATTGCATTGGTTCTAATTTTATTAGTTTTTAGAATGTTGTAAATATAAAATTATTCTTGTAAGCAAACAGTTAATATTACCGTTACCATTTCTTCATTTTTCGGAAGATAAATATTGAAATTTCAGTAATATAAACTAAAAAGATTTTTCAATAAACATTGTATATTTTTCAGAGTCACTTTCATCTCTAATATTATAGTAATAAAAAAATTCAGATGAATATGTTCTTTTTTTCCATAAACGTGTATATATAATTGAATCTTTATGCTCAAAAAAAAAAAAAAAAAAGAAATCAGGGACTAAAACGGACGGTTTTTCCCTTGACACCGCTATTATTTTAACTACCTTCACTCCTTGTCAATGTTTATTGTTTTTAAAAAGTGATGATTAGAATTTCAATAAAACTTAAACATATGAAACTCATTTCTTTGTTCTTGAGAATTGGCAACAGAAATAATAAACACTATTTATTACATTGTTTATTGACACTATTTATTTTATTATATGGTTTCTTGGAAATATTGGATAACTTTCAATGATTCAAACTTTATAAAATGGTAAATAATAAAAATTCCCTTACAGTTGCTTCACATATTTTAATAATTTAGTAAATATTTATTGATTTATGAATAAAAATTATTTTCATATTTATTTCTTTATAAATTCATAAGTGATTATATTAGTATTGCATTGCATTAGTTCTAATTGTGTTAGTTTTTAGAATGTTTTAAAGATAAAATTATTCTTGTAAATAAACAATCTAATAAAAAAAATATTTAATAATTTTGTTGTAAATTCTAAAGAACAAAGAAAAGTTATAATTTCATTTTCATTATTTTTAGATTTTATTCCAATTCTAAACATTCCTGGAGAGTGGCAGTAGTTAAAATGAAAGTGGAACCCTGAGAAAAACTGTCCTTATTGCACTCTGTCTTATTGTGGGCATGAAGGTACATATTTGCCCAACTTCTTTGTTAATCCCATTCTCCATACATGGAATTTTCAGCATCACATCTATGTTGGTTTCAGTTTTCTCTTCATCTGTGAAGAAATTGTCATGTATTCAATGCTATATAGGGGGATCGACATAACATAGCAGTTCAGCACTATTTTTATGTTTCTAATAATGTCTTTTCTCTAAATACTTGTTTACTTTCTGGAATTAGTTGTCCTTAGAATCCAAATCACATTCCTCTTCTTGCAATCCTAGAATATTTTATATACACTTCAAGATACCATTTCCTTTTGTGAAAGATATTTTACTTAATATGGGTTATTTATTTGTCTTTACATTGTGCGCTGTAAAATATTTTGGTATTATCCACTGATATTTGTCTTGCGTTGATAGCTGTACTTTGGTCATTTGTGATGTGCTGATCAATATGTGCATGAATTCTACTAAGCTTTTGACTAGTCAAGTTTGAGTACTTTTAGATATGATCAAAATGTAGTTTCAAAGTATGCTATATTTATGGGTAAATGTGCTCAAAATTGGGGATAGATCAAAAGTAAATATAAAAGTGGATACTAAGGTTAACACAGTGGCAGCAGTCTGTTTGATACTTGAACATAATATTCATACCTTTCAGTCAGCTTCTTCCCAAGAACTGATACTTTGTGGAACAGATTGCCACCAAGATGGTTTCTCAGTTACTAAAATCTTGACCTCTCTTAGCCTAGAGTTTGCTGTTATCTTTTCTGTATAGCCCAAGAACTTTACCTCTTGCTCTTCCTTACACTCAGAGTATTATTATGTGGTATTCTCTATCTTGGAAAGCGATATAAATTTTCACACCAGTATCACATCATTGCCCAAATTCCTTGCCAGGCAGCCAAATACCTTCCCTTTAATAATAATAGGGTTTAAGATAAAGTACTGTAATTATTATTACAAGCAAATGAATGACAAAGTGGTAAAAATGATATATGTATACGAAGGAGAAGGGAGATATATAAAACTGCAAACATTGGTTAAAATTATGTACTGATAGGAGACAACGAAGATCTTAGATCTGAGATTGTAAATTGGGCTTATCGTCTCACTGATGCCCTTTAGTTTCTTTATGCTTTTGTTTTTACCACTTTTATTATTACATCTCCCACATTGTTATAATAGAAGATCTGTCAAGAAAGATTAAATGATGTAAGAATCTGGACATAAATTCACCATGGATGATCTAGTGATCAAAGCAAATTCTATACACCTTCGCCTTAGTAAATTACTTTCTCTCTTAATTAAAGCAGCATTCTATTAAATCAAAGTTATGGTCTGATTTATTATGGTGAGCAACTAATGCAATGAGTGTGTTGTTTTGAAAAAGATCCCTTTTGTGTACATATAATCTTTTATCTAAATTACTTGAAGTTTCTCCTATGTATTCTTTGTGGCAGCCATTACAGTGTTTGATTAAATTCATCCTTTAAGTTTTAGCTTATTATTATTTTGTTTTGTATTAAATCTTTTATTGTTTTAGAAATAGTTGTAATATTTTGTTTTAAATTCTTTTCAGTTGTAAAGGGTGTTTCACTAAGACAGATTATATATAAGGGTGTTTCATTAAGATGGATCAATATCAGCAGTAAATAAATCAGTGTTATTTGTGAAAATTTATTTATCTCTCTATTGGCTCATGTAAAAAGTCATGGCAATTATGTGTGAAAAATAATATTGCCCAAATATCCACCAGATCTGAAAGAAAAAGAAAAAATCATTAGATGCTTAAACTTAATTCACATTTAAAATTGGTCCAAGTTATTGGAACACTCTTTAGTTGAGACAGAGTTGGTGGGTAAAGTAATCTATCTTATTTCGTTGGATTTGCAGGAATGATTCATTGTTTTATTTTGAAATATTTAATGAGCCTTTTATTTTGTGTTGAATATGAAATTAGTAGCCTTATTTTATTAGTAGCTTACTGTATATTATTACTTGATAGTTCATTGGTAAGAACAGTTGTGATAAAAATAGCTACAGTAAGATTGAGTAAAGCTTGTAAACTTTGTGGTAGGCATATTTGGGTGATGACTTTGGACTGATTACTTAATCCATAGTGCTTGTAAACAAGACTGTATTTCTTGTACTTCCTCTTTCATGTTTTCATCAACATACTCTTAAATCATTTTAGATAAACTGATAATCATAATTTATTGATCGTTTTGTGTTTTTTTTTTTTTTTTTTTGGCTTCTCTAGCTTGTTTTACTCTCTATTGATCTGCATATTTTCTTTCTCTGTTATCAGATGATATGTCATAAATAATATTATGTCTGTTTGCGCATACATTCCCTTATTTATCACAGTCACGAATAAGATAAATTTCTTGAACAAAATAAAGCTTTCCCCATAGTTTGCCTTTAGTGCAAATGTCAAGTCATTACTTACTGGTGTCTTTTTTTGTTCTTGCAAGATACGATTCTGTTTGCTTGCAATGTCTACAGTGTTTTTCAGCATTATGTATCCATTTATTCTGTTTTATGAATTGAAGAGAACAAAGGCTTTTCAAAAGATGTTTTTTCATGTGCTTATTATGTTGAAGGAAAGATAATGGGTAGTTTTTGGTTCTTTTGAGAATGAAGGCTATAAGAAGCAGTTCTTCACATTAAGTCGTTAATAGTTGCAAAAAAAGGAATATTGTTCATAAAGTTTCATTTGTTAAGAGTATCCTGTTTGTTTTCATTTGCAAAGTTTAGTTAAAGTTGTACCAAGAATCTGACTATGGGGTTTATATATATATATATATATATATATATATATATATATATATATATATATATATAAAAGTTGCAAATTAAAAAAATAATAATGTTTTTTTCATGAAAGTATTTATTTATTTATATATATATTTGATATTTCAGATTGACCTCAATCTTTCTTCAGAAATAACTGTTTGTTACAAATAAATTAAAATTACTGATTGTTGGCAAGTAGCGTCCGTCGCGAGACATGGACGTCACGTGATATGGAACGCCACTGTGTTCGAATATTCCTAACGTAAATCTGTGATAATATTTTAGATGTTATTTTAAAAAAAAAAAAAAATTTTAAATATATCTAAAAAAACGTTTAACTATTGAAATATTTATAAAAATTTAAAATACCCAAGTCTTTATTTAACCCTAGTTTATATGTATTTAAATTTAAAATTATCTAAGAGATACCAAAGTAGGCTTTTCACTTGTGACATAATATAATGTCAGAGCAGCCAGGTGCATCAGAGGGTAGACTTGGAAGGAGATCCATAGCCATCAGGTGCAGAATTGAGCTTAAAAATATCAGTGCTGCCCCTGACAGGGAAAAAAGATGGTCAGTTCATCTGAGCTTGAAATGTGCACATATGAAACAACCAGATAACAGGAAGCTATATAAGCATCCCACCCAAGAGGTAAACATGAGAGGTTCTTTCATATCCTTGTGAGAAGATACACATTCAAAGAAAGACACCAAGACCTAAGGATAATAGTAATTACGAAAAGGTTCAAAATTGAATAAACTATAATTTTATACGGGAGAGATTTAGTTTTGTAGTCTTATTAGTTTTTACAATGACAACATTAGATAGCATATCTTAATCAGCTTCTGAAAGTCCTTTCTTGGATGTAGGCTATTCACCTTTGTCATTCATGCGCCGGCTCAATGTGGGTTGGTAGGAGCTTCCATCACCTGGTATTCCCAAATCGTCATCCATCTAGGTGCTGAACAGGCTCGAAATTGTTTAAATTCTGTGATCAGATGAGAACTAATGTTTCAACATGATATGGCCATCATCTACATAACAAATATTAGAAAAACTAATGAGAGATCAGGAAAAAAAATGTGTGATACGTTTCATCCTTTAGGAATGCATCAGATTAAAGTGATATTTACATTGATTTAACTACACCTGTGCATTAAGGAGAGGGAGGATATGTATATATAAATAAAATATCAAAAGAGAGTACACACACACACGCATATATATATATATATATATATATATATATATATATATATAATGTATCGGGGCAGTAGATCATTATTCACACATATATTGTTAAATATAACAGACAATGACTGTCTATTATGTTTGATCATGAGCCATTCTTGTAATGGAATGTCCCTCATTCGCTATCATCTATATGGACTGACTATATCAGTACATATATATAGTAAGCACAGGATATACCTGGCAGACTTGCTTCAGGAATTACTAGCTTGCTAACCGATTCCCTGTTTTTCTGTAGTGTATTCTCTTTTTCAATAAACCTCTCTTTCTTTCATCTATGCCCATGTTGCTGTTTCTTTCACTTAAGTACAACCTTTGTCTGTTGGTAAACTTCTTTAAGGATATAACAATTCTAAACTTCATATGGTTGCTTTAATTTCAGCTGAAAATAAAGGCAAAAATTGTCCAACATTTGAATATTTTTTATTATGCTATTCCTCAATCTCAGCTTTTAGGTCATATGAGTCATCTTTAATGTGGTTATATGGACTTTTAAACAAAGATATTCACCATCAAAAAGTATATTCTGTCATGTTAACATAGAAGATTGCTATACCATGTTAATGTCATGGAATTGCAGACACAGGTTGTAAATTCATGATGTGGTACTATGATGTCGTACCACGTGAGAGACCAGAATATTAACTATAGAACTGTATGTCTAGATGTAATGTAATGTGTCAAACTAGTCCCAACCCATTACAATAAGACCAATTTTAAAAAAGAGATCAAACCATAAATATAATCTCAATTAAAATTGGATAAAATAAAACTCAAGGCTTTTTTTGTCCTACACTTTGTTAAAGTAAATAAATTGTCGGAATTAAATTACTGAAGGGATGGTTTCTTTAAATAAGATCTTACAAGAAGACATCAGATAGAAGAAAAAAATAAGCCATCCAGAATGAGTCAATGATTCTCCAAACAATTATATATATAAATATATATATATATAAACACTTAAATATAAGCAAGATCTAAAAGGTCAACCAATCTAACAGTGATCTCATCTCACAATCCTTACACTTGCTCCATATGTGGCCTCCTTTGTAAATCACTAGCAGATCTTAAATGCCACTTAAGATTAGCACATAAACTTTCATAACTGAATCAATAAGCTGGCAGATCCTCATACATTGAAACTGACGGGGGAGAGTCCATTATTATTATTATTATATAAACACACACACACACAGAGCCTGTAAAAAACTGTATACTCAGTTCAAGAAAGGACAAATGTGTATAGATTTTGTAATACTAAGTTTATTCAGTCATGACAAGATTAATACAATTTACCTTTGGATTCTATACTCACAAGAGATTCTTTAAATTGTGGCCTTTAGTTTCCAGACATTTATTAGTATGACAAACATCTGTTTGGGCAACATTATCGCTCAATCATTTCTTAATGCTACACCCATCTGTTGAGAAAATATTGTACAACAGTAAACAGTGTTATCACAGTTTGTTGAAACTATGAAATACAAGTTTTTATTTTCCTAAATTGTGTAGACATTTTTTGGCAAACTATATATATATATATATATATATATATATATATATATATATATATATGAAGAAAGAACAGTAAGATATATAATCCGGTGTTCTTATTGATATTTTTATTTTTTCAAAATAGTGCTCAATGTAAATTTACAGAGCATTAATATTATAAATTAAATTACTTAAAATATGAATTTTTTGCTACACAGTAATAACCAGGTTTCAAAAATGGAAGCTAAAAGCTTTGAATTTAATTTTGTAATTAAATTAAAAACATTAGTTCCATTTCATCCTGAAGCAAATTTTGGAGCAGATATCATATATATATATATATATATGATATCCGCTTCTGCTATTCTATTTAAATATATTTATTTGAAACAACATTTTATAAAATTGTCATCTTCATCAATTTTTTTTTTGCTGTTTATCGCCCAAGCACAAAAGGTCCGAGTCCTCATTTAATTCACAATCATTTCTTCGGAAGAGATTTTAATTGATTCTGTTATCATCTCAACTCATCTTGTTCTTCATCAACAATTGTCCTTCATATTGAATAAGTAATTCTCATGAAATACCTGACTTTGCATCTTTTTTTTCTGATCACATTCTGTTTACCATGTTCATCAGCTATGTATTAGTGAGACTGATCATTTTTTTATCGATTTTGAGAAATAAAAGA
The DNA here is from genome assembly GCA_963932145.1 of Acanthosepion lycidas. Classification (NCBI taxonomy): domain Eukaryota; kingdom Metazoa; phylum Mollusca; class Cephalopoda; order Sepiida; family Sepiidae; genus Acanthosepion; species Acanthosepion lycidas. The sequence continues at coordinate 85,640,244 of OZ010585.1, read as the reverse complement.
GCAGACATCAATGTTCTGCTGCATATTTTTCAAGAATTCTCTCAATGGATCAAATTGGTCTTCAGTTTTGTTCTATCTAATCCATCAAGTTTTTATTCTTTTCTATTTTGTCTGCATAAGTAATGAATTTTGATTCTTTAAATCATATTTATCTATATGAACTTTAACAGAAAACTAGTGTATAATACAGACTGTGACGCCTATTGCAGAATTAGGAAGCAATAAGAAAACAATAGTCACTGAGTACCTGATTGAAAGAAGCTTTGTGCGAAATAGAACTTGAGCTAAACATTTTGACTTTCCACTCATATATGAAATTGATTAATGCAGACTTTAATAGACTTATTCAATTTCATTTGCTTCTTTTCTGTTTGGGGCATAAACCTTTAAGTGAATTTTTATCTCAGTCAATTTCATATGCATTCTATTTAGTTTCATTTTCGTAAAACTGGAGTGAAGTACATAATCAAGGCCATCCAAAAAGGGAAATGGAGATGAGCTAGTGACATCTCTTGTCTCAGAGATAACATGTGAACTATTAGGGCAACAGAATGGACACCAAGGGAGTGTGAAAGAATTCGAGGTTGGCCAAAGGCAAGATCATCTGACCTGATACCTTGGATGAGTAAAGCCAGAGATAGGAAGTGGTGGAGATCAATCAGGGAAGGCTTCCTCCAACAAAAGATTTGAATTTCATCAGTTTCAATCCACCTTAGAAATAAAGAATTCAAAAGTTTTATTTAATAATGGTTCCCAATTACATGAATAATGATGATTCCATTCTTTCAATACCAGAAATAATAAATAAAAAAAATAAAAATGTCACATTCCTTCCAGATATCATAAGTGATCATAAGTGTCTATAGATTATTTTTCTTTATTGTCTATGAATTGCCACCAATTCTTGCTCAAGATAGTGGAGTGGTTTCCCATCAACTTTATCCATGGTTTGGAATTCAAAGTTTTCCTTCTGTTAGACTGGTTGCCACCCAAGGATATATAGCCTAGTCTACATTACTGTTTAATCTATAGCTGGGTGGCAGAAGAGATGGATTCATGCCTTTTCTAAAGGTATTAATGCAAAAGTGAATGTAACATACAAGCCCAGAATTTGAACTCGTTTTGCCAATTCTACTTTTTCATGTCAATATCTGTTACACCACCTACACATCCAAATAATTCATTAGTCTTACTGAATAATGGATCTAAAACAGAAGAGAAGTGATGCCTGTAATTCACATATAAAGCTGTGAAGTTCTTTCTTTAAATGCAAAGATGAGTTTTCAATTTAATAAGGAAAGAAAAAAAAATCATATGCTGAGGTTACTCAGAACTACATTAAAAACAAACTTTCTGTTGCAGTATATTATTGTAATTGCATTATTATGAGTTAATATTGTCACTTTAATGTCTAATTTATAAATTTGATTGTAACATGGTACCTCCAAAGAAAAGTGATACCTAAAGTTTAAAATGCATGTTTAAAAATGAAAAATCTTTCTTGAAGCTTTTATCTTAGTTTTAATTTCAAGCTCATAGAGTAAATTTAATATTTCCAATAATTTCCTGTATTTCAAATTGGAATGATATTTTTTATTATCAATAAAAACGCTAAAATCATCCATATTGTCAAATCTGTCAACATAATGTAATTCACTTTATAAAAAATCTTTTGAAAATAAAAACTAAAACTTTATTTGAGGAAGATTAGCTGATTTAAAGTTTAATTAATCTCATTTGAAACAAATATTAATTTTAGTTTAAAATAACACAGAAAAGCATTTTTTAACATTGAGGCAGGTATTTTTAGGTGTTGACTCATTCATTAGACTGATGTTTGGGAATATTTTTAAGGAAGACATACCTGTAAAAATTAATTGGCAAACATAACAGGAATCCCTTTTTATATAATTTGTTTTAAGTAATCAGTAATCTTAAAAATTGAAGAAAATTTCTATTTTAATGAGTTTTAGGTACATTGGCTTTATAGTTTAACACCAAAAGATTGTTGAGGAAATGTTAAAAAATTACCAATAAATTTTAACTTTACTATACTTACTTACTATGCTTACTCCTCTTATTTTCTGATAATATTATGTTTGGACATTTGTATTTACAAAAATTGACACATTTATGCTCACATAAAATAAATTCAAAACTCATTTACAAATATTGAGGCTCATTGAAGTGTATTGAGCTTTTTCATTTATGATTAATAGTCTTAATTTAATAACAATATCACTTGACTGCAACATATTAATACAGAATTTTAAAAGATTTAAAAGTTTATAAATTGTGCTTATTAAAAATTTAAAAAAATGTAAACAATTCTTATAAAAATTCATAAAAAAAAATCTTATATATATATATATATATATATATATATATATATATATATATATATATATGAGCAAACTGGAGAAATTCCTGCCACATAGGTATAACTAACTTTGAAAAGAATCGTCTCATCCACCTGAGAAAATTAAGAACCAGCACTAAATTTGGGGCTCATACATCAGCCCATATGACAGTCAACCCTTCAGCAAAACCCTTGTGTGGATTTGTTTGCAAATCCCGAGCAGGATTTTTGTCTCATATGAAATATAAACATAAAAAATGAACTGAAAGACACTCATACGTCAAAAACGATGGGAGAGTCCATCAGATATATATATATATATATATATATATATATATATATATAGCAAGCTTTTCTAATTAAATAATATCTTAGGTTTATTGCATTTTTAATTTTACCATTCAGAGCAGATTTTTCTGTAACTGGAGAGGGTCCTGTTTGAAAAAAAAAAACTTTCATGATTAAAATTTTACTCAGACTTCTTATAATTAATAAAAAACAATAAAAATATTAAAAGTCCTAGAAAAAAAAAGAATTTCTCAAAAGTTCATAAAATTAAACAAATGGTGGTAAGCAGATGTAAAAAGGTTTTTGCAAAGATTTTCTAAAAAGGAAACATTTCAAACATAATTTCTTTCATTTGTGAATAAGTCTTGCAAGTTTCATTAAAATCCAACTGATTTTTGTAAGAATTTCGAAATCAGTATATTTTGCACTGAAAAAAGATGCTAAAATTTCCCATACTAATTAAAATTCACCCACTGATGCAAGAAAAAATATTTAGCCAAAATTTTAAGGTTCTAAAAAAGATAAAAAAAATATTATCTAATAATCAAAAAAATCCTTTGGTCTTTCCTTTTAGTAATAACATGAAGATTTAAGTTTGAGACATTTTTTTCATCATATAGACTCATTTATTTAGTGAATCTTTTGGCAGTACCAACATATATATGTCTGAGAAAAACATAATATTTGTTAGATTTGCTGAAATTCACAGTTTCATGTCTGTTTTCTCACCTGTGGCCATTAAGCTAATGAGGGGGAGTGCTATGTTGATGACATGTATTCATAGTTGGGATAAGAATGTTCTTGAACAAAATGTTCCAAAAAGTAGTGACTTGTCACATTTTAAAATAGCTTTTTCAGGCCGAGACTGTCATGTGGATGTCAAGCATAATTTCCAAGAAATATTTAAATTGTCAGCTGATTATAAATGACTTTGAGCAAATGAACCTTCTAGGTCTTAAAGAGGGCATTCTTTCTAAAAAAATTGTGGACTGGCATAACAGAATCACAAACAATAAACTGTACCCAATAACCGAAACTATATTACTTGAGGACTTTCAACAGCAGCAACAACTAAAATGGGTAGGTAACTTGAAGAGAAAATAATAATATAAGATGATGACATTCCGCAATAGTTCAAATAAAAGGTTAGGAAAGAAACCCTTTCTGTATTAGAAAAAGCACTGTTGACTTGAGAAACTACTATTTCTGAAAAATTGTTTTAATAGAAAGATTTTATAAATTTCAGCCCAAAGTAGCATTGGGTATGTGGTCATTGTATGCTAAATGTTTCCATATAAGGAAACTGCTAATATTGCTATTAAAGATCCAAGAAAATGTCTCTTGTAAATATAGCAAGACTACTGTTTATCTTTTAGATGCCATATTCCTTCAGGATGGTGGCAACCACGGCTCTTCACAACTTCCTATCTTTGTAGCACTTAACAGTGTTTGTCTTTTTACTAACCCTCTCTTTATCTCTTCTGCTACAAATGTGTTAGGTATGTACATTATTCACTATTTCCCTCTGTCCTGCTTGATTTCAGTATGGCATATGAGTGTCAAATCTTTCAAATACTACTGTATAGTAAAAAATTCATTTCATTATATATTTAAAAAAATGCATCACAATAATCATTTGGAATCAAACCATGTCACTAAATATATTACTATTATATATAGATTTATAGTTGTAGTAGTAGTAGTAGTCAGCACCCTCTTGCATCCGAGCATCAGGATCATCATCATCATCATCATCATCTCTCCTTATTTCCTTTTTTCCCCTGTGGTGGTGGTAGTGGAGATGGCTGTGAAAGCCCAGCCTACTCCTGAAGAGTAGTCAAAGAGAGTTTGACAAGGCCATTCATGTGAATTTGATTTTGGTGGACAACTCTGCACAATGGAGAAACTGGAAGAGAGTTCCACAAGTAAGAAATGCAATAGAAGAAATTGTTAGTATAGATTTTATGCTTATATCTAGCCATTCCAACTGTAAAATGGTGAGACCTTGCTGTTAGTCTATACTGCAATTAAATTCTTAAGTTATTGTCCAAGTAAATAAGTGTATAATAATGATAATTCCTCACCCCAAACATTAAAACAAAAAAATTTGAAGAGTTTTGCATCTAAATTCCATGTGTCTATCTGACCTTTTAAGATGTCAGTAGAAAAGTACAGACATTTCCTTTCTAGTTCTGTAGATAATTCTGAAACAGATTCCATTGGTCATGTAGTCTGCAGTGGAAAAAGAGTGAATGTGTTGAATTCAGTACAAATTTTCTGCACATATTAAGCCTAATCCCCAAAGAGGTTTGCTATATGAAGAAATGAGTATATGATTCATCTACTTATGAGCAGATTTAGAGGAACTGTATCAAAATGGTACTTCTATTTTAATCGGATATTAGCAGTAAGTAAATGCATTGAGAGGTAGAAATGGAAAGAGGGGGTAGATAAGGAGGGAGTGGGGAGAAACCAAGAGAGAGGAAAGAAGAGAAACTAATTGGTGGGGAGAAAGAAAGAAGAGAAGAGAAATCAAGTGGTGTGGGAGAGTGTGAAGAGAAACCAATATAACATGATGGGAGTAGGTGGCACCGACTTGCATCCAAGCATCAAGATCAACATCTTCTCTCCTTATTCCTTTTCTCCCTTGTGGTGGTGGCAGTGGAGTTGGCTGTGAAAGCAAGCCTAACCTACTCAAAGAGAGTTTGATGAGGTCATTCATGTGAATTTGATTCTGGTGGACAACTCTGAGTGACAGAGAAGCCCATACACTTGGTCAGAGGCATGTCCCTCACAGCTCAAAGGGGATTGAGACAGGTGAGATCTGGCAAACTTGGTTGTATCAGGCTGTCGGATGTTTTTTTTCTTGCAAGGTCCACCTTGGACAGCCCAAGCATCAGCCCAACTGATACTGCCCTCTTCCACTGGTTTGTCCATTGAGATCCTGTACATATTTGCCTGTTCTGCTGTTGGGGTTTTCAGAGATTGGTGGCATTCAGTCTGGTTTCACCTTCTTGACATTACACCCATGGTTGACCCTACAGAAACTAGAAGTCTAGATGGCATTGCCCTTGTGATCACTGGAACACGCAAGCCATATACCATGACAAAGTTTGACTATATGTGTTTTAGACTGGCTGCCAGCATGAACAGTTCTTTATCAAATGTATCATTTTGACTTGTTATTATTTTAATGACAACAGAAATGAATCAATAAAATAAGAAAAGATTAAAATTATAAAATTATCATTAAATATATGAAAACATTTTGTTATTGTTGTTGTTACTAAAATATTTAAAAGATAATAAAGCGTGAAATTTACTAATGATAGTTAAAAATCAAAAAAAGCAAACAAAAGAAAATAACGTTATGATTTGAAATGCTTTTTCTAAAAATTTGAAAATATATCCTTGTCTAAAAAAGGGCATGTTACTGCAATCAATAAATAAGAAAAAGATAAAATAAAATAAAATTATCAGCAAAATTTTATTAAAAATTTATGATATGAAATGCAATTCCTACAATTTTGAAAATTACATTTTATATATAGTTTTATATATTTTGTAATGTGGCTTGCCACTAAAGGGTCATGACTATACATTTTATATTAAGTAAAATGAAATGACATTTGATTAACTCAAATCATGACATCAGCAGTTTTAAGGAAAATAGGAAACTTAGAATCAGAAAGAGCTAACTGAAATTTCTGGGTGACATTATGAGGGAAAAGCATCTGAAGAACTTAATGCTCACAGGACATACTGATGGTAAAAGCAAGTAATCTACTTTTTTTTTTTTTCATTTCACCCCAAGAAAGGCAGGAGTGCCACTAGCATGCAGGGTATTAGAGAGAGTGAAAGTGACGGAAAAGGCTGTGGATTGAGGATAGGATAAAAGAAGAATGGAGATCTAGGCAACAGAAGATGGCGATTGACATTGAATTTAATTTTTTAAAAATTGTAGTTAGCAGGGAAGCAAGTAAGAGGTAGGGATTTCTACTGTTGGGAAGCTTGAGAAAAGAAAATGCTGGAGTACAAGTGGAAGTTGCTCAACAGTAAAAGGGTGGGACCTAGTTGACAATCTAGTAGCACACTTAAATTGATGTAGTCAGGGCATCAGGGAAGATAGCACATCAGAACAGTTGCCATGAAAATATTTGCAGAAAAGATGGAGGGAAGCCACATTATGTCTATGCCAAGTCAGGACTATTGGATTTTGTTTTTGAGATGAATAGAGGGCTACCAGACCAGATATGGCAATAATATTCAATGCATGGATGAATGGTAGACACAGTGAACCAACTTTCCTTGCATAGGAAATGTAGTTGTTCCATGTCAAGGCATTGGAAAACATAAGGCCAAGAAGGTGCAGTGAGAGACTCTTATTGGAGTTGAGCATCAACTATGCTAATGGCCGGGATGTGGTAATTAAATGAGAGCAATTTAGTTTTGGAGGCATTAAAGTTTACAAGTCATTTATTGCCCCAGTAAACCACTGATTGGAAATCCTTTTAAAAGCACCAGCCTGGTTAACCCTGTCAGCGTTACCCATTTTACAGTTGAGACAGGTATAAATGGTAGCACCAATTGCATAGATACTAACTTGAGAACTGATGACATCAGTGAGACCATTGATGAGGGTCAGAAATGGTGTAGGATCAAGGATAGAGCCTTGGGTAACTCCTGTATTTGTATAGAAGGAATTGGAAGAAAACCTGTTCAGGACGACCTGTATTTCATGATTTGATAGGAATGATTGGATTAAACCAAATACTCATCTTGTAATGCCATAACCCTGAAACTTACATAGAAGACCAGCATACCAAACTCAGTCAGACACCTTTGAGATATCTAGGGCCACAGCTGAAGCTTTACCATTATTGCCAAGAGCATGAAATATATATTTAGTTATGGATGTAAGCACATAAGCTGTAGACCAGGCAAAACAGAATCCATATTGTTTGTCAGAGAGTAGATTAACCACTTCAGCATTGATTAATACTCAAATACTTTGCTGAAAAGCAGTAGGAGATTAATAGGGTGGTAGTTAGTCAAGGGTCAGAAGGTTCTTGAGAGTTCTTAAAAACAGGAACTATAGAGGATGAATTCCAACAGGCTGGAATACAATAGTTGTATAGTTTGGAGAAAACTGGAGTTAGCTCAGGAGCACATTTCTTTAGTACAATAATTGGTATCCCATTGCCTCCACTTGCCTTATGGGAGTCTAATTTAGAAATGATGTCCAAGACCAATGATGGAGTTATCCACATATCACTCAGGAGAGCCTCAGTTTGAAGTGGGTAGGTTGGGTGTGAGCACACTGGATGAGAGATGAAGAGTTGGATGAGAATTTTTCAGCAAAGCATTCAGCCCTGTCTGCTATCGATGTGAGGACTTTGAATTGATTGAATAGAGGAGGGATTGAGGATTTGCTGCTGTCCGGTAAACTCTTGTAGAGCTACCAATAATCTTTAGAATCAGAATTGTGAGATGCTATATGATGTCATTAAACAGTAACTTTGCTTCACTGCGCTCATTATGAGCAGAGACAAAGAGACATCTGTTACAATCTCTGGTGATTCCTGTTGGCTATAGCGGCTGAGCAATCAGGTAAGAACCAATGAGATGGATGTGGTTTAACTAGGTATTTTCTTGCTGCAATGAAAGCCTTGATGCCAGTTTTTACCAAGGAGTAGACATTAGACATGCATTTTTGAATTAGATGATTAAAACCTACATTCCAAGGAACATCACAAAGGAAATCTCGGAATGAGTCCCAGTCCGCTTGTTGATAACAGAAAGATATTCTGTTGGTAGCAGTTCTTGGCTGAACAGAAGATTTTTACAGACAAACCATGTGATCAGAGTTGCCAAGAGCTGTGTAGTGTCATGTGAATCAGGGATAAAAGCAAAACAGAGATTGAGAAGAGAAGCGTTTCCATCAGGTTTACCGGAGAAACATGTAGGAAAGTCAACTACTTGTGTGAGGGATAGAGTGATTGAAATATTAAGGGTTTGAATGCCACTGGGGTAAGTGACAGTGTGTTTAAGCCACCTGATATGATGAGCGTTGAAGTCACTGAACACAAATATGTAGCAGACAGGTGTTGAGAGCTGGCCTTGTCAATATTTGAGCAAGTTGTATGAATGGAAGGCCAAACGAGGACAAAGATTTGGTTAAATGTGTAAAGTTACAGAGCCACAAAATAAAGCCATGATTACCTTTTGTCATACTTTATTCACATTAAAATCTTTCTAATTGGATATTTTTACATGGAGTTTAAGGTAGTTGTATGATTTGAAACCAGAAAACTTTTCTTTCTCTTTGCATTTTATGTCCAACATCAACATATATCAAATAAAGCAAAAACTCTCAAAGTCAAAAAGAGTTGTGTTATATTTTTCTATTATAACAGAACAGGACTGGCCACTTCACAACCAGTAATTTTATTCTAAAAAGCATTACTCTGTGGGAAGATTGGTATTATTATAAATGAAAATAAAATATAAAATAATAATAATGAAAATTATAAATAAAATAAAATTTAAACCACTTTCAAAATAATTAAATAAAAACTAAAAATACTAAAATTAATCCCAGCATGCAACAGGGACTGTTTCTGCCAGAAATATGAACATTCTGCCAAGAGATGTGAGATTCAATCTCTTTGCCCAGAACTGTTGGAATGACAACATGTACTTAAAAACCTACCTGATCTATTATTCAAGATTTTGATTTCTGGGCTTGCTATTGATTCAAAGTTGGTTTCTACTTTGAAGTATAAATTAAAGTGACTAATTAAACTACTTAAGACTTCAAAGTTGTAACCTTGAGATAACTATTCGATCATATTGATTCATAGATTTGAGCTACTAAGTACAGACAGCATTACACTTTCTCTTAGAATGAAAACATTTTTTTAAAAAATTTTATTTATTATACTGCTTTCATCTTTTTAAAAAAATTGAATTTGTGCCAAAAGTTTAACTTAAAAATCCAACTATTTTAATGAATGTCTTTGAAAATTCCAATCTGCAGTGAAATATTTTAAACTAATATAATGTCAGAAAACAAATTGGATTGAATTTTGTACATAGAAAAGATAAGATTTCTTTTTACAATAAAATCTTTGTTTACTGAATCAAATATTTTTATCCTATTCTCTACTTTAATCCTGATCCATAGAATTATAAGAGGTTTTGTCTCTAGCAGTGTATGTTATTTGGTTGTTTCCAATCAAATGAATTATGTCTTATATATGAAGTCATAAAACTCTTCTCAGCATTTGATACAAGCCTAACTGTACCCAGAAAAGTTTTTCTTTTGTATTAATAAACTTATTAAGACTTTATTCTAATTGAATGAAGAACCAGTGTACAGCATTTAAAAATAAACATTTATATATGAGGTGTATCAGAGGGAAAACACTCAGTAAAAAAAAAGTCCTACCAAAGAATGAATTTGATTGGTTAAAAAATAATGGAGTGACCAGGAGATATACAGGGTGTTTCAAAAAGAATACGCCAAAATCATTACGCTGTTTTTTCAGGTCTATAGCATTGTAGTGGACTGAATCAGTGGTTATTTGATAGAGTACTTATCAAAGTTTGATTAGGTGTCAGTTTCACCACTTCTGGTGCAGCTGAATTGTGGGAAGATCAATCAAAATGGCGACTCCTCAGCAGAAGGCATTATGCGTGCTTGAGTTCGCGAAACCAAACACCATTGTCACGGTGCAGCGTGCTTTCAGAACAGAATTTGGCATTGATCCACCCCATCGTGAGAGCATTTGACAGTGGGTTAAACAGTTTAAAGAGAGTGGGTGCCTGTGCAAAGGAAAGAGTCCTGGAAGACCACGTATTACAGAGGAGCAAGTGGAGAGGATTCATGATGCATTTGAGAGCAGCCCATGTAAGTCCGTACGTCGAGTAAGTCTTCAGCTTGCCATCCCTCATACCTCTGTCTGGCATGTGTTAAAGAGACGATTACACATGAAACCATACAAACTAAGCCTCGTCCAAGCACTTACTAATTATGACAAGGTGATGCGGAGGACATTCTGTGAGTCAATGCTGGAGATGGAGGAAGGTGATGAAACTCTCTTTTCACGTTTAGTTTTTAGTGACAAAGCGAATTTCCATTTGAGAGGCACAGTCAATCGTCACAATGTGTGCATTTGGGGAACAGAGCACCCAAAACTGGCTATTCACTTTACTGCAAGCAGATTCGAATGACTTCATTTTTCAGCAAGATGGAGCACCACCCCATTGGCATCTCGGGGTTAGAGCTTATCTGAATGAAAACGTGCCTCAGCGATGGATTGGGAGGAGAGGTGCTAAAGACCTTGCTCTCTGTGCTTGGCCTGCCAGATCCCCGGACCTCACTGTGTGTGACTTTTTCTTGTGGGGGTATGTTAAAGACCAAGTTTATGTTCCAGCACTTTCAGCAAGTATCGATGACTTGAAAGATCGAATAACAGCTGCAATCAACACGGTGGACCGTGACATGTCGAGGTGTGTTTGGGAGGAATTCTCATATCGGCTTGATGTTGTCCGCGCTGCCAGTGGTGGCCACATTGAGCACTTATAAAACATGAAATGAAACTTGAATGTATATGTGTTCAGAGGTTTGTAATTTTTTTCGTTTTTGACACATCACATGATGATTTTGGCGTATTCTTTTTGAAACACCCTGTATTTTCTGTGAAGAAGCAAAAAAAAAAAAACAAAATGCAGAAAATTAATTGTATTTTGTTTTTGTGTCTATTTTGGACTTTGGTAGTATTTATTACAAGATTAATTTTGAGTAATGGTTAGGCAAATTCACTGTTACTTATATATCCCTTGCATTTTTGGTGTATTTGATTCCCAGTTTAATTAGTCAATGTGTCATGGTGTAAGCATAAAGACATGAAAAGAGTTGACATTTGCGTATGCATACACACACACACACACACACACATACATATGTAAAGGGCAGTTTTCTGTATTTGTGTGTGTCTGGCTAAAATTAGAAAAACTAGAAAAATTACGACAAAATAAATATATATACATACTCATTATCACCCAAGCTTTTTGTAAAAAATTATCATTGTATGATTTGTATTTACAAAGATATTTTAAAATAAATTTTATTTCGTTCATTTTTACTTTTTAATTCTGCTGATACTTTCAAAATGCTATACAAGTATACATTTTTAAAATTTGTTCACTTTATTTCCATATCTATAGTAAGTAAAAGCATAACCTTCAAAAATGAATATTAAAACAAGAAAGTAAATTTAAAAGAATATTAAATACAAATTATTTGACTAAAAATTTAATATTTATTTATTCAAATATTCGTGTGTGTGTGTGTGTGTGAGTGTGGCTAAGACTAAATAAATTACAATAATCATCAACAAAATAAAGATATATATAAAGACTCAGTATCACCCTAAGGGGCAGTTGTCTCTGTGTGTGTGTGTGTGTGTGTGTGTGTGTGTGTGTTATTGACTTATTAATATTTTTCGAATATTTTAATTTTAATTTTTTTACACAATCTTTAAAAAGTAAACAATTTTAAATTAAGTTTTATTAAAACAAAAACCTATACGGAACATTATTTTTTTGAAAATTAATTTAAATAAAATAGAGTTAAATTCATAAAAGAAATATTCAACATGAACTAATGTGGACCATGACTCATGTCTGTCTCTTCTAATTTTTAATTAAAATAAATATTTATTGATGTGAAAACATCTAAATAAAGTAAATAAACTTGAATTAAGATATATTTAAACATATTTAATCATTTTTTAAAAACCAAAACTATAGCAAGCGTTACATCTTCAAAAAATAATTATTTGCCATTTATTTCAGAGGGCAATTTAGATTTTTTAAGTAAATAAAGTTTTACTTTTAAAAATTGCATCAAAGAAGCAGACATTTCTCTGTAAATGAATATAATTACTACCTATTTTGAAAGAGAGTAGCAGCAAGATATATTGAGAATTTAGTTTTGTAAATCGATTTTCAAGTTATATTTGTATTTGAAAAGAAAAAAAAATTTAGTTAAATAAAAATGAGCAGAGACAGACATGAATTACAGTTAACATTAGTCGTGTTGAATATTTGTTTTATAAATTTAACTCTATCAAATTTAAATTAAGGTGTCTTTTTGAATAAAAATATAGGTATTCTCAGCCCTCTAAGCCACCACCCCACCCATGAGTATAGTATTGGTAGTGTGGCATTTCCCTAATTAACTTTATTTTTTAAAGATTGAATAAAAATTATTTTTCATAAGATGGCTGGAAAATATAAAAAAAAGTCAATAACAAATTATTATTTAGAGATCTTCTGAGCAACACCAGGTATCCCCACAAGTGTGTGTGTATCTGTGTGTATATATATATATATATAGATACACCTAGTGAGCCAGACAAACCTACTTAGGTTTCACCTAAACGGATCGTCAGTTAGGTTTGTCTGGCTCACTAGGTGTATCTAGGTCTGCTCTATGATTGTATTGAGCTCTTTTGTTAGTTAGTTGTCTACTCGTATCGGGGTTTTTTCTTTGGGCTTCAGACCTGCATCTGTGCGATTTGTTCGACAGTAGTTCATGTTTGTAGCTCTTTCTTTTTTTAAAACCTTTTTTTCCCTTGAGATTGATTTGATTATTTGCAAATCAAAAATTCAAGGGTTTTTTGAAACGAGTCTAGTTATCTATATTTATATGTATATATATATATATATATATATATATATATATACTCATGCACACACACACATGGAGCAATCTCTTGGTTAGTTCAGCTAATTTCTACATTGCTAACCATTAAAAAAAATCAATTTTCAATTACTATGGTTAAACTGAAAAATATTTTAACATTTTAAGTATTATGTATGCACTAAATGAATTTTGGTACATAAAAGTTCTAGCACCCTATTTACATTATTCTGACTATTGTCTAGTCTTTGTCGCCATATTTATTACGTTTAGGCCATTGTATGTTCCGGCTTTCTTCAGATGGTTGGAATGTCGAACTGAACCCTTTATTTCGCTCAAAGGGGTAGACTGTTCCACGTGCTGTATTTAATGAATGTCAGTTATCGGTTATCTCCTGTTAATTCCCCTCTCCAAGTTCTCACACTCTTTGAGACCTGTCACTGAATCTAATCAACGCCTTTATCCACTGTGCCATGTGTCCTTGAGGACATCTGTGTATGAATTTCTGGGTATTATAAACCTAATGTTTTTATAACCATTTTTACCAGTGCTCATATTGCAATTTTTGCTGTTATCATTACGTGTTTATATAAGAGCTCATATTGCAATTTTTTGTTGTTATTATCGCTTTTTCTCTGGCACTCCTTATTACTGGTTCCCATATTGCTTGGTTAGCTCAGGAGATTTTTGTAGCCTAGCATATGTGCTGATTCCTTAAGTTTACGAATTTTCCAATGTTGTTCTTTGTCTATGATCTCATCCTGATCCCACAGAGGGTGGTGATCGCCTTTTCTCTCGATATGTGGTCAGCCATGCCTGATTTTTCCACTTCCCCTCATGTTACAGCTTTCTGGTGTTCTAGATGCCGTACCTTAAGGGGGTGGCCTGTTTCCCTTTTATATTTCCTTCCGCAGCTGCATGGGATAGTGTACACACAGTCTTTAGTCATGTTCTCCTCTATGGTTGGGTGTCTTACTCGGGAGAGATATCTGCGAAGTGTCATCCAGCTTTTGAAGGTTGTCCTGATGTTGTATGAAAGATATGAATTCACCTCATCTCTCCCCAGATATAGGTTAAATAGGACGTGCATCAGAAAATCATTATTATTTGCAAAAGTTTGATAAGTCATAAGAAACAATCAATAAATTAATAACCCTGCTAATATCATACCATCAGTCTATACGATCTTGGCTTGTTCTTGTCACTGGATCAAAGCTCTTTGAGACCGAGAGTCTACATAGTATTTCACAAGCAATAAATGACTATAGACTATACCATGGGTTGCATCATGTTTCCAGAGGTTAGTTGAACAACTTCATCTCATGAGTATCATCCTTATGGAGCAAATGTTTAACCAACATATAGTTGTAATTCTGTTCAAAAATTTCTTTAAACTAAATCTACTTTTCAGAAATATTTCATCATCACAAAGCAGACATCAGGTTTTCTTCAGCCAGAATGATTGGTTGAATTCTCAATGAGGCATTTTTGTTTGGAATGTCTGTACTTCCCTAAAAAGTCTCTGACCCCTGATATACTTTATCTTTACAAGTGTCAGACCAGACAAAAAAAGGGAGTATATGTGGGCTGGAGCTACACAATCTTCAATTTCCCACCTGCCTTGAAATATTTCAAAAGCATTTATGCAGCCTTGTAAATGATGAATTACTTTTCACTTTGCAACCCCTTTCCAATAGACAAAACATTGCTAGCCGCTTGCTGCTTTATTGCTATTTACATGGCAGGTGTTCAGAAGAGCTCCATTCCTTATTTTCCACCAATCCAGACTTTTATAGCTAGGACCCACCATGTTATGTATTTTGATGTTTCTCCTTCCCTTTGAATTCCATTAGTAAGTAGGAAGTTCCCATCCAAAAGTTTCTTCTTGAGAACTATTACTTCTGAAGCAAACTTAGGAAAGGATTCTTTGTTAATCACTCCAATCCAAATTTCTTCAAGTCTAGGGTCAACTAGGATCTATCCTACATATCCTCATAATATATACCTCTTACTCCCTCCTTATATGCTCTTTTAACAACCTTATTTGGTTACCTTCTACCTTGAATGTCTCTTGGGCCTTGTATTGAAGGGAAATGGGATAGGTGAGGAGTCACCTACATAACAGACTTGTATGAATGGAGAGTAGAACAGGGGGTGAAAGGGATGTTAAACAGACAAATGTTACTAAGAGTTACAAAGGAGAGGAAGTTGTGGAGAACCATGATTTCCCATGTCTTAAAGGAGCATAGAATATAGAAGAATAATTCAAATTTAAAAAATTTGTTATAGCATTGATTATATGCCATTTCAATTCTCTGTTTAACAAATAATATATAAATATATATATATATTAGATTGGTGCAAAAATAATGACATAATAATGTCGTTTTTTGACATAACATCAAAAAACGACATTATTATGTCATTATTTTTGCACCAACCTAATATAAACAAAAAGAAGGCATAAAAATATATCTTTACTAATATTTGAAAATTTAATAATTTTACCTTTAACACACTGGAGGTGATTTTGTTTGTAAAACAAAAGTTTTATCCTGCCACTGCAAGTTTGAATTTTTCAGTTGTGTTGTCATATCCTGCTATGGCAACAAAAAATGACAATGACTGAAATTAAGTAGTGTAGTAGAGGAGCTTTGAAAAACAATGTAGTGGAAAGGAAAGAAGTGAATAATGCAGAGTGTTAAAGGTTTTGCCTTAATTCCTGAATCATCTAATCCTAAAGGGAAACAATTTAAATTGATTAAGAAAAAAGTTTTGTTTGTTGTTTGCGGAAATTTAAAAAAAAATTCCTTTAATTTTTACAGTTAGTCTACAGGAGATCAAATCTATTTCTTAATGGAGGTAGTTGCACCCTCTCTCTTATCAAAAGGTTTACAGTGTAGACCAAAATATTGCCAGTTAAACAGAGAATTGAACTGTCACATAATCAATGTTATAATGATTTTTTAATTTGAATTTTTCTCCTACATTCCATGTCCCTTCAAGACATAGGCAATCATGTCTCTCCACAACTTCCTCTGCTTTGTAGGTCTTAGTAACATTTGTGTTGTAACCTAGGAAAGGTTACTGAATAGAATAATCACACTAAGGTTGGTAATGAACAATAATACTTAGAAGAACAACACATGTAAGATTCACTAGAATAGAAGAAGTTGTCAGCTGCTAGAAGTGAGTAAAGTGAATTCCACAATGAATCTCCAGCTGCAGATCAACATAGTATTTACTACTGTATTTATGTGAATGGAAACATACCCATTATCGTCCGTAAGTATGCTACAACAATTTGTCTATTTAGTATCTCTTCCACCCCCTGTTCTGCTCTCCATTCACACAAGCCTGTTATGTAGGTGACCCCACACCTATCCCATTTGTTTCCAATATGTCTGATGAGTGTCAAATTCTCCAAACCCTTTTTCCTCATTATGTGCCATAGAAATTTCAGCTGCCTCTTTTTAGTTTCTTTTTGTTTTCTTCTTCCTTAAGACTTACTTGTTGCTGATAAAGTTCTTCTATGCTATTTGCAGTCGCCTTCTGTATTTGCCTCCAGTCTTCTGTTAATTTGTAAAGAAATTATCCTGGATTCACTGACATTCCAGATGATTGATATGTTCACTATGTTTCTCATAAAAGTTTCCTGTTTCTTAGTATATAGCTTACTTTTTTGGGATTATGGCCCTATCATGTTTAAATACCAGTTCCTGTACTATCACCAAAGTTAAACATTGTCAAGCCTGGTCAGTACCTTGATGAGCAACCATTTAGTTATACCAGGTGCTGTAATCTGGGATGTGTGGGTGGTTTAATGGATAATGGCTCGGAATTGTTAATAAGAAAGTCAAGTTCCAATTTCAGTTGGGTCCGTTTTGTCTACTTAGGTACAAATAGCCCTGGAAAAAGTATGAATCCACCTCTTTTCCTCCTAGCTATGGGTTAATTAGTAAAACTTATATCACTAAATCATTATTATCTCAAAAAAAAAAAAAAAATTCTTACAATTTAAAAATGTTTTTGGCTTGATAAGCCATAGAAAACAAATCACTTAATCAATAAAAAAAATGTTGCCTTGTCATGTAATCAAATATTTCTGATAGATCTGGTCAATTTTTGTTTTACTAATTGTTCACTCAATACAAAGCCCAAAAGACAGTCAAGGTAGAGTCTTATTGATTAGAATAAAAAAATATTTTCTGGCTTTAAATAACCTGTAACGGGTTGATAAGCTGTAAAAAAAAAAATCTATCAAATTTTTGGTATCATATTTTCCTTAAATTTTCAAAATAGAATGTTGATTTCCTGGCAAAAATTTTGGGACAAGTTGTTTGAAACTTTGTCACTTTTCATTCTTCATTGACATTGAGGATATGTGCTGATCACTACGTTGTAGCAGACAATGCTACATTGTAATAGATGTGGCTGTTTAAGAATTTCGATGAAGGAGCTGAAGTTGAGACCTTACAAAGAAATTGAATTGAATATTTTTAAAAGGAATAGCTTACAACATGTTGAGGAATTTTATATATACAAGGTCTGATCAAAAAGTGTTGAGACTGGTGGTTTAAAAAGAAAACTACAACACATATCTGCTTGGCATTTAATTTCCTTTGAAGCAGTTTCCTTCTAATTTTGGCATTTGCTCTTGTTTCTGGCTTAAAAAAAACTGCAAAGGTTTGATAAGCTATAGGAAATAATTGAATCAATCAATCTCCTGAAGAAACAAACTTTATCAAGCATCATTCCTGGAACTTTTCTCGGATAGTGAGTAACTGTGTCATTATATTCTCTTGGATTTTCTCAAATTCTTGAAATCTTTTCACTTTCAAGTAGGACTTGATTTTTGAAGAGAAGAAAGTTGCAAGGGGTGAATTTTGGAAATATGGTGGTTGTCAAACTTGGTCAAAAACTGCTGTACATGTCATAGTCACTGATGGAACCTGTGTGGTATGGTGAGACATATTGTACACATTTTCAAACACTGCTATGAACAACAGAATATGTGCAAGAATTTTATAAATTATTGTGCATGCCTGTCAGAGTTCAAAATCAGTCTGTGCAAAATGGCTTCACTCTGCATACTTCAGTTCAGTTACCATTTCAATAGTCCTGATACCTTTTGATCAGACCTCAGACATTTTTATATAAAGAATAACAATAATTGACAAGAGAAAATATACTTGTGTGGACACAGCTGAAAAGGGAAGAGAAAAAAAGCATAAGGTTAGTGGTAGCATGTGTTTGTCTAAATCTTCCAAGAAGAGAAGATTGGGCAAATTTTCTACCGATCACATTCAATAACAAAAAGACCTAAGAGAGAAGGAGTTTATGTCCTTCCTTTTATAGTCCTGTGCAGCACATCTTTATGAGAATTTTGGCAGACTAGGTGGGGATGAATACCTACAATGTCATTCAGAACAATGTTTATGGCTCAGTATGATAAATCAATTAACACTAAATTCCAACTTTAAGAAGACAGTAATCCTTATCACCTTATCTCTCTAAGATGGCTTGCCACCCATACCAGCTCAGTATCTGAATGTCTCCTATTGTCTCTTTCTTCTCTGTCCGGAGGGCCATCAGGGAGTCATCTTTATTGGTTCTTCATCTGGGATATAATGGCTATTCTATAACTTCTAGTTGGTTATTTTTGAATGATGTCTAGGTCAGACACTTGCATTTCCTCACCATGTGAGACAGGTCATTAAGTCACACTGTTATAATTATCTCATATCACACTGTTTCATTTAGTACTGTATTTTGCAGAACTTATCAACAGTGCTAACCAAGGTATAATTGTATTGCATTAAAAGAAATACATACTATTTGTTGTTCTCCTCCCAAAATCTTGTACGAGTTTTCAGTGCTTAGAACAAGACCGTCTCAATCACGTTCAATCATATTTTCCATTAAAAAAATTTGACTACTGAATTGCTTTTGATTTCTTGATTTCTTTTTTATTGTGATCTGCTCTTATATGCATTTTTTAGTCCAGGGTGTGGCACCTCCTTTGTGATTAAATAAACTTGCAGTGTGTAGAAAATAATTAAAATTAAAGTAAATATTAAGTCTTATAATCAATGAAAACAAAAAAAAAACATAAAATTTTAATTAGACTTTTAAATCAGGGCATCAGTTTTTCAGAGAATGTTTTGTGACGTACTAAGATTCTTGGATATTACCATGGATTTCACCATCCACAAGTTCTCTTGGAGAGTCTCTACCATGGATAACAAAGTCTGTTTGTATCAGTCTCTGTCAGTCCTGATATTGTTGTCAATTATATGGAAAGTGTATTTCAAAAGATACATTTATAAAGACTGATTCATCAGACAATTCTCAAACTGTAATTTACTGGCATTTTAATGTTTGTTCAAATAATTTTCAGGCTATTCTCAGTGGAAATAACTTTCTGTCTGAATGAAAGCAAGACAAACAACAGCAAATCTTTAGCAGCAGCAGCTGTAACATATGAGAAAAACTTCAATGTGTGCAGTCAAGCATAACAAGCAGCAACACTTATCAGCAGGCAAGCAGGTAGCTTAGGTTTAAGGCTCCATGTTTTCTACAGATAATTGTTCACCAGATCTAAAGTATTGGTTCATGAATTTGGTGACATAGTAATTATGAATTCAATCCCTGGGCTGAGTGGGGACAGACTCAGTGGAAACACAACAAGCAATATCTTAGCAGTACTAAATATAAGAATGAGATGAGATATCCCTAGACTTGAGCTATGTAATGTGAAGTTTTTATCCCTATAGATTAAATAAATGGTTCAGTTTAGAATTCGATGGATTGATATACACTTGATGATGGTTAAGAGAGCATCATGGCCAAAACGTTTTTATCACGAAAAGATGAGATCAACATTCTGAATGTAAATAGTGTAAATAACTTTATTTTCTTCTTTCAGATTTTGTTTCTCACTCTGTTATTGTTTTTTATTTATCACACATTTTATTAGTCATCATATTGAGAGGAAAAGAGATACGTTGTATGATCCTGGATGTAAATTTACTGGAGAGGTTTCTGAAATTAGTACACTTTCAATACATTTACCTTAATAAATCTCATTTTCTAAATCAGAAATGCTTTCATCATCATTATCATAATCCCTTTCACTTTTATAATCGTAGGGGTTGGATACAAATACAGAAGCCAAACTAACTCTTTTTCACAACGGTCTGTCAACAGCAATTCTGGTATAGCCATACCTGCCCATTGTTTGACATTGTCCAGTCAGCTTTTGCGTTGGTGTCTTCTCCTACATGCATCTTCAATGGTGCCTTGCATGATGTCTTGCACAGGCTGTCTTGCCTTGTAATGTGTCCAAACCATACCATTCTCTCTGTTTGACAGTGGCAAGTAGAGGTTCCTCTTGTCTCACAAATCTTTCAACTCTTTATTCAAACTCATTTGTTTTTTCTTTCCAATAGAAAATGCTAAGGAGTTTTCTCATGCATTTTTGGAGAACTGCATTCACTTCTTTTTATATATAAAATTAGTTCCATCAATGAAACTTATTTTGTATGAAGAAATTTCTTCTTGCCACAGTTTTCCATTTGGCTATTTATTTACTCATTCATAACTTTTTATGTGTTTTTTCCTTTCAGGATGTGAATGATCATGGCTCACCACAACATCCTGAACTTTGTAGCACTAAGCAACATTTGACTTTTTGCCATCCTTCTCTGCTATCCATTCATACAAACTCATAAGGTTACTTGCTATATGCCCCTACCCTTTCTACTTTCAAGATATCTTGTGAGTTTTAAATTTTTCAGGCAGTCTTTCCTCAAATTGTGTTGTAGAAATTTCAGATGACATTTTTTGATGTTAAGTATGTCTCCTTCTAGTTCCCATTTTCTTTAGAACTTTCTCCTTGCTCACATGTTCTGTCTATAGTATTCTTAGTACCCATCCGTAAAATCACATTTCAAGTCTATTCTTCATCTATCAGGAAATTATACAACATTCCCTACCATGTGAGGGGATTGATGTAACAGCAATTTAGAATTCTTTTCTAATTAAATATTAAATATGCTTATGTTTAATGTTTAGTTACAGGAAGGTTTCTTTTTGCTATTCTGATGTGTTTTTGGATCTCTGTCTTACATTTTCCATCATGTTCTAAGATAACTTGTCATTTTCTATATTTACTCCAATTTGAAGTTCATGCCTTAGGCTGGCTCTCTCACTGATGAAAATACATTCTGTCTTCTCAGACTTGATAGTTGGTCTTATTTTTAGAGTTTTGCTTATTAACTTTTCCTGATAAAAA
Organism: Acanthosepion lycidas; assembly: GCA_963932145.1. Lineage (NCBI taxonomy): Eukaryota > Metazoa > Mollusca > Cephalopoda > Sepiida > Sepiidae > Acanthosepion > Acanthosepion lycidas. The sequence continues at coordinate 85,618,590 of OZ010585.1, read as the reverse complement.
TATATAATGTGCGTGCATGCGTGTGTGCACAGGGTGCGATGGATAAATTGTCATCTTACACAAAAACGAAAATAACACTGACCTCTCATTTTAACAGATATATTTACCAAAATTGCACAAGAATATCTTGAAATGTTAAAGAGTACATTTATTTAATAAAATCGCCATTGGCTTCAACCACAGCATCCAGGTGACTTTAGAACCTCCTGCAACTCTTCTAGATGGTCTCCTTGTTTAAGTTGGGGAAAGCTGCCATAATCCTTGCCTTGAGTTCATCTTTTGTATTACAAGGAGTTTTATTGGTCTCTCACTCAACTATGCCCTAAACATAATAATCAAGGGGCTTTCAGTCTGCTGAATTGGGTGGCCAGATATAAAAGGTGATGTAGTTGCAGAAATTATCTGATGGCTATGACTCGGTTCACCTGCTTGTTTGACATGGTGCAGAGTCCTGTTGCCAGATTTAGGCCTCCATGTTGAGTCTAAGGCACTCACGAACAAATTCAGATCTTTTCTAATCAGAATGATCAGAGTGAGTTTTCTGAGCTGCTATATCTTCATAATCACAATTAGACTCATCCAATTCTTTCAAATCCTCTGCACTGCCCCCACAGATTCACACCCAAACAGTCTGAAATGTTCATATTGGAGATTCCAACATGAATGCTAAGTAGTAAAGCCTCACAGTGCCCAACTGACCCTACTATACTGTGCATTTGACAAAATCAAAAACAAACACATTAATGAAATTAAAAATGTAAATGGGCGACAATTTACCCATGGCATCTTGTGTGTGTGTGTTTGCATGCATGCACATCTATATATATATATATATATATATATATATATATATAGAAAGGAATAAATAAAATGAAGGCATTTTTAAAAAAGCCAAAATAGAACGACCGGTTTCGTCCCAGGACTATTCTGGGAATTTAAAAGCGTGTAAATCTTACAATTACCGATTTTAAATTGTAAATTACAATTATTGATTTAAATTGATTTTGAATTGTAAGATTTACACGCTTTTAAATTCCCAAAATAAAACTTGATAAGTCCTGGGACGAAACCGGTCGTTCTATTTTGGCTTTTTTAAAAATGCCTTCATTTTATTTATTCCTTTCTATTATAAAATTTTGTACCACAAAAAACTTATTGAAATATATAAATATATATATATATATATATATATATATATATATATATATATATGGCGTATCAAAAATATTTTTAAAAACTTTGGGGGCGATTTCCTCACATCAAAACAATGATAAAAGTCCATATAAACATATGTTTGCAAATCCTTCCATTTTGACATAATTAAGTTTGAAGAAAATTTATGGTAGATGGCACTGTATTGTCATACAAACTGGGTTATATTTGTCATTCATTTTTCTGGCTAGTCAGTCTTCAGTGTTTAAAGTTTGTAGTAGTGAGTTAACTGAGAAGTGTTCCATTTGATAATGGCAGAATATGAGATCCGAGATCTGCTTGTATGTCAGCATCTACTGTAAACTTTAAACTTAATAACTCAAAAAGGAAGGATATGCAAACATATGTTTATATAAATAAAAAAAATCATATTTTTATACTGATGACTAGAAAAACATCAATGCCATATATCCAAAAACCAATCAATAGTTACTAGTCTCCTATCATGATAAAGAATAGGCATTATGTTTTTTTTTTCTTTGACTATAGATAAGGAAGTGTGTAGGTGGTGTAATGAATAATGGCTCAATACGAAAAATTGGAGAGCTGAGTTCAAATTCCAAATAGGTTTTTGGGATTCACTTTTTCACAAAAACCCATTGGAAAGCTATGAGTCCATTTCATCTCCCCCAACTATGAGTTGAATATCAAGACAAATTTGGTTCTTTACTCTTAGCTGGCAACTAGCATACTGCAGAAAGAAACTGTAACCTACCACAGGAAAATCTTTTGCTTAGTTATAAATCAAAAGACACATGATCACCCAAGTGTGTATCATGTATGGCACTTAACTGACTGAGAGATAAAGTAAGTCTAGAAGAAGGATTTTTTCAGGTTACTCTAAAAGTGTTGCTGGTACTGTGTAATGCAATGCTACTTGCTGTATGGTCAGGTCATCAGCAATTAAACTGGTTGTTCCACCAGTATCTTCTGATGAGGTGAAGAATTAGACATCCAGCTGGAAAAGGCAGATGGGTCTAATGGCTATGTGTGCAATGAGTGTGGTGTTTACACAGTGTCACTGAAGTCAGTATCCAGGAGGGAGTGTTCCACTGATGAGATCAACAAACACAAATCTGGGACCAAGGGGAGCCTCCATGAGGAGGATATTGGCTGTGGCCTGATGTGGTAGGAGATAGACTTTGCCAAGTCTACTTTCTGTAGCCACATCAAACTTTTCAACCCAAAGATATGGCCAGGTACTCAGTTGTGCAGCGACCTCTAAAATCACACAAGGTCAAGGTGTACTGATGATGATGATGATGATAAGAGCAACTTAGTCAAATCTTCATTCTTTTACTCTCTTCACCATCAATGATTGAGGCATGCCAGTGCTAAGTCATTTTTGTCAAGATATCTGGTGATGAGACAGAGCACAGGGACAATCGGATTCATGCCTTTCCCAAATGTAATTATGTTGAGTGAATAAAATTATCTTCAGTTGAAATTTAGAAATTCATTCACCAATTTTGTTTTGCCTACTGCATTCAGTAACAAATCATTGCCATCCAAGACTATTTTATTGTTTACTAGCAGGCTTTGCCTGCTCACTATCACTTTGCAAAGTAAGATATATTCACTACTTGAAATGTTTGAAACAAAAATTTTAAATGAACATGTGATTCATAAATTGGCTTGTTATAGTTAAGGAAAGTTTTACAAATAGATGCCAACTTGTTGAAGGCCAAGTAAAATGCAAATTTCAAACACTTTTCTGCACTATATAAGACAGTATTCCTGAACAGAACTATTTTTGATATGAAAATCAAAACAATCCTTGAATAAAAGAAAAATAATGAAAGACAGTTATTTAATGAAATAAACTTTTTAAAAATCACTATGCAAATTAGTTAAACTGAAGAGTGATATTGTAGTAGATAAAAGTAGATAATAATACAGATACTGAGTTTTTAGTGTAAATTGTTCTCTCTCAAGTGATTTGTAACACATTATTTATCGTCTCTCAGTTGTGTCTCTGTCTTTGGGCAGAGTGCACTCAGGGGTGACTCTGTCAAAGGACAGTGTTGCATCTGAGGAAAATTATACTGAGAGGTGACCAGCCCTGGAGAACAGCTGCTCAAGGCTGCACCCTCTCATTGCACTAGAGAGAGGGATTGGTGCTCACACTGAGGCCAGTGCAACTGACAATTGCTGGGGCTTGGGGAATTTTGTTCCTAGCTTGGGTGTCACAATGAAACTCTGTGGGGGGTCAAGTAAATACCAAATTACTGTAAAGTAGAGCTGGGACTTTTTAATCTCAGAATTTGTGGGAGAATTGAACTCCAATTTCACATTTATTCATATAGTTTCCATAATATAAATTTTACTTCATTAGCTATTATGTTTCTCTTACTCTTCACATCTTGACTGTACATCTAATTCTAATTTCAATTTTCCCATAATCTGGCAATTCTGAATCTGAGCTTAATGAAAATTGTTCCCTGCACCTACCTTTTCTAGAGCTTTTGAATGAGCTATGAATCATTGAAATCAGACCAGTGGAAGCAGAGAAGTGCTTGGAAACACACACGCACATAAACACTGTACTTTATAAATAAGATGATTTGGGCCAATTAAACATCTTGATCAAATAAGCAGCTATTTTGTTTCTAAATATGAAACTTTTGTAAACACTGGTTTTGTGAACTTTCATGTTTTATTTGCCCATTCATATGCAGAGGAAAATTTGGGAACAGCAAACAAGATGTTAAGGATTAAAAACTCTCTTCCAGGCTTGTTAATTTACTGATTGCTTCAACTTAATTTCTTTTTGGCGACATAAGGAGATGAAAAGATATTGTGTTTTATTTGCATGGAAACTTAATTGCTGTAGAGATCAAATAAAGCAACGACAAAACTAGAATCACTCTGAAGGCTTGACTTCAGAGACATTTTTGGTAAAATGACATTAAAAGGCAATAAAATATGATTTGTTTTATAGAGCATGAAATGCTAATATCATAAATTCTGACTCTTTGAAAGCAAAAGGAACTTAATAAGAAACAACAGGACTGGGAATTTTTTGTAGTCAATTCCAGTTCAGGTATTAGGTTAGATAATAATAATTATAATAATAATGTTTACAGGTATGGTGGATAGCAGTTTGGATTGAGTCCTCAGAGAGCTGAGTTTGAATTCCAATCAAGTTCATTATTTTTAATTATATCCTAATACTCTTGGGAAAGGTATAAATCGATCCCTTCTTTCCTAGTAGAACAGACTGGATCATATCATCTTGGGTGGCATCTGCTGTAGGAGGACAACTTTGAATTGAAAACCATAGGACCAAGTATATTGAACAAGAGTGCCTGACACTATATTCCATGGTTTTCAGTTGTTGGTCAAGAGCTTGGAGAGATGGGTGCTGCTACCAAGCTATCCAAAAGCCTACTGAAAGATCATGAGGAAGAAGAATGTTTCTTATTTCCTCACACCCCTTCCCTTGATGATTGAAAGCTGTTGAGGGACTGATGATGATAATTACTTTTGCTTTACTTTAAAGTAAAGACTGTCATGGCTGAACAGTAAACCATTCCTGATAAAAAAGATGCTTTACCTGGATAAGAGAAAACAGGTTCAATCCCAACAAGGGAGTAGATGTGAGGTCATATGATTTACATCCAGATGGTTTGAACCTTTCATTTTATCTACCTTATTAGATTGTTGTTTCTAGATCTAAGGAGATAGATGTCATCCTGTTCTTATTTTGTAATAATAATAATATTAATAATAATAGCTAGCCACTCATATTCGAGGATAACTGTCTATTAGGGCAGCTAGCCAATCAATATTGCAGACTATTGCTCAGGCACATTTCTGTTTGTTCAAGATACACAGAGAAAACCTGTGGTTTATACTGCAACTATGCTGAGCAGACCTTAGTTACTATTTCTGGAAATGAGCATGATCAACAATCTGAACAACACCAGCACACTCAAGCCCTCAACAGGCTGCAAGTTTTCTGTCTACCCAATTTCACTCACAAGGTTGAGTCAACACATGGTATTGTTTTCAGACACTTTCCAAAGGTGCCGCACACTGGTATCATTCCCCACCAAATGTCAGGAAGTCTCTTTCCTGATAAATCAATTGTGGTGAGATTCGAACTCGGATCTCATAGTCAACAAGTGAATGCCCTAACCACTCAGCCACATGTCCATATATCTTATTTTGTGCTGTTCAGTTAAAGACCTCATATCTTGCAACATGGACAGTCAAATAGGAAGTGTTTACCATCATAGATTAAATAAAGGTTGAGATCAAAGTTCTCTGAAGGTCACTTCAATCGATAAACACCTGAAGAAGACAGAGGGCAACAGCAGAAATGTTGTATTAATAAAACTGAATATGATTGTAAAAATGGTAACTCCTCATCCCCAAAAAACTTTGCCTATCTATTTGAAAAAAATGGGAATATCTCCTCACACATGTGTGTCCACTAAAATAATGTTTATTGATATAAAGAATAATATCAAATTAAAATCCATTAATATCTTAGATTACTGTGTTTATGTTCCACATTAGGTGGTATAGACATTGAAAAGTCCCAACAATAAAAATGACAAACATTTCTTAAAAAGCAAATAATTAAGATTTTATATATCTAGGCTGATAGACATGAATTTCACTGTTTAAGTCAACATTTCCCATTTTTATCAGACATGTGATAATATTTATTATAATGGAAATATTAGCCGTTTCCTTATAAGGAAACATTTCACATTCATTGACAGAGCAGCCAGTACTATTTTCAGTTGAAATTTATAAAATCTTTCTTTTTGAACAATTTTTCAGGAAAATAGACTTCCCAAGTCCAGTCACTCTTATCGCTCTTCTCAGTACTGATGGCATTGGTGGGGAGGGTTCCTTCTTAAACTTTTTATTTGAAGTGGTGTAGAATGACAAAATCTTGATTATATCATTATTTTCTCTTCAATTTACATGTGTCATCCATTTTAGTTGTTGCTGCTGTTGAAATTCTCAAGTAATTTGATACAGTTTTTTTGTTCATGATTCTATAGTGCTAGTTTCCAGGGTTTGCAAAAAGATGGTCTTTGCCAACATCCACAGGTTTAACTCAAAGCCAATTGATAGAAAGCTATTGTTTACAACAGACAGCTTAGATATTTTTGAGTATGTTTTTCACCTTGTATGGTATCTGTATGAAAGTCACAATATAACAAAGTATTAGGTTAGTGCAAAAATAATGACGTAATAATGTCGTTTTTTGACGTATTTTTTAACGTCAAAAAACGACATTATTACGTCATTATTTTTGCATCAACCTAATACACTGTTTCTTTTATTGTTATTAGGTTGTTGCAAAAAATGATGACGTAATAATGTCGTTTTTTTTGACGTATTTTTTAACGTCAAAAAACGACATTATTACGTCATTATTTTTGCACCAACCTAATACACTGTTTCTTTTATTGTTATGAGGTTGGTGAAAAAAATGATGACGTAATAATGTCGTTTTTTGACGTATTTTTTAACGTCAAAAAACGACATTATTACGTCATTATTTTTGCATCAACCTAATACACTGTTTCTTTTATTGTTATTAGGTTGTTGCAAAAAATGATGACGTAATAATGTCGTTTTTTTGACGTATTTTTTAACGTCAAAAAACGACATTATTACGTCATTATTTTTGCACCAACCTAATAATTTAAGGACATGATTAGAGTTTTTAATTTAATGTTTTGGTTTTGTAGCAACTTGTGGTCTTGGATGAGACTACCTCTAGCGCAGTCTATTCTACATTCAATTTCCTTATCTTCTGTATTAAATTTGTTGGAAGGTATTTGTTACCAAGGTATCTGAAGTGTTTAGTGTTAACTAATTCCACATTTTGAGTTTCCAAAATTGTCTTATTCCAATTCCAGATCATAGTTTATTTTTTGGAAAAGTTTATTCTGAATTCTCTTTCTTGGAATACTTGGTAGAGGAGTTTGATTTTTTTTTTTTTTGATTCAAGGTCATTCTTATCCCAACTATGAATACCTATGTCATCAGCATAACCCCACCGCCAGCACAACATAATTAGTACATTGGCCTTGGGAGGGGAAGCCGGATTGCTGTCTTCTGTTAGGAGATTCATTTGGGATGATGTATGGAATGCTTAAATGATCAGTGTACATCTTTTCATGTCTGCTTTAAATGTGCAGAACATAGTCTAAGAAAAGATTAAATAGAATGGTGCTATCATTTTCTCATTGCCGTATCTTTGATGAGTTGCTCTTTGTATGGATGCCATAAGAGAGTAAAAGACCTAATCTTTAATTATTTCTTTGTTCCTGTTTTTAGATTAATCCACCTGTTCCCTAAGATAATCCCTTCAAAGTCATGAATATGCAAAGAACACACTTTTATTCATGAACTTGTCAAATGTCTTTTCTCCATGGGATTTTTTGTTCTTCATGGCTTTCCAATTAAGTTGATGCCAAGTTGCTGACTTGATTCTTCAGTCCAACACCCAATGCCTGCCCTAACCAATCAGTGACTGACACACTGATTGACTTGATTACTTGGATAAAGTTTTGTCTTTTAGTCACTCCACTGGAACAAATATTTGTGATATAACAGTTGATGTAGCCAGATACTTAACTTTACCACTCTTGAGCATTCTCAGTCTTATGACAATTTCTTCATTCTCTAGTACAATAAATAATAATCTTCATTCTCTAGTACAATAAATAATAATACACTTTTTATATAACTATTTACTAATCTCTTTAAGATCCAAATGTGAAGAACAGAGACTGACTAAAATTCTCTTGGTATTAAGAGAGTGATTTTCTTACCTTTTCTCCATCATCCATCATGGCATACCAGTGATGAGATCTTTCTTCTGGTAATTAATTAGAAATGAATACATGTAATATCAGAAAAAATTTGAACAATTTTTTTAATTTTGCATTTGGATTGGACACAAATTTTACTATCATGGCATTTTCCCATATCAGACTGATAGAATCCTGAGGGTTAGTTTGGTCTAATCAAGAATAATTTTAGTTAGGAAATTGCAACATAAAAGAGTAAAAAAGATTGTGAAATCTAACCAAGAACATATTCATGATATTTCAAGGAAAAAGGGCAAAAATAAATTGTGAAATCTAATCAAGAATATATTTGATATTTCAAGGAAAAAAGGGCAAAAATAGATTGTGAAATCTAATCAAGAATATATTTGATATTTCAAGGAAAAAAGGGCAAAAATAGATTGTGAAATCTAATCAAGAATATATTTGATATTTCAAGGAAAAAAGGGCAAAAATAGATTGTGAAATCTAATCAAGAATATATTTGATATTTCAAGGAAAAAAGGGCAAAAATAGATTGTGAAATCTAATCAAGAATATATTTGATATTTCAAGGAAAAAAGGGCAAAAATAGATTGTGAAATCTAATCAAGAATATATTTGATATTTCAAGGAAAAAAGGGCAAAAATAGATTGTGAAATCTAATCAAGAATATAAAAGAGTAAAAAAGATTGTGAAACTTAATTAAAGAATAAATATTTACTCATTTGAACTTATATACTGATGGATATATCAAAAAATATACTGATCGAACTTAATACAGTTGTTATGCAAATATCTTAAGTTATTTGGATGCACAAATCTCTTTTCATATTGTTGTGAATTTTACCCAATCCATTGTTCAGCTCTTGTCAAAGCTGCTGAAGAGGACTTTTTGCAGAGTGAAGAGCCAAAAATATTTCCTTTTATGTTTTTAGTGAATAAGGTATGGATTGGCAGAAATGTTGTTTTAACAAGAGTTAGCATACACAATGTCAGTAAGTATACATGAAAAATAGTGCATTAATAACTATTTTTCAAAGTTGCAGACAATACATTTAGTTACTGTTGATGTGGAGTTATGTATTTCTTATGCCTCCATGATATCAATATCAATATGGTATTGATCTATAAACTTCTGCATTATGGGTCCAGCATGCTTTCACTGCTCACAGGAACTTGATACAGTTCTACAATGGATAGAGTAAAATTGTCATAGAGGCATGTTTGGTTCACTAATGATTTAACATTCTTGTGTAAATGGCAAGAAGAATTTTGATATCACTGAGCCTGAAACTAAAGAAGGAGTCATTCCAAGAGAAATAATTCAGTATTATTTCATGGTCATATCAAAGAGTAAGAAAGATATCATGTGATCACCTAGTGAGAGGCATGACTGTCAAGTCACCTGATTAGCTAAATTCAATCTTACAAAATGACTGCATGTTTTTGACTTTTCCTTGCCTGATACTGCTGAAGTCAGTCACTAATGCCAGTAATGAACATGTCCACTCACAAGAAAAACTTTAATAAGCTTCCCTTTTCTGTCTACTTGCATTATTTACATTATTCAGACTTTTATCCTCATGTTCATTGCCATATTCACAACTTTTCAGCTGTTGTATGTTCCAGCCTTGGAATTTCAAACTGAACCCTTTATTTCGCCCACCAGGGTGAATTGATCTAGTTCCACGTGTCATGCCTCTTCAACTCAACTCTCCAAGTTTTGGTTCACCAATGCTGTGGCCTCGTATTAAACTCACAACTCTTTGGGTGTAGTCACTGGATCTAAACAACATCTTTATCCACTGGGATATGTGTCCTTGAGAACATCTGTGTATATGTCTGTGAATATGGCAATGAAGATGAGGATACCAGTCCAAATAATTTAAATAATTATGATTATGTATAATTGCAATACCTCATCTCAGGTATAGACAGATCTTTTCTGTCTATTTTAATATTTGTTCCTATTTCACTTCCTGAACATTTGTAGCAAACAAGTTCTGAAAATGCATAAATGTTATTAAGAGCTACAAAAGATAGGAATTTATTGTGAACCATGATTTGCCCATGTGATGAAGGGATACGGCAGAAGTATTCATGGATAAGAACACATGTATATATATTTAATATAAATCACTTTATTTGTCTTTTTGCCATAGTTCTGATAAGCTAGTTAGATAGGTGGGCCACTGTCTCCTTTTGTTCATCTTGCCTTCAATCTGTCCTATGATTCTCCAAGAGCTTCCTCGTTATGTGCCCTAGAAATTTAATCTGTCTCTTTCTGATTCTAAGCATCAGTATCCTTTTTGGTTCCATTTTCCTTAAGATTTCTTTGTTGCTTATGTGCTTCATCCATTTTATTCTCAGTATTCTTCTGCAGAAACGCCATTTCTATTGGTCATCCTTTCTGTCCCTCATTGCGGACATTTTCCAGAATTTATCGTCATTTAGATTTTCAATATTAAATAACAATTCAGCACTCTTTTTTTTTTGTTTCTAATTTCTCATTCCTTAATACTTTACTCAACTTTTGCTATTCCAATATACATTTTGATTTTGGTGTCAAATTTTCCCATAACTTTTTTAAAAAATACTTCCCAGATTTTTAAAATTCTACCTGGGAAGTGTTTTTACAGAGTCCAGAAAGAGTGACACGGAAATCCGAAGGCTTATTGGGATCACAAGAGATGTTTCCAAAAGAAAGCAAAGTATTAAGATCTAATTAGAAACAAAGAAGACTGAACTGTTATGTAATATCAGTCCTTCTATATGGCAGTGGATGCTGGAAAATCTTCCCACAGATGAAGAAAAAACTTGAACCAACAGAAATGTGATTCTGCAGAAGAGTGCAGAGAATACCATAGGCCAAACATGCAATTAACAATGAAGTGTTAGAGAAAATGGAAACAAAAAGGGCAGTTTTACTTAAAATTAGAAACAGTTGAAATTTCTTGGGAATATAATGAAGAAATTATGCTTGGAAAATTTGACACTGACACGACTTATTAAAGACAAAAGGGATAGAGAAAAACATAGTATAATCTACCTAGTGAGTTTCAATAAATCGATGATGGAACAAGTTTTAGGAGAGATAACAAAAAGACAGCAATTATTAAAAGCTACAAAGGAAAGGGAATTGTAGTGAGCCATGATTGCCTACATCAGTGAAAAACAAGCTTGAGTAAATGGATGGCGTTGCAAGGTTTAGGAGAAATAACAAAGAGACAACATTTATTAAGAGCTATTGCCATGTCCCAAAGTTACATGGCAGAAGAAGATACCAGCTTGGATGATTTTGGCATATCCAGTTTATAGTTTGCATCTTGGGCTTTTTCTCTTGCTGACAACAATGTTATATTGCAGATATAAAGTAGATTTTCCACCATTCCAATAGGGTTTTTCGTTAGCAAATGTGTATACATGATTCCAAGGGGCTGAGGAGCTCCCTGAAATATGCTTGTTTTTGTATAACAAAAAATATGTTAAAAACTTGAGCAAAGAATATTACTTCTTTTTTGTGGGTTACACCTGATGAGAGCTGAATAATGTCTTATCCAAAATACTGTGTTAACAACAGTCTATACAATAAAGTAATCTGAACCCCTGAATAATGACTATTCTCAAAGTTAGAGACACTATATTAAGATGCAAATTGGATATATTGATAAATGCAAATGATTGGCAGAGGATATTGATAGCTTTCAATATGGAGAGGGAGACAGAAGGAATCTTGTGGGTGGAAAACAAAATGAAAAAATAAGTATACGAAAGACGTAAAAAAGAAAACCTGGACAAATGAAGGTTATCATATCCAGTTAATTTTATCTCTTGAAAAAGGTTTGTTTTATCTGGTCAAAGTTCATTTAACATTTTTTATTTTATTTTCAAATTTTTTTTCATTTTGTCACTCTGTTTTCTTTTTTTTTTTGCCTGTCAATACTTTTTGATTTCAAGGTTCTTACTTCTAAGGTTCATTTATTCATGTTTGCTTTCCACTTCCATGCAATTTTTAACTACCTTTTTCTTTCAAACATTTGATATTTTCTGTTGAAAATTATATTTCATTTCAGCACTCATTCGTTTTTAATTTAATCTTTTCTTTCTTTCTTCCAGATGTTTTTTTTCTTTTATCTTTGACTTTTATCTCTCTACTTTTATTTTTAATATTTTTCTTACATTGTCTTTCATTGTTCTTTGAGTTTTTTTCATTCTGTCTTTCATTTCTTTTGTTCTTCATTCCTTTCTCTTTTCCATTTTTATTTGATTATTTCTCTGCATATTTTCCTTCATCTTTTCTATATTTTTTTTATTTTACCACCCCACATCCTTTCCTGTTTTAAAATCCAAGCAAAAAAGCAACCACCTACCCAGCCTTCATCAATTCATAGTTTTATTGTTATGATCGTTGTGCTTATTTAAGAACCAATTGCATCATAGCAGATGACAAGTTTGGGTTAAGCAAAAAAGTAAACAAGAACAAATTGGTGATGAGAATTTAGAAAGAGAAGAGACTTGTGTATTTAAACTGGGAAGATTCTATTTTTCCATTTTAGTCTCCAGAAGCAGTGATGTTGTTCACATGTTGTTTGCATAACTTGTTCCACTTGAAGGATACTGCTTTTTTTTGTTTTTTTTTGTTGTTGATGTGTTTGTGTGCATTGGCTCTGAGATTTGAATTTACTTGAATCCAAAATAGATGCATAATTGCCAATTACATGCACAAAAGCTTGATCGTGCTTGACTAGCAGAATCACCTGATTTCTCTGGTGAGGCACTTTTTAAAATTTTTGGATTCCTTTTTCCTTGCAAACAGCTTGCTGAAACTCTGCCAAAATCTTTCTGGGATGTTGAGAGAATTGTTGAAGAATGCAACTGAAACAAATTGCAAACCTAACTAAATATCTTACTCATTTGATGCATACAATTTTGTTGTAAGATAAAAAGAAACTTCTTTGGCTCCACCAATAAGAGCCAATATGTAATAAGTCATCTTACAGCAGATATCAAAGGAAGTTCCTGATAAGTTGATGCCAAACATAGTTCTTATTGGATTCTTGTAGTTTACTCTTGTTCAAGTGAGTTCTTTAGTTGCTTTCAAATTATGAGACTATCTAACAAAATACAAGTGTTAATTTGCCATTTTTGTAAATGCTGTGTCTTTTCAGGATGTAAGCAATCATGATTCTTCAGAGATTCTGTGTTAGTGTTCATTTACAGTACTGACAGATGTTAATTTACTTCATGTGATTTCAATTATTTTCTTTATCTACAGATCACATTTTTGTTTCTAAAGACATGATCATCCAAACTTCAAATTTCTGAAAAGTTGAGAAGTCTTAATTTTTTTTTTCATGCTTAGAATATTGTTGCCACATTTTTGTCTGATACTTCTGCTATATTTTTTTTTTTCAGACTTACTAGGATGTTTTTAGTCTTTTCATTTTTTCCCCCTTTTTTTTTCTCTAATGTCACTGATGGGAACTTCCATATTTGTTAGTAAATAGTTTTTAGCATGTATGCATCTCAAAATTATTCCCACTCTTTTATTCAATTACAAACTTGGAATAGGGAACATTAAAGTAGACAATTTTTTCTCCTGGTACAATTTGCAAACCTTTTTCCCCTTGCATAGCTTTTATTTCTTATTATGCTCCAGTGTACCATTAGATGAAGGCTTAATTTATCTTTAATTCCCAGTTGTATTGAGATAGAGTGGTGCCTTTATAGTGGTATGTTTTCAGTGTAAATGATGTTAAAAGGTTGTTAAATATATTTTTAAAACATGCCTCATTTTGAAATCAGAGTTATCCTTCTAGAGTCATCAACCAAATATAGTGAGTTGAGCTTAACGTCTTATTACCCTGTAATTGAGTGTGGGGGTAGAGGTGGTTTCATACATTTCCAGGGATACTTTTGCAATAAGTGAATAAATACGATGGTCTTGGCTGGTATTTGAACTTAATACACCATCCCTACTTTCTATTTGATAACACGCACATCCATTGGGTAAACAAAGGTGAGCGTAAAATCAGATGTACTAGTCGCTAAGATTGTAAACATTAATATTTTTCATCTCTTGTCATTTTAAGCAAGTTAAAATCTTTGATAAATTTTTTTTTACATAAAAAAGACATGCATTTTTTTAAAGAACTCCTCTATATTCACTATTCAGTTCAGAACTCTACTTTGAAAAGAATGAAAATGCAATAACAGATTTTGAAAGAAGAGAAGATATGTTTTTATTTTTGTTATGTATTTATATTCAGATTTTTACTTTCAATAGAATTAATTCTTTGTTAGCCATCACTTTTTGGTATCCAAAATAATTTTGATTTCTCAGATCCTTGTACTATTTACATTACAAAATGCTGTTTTTCTTTGTGTCTTGTAACTTTTAACAGCTTCCAGACTAATGGAACATCTTAATGGTACTAACATAAAACTGATAATGCTTATCATGCGATGGTTAATGTTGGGTATACACTGGCAATATATAAGAGCTCTTTTCACATTTATTGACATGACTAGAAACTATTTTTTTTATATTTCTTTTATGTAATTTATATGTGAATATTTCTAACACTATTTTGAGTGAATCTTTAGAATATGCTGTTAAAAGTAGGAGAGTTGTGTTTTTAGTGAGAAATGTAAAGTCAGGCTACTATTTAAAGTCTCCCCAGAAAATATCTTAGACTGAACAACAAAATGGGAAAAAAAAATCATATGACACATTTTATCCTCTAGAAGGACTTCTCCAGACTAAATATTTTTAACATGGCTGCGTAACTTTAAATTTTAAAATCCTAGCATTTGATGTATCTAGATGTACAACTGAAATGACTTCATTTCTTCTTCATTTTTTTTTACTGTTGTTTTTAAATACCCCACATTGTGAAAGAAGTAGTTTATTTTAAAGAAAGGTGACAGTGCTGTATGAATCTGGAGATCAATTTATTTTAATATTTATTCATTATAACTGTTATTTTTAGTGGATGCCCATATTTGAGTAGACACTCTGTTTATTTATTAAACACTATATTTATTTTGTCTACTGACCTGAATATTCAAGAAATGTTATTAAAGAAAAATATGAACTCTCCAGCAGGATTTGAACCTCCGTCCCACTGAGCAGAGGGAAACAGTTGTTAGGTTTGATGTGCCTTAACCGACTGGGCCATAAAGAAGCATTGCCAATCAAGTAAAGTCTGAACAATGCATTAAGCAAAATCCTTCTTGTCATAAATTACTCAAAATTATCAGATCTGCTCCAAATTGTAAACAAAGTAATCTTCGTCTAAAGAAGAAATGGATTTTTTTTATTTATTATAACTTTGAATGTTTTTTTTTCTTTTGGCTTGAATATTTGATAAATCTTATTAAAGAGAAATCTCTGCTCTCCAACAGGATTTGACCCTGCATGCCTCTGGGTGGAGGTAAACTGTTGTTAGATCCAATGTGCCTTAATTGACTTGGACACAAGGAAGCTTTACCAGTCAAGCAAGGACTGAACAATGTCTTTAAGCAAAATCCTTCTTAAAATTTGCATATCTGCTCAGTTTCATATCCAAATGTAAACAAAGTAATTTTCTAAAGAAGCAATACCATAATTTCCCATGTATAATATGCATTTTTTCTGAAAAAAAAAAAAAGCAAACTTAGGGGTGTGTATTATGTACAGCTACAAAAATATCTTTAAAAAAAATGACTGTTTTACAGGTCAATTTCAGTTGCAAAATGACTACTCACCACAAAGATACCACATTGACATATTTGACACTAATATTCAGAGATTGCGACCCCATAAGGATGTCAAATGCAATCACATGTAAAATAAAATATAAATTATCATAAAACTAAATTAGAATAATATCATACTATGTTTAAAACCATTTTTTATAAGAGTAGGAAACGCTGGCCATAATGAAATTGGAGAGGTACAATTTATAGGGTTTGATTACCAAACAAGGGGTGCGTATTATGCATGAGTAAAAGCATTTTCTCATACTTTAAGCACAATTTTAGGGGTGCGTATTGTGGATGAAGGTGTATTATACATGGGGATTTATGATAAATTGTTTATTTACTAATCCAACAAATTTTTATCACTTTAAATTTTATTTTTTCGTGGATACTTATGAGATTTTTCAAATATTCAGGCTATTCAGGTAAATAAAAATAAACATACTGTTTAATAAACAGAGAATCTACTCAAATATAAGCACAGATCTCATGAGGCATAGACATTTGTCAACAAAACTCTATGATATTTCTCTGATGGTTTCAGGTGTGTGCACCAGACATAAGTTAGGTCTGCTGGTTCACATGAATATAATATTAACTAATGACCATTATGGTACACTGCTCTGTAAAAAATTGCACCCATTCATGATTTACATGTTCTTGAAGGATCTGTAAAAGTGGAATATTTGGATGCCTGATATTGAACCTACACATACCAGCAAGTAGTGAACTTCTACTGACATGGTCTGCTTTTCAGCTACTTGTAGAATTAATGCTACTTCAAGATGCTGTGCATCCTGGGTATGACGATAAACTACATCCGTGTCCTGGGTATGACGATAAACTACGTCCAACAACAAGGCCTCAGATAATGTTTTCAGAAAAATAATTATTGCCAGCTATACGTTTTTCTGGAAAGAATAATTATTGCCAGCTATACGTTTTTCTGGAAAGAATAATGTTGCCAGCTATGCGTTTAATAGTACTGTATATTTAATATATGTATAGGTATATGTGCATAGACTGATGCATAAACAACATATCCTACCTTTTATCTTTTTGCAAATAAATTGTCCTTATCAAAAGGAAATTCTTGACTTAAACAAAAATACCTAGGATTACTTTGCAGTGTGCAAGCAAATAAGCTCTAGGTTGCTAAAAATGTTCCATACAAAATAGGCATTTAAAATTCATATAAACTGGATTTGGCATTAAATAACCCACAGTGCCATAAAACCCAAACAAACAAACAAGGTATATGTGTATGTATGTATATATGTGTGTGCGTGTGTATATATATATATATATATATATATATATATATATATATATATCTTAATTTGGCATTAAATGACTCACAGTGGTTGATATGCCATAAAACCCAACCAACCAACCATCAAGATGCTGCACTTTGCCAGGCTATCCCATAATTTTTGACATGTTTTATTTTAATGATTTGACTCCATGCAAGTCAGTAAAGACACTAAGATACATGGAGTTACTGAGTATAAAAGAATAAGAAAAAAGAAAAATATTACTAGAGTGAGAACAATGGAAAAGTAATCAAGAAGAAATTAGATAATGATTAACCTTGCATTTTTGAATTTCAAAGCTGGCTGGAAATCATGGAGCTGGAAGAGAGCTCTACAATCAAGAAGTGTGAGAAAAGAAACTGTTACTATATTTTGTGACATACAATGACCATTAATAATTGAGTATTACTCATGACTTCAATGTTAAGATAAAACAATATTTAATTACAACCACAAATACTTAACAAGAACAAAGAAGTAAAATTCAACCAAAGATAATTAACCATTTCAGTGAATACCTTCTTAGTAGCGCAGCTCAGCTTAATGTCTGGTAAATCCTAAATCAAACCCAATTTATCAACGCACAATAATTCACACTAATTTGACTGGATAGTTCCACTCAATAGTCACTTGCAATTAGTAGTCTGACACTGCTATTTTTACACCTGGCAGAAAACATGGATAAGTCCAAAGTGTCATGCTCGGACCTTAGTGTCAGTAGTTATTCATTTTCTTCCTATATGACAGTATAGAACTTACGGTCATATCTAGTCAATTCAACTTTAAATTGACAGGACCATGTTGCTAATCTAGTACTGCATTTAAATTCATAATGTCTACCTACTCTAGTGAAGATTTCATCTAAACAATTACCATGAAATTATCTTTAGAAAATACAAGGTTAATCATTATCTGATTGGGATGAATGTGATCAAATAACTATGGGGAGTAGGAATCTCTCCTTTGGCTATGGTGGAGTTCTTCAAGAGAAAACCATCCCTGTGTGCAGCTCTCACCATAGAGGAACCAGACTTCAGCATCGCATTTGATCAGAAAAAGAAAGCATGTACAGTGTCATGGAAGCAGACTGAAAATCAGGCACCAACCAGCCTACAAAACAAGATAACAAAGTATCCTGTATCCTAGCTAGTGTATAAGGAATATAAACAGGAGTTAAAAACATGGTTGGATAACAGCTGGCTCACACCCTATTCTGAGGAGGAGCTTGGACCTTCCAAGGGTCTAGTTCCACTGATGTCCATTATCCAAGAGAGCAAGGAAATGGCACACCTTGTAATGGATTGCAGAGAGTTAAATGAGTATGTAGACATGTTCACGGCAAGTGTGGATATCTGTGCAGACAAGCTAAGGGAATGGCGATGACAGTATCACTGTTGGACCTTCAGAGAGCAAACCTACAGGTTCATGTACACTGGTCATTGTGACCTTTCCAGACCATCTTACTGAAAGAGTGGAGGTACTGCCTTACATGATTAGGCTGCAGTCTCAATGTGGTGTCACCTGTAATGAAGGCAATTATCAAGACGGTATTATCGCAGGATGAAACAATCCAAGATCTCACTTCAGCATAAATACATGACATCATTCATCAATGAAAGTGTGGTTTCTCTGGCACATGTCAGAAAGCATATATCTGACTTTGGACTGATCTGCAAGGATCCCATGAGTCTTGACGATGGTGCAAAAGTGATTGGATTGCAAGTCTGGGGGGGGAGTGTGGCATTATTTGATGGAAACAAGGACGTAAGTTCCTAGATATTCCCACTATTATCACACATCGTTATATGTTCTCTCTCTTGTAGGTTACCTTCTGGTATGTGGTTGGCTTAGGGAAACTTCAGCATTCTTAAAATGACAGGCTACTGCAGTAACCAAAGGTTGAGACGACAAAACCTCTGATGCCCCCACCCCTGAAGCCCATGATCCATGAGATGGTGATGAGAGTGCATCAAGAAGATCCTGAAAGAGGAGGCTGGTGTGTGAACAGAAATAAAATACAGTGTGGATGGATGCAAGTTCCCTGGCCACTGGGATGATACTGGAAGTGAATAGAAACATTATGGAGGATGCATGCTGGCTTCATTGCAATAGTGACGCTCAACATATTAACTTAGCTGAGATCAATGCCATGTTAAAGAACATAAATTTGGCAAAAATTGTGAAAATGGTGATTCAGAAGTATTCTTAATGCCAGTCCAGTGCATCGTCCGAATGGAAGACTAGGGGTTTACAGTACATGGTCCAGGCTGGGGATGGATATCACACTTTATGATCACAGTCATTACCTAACCTTGATTGACTGTGGACCAACACAGTTCTCTTTTTAGTGACCCCTAGCGCGACAAGATTCTGAGAGCATTATTCAGCAGTTGGAGTCAATATTTTGTGAGAGAGGTCTGCCATGCAAAATCTTTACCAACAACGATACTGCATTCAACTCCTGGTGTGCGCATGTGTCACCCAGAAACAGGATAAAAGAAAGGTGCCATAGGATCATAAAATAGATTGTAGTGCAGAAGTAGTGCCCCATACAAGAAGCTGTTTACTGGTATAATGCAACGCTGATGGATGACATGTTGGGCCTAACTGTGCCAGTTAACACAATTCATACTTATGAGATTAGGCTCAAGGGTATTAGCACTGTATCAGCTCTAACATCATGGATATTGCACGAAAAATATGAAATAATGTAACTCCAAATTTACAACTAGGAAGATCACTGAGATCATTAGTCGACAATCTGTCATGATTGTTGGCATGCCATGCTGCATATGGGACCAATGCTCTGCTGCAAGCCACACATATGATTCATCCATGAGCAATGGGGAACTGGAAATAGAGTCCCAAATATTCAAGGTGCCTCCTGTCACAGTGGAGATGGATAGCGACAACACTGAGGATGAAGTACCACCCCCACATAGTGACAAAAATGAGAACGAAGTATCTCCCCTACAAAAGGGCACCAGAAGCAAACGTCCATTGCCTGCATGTTGGTGTTGTGATCAGGAGATCAAGAGGGAGTGTAACAGAGAAGTGGGTCATCCCAATAAAAGACTTGAGAGTTGATTGTATGTGGTGTTGTAAGCACCAGGAGTTGCATCCTCTTCCTCAATGGGCTGTTGAGAGAAGACCTTCTACTTAGAGTAGGTGGCACTATTTGCACATGAATGATAATGGGCGGGTTTTAGCCAATAGTCAGCATAGGTCTGGGTGAACTATGTAACACCAGTTTTTTTTTCTCTCAGTTGAGAGAAGTGCTCTCAATGTTTGGATGTGCAAAAACCACACAAGGTGAACACACATCTCCGGTTTATCATTTTGGGCTTTTTCTATTGCTGACAACTCTACATACCATCTTTTTACAATTGATACTTAGTCCTTTCTTCTCATTTTCCTTTTCTCCTTTTCTAAAAGTTCCTGCAGTTTTCTTTCTTTGTAAAAGACATATGCTTACCTTTAAAAAGATTGAGGGCATGTGCACGGCAATGACATTTGCTCCATGTTATCAATTAAAATCAGGGTAAACTCATTTTGATTTTTATAAAAGAAAATGGTTAAAGGAATATACC
This sequence comes from Acanthosepion lycidas, assembly GCA_963932145.1. Classification (NCBI taxonomy): domain Eukaryota; kingdom Metazoa; phylum Mollusca; class Cephalopoda; order Sepiida; family Sepiidae; genus Acanthosepion; species Acanthosepion lycidas. The sequence continues at coordinate 85,597,925 of OZ010585.1, read as the reverse complement.
ACATGTGATGGGTTTGATTGAATAGCTTGGATGTTCTGGCTATGGATGACCTTTAAATGCATAAAAAGTCAGTGACAGTGAACAAATGAGAGAGCCTAACATGGTGGATGATTTGCAGCTATTTGGAATTACAGCTCTGTTAATTTGTGAGAGTTTACTACACATTCTGTGTCGACCATTTACATAGCAACATCTGCTCATACTGTGCTCAATAATAATAAATCCTGGTAGGACATCCAGTTCTTGTATGATTTCCATGCTGTAACAGTTGAAAAAGTCCGGTGAGAAGAACCATCCTTATCTTATGCCCCTTTCTATTTTTGTGTACTTAATTTTTTTGTTTAGCAGCATATCTACTCCTTATGGGTCGTTTAATGCTGAAATTTAATTTTGTTAGAAGCATTAGAAAATTTCTTTACAAAAATGTATTGCTGTTTTTTTTTTTTTTTTTCAAAAATGTATTGCTGGTAATTTTTTGAAAACGCTGCTAAATAGGGCTTGGTTAGTATTTTTATAGGTTCAGGGACTTCTGGTTGTACCCTGCTGGTTATTTTCATTGCTGTTACTGCTGAATCAAGCAAAGTAAGGAAGCCCTTAATAGCCAACAAGTTTTTCTATATTCTATATATAAATAGATCTGTTAAGAATATGCTGAAAGCAAAAGGTTTTTTAAAAATGTTCCCTGTTATTTTTTAAATTTAAATCTGTAGTGAAGTAAGCTTCACAGAGAAATTTTCTTGATTCTATTATTTCTTTCTAAATGTATCATTTGAATGACTCAGGCTCTTTGTTTTATTGGTGAATATTTAGTTTGGGTTACTCATTGTGTTAAAACAAATATGGAGGAAACTGATTCTTAACTTTGACATAATGACTTAATTCATTGCTTTCTCTTGACTGGAGTGAGAGTGTATAATATATATTTTAAGATAAAAACAAAAGTTAAATTCCATCACCAGACTGTTGTATTCTGATATATATTTTACTTTCAAAATCCATTTCACATCCAGACTGTTCTTGATAAAGCCAATATAATTCTTCTCAGCTGAACTTCATTTTCCAATTCACATTCCTAGACTTAATTTAGACAAAGCTGCATTTGAGAAATTGTTTTTATTTCTTATTTTAATTTATTATTCTCACATATTTTTATCTTACTTCTGGGCAAAGAAGTTTTGCAAATGGCAATATGTCATAAAAAAGCAGTATTGGATTCTGCTGAATGTCAGAAACTTTAAGGTAAATTTGAACCATTTCTTTTTTTATCTTTCTTTGACTTCATGGAATTGACTTTAGAAAGTGTTTTGGAAAATGGTTTTGATTAAATTATTCAAAACTATATCAGATATACTCTGCCCTAAAAATTCACAATGCAGCTAAGAAAAATCAGTTTTTGTTCGAAAGATTGGCAATATATCAATATTAGAAATATGGAAAGTTTTTCTGCTTACACCTAATATTTTCATTGGAATGCTTACTGAGTGTTCTGATGTTTGGTCATTGAAATATTGATTTGGAAAAGAATTTTTCAGCACCTTTTGCTCTATATATGTCCCCATGCATGCACTGATAGCCTTAAAATGTATATAAGCATTTGTTTACTACATTTAAATGTTTCCTCATTTTTTAAAGAAAAGCTCTCTCTCTCTCTCTCTCTCTCTCTCTCTATATATATATATATATATATATATATATATATATATATATATATAGAGAGAGAGAGAGAGAGAGAGAGAGCAGAGAGGGTTGGAAGTAAAAAAAACAATTCTTGATGTAACATAATAGAGCTAAGATACATATTGTTCCTCATCGTTTGATGCTACTAAAAATTTCATGCATCCGACAATCATCTGGTATAAATTTCTTTATAAAGTTTATGCCTGATGATTACCATGTGTAAAAAACTTTGAGTAGCATTGAGTGGTGAGGAAGAACTATAATTTGCTTTGATAAATATCTGTAAAACAATGTACAGAAATTTTCAGCACCTCCTCATATCTACAGTAATCTATGCTTTTAATACATTTAAATTTCTTGATTTTTAAGAAAATATGTTTGTATAGAAAGTAATACACTTTCTATACAGACAGATTTGAAAAAAAGGCCCAGAGAATTTAACACTCACAGGACATTATATTGAAGACAAGAGTGACAGAGGTAAACAGCAAGTAACCTACCTAATGAGTTTGTGTGAATGGGTGGCAGAGCAGGGACTAAGAGATATGAACTCATATATAGTAAGAGGCAAAAGACGTTGTGGAAAGCCATGATCTCCCACTTTCTGAAGTGATACAGCACATAAAAGAAGAAAATTATTCTGTGACATGAATTCATTTAGAGTTAAACTTTTGTGGTATCTCCTAAATTTAAAGATAAATTTGTTTGTTTCTGTTTCCAAATCTGATTTACACCTGGAAAAGATAAAAAATATATTTCATTGTTATAGAGTTACAATGTGTGTTGACATGTTTTAGGAGAACTTGCATTAATTACTAACCCTCACCCACTTTCTCAGATCAATGGTTAAAAATGTCTGCCACAGAATGAAGCCTATAGTGAGGATCATCCTCATTCAATTCTCATGGAGTAGCACTACAGAATCTTAAACAACTGTTCCAAATAAACGAAACCACATTGCTTGAAGGTAACAACTAAAATGTGTATTGCATATAACTTGACAAGAACATGATGACATTACCAAGATGTTGACATTCCACACTACTTTAAACAAAAGGTTAGGAAGGAAATTCCCATCAATACTGGAAAGAGCAATAACAGTGGACTTCAGAAACCTATTTTCTGAAAAAAATTTTCTTAAAAGGAAGATTTTATAAATTTCAACCAAAAGTAACACTGGCTGCTCGTTCAATGAATGTAAATTGTTTCCTTATAAGGAAACAGTTACTATTATCATTATCATTGTTATCCAACAACCTGTAACTTATATTATTACATTACTTGGTCATGAATATGTTAGACATAAGATTTAACAGTGCTTTCATATGCCAAAAGCCAGAAATATGCTATATTGCATGTGTTGAATTTACATCTTGCATAAATGTTTTAGACATCTTGCTAATGATAAAGGAGGGAAAAAAAACACACTCTCTTTGACACTCTGAAATTCATGCACATATCATATGGAAAAGAAAATCATGACATAATCAAGATGTTTATGTATCATATAAAAGAAGAGGCTTACATTTGATTGAACACTATCGTTTTTTTTTTTCTTTGTTATTCTTTGAATAAAAGATGCAAGTGCAAAAATGTCTGAACAGAAATCTTAGAGATCTTTCATTTGCATATGAATCCTTGGATAGAATTTTGCTTCGAAGTCAGACATATTTTCAACGTATGAATGGAACACTTTTATTGAGTTATTTTTCTTTTTTTCTTTCTCTTACTTGAGCCATGGTGAAAATCATTGAACCAAGTTGCAAAGAGCAATTTTGACTTTCAATAATGAAGTATAATAATCTTTCTATTTTTTTTTGCTTTATTTTTTCTAAAAATTTCTTTCTTATTTTCTTCCCTTTTCAGCTATATTCTTCAATGTGCCTATCTCTCTAAATGTTTTGGCTTTTCTTTTCATCTTTCGTTCTACTCTACAATTTTCTTTTTTACAATTTTTCCTTGTTTTCATTTTTTTCATTTGCTCTCTTTCTTTTTTCCTCTTCATCTTTTATTCTTTTTTATGGCTGACATATTCAAGAATGTCTTCCAGTATAGAATAGCTATTTTCCCAAAATAAATCTTGTGTTTCCATATTGTTTTGATTTCTTGGCATATACTAAAAATATGTCTGTGAGATGCCACATACAGCAGTTAGTACATTATGCTGAATATACACTTCACAGGGCATGTAATATCTTTAAAAAAAAAAAAAAGTAAAATAAAAAGAGAGAAAGTAAATCAAAGTGAAAATAGATAGTCCTGATACTCATCTGAAGAATGTGAAAACTAGATTCAGTTATATGATCTTGTAGTTTAAATTAAGTCTTCTTTCTTCTGCTCTAATCAAGCAACTGGCAAAAATCCTAAGTAACAAAGGTTCTCCATGCAACAGGTCAAATGACCAGCTAAAGAGAAAAAGCAATGGCTTTCTTTTATGGATCTGTACTGGGTGATCTTACTTCAGTCAATAGGAGTGACATTTCTATTAAAAGTCTCTAGCTGGCTAACTGAAGATTGTGATATCACTCCTTGTGTTGGGCAGTGTGGTAATAAACACATTCCATCTCCATTCTCATCACAATATAAATGTCTTCAGCACTAAAGCGAAATTAGTCAAATAAATATTCATAAGCTTCAACTTAGAGCTGTTGCTATATGACAGGCAGTAAATTTTATTTTTATTTTCCTCTTCAACCATAGGTCTCAAATGCTTTCGTTAAAAGATTCTATTCATACAACACAAAGAAATTCCAGAAAGTCTTCTATATTTCTTCTTACGGAAACACCTGACTTATATTGACTTACATTCAAAAACTTCCAAATAGTCAAAATCTATAATTCCTGCTTATAATTTCATTGCATTTGCTTGCCCTTGGAAAGAAATGAATCCATCTTTTCTTCCTCAAGCTAGGAGTTAACAGCAGGGCAAAGCAACCTCTCTTGCTTCAGTTGGCAACTATTCTAGGGGGAGGAGAACTGAATTCAAAACTAGCTAGTCATGAGGCTATCAACTTCACCTTAAAAAGTGTTTTGCTATAGCAACCACAGCAGCAAAGTCTAGCATGATGAGGCTATGGCCCACCTCCACAGGGAAGTCTGTTGGTTTAACATATTTACATAACTTCTAAAATTATAAGGAAAACAAAAACGATTGGTGAAATTAATGCACACTCTAAATTAAAATTTTACTAATGATATTACTAATGGATAAACAACAAAGAATTACCCTTGAACTCCTAGAATTTGGTTACACAAAATTAAAGTTAGTATTTACAGTGAATAAGCAAAGTGAATTTGGATTGGAGAGTTCCTTAAAGGGGGATAAATTTGTGAAATTTCTAGTATCTTTTCATCTTCTCATAAATAAATAAATTGATGCTTCAGTAAATTAATACAAATGCAAATGAGCAGAAAATATTTTAAATAAAGAAGTTCTGGTTCAAGGTTTTTCTGATATGAAATAGAATGTAAAACATGTCTGTAACTTCATAATGGAAAAAAAGGACTAGCATTACTTGAGAAAATAATTTTCAATATAATCTACTTCCTTGTCAATGCACTTAATTCAATGTTTAATATTCATCATACAGATCAATTACACTGTGAAAAAGTCAGATGAAATTTCAGTTAATAATTGTGCTATACTAAGGTATACTAATGTTGATAAGTAATTGATGAAATGTTTATCACATCAAAACTTAGTTTATGTCAATAAAAATTTTCATATTTCAATCAAAAACTAGTAAAAAAAACTCTGTCGTCTCTTTGCATGATATTGATTAAAGCAAGTTTCTTTAATTATGAAAAATTTGAAAAAATTTTGAACAGCTGCTGAGGCAATGATGAATTTGTTTGAATGTTAATGATGATGTGTACCATGGATTATCTTTCTCTTTATGCATTGAACCCATCATAAAAGAAATTTCTACATTTTATTCATATAAAACAGCCATGATTTTCTTGATATGCAGATACTTAGTTTTCAAAAGCAAGCTTCCTTTCAGTCTTTTAGTCAGTTTTCAAATGCATACAGATATCATCCTCTATTGCAGGGATCAGCTACCTTTTGCTAACTGTGTGCCAACTTAGGGTTTCAAAACCATTCAAAGTGCCAATAGCATACATATTTTTATCCAAGTCAAGGTTAATATACATGTTCTACAATATGTTTTATATAGTAATATATAGTATGTAATTTAGTATATATTAAAATTGAAACAGCTAAATATCTTCTTTGCATTGTAGTAGTTATTGGTTCACACTTAGTGATGTCATTTGCAGCTGCGTGCCATTGGAAATTGCTTGGCGTGCCACAAGTTGCCGACTCCCTGCTCTATTCTGATTTTCTTTACTAGCTTCTTGTAAAGTGACATGTCGATGGACTTTGTTGTCTCACAAACAATCCTCAGGAGGCACTAGTTACTGTTTAATTAGAAATATCAGTGGGCAACAAAAAGAAAAAAATATTGTTAGAAATTATCATTTGACTGTTCACCAATAACCACTGTCGTTGTCTTTATCTTACTGTAGAGCTAATGTAGAAGAAAAATAATGGTAGTGAAAATCGTGACTTGAAGTTAATATCATCCTATCTTTCGGTGGTTGGAGAAAACAGTACTCAGGATTGATTGGTGAAGTTTTTGGAGACAACAAAAAACTTTTAATTAAAATTCTATTATCAGTCAGTTATGTGCCATGCGTGATACATGCTTAGGCAATCATGTATCTTTTGATACATGACTAATGTGGCAGATTTTTTTTCCCGCAGTAGGTTGCCATTTCTTTCTGTGGTAGACCAGTTGCCATCCAAGGCTATAAAACCCAGACTGTCCTGCTATTTACCCATAGCTGGGGGAAAAGAGGAGGATTCATACCTTTCCCAAGGATATTAGTATGTAAGTGAATATAATGGATTCAATTGGAATTTGAACTCGGATCTCCAATTCCTCAATCTGAGCCACTATCTATTATTCTGCCATATATTTATTCTAAAATCAGGTAATTTTTTAAAATGAAAAAAAAATCTTATTTCTCCCTAATAGTAATATTTTTTTAATAAACTGTGCATTCACATACAAGCAAAAAAAAGAAAAGAAAAGAATTTCTTTTTAAATCGATGACTGTCATCAGCATCAGTGTCATGACTAAGTGTGATTGGCGAGTCACTAAGTACCTGACTGTCTCTCACCATATATCTCAGTTGTATGCAAATGTTCACCCAGTCTACTTCAATTTGTTTTCTTTGTCTTATTGTTTTGCCAAAGATGGTACCTTACGGGATGAAAGTGTAAAGATTGTTGGCTCTGGTGGTGTGGCCATTCCATTTCAGCTTAAATGAAACCTGAATGAAATATGCAAATGGAAGGATTTCAATTTAAATATTTGTATTATTTGTTTGCTATTGTCTGCTAACCCAAATGTTATGTGCAAGTACATTGATAACACATTATTTGTGCTTAATGATGAGTTGATGGCAGAGAAGTGTTTCTTGGAATATTGAATAGTTTGCATTCATCATTTCAGATGACTACGGAACAAGAAGCAACTATTCTCTAACTTTTAGACATCTTGATACAAACATGTAGTTCTCTGTTGATTACGTCAGTGCTCCATAAGCTCACATTTTTAGGTTTATATACTCACTGGAATTCCTTGTGTCCTAAGAGGCATAAGATCAAAAAATGGTCAAACCTTGGTTCATTGAGTTCTTATGATTTCTTCTCTTAATAAAAGTTAGAACAAGAACTATTAGGGAGATATCAAAAAAAAAAAAAAAAATAGCAAATAATTGTATGAACTAATTTTGCTTTAATAAACAAATCAAGAAAATTCTATTTTTTCTGTCAAATTTTGGTTAAAAACTTGAACAAGCCATTAACAAACAACATTTATATTATATTTTCTGCTTATCATAAACTAAATTTTGGAAAATTGTTTTTCGGAAACAAAATTTAATAATGGCATATATTTAATAAGTCATATTTAAAATACGTTTAGTTAAAACAAAACAGAGTAAAAAAAGGAGACTGCCATTTAATAAAATGATCAGAATGATAAGATAAATTAGGAGATTACTGATTATCTCTACTCAGAATGTCAGAACTCAATCACGGAATAAAAATGTACATAGCAATTAAAGCAATAAAGGAAAAAGTAATATGCTCCTATTTGTAATATACTAAACACAGAATATAAGCAGATCACATTAAGTGCTAGCAGCCATTCCTTCAGTTGACACATGGAAGTCTGCCTGAATTTAATTAACTTTGTCTCAAGGACTTTAAGATGTAACTGTTGTAGCATAGGACTCAACGTACTTTCTTCTCTACCCTACTACAGTGACAATGGACTTACAAATATGACAAGTAGCCACATTAGAGTAGGGTTTGAGGAGTAGTTGATTTACTTGAGTTTTTCTTTTCTATGCATGAGTATTTAATAAAACTTTTTTCTTTGTTTCCTCTACATAGTCTTCTGTTCCTTCGACATTCTCTCTGACTACAGCCTTCCTAATTCTCCGTCATTTTGAATAAAGACAGCATTGCAATTCAGAATTAAAACTGCACAAAACAGAAAACATGTTCTCCTGGTATGTCTTGTCACACTGGCAGCTTTTAAGCAGGTATTATGCAATTGCAGACCAGGATGACACAATAAGCATATGCAAAATATTTTCAGGCTTGTCTCTTCTAATGAACATGCTGGGAAATTCTCCTCTCAAGAAGTTGAGTGGTTCTGTCTATATAGTCAACTTTGCATTAACATTTAAAAGAATAAACAATGTCATTTAAGATGGATTTCAGTATTGGCCAGATGAGAAACTTAATCATAAGTTTGTTGAAAAATAATATTATGAAAGACTAACTGAGATTTGCTTAGTAAAAATAACATCATCCTCACCAATCCAGAGCAGCCATAAATAGACAGGTCATTTTTCAGGGCCAAAATCTTTACACTTACAAAATTATGAAATCTTTTCATGTATTCTCTATTGCTTTACATTCAAAGATAGCAGATATCATAAAATATCTCTAATTAATTTTAGTTCTTGGTCAAACTTAGTTCTTGACCAAACTGATCATGTACTTCCAAGGACACAAAGAGTTTCAGCAGTATACAAACCTGAAAATATAGTTTTACAGTATACAAATGTAATAAACTTAGAATTAGGTCTTTATACCAAGACATCCAGAAAAAGATAAAGTTATTCTTCTGTTCCATAGCGAATTGATGAGATGAATGAAAACTATTCAATATTGTATGAAACACTTCTGTGTCCAACTCATCATTGAACATTGTCATGTAGATACCTCACATATGTTAGCAGGCAACAGAAAAGATTTTTGCTAATGAAACACCACAAAAATTTTCGCCATGGTGGACCCTAAAGGGTTACTCATAGCTATTCCTTCAATTTTTCTGTACATGATATCATTGAAGCTGAACTCCACCAACATGGTAGCAAAACTAATTAGCTCAATGGAAACAGTTTCAGAAATATAAGTTGTGGGAGGACGGGAAGAAAGACATTACAGAGCATCAGCAAATATATCTATATTTTCCTGAAGAGGAACACAAGTAAACGAATTGCTAATGTCAAAAAACACTAGAACTTATCTTGGGAGAAGAAAAGGACAATTTTGAATATATGTCCAGCACAGATTGTAACAAATTTGCCAGCTATATGGCCAGTTTATGCTGGAAAGACCCAATCATTAACCAGATATATTGGATAGGAATATTCATCATATTGTTTTTAGGTAACATGTAGAGCTTTTTTAACACTGTTAAGTTGATCTCTTCTTACATCACTGTTCAAATCACTAGAGCAGAATTGAATTCCAGTTTTTCCATTGAGCTTGCTTTTGCAAATAATAACAATAATAGCTGTTTTCCGCTTGGGATCTGATCATCATATTAAAAATACCCCTGTAATTTGAAGAAATACTCTTTGGAATCGAGAGAAAAGTTGAAGGAACTAAGAGACTGAAGTTTAGAGTGAGGAATTAGACATTGGTGGGGGATAACACAACTGGTAGACAGTGAAGGATTGTGGGTAAGGGTGGTGGTTATAAAAGAGAATCCAGACATAGAAGGGGAGTTCTGTCTTTTGTATGGTCATGGGATGCATGCAGATATGTTGTCAATGGAACGGAGAAAAGTGGAGAAGGAGTGGTTTGTGTATAAGACGGAAATTTGTTACATTCCATTGAAACCTGGTTTGAGAGAAACCTGATGATTCTAAGCATTACTTTTCTGCTACACAATAGAATAAGAATAGGCTTTTATGAAGTGTCATAATGACTTTTTTTAGAGTTGAAGATTTTCATAATTGAGGATCAGCATGATGTTGTGTTGAGAAATGTTGCACTCCAGCCAAAGAGGAAATGACATTTAGATATTTCACATTATAAGACATGATAGTGAAATAAGTGATAAATCATCAAAAATGTGTCTGCATAAGAAAAGATTGATGAGGATGTTGGTTCTGTATCTCAATTAGATAGCAAGATAAATCTTACAGGAATATAGGACAGCAGTATTGATTGATTTCTAACAGCTTATCAACTATTTGCAAGTTATTTAAAGACAGAAAATATTTTTAGATTTTAAAGATTTTTTTAAGAAAATAATGCTTTACTGATACCAGTTCTACTAATTAACCCATAGATGGGAGGAGAAGAGTTGGATTCATACCTTTCTCGATTGTATTTGTGCATAAGTGAATATAAAAACCCAATTGAAATTTTATTTTTTTCAGTCAGTATCACCTCAAGCAAAACAGTAAGCCATTATGACACAAGGGGGTTACAGGGTGTGGAAGAATTAGGAACAGAAAGATTATTAATGAGCAGAAAGAGAAAAAAGCACTCAGAAGGATGGTAGATAGTGATAGACATTGCATTTAAATTTTTGCTGATTAAAGTTGGCTAGAAAGCATGGAACTGGAAGGGAGTTCCACAAGTGAGAAAAGAAACTATTAGCATAGAATTTATAGTTACATCTAGCCAGCTCAGCTGTAAATTGATGAGATCTTGATACTAGGCTAGTACTCAAAAAGTTTAGGTGTCATAGTAAAGAGATCATTTGAACAATTACAATTGAAACTTGACTCTGATTTCCAATCCTGAGCCATTATACATTGCACTATCCATAGATTCGAACTTACATTTGTTATTCTTGAATAGTCACCCACCTAGTTACTAGAACAGCAGTAAACAGGTAAACTATATAAACAAAAATTGGTCCCAAAGATAATTGAACTTCCCAAACCAAGACAAGTAATTTAATAATGATACACAATGGAGAAAGTTGAAGATTATAAGCAGGACAAAAAAAAAAAACAACAGATGAAAAAAGTATTTGTTGACTGAGACTTTTGAATGAGGTGAGCTTTTTCAGTTAGATTTTGAACAGAGAATATTCAAATGAAGTTCAGATGAGATTCAGCAAAAAAACCAAGTTGAACAAACTTCTGAAAACAAATATAATATTTTCTTCCTTGAAGTATAAGTTAGACATAGCAAAAAATAAATAAAAGTACTTCAAAGTTGAATTGAAAATCATCTTTATACAGAAGTACTTGACTATAGTCAGTTTAAGATATCTACAAAATAGATTGATACAAATAAATAGAATGTAATCAAACAAATTATTAAATCCAGTTTTGTGACAAAAGGACTTCCAAAACATCAATAAAAATTGACGCTAGTCTACAAAACAAACCCCTGGCAATGAAAGGGACACTGACCAATCATGAAAATTGCCACTGCTCAAACCAGCACAAGAAATAGGTCAACACTTGGCACTACCCTTACACCTGGTCACCATCCTGACAAGCGGCCATTGAAACTGACATTTCACCTATTTTGTAACATCTCTGTTGTACAGCATACTAAACAATAAACGTTGTTCAAAAACCTAGTCCTTATTATTCCTTTCCTCTTGTAACCAAATGCTTATTATAACAAAGTGGGGTCCGAAGATGTGGAATAATTTCACTACATTGGGATCTATGTTCAAAAGAATAGGATAAATATATAAAGAAACTGAAATGTAAGAGTTGTTTCAAAAATTATCCCTCTTAATTTATAACATTAGTCCACAATATCAGAGGCAGAAATTGAACCTTCCTACTAATAAACTATAATTGCTTTTGGGTATTAATCTGGCAAAATGGAGTCTAATGTGAAAGCGTATACAAAGTAGAGGCATGTCATTGACTTTTTTCCATGTAGAAAATATTGCACCTATTGACATTTTCCAATGTTTGCAGAAACCAAATAGTGAATGTGAGCATAGTTAGGCAGTGGTTTCAGTGTTTCAGCAGTGACAACAGTGATGTGTGTGATAAACCACATTATGGTGGCCTTGTCTTGTCATCAAATAAGGAGCATCTCCAAAATTTATAACTGATGGTGCTTCATGGAAAAATAGTTTTTGGCAACTGAAAAATGTGCATCTGACAATAGATACTTGTATCTATTGGATATATCATCTATCTAATAGATGGAAAGAAATTGGAGGTATTACTTTCAGAGCATCCCTCATATGTCACAGTTGAGAAAAATCATGAAATCTTAGGCAGGAAAATGCAGATTTTAGGCAAAATAGTGAAGAATACAAAGAAGTTTCAAATAATTCTTCTAGAATTATCGAGTTTTGATGGCTTGCAAATATTTTGATGACTCTTTTGCTAATCTTACAGATGCAGATTTGCATATAATGATTTTTGGTTGGTAGTGACAACAAACATATATCCAAGTTAAATCCTTTATAAAAATAGATGTGTGGATGATGTAATAGATGCTGGCTTGAAATTTGAAATCAGAGAGTCAAGTTTGAATTCCAGTTGGAGTTGTTACATTTATTTACACTCAGATACCCTTGGGAAGGTTATGAATCCATTTTCCTTACCCCCAGCTATGGGTTAAATAGTAGGATTTGTATAGGGAGAAATCATTGTTATTCTTAAAAAATTATACATAGAATATTCACTAGCAAAAAAAAAAACAAAACATTCTTACAATCCAAAATAAATAATGCACAAAATGTTGGTTGAGTGTTTTTGTTTAGTGGCATATCAACATCTATGGGTTAGTTAATGCTGAATTCTAAATATTTTGCATGTAATTTTATATCTCTTTCTAAATTTAAGCCTAAGCAAGCTTTTTCCTTCCATTTTCCTTGACACTTTCTCATTTTTTTTGTTGAACCACATTTCTGTTGCCTGAAGTCTCTTCTTCATCTATTATCTAACATTCGCTACTAGAGAAAAGGACTGATATTGCATAACAGTTCAGCACTCTCTTCTTTGTTTCTAATAAAATTTTCCTGTTTCTTAATAGTTTGCTTAGCTTTTAGAAGGCATTTTTTGCTATTCTAATGCATCATTGGATTTAAGTGTCACATTTTCCATCCTCTGTTAAAATACTTTCTAGATATCTAAATTTTTGTACTTACTTGATATTGATAACTACAAATGGTAGTTGACATCTTGGGCTATTCTTCTTAGTGGCAACTATTAGGTTGGTGCAAAAATAATTTCGTTTTCTAACATATGTTACTATGTGAGAAAACGAAATTATTTTTGCACCAACCTAATATATATACTGCCTTCTTACAATTGGTTTTGTCCTTTCTTCTTGCTTTCCTTTACTATCTTCTGTCAGAGTTTCTGTTGTTTCCTTTCTGTATCTGATATCAACACTGTCATCTGCATATCTGTGCATGCCTATCATAAATCCTGTTAGGATAACCTTTTCTCTCAGGATTGTCACACTGTAAAGTTTGAATAAGTCTGGTAAGAAAACTCATCCTTGTTTTATGAGTTCTTTCTGTTACTGAATTCATTACTATAATTTTAGATAAAACTGGTGAATAAAAAGTGTTTTATTATGGATCCTAACAGTACAAATTGCAGATATTTTGATGAGGAAAAGAATTTTTTTTTCTTTTTAGTATGTAGGCAATCATGCCTCTCCACAGTTGCCTTTTCTTTATTAACTGTGATCTGCCTTGTCTTCTTGGGAAAGATAGTGGAACAGCTTCCCACTGCCTTCCCTACAGTTTGGACTTCAAAGTTTTCTTTCTCTGAAGCTGGTTATCACCCAAGGCTGGAGAGTCCAGTCAACCTCACTAAATAAATGATAGCTAGGGAGAGATGTGATAGAACAATACCTTTTCCAATAGCTTTTGTGAAAAATTTAATGCCACTGACTTGACCAGTATTTGAACTTGGTTTGCTGATTCAACATTCCACACTGATAACAGTTACACTCATCATACATCCTTGAGCATATTTATTATTTCAAAATTCTATAAAGAAAATCCAGCAAACCATCAAGGGACATAAAAAGAGGAAAAACTCTTAATACAAATCACCAATAAAGGGAGATAACTTTTACATATCACCAGTTAAGACTTTTGAACAATAAAAGTTAGGATTTACAATTTTTTTTTAAATTTTTTTTATGTAAAACAGTCTGAGTGTATATTGATAAAATACAATTTATAGAAGCATTTAAAACAGTATTTCCCAAACTTTTTTGGTTTGCCAACCTGCTTGCATACACACAACCCAAAGACCCACCCAGTGACCCACCCAGTCAACTTTTTGATTGGAGTTTCTTGATGCTAATAATTCATGTCCATCTTAGTATTTCCCATAATCATTGTTATATAAATGGGACACAATGTAAAAGAAAAGCAAGATACACTTCAGATACAATGTGTGTGTGGTGTATGTTAGGGTTCAGCTGTGCTACTGCCCATTTTTTTTCTCACCCCCCATATCTTTCCACTGCCCTCAATGGAGTGTTACCATCTATTTTGAGGATCACTGATTTTTAGAAAATCCAATTTGAATGTATGCCTTGAATTGAGGTAATAAGTTCAAAATTATTTCTCAAAATTGTGATTCAGTGAAGAGTTCTATAATTCTACTAATTTTAGGGCAGCCATCAGTTATTTGTGTGTGTGATTTCACTGCTACTGTTGTATCCCTTAGAAGCTGCTGAAGTAGATAAGTCTGAGAATACAAACGTTCACCACTTTGTAATTAAAAGTGTCTTGAAGCTGTCAGGTTGCCATGTGAAAATAACCATTTATAACTTGTCTGAGAAACTGTCACACAATCTTAATTGCAGCACTGTCATCATTAATAGAGGACAAAATTTATCGGAGTTTAAAACAACAGGAAAACTAGACTCTGTACAACAATATACTTTCAATCAAATCTAATGAGAAGCGTTAATATAGTATCACAGACACATGTTGTATCAGTTTTTTCAAAACAAGGCTAAAATTTATCTATGTAGAAAATTTGTTTTTATTATTGTTTACACAATACAAAGTTCATTAACCACTCAAAGTAGGTTACTGATTGAGGTTCTTGCATTTAAGAGAAGGTGATAAGAAGTGTTGTTTAAGAGAAAATGTAGACAAGGTAGACATTAACTGTTGACTGAAAGAGGTTAAAAGTGTATTGATCAGGGGAGTATTATCACTGGCAATGTAGACAAGGTTAACTGTTGACTGAATGATATAATGGAATATGCTAACACCTATGTTCTCCCTCACTGGAATATGATTGGCTGGTGTCCGTCATAAATACTGTCGGATGTGTAGGTACGACATAGTTAGAGCCTTAGTCTGAGAGCTAAGTCTATAATGTCGCCCATTGGACTACACCATTGATCTACACTTCTTACTTGTGACTACGACGCGTACCAATCGATTACTGCTACTGTATTCTACTTAGTTATTGTAGCCAAAACCACTTAGCTACTTCGTTCAAATATATCCCTTTCCGGGACATATCACTGAAAGAAGTTAAAAGTGTATTGATCAGGGAAGTATTATATCTGGAATTTGTTCCATGAAGCAATGGTTCCTTGGGATGAAACTGTCCAAATAAAACTTCCTCCTTACTAATGGAATATGAAGGGAATGGGGAGTATTCACTCGAGTGTACATGGCATGGTGGGTCTTAACTGTGAGGGTCATGGTTGGTAGAATTTAGGAATATCGCTTGTCAGAACCCTTGCCATGGAAATCGTGATAGAGTAGAGAGTGGCTTGTGATGTTTTGTCTATGAGAAAGTGATTGTAGAGGGGAAAATAACTGATTACCCACAAGGCTACAAAGACACCTCTGAACTCTATCAAGTGAGGATTGGGCTACTTCCATTTTTGTTCTAATCTGGCTCTTGTAAAAACAGAGCATAGCAGATTCAATCAAGTACTTTCTGGAGAAGTACAAAATTCCTGACAACTTTTACAGCATCTTTAATTAAAAAATAAATTAAAACTATTAAATTTCTAATTAATATATACAGCAAATTCCTGTTAAAATCAGTTGTTGACCAGAATATGGAGTTAATTTGGGAGAATCTATTAAGTGCATGTGTGAAAAGCCACTAAAAGATGCAAATGGAGTTATTCGATGAAGGTAACAAAGTAGGAAAAGATGAACTCATGCAAAAATCTTAAATTAGATTTTCAAGATTACTTAAAAATAAAACAAAAACACCAAAGTAAACTTAAAAAATTGCAGTAAAAACAAAATATATGGAAAGTGTAAATTTTAAAAAAATTTTGTATAATTATATCCCAAGTCAATTATTGTTGGATTTAATATGAAGCCAGTTCCACAGAGTATGCTAACTTTTTAAGCATTGTAAAGTTTATAAAAGTTAAACAGATCACAGATTATTGAATAACCATATTCATAAAATGATTGAAAACAAAATTTATCATGAGTGAAACCTTTCTAAACTGAATTTTATTTATAAATTTTATTGCTTTGAGGAAATTGAAATTGAATTTGTCAGCTCTCTATACAAGTCCATGTACGCAATTTAAATTGAAATTAGGAGCTGTCACTTAACCATATGTATTCTAGGAGGATTATTATCAAGATGGATGTCCAATCAGGATTGTCATTGGAATCATTCTCAGAATTACTGTCATTATAGTCATCCTGGTCAAGCTGTCTTCCAATATCTATTGCTATCATCAGAACATGTACTAAGCATATAACTATCAAGTGTCTGAATCAAGAACTCACTGACCATTCCTAAATCTATGCATGGTTATTATGGCAAATTGGTATTTTTCAATTTAATTTTAAACAAATATATTTGGACAGAAATATCTGTTATTTTTCCATCAGGAAAGGGTTAAGCATTTTTAACCAAAATGCTTTTAAATCTAAGAAAATAAATTGACAGCATATAAAATAAATCTGCATTTATATATGCAGGTTCAAATCCTGCCAGAGGGAACATTATTTTCTGAAGTTCTCATGCCAAAAGACAAAATAAATACTGATTAAAATAAATAGAGCATCTACTCAAATATGAGTATCTACTAAAAATCACATTTGAGGAAATAAAAATATATTGGCTAAAAAAAATAAAATCCATGAATTGTCTACAAAGTGCCTTCTTTACACTTTGAATAAAAATATCTTAGCAGATACGCATTTCAGGAAATCTGAACAAGTGAGTGGGTTTTTAAGGAAAATCAAACCTTCCTTTATTGTGATACTCCTCATAGCCAAGTGGTAAAAGCATAGGAGATGAGACTGCGGTTGCTCCTGCAAAGGGGAAAACAAGTTCAAATTCTACCAGAGAGCACATTTTTTCAAGTTTTATCATATATTCAGGCTAGTAAACAAAAATCAATAAACTGTTTAAAATAAAGGAAGCATCTACTTGAATATGGGTATCGTCTAAAAATAACTTTTAAAGTAATAAAACTTAGATTTTTGTTTAGATTTATATCTATGTAAAGGTTAATAGATGTTAACAATCATGTAATTTATGACTTCATCAAATATATTGAACCTATGTATATGTGTTTGAATAAAACCAAAATTGAACAATACCTTTTCGATATGAACCATCCTTCATATTACTGAGACATCAATCAGATGTAACAATCCTGGCTATATTGCTATTGTTGTCTCATTAGTCTGAGTATCAATATTCAATACAACAATAAAGGAAATCCTGAAACATCAATTGTGGGTAAGTACCAAATTATGGCCCTGCTTGCCTGGGATTTCCAATTAGCCTATTGTCAAACTAAACCATTTCTCTGTTACCCATAAATATTCATAGTCACATTAGTTAAGTAATAATCATTTGACTGGCTGTAGATGTACACCAATGAAGTAAGTAAAAAGTTAGCATTGGCATTTATCTTGAAGATTTTGGTCATTGCTGTTGAGGAGAACACAAAGCTCCAAGCAGTTTAGTTGTTGTTAATGATAATGTGAACTGTCTGACTTCTGGCAACTGAAGACATAATAAGAGAAACAGAATATGCATTATTAATTAGACAAATGTAAATTATTGTGAACACAATGTTATGAAGACAATGCAGATAATGATTTCATTTCTCTGATTGATCTGACATATATATATATATATATATATATATATATATATATATATATATATATATATATAAGGTGTATTTTGGCAGCAAGTATACTATCAAATCTGTTTTGTTAAATAATATGGACAAGTTCTGTCTATCAGTTTTTTTATAAAATCTTTCAAATTTTCAAATAAGTTGTTTTGTTTTATTGTTAAATTTGGAAAAATTCATATTAATTTTTATTTTATATTATTTTTCTCCTTGAGTATTATGTTGGTGCAAAAATAATAACGTAATAATGTCGTTTTTTGACGTATTTTTAACGTCAAAAAACGACATTATTACGTCATTATTTTTGCACCAACCTAATACTTTGGAATGTTACTCTATTCATTTTGTTTTGAGTGTAGTTACATAACTGTTTTTACACAGTTGCATATATATATATATATATATATATATATATATAAAACATTTCACTCCAAGCAAGGTAATAAAGCCACTAAGATGCAAGGTTTACTGAGTGTGCAAGAATATGAGAAAAATAAAACAACTATTAAGGAGAGATACCAATAAAAAAAAAAAATTAAAAAACAGATTTGCTTTAAGTTTTTGAAGATCAAACTTACTTTCCAATTTTGATCTTCAAAAACTTAAAGCAAATCTGTTTTTTAATTTTTTTTTTTTATTGGTATCTCTCCTTAATAGTTGTTTTATTCTATATATAGTATGCTTAGGTAGAAATATTTCATTTATGCATGGTCTATTAAATTAATCACCAAAATTGTGTGTTGTTTTCACGATACTTTCAACCATGATTTGTTATTTTCAAGGAAAGAAGGTAGAAAGTCAAAAGATAGTTGGTATAAGATTTGTGTTGTTAACATTTCTAATTTTGAAATGAACAGGAGTGCTACAGTCTATGGAATAGATTTTAGTGGCATAATGTAAATATGACCTTTCACTTCAAAGTCATTTTAAAACTTGTTGAGATTGAAATAGTGCTTTACTTTAATTTGATGTGAAGAGCTTCCAAGATGTTTAATCATTTTTATAGTTTGTTGAACCTTTTTTTAATACTACTGTTTCCTGGTCTAATTCAACTCTATTAACTTTTTTTATTTTATATATATATATTTTATATATATATATATATGTGACTACTGTGGGCTTTTTCCTTTATTCCCATATGGTAATGTTACTATTAGCTGCTTCCCTAGAAGGAAATATTTGGTTTTCATTGACCAAGCAGCTAGTACTGTTTTGACTGAAATTTATAAAATCTTTCTTTTAAAATACTATTTTAGGTAAACAGGTTTTTCAAATCTAGCAGCTTTTATCACTCTTTCCAATATTGATGGAGGGGTGAATAAAATATTTCAAGCTGATTATTTGAGAAAAAAAAAGGTAATTAGACATATATTCAATGTTAACCTTTCACTTGTTTAAAGCTTCCTTTAAACTGTTTCAGTTTTAATTTACAGAAATTCCTCTTCTGGCTTCAGTGACAAATTTCTTTACATTTATTAATCAACTCCAGTCTTTTTTTTTTTTTTTGTATAAAAATATATCACTCAAATAAGAAGGTTTGCTATCAAATCTAACAAATTTCATATAATTTTTATAAGTCTATTTCTCACTTACCATTTAGAGTTATTTTATTTAAAAAAAAGGAGAAGACCAATCCAGCTGTATTTAGGTAACAAAGGTAGCATATAAATTTGGGGTGTTGCCAGGTATTTTGATAAATGTCCTGGAGAAGTGATCAGTGGATGATCTGTGGTTGGTCGTAATAAGACTTCTTTCTCTTCTCCTTTACCTTACTGTGTTATTTGCTCTGATTTTGTAAATAAATATCTCAAACAATTCATATCTTATACCTTCACCCCAGGTCTCTCTCTGACTGACAGCTTATTTACTTTTTTTCCAACCAAACTCATACTGTGTTTGCTAATTTTTTATTTATTTTATTCGCTTTTTCTTCTGATACTGTCGGCTAGTGAATAAACAAACAAGAGACAGACTTACAATTCCCTCTCATTACACATTCTGCATCCCACTCTTTTTTCCAGATAAAAATAACCAAGCCTGAAAATTTGATCCTCCATTTTATTTTTTCTCATTCCACAGATCATTTTTATTTATTTTTTTTTATTCCTTCACCCAAATTTAAAATTTACATCAGCCATCCATCTGGTCATCTCCCTGCATTTACTTCTCTGAATCAGTGTTCTTGCTACATGTATTATTCTGTATTTCTACTTTTAAATATCTACCTGCTCTATCTGTTCGACTGTCAACAGAAATGGCTACTGTATTCTGATCATTGCTCACTCTATTCATATACAACTATATCTTGTCTGATCTCTATAAGAAGTCTGAAGAGATGTCATAGACATCAATTACTGATACTGGCTGAGGAAGAAAAAGAAAAGTGAAATGAAAAACAAAAAAAAAAAGAAATACGTGAAGACAAAAAATAATTGTTGATCTATTCAATGACAATGAAATGTTTGTTTTTTGCATGAGCTCTATAGTTCTTGTCTCTCTGTATGTACATAGACATATTCACATATATATATATATACATATATGTCATTCACAGACAGTACTGTTTCGCTGTATCACAGCTCTTCAGTTCAACTAGACATCCAAATGCCTCAAGCCAGGATTGGAACCCAACTGATTTGGTGTCAGTCAAAGTTCCTACCACTGAACTATCTTCACTCGGCAGAATGAACCAGAAAAATCTAGTGTATTGTTTTTATAAACATACACACACATATACAATTTTGTTTTTATTTATATGCTAGTTTATTACCTGATCTTTAACCTTTTACAGTTTTTGAGTTGTTCAGTTTATGTATAAATGCATCTATATACCTAGAAAAGGTTTTGTTGTTTTGAATGGTGTGTTTTGGCTGTTGCATTTTCCTGTCTTCTATGAAGTAATTTTTCATTAATTTGGTTGAGCACATTTCACAGATCCAGAGGTCCCAGATTCTTGTTATGTAAGAAAGTCCTTGGTTTAATGGTCTGAGTGTGGAAATGTGTCAAACATTATTGACATAAAAATTCTGATATATTCAATTTCCAGAGGGAAAAAAATTCAAAGTATGAATCCTTAATCCTTAATCCTTTAGCTTGGAACAAGACCCTTACACACATATTTGTGATTCTGTTCACATGTCAAATGATCTGAGAGTTCAACACATTATGATGCAATGTAATAATTAAAGTTAAGTCCCAGTCTGTGTATGCATACATCTATCTCTTTCTCACTCATTTTATATATATATATATATATATATATATATATATAATCACATTAACATTGCTAATTAATTCTTTGTATAAATTGTTTCTTTATTATATGAAATATAAGCTGTAATATATTTGACATCAGATCTGCCGTACAGTAATAATGAGAATCTTAAATTGTGTAGAAATCTACTAAGATATTTTTATCCTACTAATTGGATTATACTTCAGTCCATGTCACTTTTATCATTTTTAAAAATTAAAAAAATTCTCACTTGATTGATTTGAACAAGAACTCTAGCATCGCAGCATCACCCGCTCCAAAACATATATTCAACTGTCAATAAACAGCATAATTTTTAAAAAAAAGCATCTTTCAGTCCATGCATATTTCATTCATCTTAGTGTTTGCCTGTGTATGGGAAAATTGCACCCTGAAGATGACAATTTGAAATTGTTGAAATTACTTGACATATTACTTCCATCTGACAATAACTCAACTGTAAGGATCTTACTATTCAAAGAATTTATAGTAAGTTAATGTCTCATTTAATTCTTTGTATAAATTGTTTCTTCATGATATATATATATATATATATATATATATATATATATATATATATATATATGCACACACACACACACACACACACACAATGTGTATTTTGGCAGCAACCTTTCTTTCATTGAATATGGCCAACAAAGGAGATTGAGTTAATTTTTTATCAAGTTTTTTTCTAGCATCTGTCTATATTTCTGAGATGAGGTATTATGTACACTATTTATATTATTCGGACTATTGTCCTCATCTTTGTCGCCATATTTATCACAACGTTTCGGCTATTGTACACTCCGGCCTTCTTCAGGTGGTTGGAATATCAAACTGAACCCTTTATTTCGATCAACATTTCCATCATCATGCTACCGGCTGACAAAGGTAATGTGACTGTAGTGATGGACAAATCAGATTATACAAGAAAACTGGAAGACCTCATTAGCAATGGTAGCTATAGCAAAGTGAAAAAGGATCCTACTATGAAAACGGAATGCAAACTGTCACAGATCCTAATCAAGAACAAGGATCACTTCACACCTAAGACGTATAGGCAGTTATCACAGCGTTACACCAAGCTACCTCACATATACGGTCTCCCTAAGATTCACAAAGACGGTATTCCACTCAGGCCGATTGTTAGTTGCCAAGGCTCTGTGTGCCACCCTCTGAGTCGCTTCCTTGTAGATATAATTGACCCATTGATCGGAAAGTCTCCTTTATATGTCCGAAATTCCGCCCACTTCGTGGAAATAATCAAAGATGCTCCCATACTCTCCAACTAGATGGTGAGCTTGGACATGGTGAGTTTGTTCACCAAGGTACCCATGGAGGAGGCACTCTCAGTAGTCAGAGACAATGTAACAACTATCCTGCGTACATAGCAGCAGCCCCCAAAAACTGGGATAGGCCGGTACAAGAGGAGGAGGACAACAACACTCAGAAAACAGTCTGCCTGCCTTATGTGAAGGGGTTATCAGAGAAAATACAAAGGATCTGCAGTCCATATAACATCAGGACAACCTTCAAAAGCTTGACGACACTTCGCAGATATCTCTCCCGAGTGAAACCCCCCATCGAGGAGAACATGACTAAAGACTGTGTGCATGCTATCCCGTGCAGCTTCGGAAAGAAATATAAAGGGGAGACAAGCCACCCCCTTAAGGTAAGGCTTCAAGAACACCAAAAAGCTGTAACACGAAGGGAGGTAGAAAAATCAGGCATGGCTGACCACATATGGAGAGAGAAGGGAGATCACTGCCCTCTGTGGGATCATGTTGAGATCATAGACAAGGAACACCATTGGAAAATTCATAAACTTAAGAAATCAGCACTTATGCTAGGCCACAAAAATCTCCTGAGCTGACCAAGCACAGAAATAAATAAAATATGGGAACCAGTAATAAGGAGTGCCAGAGAAAAGCAATGATAACAACAAAGTTACAATATGAGCTCTGGTAAAAACATGTAATGATAACAGCAAAATTGCAATATGAGCACTGGTAAAAATGGTTGCTGAAAACATTAGGTTTATAAAACCCAGAAATTCATACCCAGATGTCCTCAAGGACACATGGCACAGTGGATAAAGGCATTGGTTAGATCCAGTGACAAGACCCAAAGAGTGTGAGTTCAATGCCCGGTGGAGAACTTTCAGAGGGAAAATTAACTGGAGATAACTGACATCCATGGCAACATACATGGCACATGGAACTAGAACAGTCTACCCCAGTGAGCGGAATAAAGGGTTCAGTTTGACATTCCAACCACCTGAAGAAGGCCGGAGCATACAACAGCTGAGATGTTGTGATAAATATGGCGACAAAGATGAGGACAAATAGTCCGGATAAAGTAAATAATGTTTTTCTAGCATCCTAAAATTTTTCCGTTTTGTAGGTGCAAAAGGAATATAATGTAGGAATATAATAATTGTCTATAATTTTTATTGTCCCAAGCACTTTTGGTCACTTCGGTAGCCATTTTCAAGGGTGTTTTGTCTCTGGTGTTTTTTTGTTTTCTTTGTGTTTTGACTGTTATGTTGTAAATTATGTTTGTGTCGCTTTTTAAAAAAAAGGATTGTTCATTCCAAGCTTTGAAAATTGCATGAGCATGTTTCTTTTTTCATATTTTTAATAAACTTTCAACTCTTCATTTCCACAATTAAATAATGTAAGGTTAATGGTAGGAGAGAATTGTTTGATATATAGGGCCTTTCGAATAGCCAAATGTAATAATGTAATTTATATAGAATTCTCTCTCTCTCTCTCTCTATATATATATATATATATAGGGATCACCACTGTATCATGAATTCTTATTTATCAGCCTATGAACATAAATCGTCTATTTCCAGTATTGAGCAAACTTTTACTCTAAATATAGTAAATTTTCTCTCTCTCTCTCTATATATATATATATATAAAACTGAGTCAAACTTTGAATCTTTATATAAAAGCATATATCTTTATGGTCTACAAATAATTAGGTAATAATAAATTTATTACAGGTCAAAAGCAATGCCTAAAATAAAAACATAAAATTTATTCAAAATTATATCCACAGTAATCATAATAGATGAGAGGGTGGTGTAATGGATAACAGCTCAGAATTGGAAATTGGAAAGCAGAGTTCTAATTTCAGTTGAGTTCACTGCATTCATTTACACACAAATACCCTTGTAATAGGCATGTATCCATTTCTTCTTCCCCAGCTATGGGTTAAATAGTAAAGCAGACACTGCTCTTTTGCCATGTTTGGTAACCAATCTAGGAGAAAGATGAGTCCACATTTAAAACATTCAATTTTTTCCTGTAAAAACCTGCTAGTGACCCCCATACACTTCACAGGACTTGCAAAATAAAATCCTTACATTTGCCATGATAAATATATGTTTTCCTTTTGTTTGGAGTTTTCTGTATATATATATACTGGACTCTTCTGTCATTTTTTATGTATGAGTATCAAACAGTTCAGTTCTTAGAACCAATAGCCAAACTATCAATACATAACATTTGATTATACTGGTGAATTCATGTACAGAACCAACCACATTTTTTCAGAAGAGCCACTGGTGCACAGCATGCCACAAGGTCCCCAAATGACCCTCCACAGGTTTTGAATTCAGAATTGTCCTTCTCCTAGACCATTTGTGACACAAGGCTATAGAACCCAATCTGTACTGCTATTTACCCATAACTGGGGAGAGAAGTGCAAGATTCATACCTTTCCCAAGATATGCTATGACATTTCAGGCACATGGATCTTCCAGTTAAGCAAAGCTCAAATTATTGCTTTTAAACACATACCTTTGTCAATCTTTCTTGATCTATTATATCTGTTGTGAATTCATAACCTGATGTAAAGAATAAAAACATATCATATGAAATGGATTAAACCTGACAAATATGTAACATATTCTTTTTATCTGTTATTTTTTCTACAAAATTTCTCAAACATTCAGGCTGGTAAATGTAATTAATATTGTTTAATGAAAGAACAGAGCATTTAAGTGTATCCATAAAAATAATGTACAAACAGAAAATCTATTAAATATTTGTTTAATTTCATTCATTTCCTATGATATATATCATGTGTGCGTAAATAATGAATTAAATCTTATACTAATTCTATGCCCAAAATTATAAGCTTTTCTTCTAGAGATTGATGAATGTCCTGTGACACATATGTAATTATTTTCTAGAAACTTACCAAGAAAGTTCATAAAAACAGTAATTATGCAATGTCATTTAAAAGATATTTATAAATTAGCGCGCTCATCTTGAAAAACATTTTTTTTTTATTGCTTGCAATGAAGTCTTAATTAAAACTTCTTCTGCCATTATGATTGAAAATGAGATTAGTTCATTCAAAATATTTTTTCAATGAACAAGAAGGAAAGAATCAATGCTGACAAGAAGAGTTATAAAAACTGTTTGGAAGTACGTACAAGATTTGATTTGTGATAAAAAGTAATTAAAAATTCAGATGAAAGTAAATACTCATCAAAATTAATAATAATAATAAATAATTCTTTTTAACAGAAAGAATGAATCCACATTTATCTGAAGACTTTAATTTTCTTTAGAACTAATTTTTTCCACTATTTTGTTTTTATTCAATGAATTCCCAAAACTGGGATGTTTCAGGAAACACAAAGGAATAAATCACATTGTCCTGATTTCTCTGATTTGACACCTAACAAAAACATGCATTAAGACAGTTTGTTGAATGTCAAAAATATTCCACCAGAATTTTGCCTTTCAGTTTAGTTTGTTTCATGGCACATCAACCTTTAATGCCGACAAGATTTTTAGAATAGATTTGTTTGTTTGTTTAGTGGCATATCAACTCTTTATGGGTCATTTAATGCCAAAATTTAATTTTCTTGGGAGCATCAATAAATTCTTTTACAAAAATGTATTCCTGGTAATATTTCTTTTTAAAAATGTGTTACTTGTACTTTCATAGTATTTTGATTCTTGTTTAGAGGTTAACTATTTGTCCAAAGCTGGAACCCTAACAGGTGCTACCACCCTAGGTCAGGGTAGACTTGGGAACAACAGCAATTAAAACCACCCAATCCGTGGCCTTGTTGATGGGTGTAGTTTATCATCATACTTCTACATCTTTCATAAAACATGTAATTGGAATGTGTTTTTTATATTTTAAGAAGTTATCATTCTAATGCTGGGGGTATGGGACTCGATATGTGGGTACTGGTAGTATCCACCCCCTACTAAACTGAATTATAACTTTATGTTGCTTTCAGTAAAAAAATATAATAAAGTTATCAATGCTTATGGGTTTTTCATGTTCTATTCCTAGCAATCCATATCTAAAGTACAGTAAATTCAAGTGATTGAAATATTTGGAAGACATACTAGCAAATAATAGGATTGGTGATAATTATTTCGACAGTCAAGTGAAGTGGGTATGAGACCATATTGGACAATCCATTGGGGGTCTGGAATCAGCAAAAGGTTAAGAACCCCTGTTCTAGAGACTGGTGCTATAGAATAACATAAAACTTTGCCAAA
The DNA here is from genome assembly GCA_963932145.1 of Acanthosepion lycidas. NCBI lineage: Eukaryota > Metazoa > Mollusca > Cephalopoda > Sepiida > Sepiidae > Acanthosepion > Acanthosepion lycidas. The sequence continues at coordinate 85,571,010 of OZ010585.1, read as the reverse complement.
TAACAAAAACAACATCCCTCAAATACTTCTGACTCAATAGGAGTAGATAGTTTTGTCTATCATCCAGCTCACACTCCTCCTGGGTCTTTTGAACAGGAGTAGAGTTTTATCCTTTGTTGCCTGTTTAGGATTGGGTTTTCAGTTCCTTCTAAAATCTTTTCATTCTGTTTCACCTTCAGTAGCTCCTTGTCTTAGTGGCATTATCACCTTGTTTTGGTGGGTAAAGTGATTTTTTAAAAAAAAGAAAAATCACTGCAGTAACAACTAAAACAGAAAACACATGTAAACTTGAAAGGAAAATAGTGATATAATCAAAATGTTTATCTTCCACACTACATTAAACAAAAAGGTTAAGGAGGAAACTCCCATTAATACTGTTGTAACCTAGAAAGGGTTACTGAATGAGGAATAACCAAAGTGGAGGTTGGAATTGAAATGGTAATCTTTATAACTTCAACAAAATATAATACTTGCCAGAGGTGTAAAGTAGATAAACCATTACTAGTGGTGAACTACTTAGACAGAATATTACCCCCACTTACACTAGTTTTCAACATATTTATGAGGATTGGGACATACCCATTAGTGTTCATAGGTACAGTATATAGCAAATATTAAACAGAGCTATTGCATTTAGTGGGCTTGAGAAGTTTAATTTCCTTAAAAAAACTTCTTTCAGAGAAATATTCTATAGCTTTCAACTGACAGTAATGGTAATTATTCAGTTGATGAATGTCCATTGTTTCCTGTGTGGGAAGGGTTAATTCCACTGTTAACATTACCACTGAACATCAAGTGATCAGATGAAAATAAGTTTATGTAGTTAGATTTGATCTTCTACCTGCCAAAGGGCTCTTGTAGCTCAATTGATAGAGAAGCTAATATGGTTAACTAGGCAGATAAAAAAAAAAATCATTGATTCTTTATTTCTGATCTGCACTGAATTGCAATTAAAAGAAAAGAAATATAAGTCTAAAATTTATAATAGATAAATTATATTTTTTTCATTTTTATTTTGAAATAATATCAAATCAACCTGAAAAAAATATTGTTTTATAAACCATTTTTTAAAAATATTTTTGAATGTCATATGCATTCAGGAAATAAAGTATCATGTTTCTCTTCAGATTCCATTTCTTTCATATTCTGCACATTTTTTTCATTATTCTTGTAAAAGACAACCGTAGTTTTTCACTACCTTGTCTATGCTTTATGATTCAGAGATATCCTCCTCAAATAAAACTAGAGAGCCTTCTCTACCCTACTATTTAACATTTAGATGAAGTGAGGAGAGAAATTACTGGATTTATGTCTTTCAAAATGACATTATGAAAACTATGCACAATCACCTCAGCTAGAAATTGAACTTAGTTTGCCAATCCTGTTGTTCATGACAATAATAGTTACCAAAACAGTTGGTAAGCTTTTATCTACTAGTAACAGTAATGGTAATATTAGCTGGTAACTGGTAAAACAAAAAGCCAGAAATTTGAAAAGTAAATATACTTTTTTCTTTTATAGAAAACATTGTAAAATATTAAAAAGAAAATGAATATCGCATAGAAAACATTTTTATTTGTAAATTAAAAAATGACATAATATCCATATAAATTTCCCAATAATGTTGTCCAAATGACATAATTTTGATTCAGGAGTTACTAAAGTTTTTTATTTAATTTCATATCATTTGTGAGGACCATACTGAGTTTCCTGCTTTTTTAAAATGACCCTTTGCTAAATTCATGTGATTAGAAATGGAACTGAATGAAAAATATATAGACAGTATGAAATTTGGGACAAACTAAGAGAAGCTTTAGTGGCATCAGCAAATGAGATCATCTCAAAGGAGAATGGACACAGAAGAAAAAAAACAAATGGATTACAGGTGAGATTCTCAATGTCAGGGCCAATGACATTGCAGATTCTTCTTTCGATTTTTTATCAAGGATCCCTAAATATATAGCAGATATGGCGGCAATATTCAAAGCATGGATGGATGTAGACTTAGAAATATGCGAGATAGATTCAGGTGATAAAAGATATCGAGAAACTACCCTTTCTGGAAAAAGTGGGAAAAAATTATCTTCAGAAAGTCAACAGCTGAGAATATACCTTCTGTAATTTTGAGATATCATCATTAATGTGGAGATGTTTGCACAATTAAATTCATTGCTTGTTAAGGTTGTCATTTACCTTGACAGGTATGCCTGAAGGCAGTTATTGAATGAGTCCTCTGAAATATTATAGCTGCAAAAACAACAAAAAAATAAGTTAAAACAATTCAGGTACAACCAGGTTATCCTGAAGGTGCTGGAGACCCTGGTAGGATTTATAATCAGTGGACAAAACATATTTTGCACAAATGGCACTGTATTGATGACAGACACAGAAGGGAAACTACAGGACAAGGTAGTAAAGAAAAGTGAGAAGAAAGGACTAATTGTCAGTTGTAATTACGCAGAAAGTATAGTTGTTTGAAAGAGAAAAAACCCAAGATACAAACTACGAATTGGAGGTGACAAAATCAAAGAAGTAGAGAAGATTACATATCTGGGAATTGTTTTAACAGAGGATGGAAAAAAAATGATACCAAGATAAAAATACTCATTGGAATAGCAAAAGATGCATTCCAAAAGCTACACAAAGTACAAAGAAACAGGGAAATTTCATTAGAAACAAAGAAAAGAGTGCTGAACTATTATGGAATATCAATCTTCCTGTATGGTAGGGAATACTGGACAATCTTTTCACAGATGAGGAGAAAACTGGAAGCAAATGTAGTTCTTCAGAAGGAGGCTGAGAATACCAAGGATGGAACATATAAGTAATAGAATTTTAAGGAAAATGGAAACAAAAAGGACACATTCTTAGAATCAGAAAGAGATAGCTTAAATTTTTTGAATGCATAAATGTGGATAGAGGGCTTGGATAATTTAACACTCACAGGACATTGTTGTTGGCACCCAATCGTATCAGAGTATGAGGATTGTCATCCTCTCTCCTTATTCTCTTTCTCTCTCTTCATGGTAGTGCTGGAGATGGCTGTGAATCAAAGAGTGTTTGACAAGACCATTTGAATGAATTTAATTTTGATGGACAACTCTGAGTGATGGAGAAGCCCACCCAGTTGGCCAGAAGCGTCTCCTTCATTTGCTCAAGGGGGATTGAGACAGAACATATCAAAATCAAAAGGGAGTGAACCACTTAACTCTGATGATTGGACAGCAAATCATGTTGGGAGAGAAGACAAAATAATGAATATTATAAAGAGATATAAAGGATAGGAAACTGTGGAGAGCCATGATTGTTTTCTTCTAACAGGACATGTCACTTAAAAGAGGATTCTTTATTACATGTACCATAGAACTTTACTTCGGAAATATATATATATGTGTGTGTGTGTGTGCGTGTGTGTATTGTCAGAAGGAGATGAAACCCCAAATTGCTTAGCTTACAGCACAAATCTTGAAATTTTATTGAAGTGAAATAGGTAATGAGGTCATCTGGGAAAATGGCAGTGAAAATAGCATTTCAACTCAATGTAGCTTCCATTTTAAGATTTCTTCACTTTTTCTAATTTACTTTACAAGATTTGGTATTGTCATTCTACCAAACTCACTGTACTTGTACTATTTCCTGGAGAGTTAAGAGTTCTTAAATTCTCCATTGATCAGAATTGACTTGTAGAACATCTTCTAACTTCTTCCATCAGGAAAAGTTCAAAACCAATGGCACACTATCCAGTCAAGGGCAGTCCATTGTAACAGCAATATGATACAATTTAAGGCTTACGGCCACATTATGTTGAAACACCAGTTCCCATACAATGAACTGAAGTTAAACACCATAGAGCCTGGTCAGTACCTTGATGGCCAACTGCTTTGGGATACCAGGTGTTGTAAGTTTGGATGTATGGGTGGTCTAATGGATAATGGCTTGAAATTGTTAATTAGAAAGCTGAGTTTTATTTCAAGTCAGGTTCATTATATTCACTTACATGCAAATACCCTTGGAAAAGGTATGAATCCACCTCTTCTTCCCCAGCGATGGGTGAATTTGTAAGACTTGTATCATTAAAATCATTACTATTGCAAAAAATTAATTCTTAGAATCTAAAAATATTTACTGGCTTTAAATAACCTACAAAAGGTTGATAAGCTATAGAAAACAAATCAATGAATCAATAAGTGTGATACAGTTTGTTGTAGCTGTGGTTATTAGGTGGTGATAATTTTTTTTTCAATCTGACCAAACAGATTCCAAAACAAAATTATCTTTGGATATTTGGACAGAACAAAAAGAAAAATAGAATAAACATTGAACCAGATTTAAAATAAGAAAAGTTTTAATGAGGCTATAAAAATGGACATTATAAAATTATACACACACACACACACACACACATATATATATATATATATATATATATATATATATATATATATATATATACACCCAAGTATATACGGAATAAATTCCAATAACTAACAAATACTATTCTTAAAAAAGTGCTCAATACAGAACAGAGCAAATATAATTGTTTATTCAAAAATTATAACATAAATATGTTATAAAATCACTACAAAAATAGCCATTTTATTTCAACACTTCTGGTGTCTTATCAAGTGATGGATCATCACTTGATAAAACAACAGAAGTGTTGAAATAAAATGGCTATTTTTGTAGTGATTTTATGACATATTTGTTATAATTTTTGAATAAATAATTATATATATATATATATATATATATATATATATATATATTAAAACATGCTAAAAATCACTACATAATGGCAATTATGTTTCAACACCATAAATGTGTTTCTTTGGGCGATGTTAAACTAATGGTCAGTTAATTAATTTAATTTCAAAAGCAGAATACTTAAAAAAAAAAAATAGACTTGTGGACTTTGCCATGAATAACTAATAGAATGTGAGCTATTGTAAATTCAAATTGACCGGAAAAAAAAAATTTAATATAGGTCATGACACAAAGTTGTCTGCATATAAAACCTAGACAATTTCCTTATGGGCAGATATCGATTGCTAATTTTATTTCTTAAGATGTATTGAAGTCTGACATGAAACATTCCTAAGGAGTAAAAACAAAAGAGATGGGGAGAAAATTTAACATAATGTTAACTAGTTATATGCTCATTCAGCTTCTTACATACAATTTTGTAGTTAATATATAAAAGGAACTGTTAAACAACTTAACTGTTTGAAAAAAAAATGAATCCAAGAAAGCAGAACTACTTTGGAAAATTAATAGGCAACCATTAAAATAAAGACCATCCACATAAGATGTTAATAATACCAACCAACTATATAACAGCTACCTTGTCTAGGAGTTCTTTTTCATCTTTAAGGATGAGGTTGAATACTTGAAGAAAGATTAGCATTTTAAACAAAATAAAAATATTTGTACATATATCAATGAAATGCATTTCTTCTATGGTGGTATAATGTATAGAGCCTCAAAATTTGAAATTGGGCTGCTGAGTTTCATTTCCAGTCAGGTTCATTATATTCCCTTATGTACAAATATCCTTGGGAAAGAAATGAAACCACCTCTTCTCCCTCCAGATATAGGTTAACTACTATAACTTGTATCAGTAAATCATTATTATCTCAAAAAAATCCTTACAATCTAAAAATATTTTCATGTGTGTCTAGCATTCACTGCTGTATAGGAGGATTGTTTTAAGACTTAGCTTTTGGAATGTTTGTTTTGTTATTTCAAGTTTTGGATTTCAAGTTTATATTTTCCATTGTCTGTTAAAACTCTTCTGCAATATTTAAATGTTCATACTTGCTTCATTTTGGTATCTACAATTTGTAGTTTCCATCTTAACAGTCATGCATTGTCTTCTGATAATTCTTTTCACTTCACTTTCCTTTAATATCTTCAGTTGTTTCTGCAATTTCCCCCTTTTTATGAAGTGCACATTTGTTGTGGAGGACTTTTCAAAGCTTTATTTTTCTATTCAAAATATAAATAAATAAAGATCATACTGAAAATTCTAGAGTATTCTAAAAATTATTCAGACTATTTATTATTCTCATTGGATATTTTACACATCCCACAAAATCATTCTAAAAAATAAACAAAAAATTTATCTGTATCCATCTTTTTCTTTTTGCAGAAATAAAATATTCTTACAAGTCCCTGAGGAAACACAAGTTCAGATGTATGCATAGATTTAAAGTTACAAGCATTTATCTTTAATAAGGTGTGCATAATACAACTGGATACATGAGAAATACAGAAAAAATATATGAATTTAGTGGGAAGTTATAAAGCTTAAAAGATACAGTACATAGTCATGGTTACTTTTTACTTTCTGGTAAATTGTCTGATAAAGTTTCCCCTAAATGTATAATATGCCGTCATGCCTTCATTAATGCAGTAAAGTATTATCACATCAATGATTTTTTTTTCTTTTTTGGGGAATAATAGAGTTTGTAGAAAAAAGAAATATAATTGTAAATAAGGAATAAACGAGTTAATAAATCATGTACATTAAATCCACTGTGAGGATGAATACCTGAAGACAACACAAAAAATGATTGACTTTTTTTTTTTTTGAGTTGTTATGTAGTTGGATGTAATTGCTATTATGCTGCAGAATAAACTCAAGCATTTTCCTGAATTAGATACTCTGACATGCATAAATGTGTGTATCTATCTATCTATCTATTTTCAAATGTGTCAATATAACCACTCATGTGAGTTGAAGGCTTAGATCAAGGAACAGCCTAATAAAAACAATATCCAAATGTTGTACAATTTTTGTTTTTATTTTTACTCGAAATTAAAGCAACTATGCAAAGTTTAGAACAGCTCATGATCAAATATAATAGACATTCATTGTCTGTTATATTTAACAATATATGTTTGATTAATGATCTGCTGCTCCAATACATGATATATGTATATATAATAGATATAAATATATAATAGATAATTATATGTATATATAATAGATATAGATATATAATAGACTAGCAGTAGAGCCTGGCATTGCCCGGGGATGTAACAGTAAGAGATAGATCAAGTATCAACCATCATAAAGACTGAAAAATAAAATTGACAAAGATTATTGTTTAAGGTTGACAGACATGCATGTCTTAATTAGTTTTTTTTTTTTTTTTTTTACAAATTGGTCAAACCCAAACTCAAACAAAAACATTGTTTTCAATCCTTATGAGTCTACTGATTGAATAGAATTTTATTATAAACAATTGTCTTGTAAATGGAATTTTTAAAGCATTCTGAATGTAAAAATAAAAATGGTGCAAGACAATAAGAAACACTACCTGCCAAAAAAAAAAGTTAAGTATTGTTCAAATCGGTTGAAAAATATAGGAAATCCGATCCCATATATAAACGAACACACACACACGAAAACAACCTGGGTTTTATACGAAGTATAACTCGATATGAGTTGGCCCCCTTTCATTCTGGTGACAGAATCATGTTTTATTGTGTTTTCAAATTGATTTCGTGCAAAAACAATTGTGTTTTTTCAATTTTTGGCACTGTCAGAACCACCGCAAGGTAATTTTATGCAGTCCTGTGAAGTTTTGTTGAAATCGGTTGAAAAATGTAGGAAATCCGATCCAATATATAAACACACACACAAAATCTGCGTTTTATAATAAGTAAGATAATTATATGTATATATAATAGATATGGATATATAATAGATTATCATGTCATAAATAAATGAGAACTCAGCAAAATTACAACACAATATTAGTTCTCCACATCATGATGTGTATGCATATATATATAGAGAGAGAGAGAGAGAAAGAGAGATTTTTAAGGTATGGTATATTTATGAGTTAAAGTACTTCATATCAGGGATACAACGTATGTCAATATACAAGTGGAAATACAATTGCAACCATCTATTTCATGCTTAAACACAATCTTCAGGTCTGTTTTATATATATAAGATTGTGAGATAATTTCAATGTCTCAGCAATCAATCCCAACTTCTGGTTCCTTAAAAAATTTCCACATATTTCCAAACCAGGATTCTCTGTAAAAAGTACTTTAACTACAAAGTGTAACAGACCTGGAATTTTTAAGTTATTATTTTAAAGTAAAATTTCATTAACACACATACATAACACATGGATATCTACCCATTACCAAGTCATCTGCTGAGGTGGCTTGTTCTATCCAGTGTGAACAAGACCAGTACACTCAAACTCTCGGCCACAATGACTTTTGTCTTCATCCTAATACAACTATCAATGGCTTTCAAAAAGTTCTGTCTAACCAATTCTGTTCACAAGGTTTGAGTCAGTCTGTAGTATGGTTTTTAGGCACTTTCTGCATGCTAGGAATGCCTCCGTAGTCCACTAACATCAAAAACTTAACTTCCTAACAAACCAACGATGAATACAATTTGAACCTCGGTCTCACTAACCACTTAGGCAGTACCTGTATATACAGTGGCCTAAGAAAAGTTTTTTACCAAGAGAAATAAACTACATCCAATTTCAATATTTAATTATGTAATCCCAACTCAACATAAATAAACAGTATTTAGAACTGGTATAGAGTAGGTCCTCTGTTTGCTAGTTTCAGTGTTTGTATTCGATTTTTCATGGATTTGATCAAGTTATCATCTTATCCATATTTTGCTACTCCTTTAGGAATGTTTCTGACGTGATTTTGGTTGCACGCTCTCAAATTTTTCAGTGAAGGTGCTCCCAAACGTGCTCTATTGGATTCATGTCAGGACTTTACGCTATCCATGGCAGTGACTTGATTTCTTACAATTCCTTCCAGGCCTTTGCTACTTTATTTGTCTGACATGGCACTCCATCTTCTTGATAAAAGTAGACATTCTTGTCAAACATTCTTGTTTCAAATTGTGGGAGTAGGCCTTTCTTTAATATTTGACAGTATTTTGGACCATTAAACAACTCATCAACAAGAATCAGCCCACATTTCCCTCCAAACTGGACAGTGCCTCACACCATTACTCCAATCCCTCCATGTTTCACAGTTGCCTGTAGACATTCAGTGTTCCAAGTCTTATTCTGATTTCTTCAAACATAAAACTATCTCGAATTTGAATACTGGCAGAATTTACTTTCATCTGACCAAATTACCCACTTCCAAAATTCATAATCGTTGCTCTCAAATTCTCTCACACAGTCCATATGCCTGTTCAAGGGCTTTTTTCTTGCTACTCTTATTTGATAGCCTAGCACTTTCGGAGTCTTTCTCACCGCATATGGCGACATTTCCATGTTGTTGATGACATCTTTGATGCTCTGATGATGGTTTCTGATAATTTCCATCTTCAGCGCCCTTTTCATTCATTCAGACACGATGCTTGGTTTTCCTGAACATTGTTTTGCATGACAATGTCCTTCATTAAATTTCTTGACAATATTATTAACCGTTTGATGATTAATCTGGAAAAACCTAGCAATTTCTCTATTTGACTTGCTACACTGATCCATCCTACTACTTGGCTTGGTTGAAATTCACCAATTTCCTTAATTCTGCAAACTTTCATTGCAAAATATAAGTCAGCTATCATTCATAGATTAGAGTAG
>OZ010585.1:85433923-85556423 GCA_963932145.1 Acanthosepion lycidas | reverse complement strand
AGAGTCAAGTTTGAGGTCCAGTTGAGTTTAGTATATTCACTTATACCACCCATCTTTCTTCTCCCAGTTATGGGTAAATAGCATGACAGACTGGGCCCTATAGCTTTCATTTGAAACCAGTCTAGGAAAAGGAAAACTGAATTCAAACCAACCTAGAGAGGTTTGGACTCTGTCAGCTCATCTTGCTGGAGACACACCACTTTTGCTACAGCTGCAGTACACATGATACCCACAAGAACCTAATGGGTTAATTTTGATCATCACACTGTTTTTTTTTTGTGTTAAAAAATGAGCATCTACTATTTTAAAACTCGGTTTAAATTTCCTTATATCTGTAGATTGTTTATGGTCAAATAGAGGAAAGTGCTCAAGTATGGTGGTTACCAATATTGTTATGGTTTGTCTATATTTCTGAGATGAGGTATTATGTACACAATTTACATTGTTTGGACTATCATCTTCATCTTTGTTGCCATATTTATCCCAATGTTTCAGCCGTTGTATGCTCTGGCCTTCTTTAGGTAGTTGGAATGTTGAACTGAACCCTTTATTTTGTTCGCTGGGGTAGACTGTTCTAGTTCCACATGCCATGTCTAATGGATGTCAGTTATCATTTATCTCCTGTTAATTCCCCTCTCCAAGTTCTCCATTGCCTTAACCAGGTATTGAACTCACAATCTCTCACTGGATCTAACTATCCACTATGCCATGTGTCCTTGAGAACATCTGTGTATGAATTTCTGGGTATTATAAACCTAATGACTTCAGCTTACATTTTTTACCAGTACTCATATTACAATTTTTGCTGTTATCATTGCATATTTTTTATTAGAGCTCATATTGCATTTTTTGTTGTTGTTATTGCTTTTCTCTGGCACTCCTTATTACTGTTTCCCATATTGTATTCATTTCTATGCTTGGTTGGCTCAGAAGATTTTTGTGACCTGGCATATGTGCTGATTCCATAGGTTTTCAAATTTTCCAATGATGTTCTTTGTCTATGATTTCAACCTGATCACACAAAGGGTGGTGATTTCATTATGGTTGCTTTCAGAGTTGATACAAAACTACCTGGTGAATGATAGTTGCAAAGAAGTTTGTTATTTTCATTATTTGCATTATTGTCCTCATCTTTATTGTTATTATCATATCATTTTGGCCTTTATGATCCTCAGTTTTCATCATATGTGAAAATTTTTTCACTATTTGATACTTGTTGAAGCAGTGTTGGTGCAATGGATAATGGATCAGGATGAGAACTCAGAGAATCAAGTTTGAGGTCATCAGGTGCTTGTTGATAACCTTAATAGAATTTAAAATTGAATACATTATTTTATCTAAGGGGTACATTGTTCTCATTACAGGCAATCCCTGAATTGGGCAGTGTAGATTTGGACTCAATTCAAATGAGTTTTTAACTGAGCAGTACTAAGTAAGAACAAGACAAGATATCCCAAAATATGATCAGTGGAATAAGAACAATCTATTAATGTAGATTAAATAAAGGTTTCAGATTAAAATTATGACAAGGTGACTTGAATCAAAACTCCCCACCAATGAAAGCCAGAGAGCATAACTACTAACACCTTCTGATGATAATAATATCAAAGATGAGAACAATTGAGAAATTGATGAAAGCAGAATCCATTTGGAAGGTGGAAAAACAAATTTAGCACAGAACTCTATGTATCAACAATTAGTGAGAAAAGACTGATAATTGTTGAATTTTGATATCTTTCATATATTTTTATGTAGGATCCTAGATTCAGCTCAGTGCAAAAAAATATTGTCTTCTCTGTACTGACTGTCCATGATGATTTACTTATTTGAAAACAAATTTTTTTGCAACTTTAGGGATATTTATTTCATGATCATATTTTGTGAAGCCCAGGCAAGATAAACAAATGTATCTTACTGACTGAATTTGACTGCCACTTTTGTCACTGGAGTGATGTCCCATGAACCATGTGACTTACCTCTACCAAAGGGAGATAACTGTCTTCTATATCCCTACCTTATTTTAAAAAAATATCATGTTAAAATTATTTTTACATCACCAAAAGAATATTGAATCAGATTTAAAATAAGAAGAAAAAGACATTTTTCATTGTACTTGCAAATTATTCTTTAAATTGTGAATCTTTATTTTCAGATTTCATAACTTTATTTTTATGTTGACCTTTTATTCATCAAATTTTATTTGACAGTAAAAGAGGACAAAAAAGTCTTTAATGGAATAATTTTAACTATATCTTCCTGGTGTTAGTTTTATCTAATGTCTTCTTTGGGAATATATAATCTATATATATATATATATATATATATATATATATATAAACATTTGTATACATTATATGTTTTAGAAGCTCCAAAAATGGACATTAGAAAGATGAAATAATCATTGTTCTATTGATGACAGAAACTATATTTATGCTTTGTTATTAATTCTTTATTTTCAACTACAAATGAAAAAAACTATTCTAATACAGCATCTAAATATACAACTGAAAAAGTAATTTTACTTGTAATCTCAAATTTTTTTTCTGGAAATCAGATTTACTCCAAAGTATCCATTTTTCTTCTCTTTATATCTTATTCATGTTGTTAAAAATAACTTCATATATGAAACTGATATTTTCGTAAGACCTCACTATGATTAGAAGATTTTCATATATAAATTTTTAAATATATTTTTTTCCTCTTGTTATATTCTGCTCAGATTTTGAATTTTGACCTCTCAGCTTCGTCAACATCTTGGAACAATTTGCCATTGTCATAACAAAAGGTCTGCTGGTGGTGTCGCCAGTGCAAGGGAGATAATTTTAGTGCAGTAAAAATCTACAGACAATATATAAACACACTTAACATAAAGAGATAGTTATGAATAATGTTTTTTTGTGTAAATTATTTCTATTTAATAAACGTATTCTGACAAATATATCTTAAAGAAGCAATCCTGTGAAAATGAATACTGACTTAATTTTAAACCTTTTCATTATTCTTCATTAATGTATCATTGTTCTTCAGGATGTCAGTGGTCATAGCTCTCGACAACTTCTAATCATTTTTACTGTTTATCTCCTTACTGTCCTTCTTGGTCTGCCATCCATTTCCAAGATTTCATTAAGTAGGATACTCACTTTTTCCCTTTTCCTCTTCTTGCCTTCCATATGTTTCATTAGTATTAAATTCTCCAAACCCTCTTTCCTCACTATGTGTCTCCAAAATTTCAATTTTTTGTTTCTGATTCTAAGTATAGGTAGCCATTTTGTTCTCATTTATGTTAAAATTTGCATATTCCTCACATGATCCACCCATGGAATTTTTAGTATCTTTGTGGCCTCTCACTTAATCTTCATCTCTGAGGAAATTGGTCAGCATTATTTACAATATAGGACGATTTATATAATGTAACAGTTTAGTACTCTTTTTGACTAGATCGGATTGAATGGTGGGTCTGTTTTATTTATACATTTTTTTTTTTCATTCTCACTATTGACTCACTGCTTTAGGTAAGTGAAAATTCTGCTCTAAAATTCTTTAAGATGAAAATATATCATTTAGGACTTTCTATTGATTCCCCTGAAGGGTATTCTAATTGAAGAAATTCTTGAATCTCCCTAAGTTGTAATGAAATAGACTATTGTTAGTTATGGATGTTATATAATTTTAAATTAGATCTCATTCAAACATTGCTATTACAGAAAAAGTATGATAGAAAACTCTGATTTGTGTATCCACCCAGACTGCTTAAAAGGACCTGCTTGTGATGCTCAAGGCAGTAGGCATGTGAGTAGGCAGGCACACATTGACAGCACCAGTGATTTTTTTCATTGATTTGTTTTTTACAGCTTGTCAATCTTTTGAAGTTTATTTAAAGGCAGAAGATATTTTATATTGTAAGAATTTTTTAAAGATAATAATGATTTGCTGATACAAATTCTACTAATTAATCCATATCAGAGGGAAAAAAGGTGGATTCATACCTTTTCAAATGGTATTTTTGCATGTAAGTGAATATAATGAACCTGACTGGAATTTGAACTTGGCTCTCTAATTTCCAATTCGAAACCATTATCCATTCCACCATATGCACAGCACCAGTTATTGTTCTCAAGTAGTCACCCATCTAGGCAATTACCAGGATCAACATTGCTTAACTTCAATGATCATACAAGAACTGGTTTTTCAATGTGATATGGCCGCAAGCTACTTGCAGTGGCCTCAGTCAATACCAGACCCTACTGACTCCCTCAGCCTCCAGTTTGTTTTCTTTTCCCACAGAAAGACATTGATCCTTGATATCAGCAATGCAAAGAAATTTATTTTAACATATCTTATCTCTTTTTCTTCAACCTGACTGGCAGTACTTTTTCTTTTGTTTCATTTATACTCATGCTCTCATACAAGGTATATAACATGGCTATTAATAAATGCCAAGCAGTAATATACACTTATCTGATCTCATACACCTGAACTGGTTTGCTGTTACAAATTTGAGAAGAAAACAAGAGAAGAGATTTTCTCTATACAATGTGACTGTTTTATAACCAGCCACGCCTACAATTAAAGCTTTACTTTATCTTCAACCACATTTGACTTTAGCAAAATCAAACAAGATAAAGTGTAGGGTTTAAAAATCATTCTGTTCAGACTATGGTTTCCTAACCCTGTAATAAAAGACGTCAAAGGAAGGATAAGGTTTCACTCTTGTAAAATCATTGATTTGATTCTAAGACTAAAGATTCATTGCAGGAAATGATCTGCAGTTCTCAAAAAAGTATTGATAAAATGTCATATCAGGCAACTCATTAACAGTTATATCTTGTTTTTCCTTTCTTTTTTTTTTTAATTCAAAACATAATATGTTATAAAAGGTTAAAATTGAAAGTGATTAGAATACTGTATTCCTTGAGAGATTTTGCTGGTAGATAACAGAAGATGACAAATAAAAAGTTGCTTTTTCTTCTTCACCGGCCATTTACCATTGAAAAACTTCTCTTGTTAATTCTTTCTTCAAGGTATTAATTATGGTTCTGAAAGATTTTCCTCAGAAAATATTCTCCTTTTCAAAACCTGTCTTAATCTAATTTGGTAAAGATTTTTATGTTTTTATATCTGCATTTTCAAGTGCCATGTTTGTAACGTTTGATTTATTCAATCAATATCAATATGAAATTCTTCTAAAGCTCAAATAGATTTGTTTTGGAAAAACTGTACCAATTTCCAAGACAAGAAAAACAGCACCACCAAGTGACAGTACATTTCAAAATGACCACTACAGAGAAAAAAGCTTAAAATCTTCACTTTTATATTTTCTTTTTTTACAATGTTTTTCACACTGTACAAGGCCCAAAAGCCACTCAATGTAGAAGGTTAAAGAGTAAGAGGCACAGTTTGTGGGCATATAAGGAAGATAATGATTAAACTTAGACTTGAACAGATTAAGATTGTAGTGATCTGAGAAGTATCCTCTTGGGAGTCGGTTTCACAAAGCAGTAATTTGGAGAAAAAAAGCTGCCCAACTGGAACTTACATTTCACCAATGGAATATGAAGGGAATGAGAGCTGTTTGCTACAATATGCATTATATGCAATATGCAGATATCATTTCACCCCAAACAAGGAAATAATGCTACTCAGATGCAAGGGGTTATAAGGAGTGAGGGAAAATGAGAAGACTTTAGTGAGAAATGAGGAAAAAGATAATCAACAGGATTCATGAAAACAGAAGATGGTGATTGACATTGTGTTTAAATAAGAATTATCTGGTGTAGACACAGTGAACCAACTTTCTTAGTAGTAGATCTAACAATGGATTCAATCACTGTACTTGATGTTGGTGGAAAATGTGATTCCAAGAAGGTGCAAAGGGTTGCTCTCCTGGAGTTTAACACCATCCATGTTCCAAAATGTTTCTCTGTGGAAAGTAAATGAAAGCTTATTTGTTTTGGAGTCATGCAAATTTACAAGCTTTGCCATTATGTTGGATCCATCAGACTTGCAACTAAGCCAGGAGTAAATAGTTGTGAACTGGGGAACATTTTTCATTAGTGGTAGTTGCAGCCAGACAATTCAGCTTGTGCTAGAAATTTGTGTTTCTCTGTTCATTGTGAGTTTTGTTTGTAAATTTTTCATTGGGTTTGCTACAAATGATTTTAGTAAATTAAAAAATAAAAGGTGTCTTTTGATTAGAAATTGATACCAAATTTTGAAAGCTCTAACACAGACATATTTGTGGTTGATTGGGTAGAAAAAGTTAAACTTACATGTAATCTCTGCAATACAAAGAAAACTGAGTCTGTAGTAATCTCATAATCACATAAATAAAAAGAATTCAAATTCTCAAGATTCCATAGAACAAAAAAAAAAATAACTGTCCTACTAGTGGGAAATTTAGAGACTTCCTCCTTTTCAAGTGACCTCTTGCAAGGAGAGAACATGGAATTGAGGAGCTCCAGATAGGAAGACCACAGTTAAGTCAACTTAACCAAATATCACTTTCTCATGTTTAATATTGCCTTTACTGATAAACTTATCACTTCCAAATAATCTATTAATTCACCAACACAACCAATAGACAGAAATATTCTGTTTTCAACGCCATTACAATAACTTTCATATATTTACCAAACATGTATTAGGTTGGTGCAAAAATAATGTCGTTTTCTCACATATGTTACTATGTGAGAAAACGACATTATTTTTGCCCCAACCTAATACAGCAAAATCCTTCTGATAAGATAACATATATATCTCCAGATAAAATGAGAACAAATAGAGTATAATTCCACCGTACGTAACATTTAATTTAAAAGTGGGCTCAATACAGAGTAGAGCTAAATAGTTTTTATTTTAGGATATTAAAACATGTTAAAAATCACTACATAATGGCAATTATGTTTCAACATTATAAATGTGTCACCTCAGGCAATGTTAAACGACTGGTGAGTGAAAGATTAATTTAATTTCAAAAGCAGAATACATGAAGTACTGTATCCAATATTTGTTGTTGATTCATTTGTAACTTATGAACAACTCTTGTTTGGCTGAAGTATCTGACTACAGCTTCTTTATATCTTTCTTACAAATGGATTCTACAAATGTTGACGATTTATTGTCTCAAGCCAGGTTAATATTGAAGGATGAAGTGGCTGACATATAAAATGTCAGAACCAAGATGAAGATAACTGCTAAGTTGACATGCTACAGATGTCAGGTATCTAATTACATAACAAAATATTTCTTGCTTCAATGAGGAAGGATGAATGTACAGCAGCCAGTGATAGGGATCAAAGAAAGAAATATGAATCAGTCACAAAGTTTTGCTTCATCAGGAAATAGAATAGGTGAAAATACATCAGGGTAGTCTACTCCCCCAAGAAAAATGTTAATGTCGTGCTAACTCTAATTTTAATGGATTATAGAAGTTCCTTCTCATTAGAAAGTCAACTTGCAAATGTGCTGACTGTTAATTGGAAAACTTCTGTGGAAAGAAAGGCACCAATGATGACATGGATAATCTGGACTCAGCTGAAGCATAAGTTTTGGTAGTAAGCAAAAAACTGTTAGGATTTTATTTTCTTCTGAGATTTGACGTCATTAAGATGCTGGATACCATTCAGATCGATCAATCACACAGTGAACCCAGGAAGAAGTATCTGTGTGAACAATGATTGAGGTTAATGAATGTGATTTTTGTATAAATCTTGATAAGCAAAAAGAGGCTGCCACATCAAAATGGTCAGTTAAATAAGAGCCTAGGAATTTACAGAATAATTTCAGTATACCTCTGTATCTACAGATTTCAGGAAGAATATGAATTTACCTGACTTGTCAATGGCAAGCAGAAGAGTTGCATCTGAAGACTGATTCCTCTTGGTACATCACTGGATATACAACACTGATTGGTAAGGTGAGGTGTGAATAAGATGATGACTTTAGTATACTAATATAAATGGTTAATCTTTCTGGTGATGTCTCAAAGGTGAAGTTCAAACAGAACATAGCATATAAACTAATTTGGATGCTACACAAATGGTTGAGTTTAGGGAATAAAGAAACTGAGCTGATAATGCCTGTGTATACTACTGTTATTGAAGATCAGTCAAATAAAGGAAAATGATTGGACATCAAGGAGTGAATAGAAAACTGTATTTTGACAAGTGAATTTACCCTTTCCTATCAAAGGTAAATATTCAGTCAGTGATCAAGAAATGCAAACCCTGCCAATGTATAGATCCAGTGACTGAAAGAATAATTAGTGATACATATTGATTGGTACAGAAAAATGGATATCACACATTATTATAGCAGACATTACTTGGCACATATTGGCTGCAAACTTTAATTTTTTTTTCAATTTGGAATCTTTGATGTTTGCATGCATCTGTCTATGATATACACTAAGTTGAGTTTATATATTTTCAGAGATGTCTGCAAGCTTTTGTGAATAATGCCATGGCACACTACAGCAAGGTTTTTACAGACTTTGTGGATGAATGAAGCATTTTGGTATATTTTCAATGTGTGTACACTTTGTTGCTAAATGAAAGTGTCATAAAATTGTCAACATGGACTCTGAATTGTATATCTGAGGTTGTGAACTGATACAGCCTAATACCAAAGGATGTTTCAGCCTCTATGAAATCCCCAAATACAAGTTTCAGCCGATGGGCAATGATATCATACCTTTCTGAAGACATGGATGAAATGGAAGATACTGTCTCAGTAAAAATGTCTTGAAACAAGTGCACATCTGAGTTGTGTTAAAGGGAGTCACTGTGATCATCAGCGCACAATCTATTTCAGTTGATGATGATGATGTCTCATACAATCTGAAGGATATTTGATCAAAGATGTTGGAGAAATTCAACAATGTACCCTCCTTTTTGCAATGTTTCAAAAGCAAGTGAGGCAGTTGATGATGTTGGTCTTAATGAAATGGAAGAAGCCCTTCATATAAAACATCTGATTCCATGATGGATCACCAATTGTGATAAATCACTTCATGATATATAACCAGAAGATAGACTAGTGAGTGTTATGTTTTAAGGTCATAGCTGGATGGTGTATCAGTGTGATATATTGTTCACTGAGTTTCATTTGTAAAAAAAATATAAATAATGAATTTTACTACATGATTTTTATTTACCCAAGAAATAATTTGATCTGTCTGTGAATACAGTGTGTGATAGAAATATCTCCCACATAATGGTAAGACATTAGCTAGATGAAGACACCATTGCCAAAAATTCTACACCCTACATTTATCATTTCATTGTCATAGGCAGAACTTGTTGCCGAGTATTGGGGTGCTCAGTGACATTTCCTTCTGTGAAAATAGTCCTATATAGGATCTGAAGCTGCTACATGGTAGGGTAGGAGGGTTCTGGGGATGGAGAACTTTGGCTTTTCTTTGGTCTCTTTTCCTCTTTGTCTTCTGGTATTTTCAAAGGATGTTGTTTTTTTGTGGATTGCTCTTCTCCAATTCGTTCTTTCTGCATTTTCTGTCTCTCAATTTTTGGGATTGTTTTCTGTCCTCAACAAAGTGTTTTTGAGCTGATCCTTGAATTGATGACATTGAGCTCCATGTGGTCTTTTGCTAGATGCAAACTCCAAGAAGAGGATTTGTTTGGGTAGGTGGTTGTCTGCCATTTGGACAAGGTGCCTGGCCCATTGAAGTTGGGGGAAATTCATGATGGTTTCTAGGCTTTCCATCTTCGAGCAGAGAACTTCATTGTTTGTGATCCAGTCCAGCTTAAAAATACTTTTTTTTAAATTCTATAAATATATATATTCCAGATCATAGCAAAGGCAATGGAAAACTGTCTTTGCTAAGAAAGCATGTCAAGTAATTCACAGGTTATAAAGAAAAAAATCTGTAGAGATCTATGATCACTTATGTCATAAATGGACATTCATTATAGATATTTACCTAGTGTACCTAAGTCTGGTACAAGGCTATTCTTGTAGAGCACCCAAAAATATTTTAGTCCAGAGAAGTAATGATCTGCTCAGCTAGATTGCTGATTGTCATCTCTTGCTAGACAAGGTACCTTGAAATTGACAGAATCTATTAAGTTCTATCCAAAAGTTTGTAGAACATGAAATATAATGGTAATTGTGACATCAGCTGTTTCCATCCACATAAATATTTGACATTCACTGATTAAACAGCATTACTGTCAATCAAACTTTATAAAATCTTTCTCTTAAAGCAGTTTTTCAGGAAAATAGGTTTCTCAAGTCCATTGTTATAACACTTCCTAGTATTGATGGGGTTTCCTTCCAAGCATGTTATGGTAGTGTTGAAAATTAATATCTTGAACATTTAATTATTTTCTTTTCTAGTTATATATGCTATCCATTTTAGTTGCTGCATATGTTGTAAGTCCTTAAGTTATGTAACTTGTTATTTTTCTGTTTCTGGATCTGTAATGCCAGTCTGTGAGATTCAATGAAGAATGGTCTTCTTTAAGATCTAGAGTGTCTTAAAGACATTGGTGTCTTCAATAATGATTTATCCTAAGACTTAGAGTTTTCATTGTCTCCATCAACACCTTCTCTGGCTTTCATTTCCTACTGACATAAAGTGGAATGATTATATTGAATCTTTTGCTAGGTCTGAAGCTAGGAAAGTTGGGTTACTGTGTCATGCGAGACAATTTTTATCACCAGAATCTATCTTAAACATTTATAAGTTTACCATTTGTCCATGCATTGAATATTTTTAACACATCTGATGTTGTGCTTCTGCTATTGTATTTAAAGATTTTTGATAAAATACAAAGAATCTGCAATGTTATTGGTACTGACTTGGCATCTCATCTTCAGTCACTTTTCTACTTATGTCATGTAACATATCTGTGCCTTTTCTATAAATATTTTCTTGATAATTGTTCTGATGAACTTTCCTCTTTGGTACTTAGATCTTATGAATTTAAGTGCAGTACTAGATTGACAGCTAGGTCTCATCATTTTACAGTTGAAATTGCTAGATGTAACTGTAATTTCTATGATAACAATTTCTTCTTTTACACTCCTCACTTATTGAATTCTCCTCTGGCTCCTTGCTCTTCAGTCAAGTTTGATCTTCAAAAAATGGTCTTTTGTTGCTGCTCCTTAATAATGTTTTCTTTTTTTTATATTCTTCCATTCTTTGCCTATTGATGGCTTTACTACCTTGCATCAGGTGCAATGATTAAAAAAAATGTAAAAGGGAATCATTTTTTAAATCTTCTATTTTCTCTTCTGGCTTCTTGTTTTCCAGTTAACTTCGATCTTCAAAAATTCAAATGCAATGTCAATTGTTACCTTTTGTATTCTTAATTCCTGTTCTTTTATTCTTCTCTTGCCTTAATAATCCCTTAATCTTAGTTATTTTATTGCCTTGCCTTATCTTACCTGGAGTGAAATGACTAAAAAAGTATTTTACCTTTTGTTTGTGTATTGGTTCATAAGTGGTCGTGGCAAATGCTGATATAAGATTTGCATATGGCTTTTTTAAAAACTCCTTAGAATTTCTGATAACTGTTAATTAAGTGTTGTTTCATCAGGAGCGCTGATTAATAATAATTGGATTTAGCAATGTAAACAAAATGTATATGTAAAACTAGAAGCTGATTTAAAGTATATAAAAAAAAAAAAAATAAAAATTCTTTCTTTGAAATTAAAATGACTCACCTGATCAAGACTAAGAGAATGGATTTGTTATGATTTCTGTAACAAGTAGGAAAAAAATTTAAATATTTATGATAGCATAATGGAAATAGAATCAGTGAGCAGAATTCAAATTCTGTGCTTGCCTGTTGTGTTCATTTATGCACTAATTTCCTTGAGGAAGGCATGAAACCATTTTTTATCCATTGTCTCAGCAATGGGATAAATAGAAAACTTTGTCACTTGGTTTTTACACAAATCTGAGAAAGAATACTCTGAATCCAAAACCACTCTAAACTAGAGTTTGACAGATGATTAAAGATGAGTGTGGAGAGCTATTACCATTTATGTTCTTGGCCTCAAGTTTTCAACTGACCTGAAATTGAGTGACTACATCGAATTAATAGCTGCATCTACTGCAAAGAATTTCCTCACAGATGAAAATAACTTGAGGCGACAGGTGGTTCTACAGAAGGATGTTGAGAATATCATGACCTGAGTCTGTGAGCGATGGAGATGTTTTAAGGAAAATAGAAACAAAAAGGATGTTTATCCTCAGAATCAGAAAGTGGGTTTAGAGATTTTGACACTCACAGGACATATAGAAGGCAAGAGGAGAAAGAGGAAATCAGCAAGAAACCAACCTAACAAATTCGTATAATTGGATGGCGGAACATGGAATGAGAGGGATGGTGAAAATACAAACCTTACTAAGAACTACTAAGGATAAGAAATCATGAAGAGACATGACTTAAAGAAAAAAGTATTGCTGTAGTTTGTAGGGGCAAAAAGAAATCACAGATATATCAAGCTATGCTTTGTATTTAATCATTATAGGTAGTCAATCCTGTCAAAAGAAAAAAATGCCATCAGAGGTTTTTAGTAAGGTAATGTACTTAATGCACAGTACCAAATTTTTCTGACTTCTCAAGTCTCTTAAGTGATACCAATTTCCTGCAATGAAATGACATAGCATAAAACCTTTTGTATCAGTTGAAAGAGAAGAAAATTCTCTCATGTTTCGAAAGTGCAATCAGTGAATGGTTTCATCTTGCAGCTAAAAAAAAAACAAACTTTACATTAAAAATTTTTAGTCTTTAGATGGGCACATGAAATAAAGGTCTTTAAAATCTGAAAATATTATTGATACATTCCCCCACCCGCAAAAAAATCACCTATATAATGTACTAATATACTGTACATTCAATAGTTGAATAAGAATTTACATACATATAAAAGTAATATATTCAGATTCATATTGTTGATAAAATAAAATAAAGGATTTTTATTTTTCATTAATGTTCATCTAATACAAGGCCCAAGAGCCACTCAAAGTAGAGGGCTACAGTGAAGTTGTATTAACATAAGAAGGAGCAAGAAGTGATGTTCTTAGGGTTTTGCAAGAAAGATAACAGCTGATTCTAGACTTGAAGAGGTCAAGATTTAATTAGTGAATAAAATTTCCGAGTTCAGTCGAAGACGTTAAATGTATAGTGTGGAAGGAGACTTTAGAAGGAACTGAAAACCCAATATGAAATGGGAAACACTGGATATACCACTACTCTTGTTTAAAACACTGAGGAGGAGTCAATATGTATAAACTTGATGTTGCTTTAAAAAGACACAAATATATGAAATGTATAGTTATATGTACATATCTTTTTAGTAATCAAATAGATTTTTCTTGAAAAATCTGGAATAATTTCTATTCAGCATTTTATTATATGAATTTAACCTGCATGAAACAGGATACTTTTATAATGATCCTCAGGAAAAAAAAAAGCTGTTGTTCATCATAATGGATGTTATGGCTTCTTCTTGTATATTCTCTGTCTCTTCAAGAGGTGGGAGATCATGACACTCCACAACTTCCTATCCTTCATAGCTTAACATTATTTGCCTTTTTACTATGCCTCCTTGCTCACTTTTGCCATCCATATATGCAAACACTTTAGGTAGGTTACTTGCTGTTTTCTTCTGCTCTTCTTGCTTTCAATATGTTCCGTGAATGTTCATTTTCCCAATTCCCCTTTCCTTATGTGTGTTCCTTAAGTTTCAGTTGTCTCTTTCTTATAAGCATCTTTTTCATTTCCAATTTTCTTAAAACTTCCTCTTTATTCATATGTTTGGTCCATAAGATTCTCAATATCCTTCTGTAGAACCACATTTCTGCTGCCTTGAGAAATTATCCAGCAGTCACTGATATATAAGGGGTTTGATATTTCAAATCATTTGTGTCTTCTTTGTTTCAATTTTTTTTTTTTTTTTTTTATCTTTGTTCTGGATAAATAATATTAATTTATCAAAAACAGATATTTCAAAATTCTTATTAGAAACAGAAATTATTTGAAACTTAGATAATATATCTTCAAGACATTGGTGATCATGGCTCTCCACAATTTCCTGTAGCTCTCAATACATTTTGTGTCTTTGTTGCCTCTCTTAAACTCCGATCTGCCATCGATTTATTCAAGCTCACAAGATAGGTTATGTGTTGATTTTCTCTGATCTGCTTGCCTTCAATATGTCCTTGTAAGAAATAAATTTTCTAAGCCTTTTTCCTCATTATGTACCCTAGAAATTTCAACCTTTTTGATGTTATGTATAAGTATCCTTTTTAAAAACTTTGTTGTTGCTCACATGTTTGATCCATCATATTCTCAGTATACTTCTGCACAATCACGTTTCTCTTACTTCTCTATCTGTGAGAAGATTGTCCAGCATTCACTGTCAGAAAGGAAGCCGATATTACATAACAGTTCGGTTCTTTTTTCTTTGTTTCTTATGAAATTTTCCTGTTTCCTAATACTTGACTTTTAGAATGAGTGCAATTGAATTCAATTGAATTTTGCACTTTATCATAACAGTGTTCAATCCTTGCTGAATTCTCAACTTTTCTAACATTGTACCAGATAAGGCTATAATTAGTAAATAAATTTGTAAATTATCAATTCAAATATTAAAAACGTTACTTCTCAAAAATATTTTAGAAAAAAATTTTAAACTATTTAAAATTAACAGTATTTCAATAACTGAAATTTGCCTACAAAGATTGGTTCGATGATGTTTTTTATAAAAAAATTTGAATTTTCTTCAAATGGTGTTGTCTTCTGCAGCTTTTATTCCAACTTTGGTCTAGTCCCTTTTGAAGAAAATTCAATTTTTTACACAACATCATTGAACTGTTCTTCAGAAACAGTATTATAAAGATTGACTATTCCAGTTCCAAATTTCAAACAAATTTCGCCTGAAGAAGGCTGTAGCATACAATGGCCGAAAAGTTGTGAGTGTGACAATAAAGATAAGAACAACAGCCTGAACAATGTAAATAGTGTAAACAATTACAATACTTCATCTCAGAATGACGATTCAACCATTATAACTCTGATCTTCTTCAGGTGGTTGGAATTTCAAACTTAATCCTTTATTTCATCCATGATGAGGCGAATAGTCCAAATAATGTAAATAATTACAATACCTCATCTCAGAAATATAGAAAAACTATTTTTAAATGTAAATTATTTCTGATGGAATAAATGGTCAAAATTTGTGATGAATTATACATACAAAACTGACAATAGATATAGTAGTCATTTTGCTACAATTTGCTGGAAAGGCCTCTGATTGGGAGATTGGAAATTTTGAGGAGCATGGAATCACCTCTTAATTGCTGTTGTCTCCAGGTCCACCCTGACCCAGGGTGGTAGCACATGTTAGGGTCCCAGGTATGGGCAAATAGTGAATCCCTCAAACAAAACACTATGAAAGTACAAAAAGAATTTTTATAATAAAAAACAGTAATACATTTTTATATAAAAAAATTACCAATAATACATTTTATCTGTTGTTGAAGGCATAAAATTTTACACTATTTGCATTATTCAGCCTATTGTCCTCATCTTTGTTGCCATATTTATCACAATGTTTCGGACGTTGTATGCTAAGGCCTTCTTCAGGTGGTTGGAATGTCAAACCGAACCCTTTATTTTACTCACTGGGGTAGATTGTTCTAGTTCCACGTGCCACGTCTAATGGATGTAAGTTATCAGTTATCTCCTGTTAATTCACCTCTCCAAATTCTTCACTGCCTTAAACAGGTATTGAACTTGCAACTCTTTGAGTCCTGTCACTGGATCTAGCCAATGCCTTTATCTACTGTGCCATGTGTCCTTAGATATTGCATGTGGAACAAGAACAGTCTACCCCAGTGACTGAAATAAAGGGTTCAGTTCGACATTCCAACCACCCGAAGAAGGTCGAAGCATAAAACGGCTGAAACGTTGTGATAAATATGGCAACAAAGATGAGGACAATAGTCTGAATAATATAAATAGTGTATATACCTCATATCTCAGAAATATAGACAGCATACAATTTTGTTCAACATGTATTTAGTTGAAGCCCTAAAATTGTTCGAAAATATATAGATTTTGCATTAAATAACCTATTAGAGGTTGATCAACCAGCCAACTAACAGCATATGACTATTGACTTGTATTATTTATTAAATAAGTACCAGTTCACACTCTTCACTTCTCTTTTGAAAGGAGTAATCTCTTCTTTAGTATTGAGTTTCTGGTTCTTTTGAAAGTCTTCTCATTCTTTTTCACTCCCATACATACAAAACTGACAATAGATATAGTAAACATTTAACTACAACTGGTAAGATAAAGGACAATATTTATCCTGAAAGCAGTTATCATCACTCTTTTATTAATATCTTTAGAAATATACAACCACATATATGTGTACAGTAATTGTTTCAAGTAAAATGTTATTCAAAATCATCTCTACCAGTAGTGAGGAATCTTTGCTACTTCAGCAAAATCCAATTTGGATGAACTTTTTTTTGGAGTTTTCCATTTCTCAATGGTGATATCCACTATAGAATTTGTCTTTGAAACTGGTGTTGCCTTCTTAAAAAAAATTCATCCTTCTTTTATTACTGAATACATTGCTGTTGGCATTTGTGTTCTATCTATTGTTATGCAGCATCACATGAAAAGAGAAACTATGTCAATCATGTGATAGAAGATACGCACTCTGATGGTGTAAAAGCTCCATGTTTCAATTATTGGCTGTCAGCAGGGCCTAAAAGACAGAAAATGCATTCCTTGAAGATGGGTTACACTTTCTTGAAAGGGGCAACACCTTTTGGATGGATGCTTTCAGATACATGTATATATCCCACATGTTTGCCCATAGATGCAAGTATAAACTTGACTAGTGTTTACCTATCAATGGAAATATAAACCCATCCAATGTTTACTGCATCCTGGGTATGACAATAAACTACATCCACATCCTGGGTAAGACAATAAACTCTGTCCAACAGCAAGGCCTCTGATCAGGAAGCATGGAACCACCTCTTAATTGCTGGTTTTCCCAGGTCCACCCTCACCCGGGGTGGTAGCACCTAATAGGGTCACAGCTATGGGCAAATAGTTAACCCCAAAACTGAGGTAAAAAGCATTATAAAAGTGTAAAAATAGGTTCTAATACCAGAAATAAATTTTTGAAGAAAAAAAATACTACCAGCAATACGTTTTTGAAAAAATAATATTAACAGAAATAGATTTTTGACAAAACAAAAATATTACCAGGAAAAACAAAATGTTGTCGGCATTAAATGACCCATTGAGGTTGATATGCTGTAAAACAAAACAAACCAAGCCAAACCTATGTTTACTTAGATTCCAGTGTAAACCAAACCAATGTTCATCTATAGATATGATGTAAAACTAACTAATGCATAGTTATATGCTCAAATGTAAGCCCAACCAATGTTTACTTCTAGATTCAAGGTTATACCCAATGAATGTTTACTTCTAGATTCAAGGTTATACCCAATGAATGTTTACTTCTAGATTCAAGGTTATACCAATGAATGTTTACTTATAGATTCAAGGTTATACCCAATGAATGTTTACTTATAGATTCAAGGTTATACCCAATGAATGTTTACTTATAGGTGTATGTATAAACCTAATCAATGTTTTCCTATAAATGCATGTATAGACATGACAAATGTTTATAGAGACTCAGTTTTTCTGTAATAATAAATAGTGCCTATCAATTGCTAGAAATGTCTCTTGGACTTGATCAGAACTTGCTGTTGGACTCAGTTGAAATATAAGGACTCAAATCTTTGTACATTATCAGGGCAAATTGAAAAGTCATTTTCATGGAATGTTTGCTTGAGTAACGGATTTTGATGGGTGGAATGTTAATGGTGATATTATTGATTTCCTCATAAGGAAACTTTCAGCATTTATCAAACGAGCAAAACTAATGCTACTTTCAATTGAAATTTATAAAATAAAATTTTTTTTTTAAAACAGTTTTTCAAATCCAGTAATTGTGATTTCTTTTTCCAGTTTTCATCGGGTGCTTCCTTCCTAAATGTTTGTTTGAAGTTGTGTAAAATAATGAAAATTGACATTAAAAAAAACTACTCTTAAATCAAGGTGAATAGTGAATTTGATTTGAGAAAAATATTTATGACAAAGACTAAAAACTGAACATATATTGGCTAATATTCAGAATTTCTGACCTGTTGCAAACGTAGTTTGTACATGTTTAACCAATTAATAACTAGTGCCCCATTTTGGATCACATGTTTAGCTTCATATCTCATCAGAATCTACTATAAAAAGCTGTTTTGCCAATGTGTAACCTTGATGCCTCAGCCCCCAAAAAATGGTCTTTGAAAAGGACAGTTATTGACACTGCCATTACTCTACACTTTTGACTCTCTTGGCAATGTTTATTTACAAGATTATAAAAAGATGGGAACCAAATACAATGCAATATTTATTATTTATCTAAATTTAGAAAGAAATCTTTTTATTCAAAAATTTATAAAAATTTACAAAATTATCAAAATATATAAACCAGCAACAATGGAATGTTCATTATTTATCATTTTATAAATAACTATAAAAACAATTTTTTTATTCAATCTAATGTATAAATAATGTTTAATATCTTTGTTTGTGAATTCTCAAGAATAAAGAAAAGGTATAAATCCACTTTCATATGTTTGGGTTTTATCAAAATTCTAATCCTTGTTTTTTAAAACAATAAAAATTGCTAAGGGAGACAAGAGGGTATACAGTAATTGTGGTGTCAAGGAAATAACTGCTCTTTTGACATACCATTTTTTTGCAGGCATGAAAGTTTCAAATAGATTTTTTTATTTGCTGAGGAAATTATATTACAGTGAGGAACTAGCCTGTTTGAATGACACATGAGGAAGAAAGACCTTTTCATGACCAGTGAAGATGACTAGTGATAACATTACATGATTGCCTGACTTCCTGTCATAGGATGTAACAAATGATGATGGATTTGGAGAAATTTCACATAAGATGTATTCACTAAACATGTAATTTTGAATAATAATGCTATGAATGGATATAATGTTTCATTAGAAATTCCTGAGAACTTTTGAACCAAACTCTGGGTGTGAATATTGGGTCTACAAAGATTGTAAATAGTCTTTTCCAAACAGTTAATCCTTGTAAAGATTTCAATAGATTAGTTTGAGCAAAATTATTTGTTTGTGCATATATATATATATATATATATGAATACATACACACATGAGAGATGTTTGAAAGTAATGACACCTATTTATTTATTATATGCTTTGCTATTTGGAATAGTATATATGCATCTTGATATATTTTTAAAGTTTTGACCATTGTACTCTTCAGCTTGCTTCAGGTCTTCTGAGCTGGTAACCTTCTTGAAATCTCAAGAAGAACTCTTTAGTTAATCCGTAGAAGTAGATTGTTTTCATTCCTCTTTCAATGCCTCTTGGATGTTTCATATCTGTTAACACTCACCTTTGTGTCTCTTGTTCATTTCTTCCACTGAATCAGAATGTGTGATGTTTCGGCATTATCACACCAAAGATTTGAAATCGCAACTGCCTTGCACTGTTGCTAAAATATGCCAACTATATATTTTGCAGAGAGATTAAACCCCCACCATAAAATAAATCATCTTTTGGGTGGATCTTTATGGGCACTGGTTTAAGTAACCAGTATTGACCTATGGACTCCAGTATAATTATGACCAGTGTTGACCTAAAGACTGATAATAGAAAATAGTTTAACAGTAAATAATTCAATAAGGAAATAAGGGTTATCCTCAAATCCACCAATGCAAACTGACAATTGCTTGTGTACCAGATATATTTTAATCAACACAGTCATACACAAACTCATCTCTTGAACAAAATCTCATAATGAAATTCTGAAACTTTAAGCCTAATCTTTGTACTCAGGTGATAAGACTGTATGAATGTTCTGACTCAGGTGGTGTACTAATTTTTTGTAGTGTCCTTTCTTTCTTAATCATAATATTTAAATCCTTTTATCGATCATCATTGTTCTTTGTCTATCATTTTGACTTCATTCCAGAGTTTTATAATCAGTCTATTCTCTCTACATATGATTAGTTATGTCTGATTTCAATGTCTCTCCCCAGACAAAAGCTCAATCCTTACATTTAGTGGATGGCTAGTTTCTGCTTTGTATTCCTTGCTACAACTGCATGAGATGGAATACACACAGTTCTTGGTTATGTTTTCTTGTAGGGGGGTGGTTAGTGTGGGAGAGTTATTTCCGAAGGGTTGAACAGCTTTTGAATACTATACCTAATGTTGTATGAAATGCAAATCCTTTAAGACTTTCTGATGTAACTATTGTATGGGAGACAGGCTGTAGCAGATTTATTGTTATTCTTGACTCTTTTAATCCTGCTTATAGAATCTGATATTATTATTGTGGATTACTTGTTAAACTGAAGAGTGTCTCTAATGCAGATCATCTCCTGTTGTCATTTCTGACAATTCTAACAAAAGTTATACTATTTATTTTCATAGAAAATACAGGATGCACCATAATACTGTTATTTTCATAGAAAATACAGGATGCACCATAATACTGTTCGATAATGCAGGTTTTCACCTACAAAACACTATTTTTCTATCTTATACTATTTCTTCTCCATTAGTTATTCATTTTCAAGACGTTTTTCAGAAAGAATGATCTGGAATATGTCTTGTCAAACACTGCTGTTGCCATTACTGGAATGTCTTACCTACAAGCTAAGAGTGTACATATCCAGTACTTGGTTTCTGTAAACATTAATGAATGCCAGTGGATACAATTTTTTCAGTAAAGATTAATTCAGCAATGTATGTCCACTTTATACACACTTTCATGTCAGATGTCATTTTGCTCAACCGCTCTGAAAAATTATTATTTATTGTGGGGAAGATTCAATCTATATTACCGTAAGACCAACAACTGCCTCAGTTGCCATGGGCTAACATAATTAAAGAGTAGGCATTAAGTTCAGAGACAATCAAGCTGATCAATTACAGACATAAGGATAGGTGAAATTTATTCTATTACTTTCATATTGATACCCTTGGGGAAGACATAAATCTAACTTAGGTTGTTAATGATTTTGTCACTGGCATGTCAC
The DNA here is from genome assembly GCA_963932145.1 of Acanthosepion lycidas. NCBI lineage: Eukaryota > Metazoa > Mollusca > Cephalopoda > Sepiida > Sepiidae > Acanthosepion > Acanthosepion lycidas. The sequence continues at coordinate 85,535,261 of OZ010585.1, read as the reverse complement.
AATAGTTAAACAGAAAAGTGAGATGATTATTTTAAATCAGTTGTGACTATATTTGTCTATATGCAGGTGCTTCTATTTTCAATTTATTCTACAGTACTGTTCATGGCATCTGTTTGTAATTGCATGCGAGTCATTTTCACTACATATTGATGTTTATCAATGTTTATTTCTCTGATAGGATGTCCTGCTTTCAGAAACCAATTCAAGTCAGGAAATCAGTTATACAACATCAGTCAAATCATTTCTTGATTGACTCATCTTGCTATGATTATTCATTGATTTTCATAGATTGTAGCTTGAGAAGAAGGTGATTGAAAAGTTACTGAATTGACCTCTAACCTTAAGCAGTTTGACCTGATTTTAAAGTACAACAAATATCTACATATATTTACCTAAAAACAGCAGTTTTAATATTATTATTATTATGCATATAAGCATATAGACATACTTTGAATGCTAAGAAGGGTCTCCAAACATATAAAATGTTTTAGACTAGAGAGAAATAATGAAAATTGGTATCAAATCAAGTAAATTTATTTTTCTTGAAAATCATGAGGGCTAAGTAAGCTCTTCAATCCTCTAAAACAAGTTTTAAATCAAATAGAATGATGAGTGATTGTCCTTTTTTTTTACAGCTTATCAACCCTTTGTGGGTTATTTAAAGTTGAAATATATTTTGAGTTTGAGGAGGTAGCTTACAGTCTCCAGTAACTGTAAGTGATTCTTCTTGTAATGGGAGAGATACATGGAAGAAAGATTTATTCCCCCAATTACATTTCCCCCATTATGGGCATTATTATATCCATGATATAACACCATAACTCACAGATGGAACAGAATGGCTGAAAGGAAAAGGAATGACAATCAGGCTTCGTTCTCAGAAAGATTTTTATACCACTAAGATATACGCAAAACTATATATACATGTGTCCCATGGAGAGTTTTGTGATGTCAACGAACACTTGTTGCCACTTTTGTGATGTCAATAAATACTTGCTGTCACTTTCATAATGCTTGTTGTAGTAGAGACTTTGTAATCGCAGATACAACTATAGTAATGCTGTTGAATAATACTGTTGTCAGATGCCTACAAATAACACTCAAACTAATAGTACTTGCTTGATAATACTTGCTCGAATAGTAATCTGTATAGTGATCAGTATAGTGAATAGGTTAGAAATACTATTTACATTATTCGGACTATTGTTGCCATATTTATTACAACATTTTAGCTGTTGTATGCTCCAGCCTTCTTCAGATGGTTCGAATATCAAACTGAACCCTTTATTTCACTCACTGGGGTAGACTGTTCTAGTTCCATGTGCTATGTCTACCCCAGTGAGCAAAATAAAGGGTTCAGTTTGAAATCTCAACCACCGGAAGAAGGCTGAAGTGTACAATGACCGAAACGTGATAAATATAGTGACAAAGATGAGGACAATAGTCCGTATAATGTAAATAGTGTACATAATACCTCATCTCAGAAATATAAACAGATACAGACTAGAAATAGTGATCCGTATAGTATAGAGAATAGAATAGAAAAGATCAGAATAGTAATAATGATCAAACTAGACATCATACGACTTCCTACATATATACGTTTTCTCAATGGTCATGTGGTCTACTTAATTCAATAATGGGATCACCTGTGTTTACTTACTGGTGTTCTATGTTCAAACTCAAGTGTTGGCAACAACACTTTATTCCTATATAACACAGAGAATAATATATCACATATATCTACACAATGAGCAGATAGGGTAAGGAAAAACAAAAAAAATGGATCTTACATATAATTTAGAGATATTCCTGTGTCTGGAGAAGCCATGTTGAGGAATCCAGATTCAAATTGTCGAGATTCATCTGTTGTCCCAGGTTAGTACATATTCCACAAAGGGAAACAGTCTTGTTTTTTTCTAAGTTGATGCCTTCAAGCTGGAGTTTGTTTCTATATCTGGGAAAGATACATTCCCAAAAAGTAATGGCACTATGTCCTTGTAAGCTGTTGGGGAGGCAGATTTTAATAATTTGGCCCAGGCTAAAAAAGCAACCACTTGTTTATGTTGCTGTAAACAAACTGAATAATTGGCCATTCTCGGCACTGTATGAATTGACATCACTAAGCATCTGTCAAGCGATCCACATAACTTATCTTCACCAAAGGCAGATAATTGCCTTCTGTATCCCTACACCCTGATAGAATAATGTAACTTCTTTCAAAATGAAGTAAATATTGTGGAAGAGAAGATGACTTACCTCGTATGGCAAAGTGAGCATGCCAAATGAATGAAGGAAAGGAAAAAGAAATATGGCTGCACTGGCACCTTAATTTAAGAAAGACATGATCTTGGAGCTAGGAGTATTGGCAAGAGTGTTTCGGCATATGCAAATTTTTGCAAGATCATTTCAACATAAAAAATTCCACACAAGAGAAAATAGTTCGCTTGTGAACATGGTGCTGCCTGTATGGAGAAACTTTGTCAGTTGGAAAGAAATTACTTGGGTCAGTTTCACACAAATATATTTCTCTTCAAAATTAGAAAGATTAATTGATAAGTAAAGCCTCAAATCCTATAAAACAAATGTTAGACTAGACAGAAATAATGAAAATTAGTATCAAAATGAAGTTAATTTCTTTTCAAAATTACAATAATTAATTGATATGTAAGGTCGCCAATTCTATAAGATAAGCTTCAGATCAGAGAGAATAATGAAACTGGTATTAAATTTATTTCTCTTCAATATTACATGGGTTGATTGATAAGTAAGGTTTCCAATCATATAAAACAAGATTTAGAACCATGGACAGAACATATAAGCAATGACAAGATTTTAGAGAAAAGGGAAACCAAAAGTAAACTTATACTTCAGGAAGTGACAGTTGAAATTTCTGGGACACATAATGAGGAAAGATGGCTTAGAAAATTAAATATGTACAGAGCATATTAAGGGCAAGAGAGATAGAGGAAAACAATGCATAACATACTTGATGAGCTTCAGTGAATCGATGGCAGAAGATGGTTTAGAAGGAATAACAAAAAGGTAGAATATATTTAGAGCTACAAAGGGCAGATAATTGTGGAGGACCATAAATAATAATAATAATAATAATAATAATAATAATAATAATGATGATGGAACTGGTATAAAAAAATGAAGTCAATTTTTCTTCTATTCAATGAGGATGATTGATAAGTAAGGTCTCCAATCCTATACAACAAATTGCCCTGTCATGCTACACATTTTCCCAAACATTCTTTCTATTTTTTAATTGCATCCATAAAGAAAATTTGTTTTGCTATGGATCCAAGCACACCCAGCAAATTTAAATTCTGGCATTTGATAAAAATCTTCACTTTTCAGTGCCTCTTTGAAATTCCAGAACAACCTGAAGTTACCAATTCAAAGCCTTATGACAGGGTAGACAGCAGTAATTGAAGTTCAGATTTCCTGCTGTTTACACCATTTGTTAACTGCAATGCAGCTTTGCTGTGTCCTGAAGCTAAAATAAAATTCTCCTTTCCATCCTTATGTAGATTCATTGTATGAGTGTAAGGTTTCATTATTTTCAGATAACCATGAATTTTGATTGCTAGAATTCTGTCTCTGATTACTGCTTTTTATATAACTTGGATTTAGGGCTTTTGAGCCTGATGCTTATTTGATCCCAGAAAACAGCAAACTAACAGGAAGCATGCTGCAATAGTAAATTATATAATACCAAACAAATGTTGAAACATGTTTCAGTCTCCACTATTAGTGATAACATGTGGTAGAAGATTTTACTTATGAACCTGTCCTCACATATATAAGCACATAAGTGGTGTAATAAAAAATTATCAACCTAGCCAATAAAGGATTAGAAGCAAATTCAAATGTTTGGTCATTTGTTCAGATTTTAGAAAGAGGATTTCGCTGAGAACTTTTCACCATTCCTTCTCTCTCTCTGTCTCGCTGTTTGTCTGTCTTTCTCTCTCGTTATATATATGTATATATATATATATATATATTTAATTTATGACTGTGCTACTGAATATCAGGATTGAAGTTATGAATAATTTGTTCAAAGTACTTTTTTTCTTTATATTCGATTACTTTTAACTATCACAGTCATTGTCAAGTACTGGGCAATATCAGTATGGTAAGTTATTTTTGTCTACATTCTGGTGTTTTTAGACTACCTGGTATGGGGTCAGTTCAAATTGATGTCATGTAATTCCAGCCATCTGAAATGCCAGAATTTAGTCAAAAATTTTGTTTGCCATACTATCAATGCACAATTCTTGACTGTGATAGTTGCAAGTAGTAGAATATAACAAAATAAAACTCAGAAACTTTTGAAAATTAATTCATAGCTTCAATCTCAATGTACAATACCTCAGTAAGTAATTGGAAAGATATAATAAAAAGTTTAGTAAACAAACTTTGTTGGTAAAAATTAATAAAATTGTTTGAATGAGTTCTTGCTGTCTAACTAATGCAAGGTAATTATCATGCATTTTTGATCAGACTATATGTTCTGATGATCACTTAAAGCATGAAACCTGCCATCAATAATATGGTGTTGAGTTCTGTATTCGCCATATATATATATATATATATATATATATATATATATATATATATATATATATATATATATATATATAATTTTTAATGTAATCTGTGCATATATATTTTAGGAATGGATTTTTCATTTTAATTCATTGCTTAAACATTATTTTTAATGGATACCCACATTTGAATAGATGGTCTGTTTTTATTTCATATATATATATATATAAGCCAGCTTACCCTTAATTTACTTAATTGTCTTAGGACTAGAGATTACAACACTGGGTTTTTTTCCCCGACCAACTCATATGTTTTAGTCTTTTTTTTTTGCAAATTTTTTCCCCATATACCAGTTTGTTTTAATATATTTTTATTTGCAAATTGTACTATCCAGATATATTTTTACACCAGTTGAGCATAGATATTCACACACACACACACATACATACATACATACATACATACATATATATATATATATAAACAATGTTTTTTTTTCTTTTTCAATAGAACCATATTTCTTATTAGTCTAAACATTATTTTAGTGGATAGAGTAAACATCCCTGTTTATTAATAAACAATGAAATTAACATCTACCAGCCTAAATTATTGAAAATCTTATTAAAGAAAATGTACCTCTGAGAAGGAATTGAATTTGCATCCCCTTTTTCTGAATTTCTGTGATGAGGAGTTATGATTATTTGCACTATTTATATCAGGACTACTATCCTCATCTTTTTTGTTGTTATCACATTGTGCCCTCTGGCCTGAGTCAGATATATATAAAACTGGGTAATGTACAGAGAATTCTGAAATGAACCCTTTACTTAATCTATGGGGATAGACTGTTCTCATTCACTTGGATATTGTCTAGTTCTTATATTTTAATTTTTATTTAATACTACTTCATTATTGCAAGTGCACACTTCCCAACCCAGGAATTGAACTCATAATCTCTATGTCACAAAATTTACAAACCAATTCTTCAGTCCACTAGGCCATTGTCTTATAGGACAATTTACTGTAGTGAAATTTGTGCCTTGAGCATAACATGCCTACTGATTAGAGTTGCAACTGCTGCTCATAATGTTTTTGATGGCTACTGCTGCTGCTTCAACTACAGCAGCGATTAAAGACAGGATGAGCAGCAGTAGAAATAGTGATTTCCGAGAAGAAACAGAATGCAGGTATTATTCCTGCCTAGGTTGCGTCCTGGGTAAGACGATAAACTACATCAGGCAGCAAGGCCTTTGATCAGGAGGTTTTGAGAAGCATGAAACCACCACTTAATTGCTGGTGTTCCCAGGTCTAAAAGGGGACAAAACACTATGAAAGTATAAAACTAGGTTTTAATACCAGCTATACTTTTTTTTTGAAAAATAATTAACAGCAGTATATTTTTGAAAAAAAATATTACAAGCAGTACATTTTTGAAAAAAAATTAGGTGTCTACACTGTTTACATCTACATCTATCCATCAAAGATCTGTTCCTATATATGTAACAATGATGAAGTATCAATAATCTATAAATAATATAGCCAATAATATAATAATGATTAAGAATTGTTTTGAAGATTGGATAAATATATAAATTAATAGTGATAGGCATATTTGTTTTAAGATCAATTGTATTTTTGATTGTTACAATATTTTTCCATACATAATTGTATTTTGCTGCTTCTGTTGCAACATACACTTGTTGTTATGTATTCATATTTATTCTTCTCATGTTCAGATATTAATTTATATTGCATTATTATGTATTATAATGACACTTGAGAAATTACATGAGCTGAATGACTTATCTTAGATTGTATTTTCAAAAAACAAACCTTTGCAATTGTATTAGGTCAGTGCAAAAATAATGTCGGTTTTTAACGTATTTTTAATGTCAAAATCCGACTTTATTTTTGCACGAACCTAATATTTTAAAAGATTTAAATAAATTAGGGGATATTTTAGCAAATGACTTTAATTTGTATATTAGTTTTTCTTTTCAAAATGTTTATAAAGATTATTCTGTACCGTTTTCAAAGAAATGATGCATTTATTGAAGGAAAAGATTTTCATGTATGTAAATTCATCACTTTAATGGTATAACTGTGAAAATTTCTTTAAAATATTTGAATTTTCTAATGAATCTTAATTCCTAAGTTAATGATGGAATAAGTAACTACTGAGTTTGACAACTATAAAATACCCAAGCAAATTTGCCTATTACCTTGGTAAATATTTGAGGTTACCAATTTTAACAAAATATTGTAATAACAACTATAAATGTGAATGTAGGTGATTATTTAAAGAAGTAAGAGGGTACAAATGAAAAAAAATTAAAAACTGACACGATTGTCCATTTTACACGTCTCCTTTTTCTTTCTTTTCCTTAAAATCAAACAGCACCTTTGCTATGCTTTCTTCCTCAATCAAACAGGAATGGCCCATTGTTTGAGGCAATGACAGAGTATAACATATATGATAACTAAGTGAGGCAGGAACATAGAGAGTAATAATATGGTAATGTTAACTAGCAAACTACCCATAAAAATGACATTTACAATTGAATGATAATACAATTCTTTTTCTTAACCATTCATAATTCTTATATAAATAAAATAATATACATTGTTATTGTCTTTATTTCTTACATATAAATAATTCATCCTCATGGTTTGCTTTTTCAAATCAAGGTGATTCTTGTCAGTTTTCTTCAATTGTCAGTTTTTCTTTTAACCACCATTGTGCTACTTTGTCAGAAAACAAGTGAATATCCTTTAAGCTCGTATTTGAATTTTCTAAGCTGGAGACTGATATGCACAGCACCTACTCCACCATTTGAACCCATTTTACATAATATCACCTCGTGAGATGGGATATTTGCAGTAATGTTGTAGGTTTTCTGTTAGAGCTTCCTTCTCTTTGACAGATGTCCAAGCTGAGTTTAATGTTTTGCTGAAAAAAGTTTCAGTCAGCATAGGTAAACTGAGTGCAAGTGTTTACGGTTTTGCTGAAAAAAGATTCAGTCAGCATAGGTAAACTGAGTGCAAGTGAATCCCTGGTTCTTATCTGATCATGAATGATTTTTTGCTTATTGATTTATTTGAACTTTTTTCTTGTAACATCTTCATAATTTCAACTTCACATTGTGTTAGAATTTGAGCGATTATTTTAAAAGTAGATATAAGAGAGTCATATTTTAAATATTAGTTAAGTGATTTCACTCTAATTTAAAATTAATGATTCTTCCTAATAATAATAGAAAAAAGACAGAAAATAAATTTCATGGAAATAATTAGATTCTTTTTTCAAATATTCGGCTGCTTTTTGGAAATAAAGGGCAAACAAGTTTTTGATAGGTTTCAACTATGGAGAGACATATTTCGTTTATAATTACAATCAGAATGAGACAAGTGAAATATATTGAACATAATGAAGAAAAATGCTTGGAGAATGTAATACTTACAGGACACATTGGGGAAAACAACAAATATCCTCCTTAATAAGTTTGTGTGGATGGATAGATGATAGAGCATAGAAAAAGGTATGGTGAAGGGACAAAAATGACTTAGAGCAACTAGGACAGACAGAAAATTGTGGAGAACCATGATTGAACATGTCCTGAATAATAAGATATGGCTATGTAAGTTTAAACAAGAAACAATTAACAGTTATTTCATACAAAATGAGTTAGTCTAATGATGACACAATAAAATAGTTTATATTAATGTTTAATAGCAATAATAATAATAATAATAATAATATCAAATACTTCAAAAAATAAAATAAAAATAAAATAAAATAAAAATGAAGAAATAAAAACAATTTTTCCAGTGTGTGGATAGTAAATGATTTTCCTTTCCATGATAGAGATTACTGCCAGATGCCTCAAAGCTGGAATCTAACACCATCCCCTTCTTAATAATGATTGAGATGAAAGTATTTGAACAAAAAAAAAAAAAAATAACGAGCCAAAATATTACCTTCAGACAATTTATTTGTAATTTTATTCCTATGTATTGTACACTATTCAAAAATTGAAAATATACATTAAAATAATTAAGCAGACAAATTTTACCAGTTGAATTTGTCATTTGCATGCAGACTGTTGTCCTTATCTTTGTTGTTATGATCACAACATTATCACCATGCCACATCAAAACACTTTTTGTCTCCGTTGCAACACTGACCATTTGTCTCTATCTACCCTGATGTTGACTTAAGAAAATCAAAAGCTTGAAACATATTTCTTCCAAAATGAACTTCTGATAATTTCTGGCAGAATTTCTTCCTTGTCTGAAAAAGATGAATTGTAATTTGAAAAGGTTGATTAGTAAAATTAATCAAAACAAAATGTCCTTTTTTTATTATATATATATATATATATATGTGTGTGTGTGTGTGTGTGTGCGCGCATATAGTTCTGATTGCGTTCTGATATTCTACTTCTTTCTAATAAATATATTAGTAAGAATCTTCCTTCTACTGATTTAGTTGCCAAATATCCCAGAAATCTTCCTGTCAAAATTCACCTTCTCTTCTGTTCCCCTACCCAAAATATGAAGGGTTACAGAAAAGTTCCAAGCTGAACTTGCTTTTCCAAATAACGGATCTATTTTCTAAGGGTTTCTTAAGTTAAAGAATATTTCAGCAATCCCTTGTATTATAGTGAAGGTTTTTATTTCAAAGTTATATGCAGCTTAAATGATAATTTACAGAGAGAGTATGAAGGATAATGATCATTCTTTTCTTGTTTGTTACACCATTTCAAAATCATGTTCCTAAGACAGGAAAAGAAAAGAAAAACCTTTTCTAAACTGAAAATTATTTAGGAATCTTCTCGTGAACAACAAAGTTCTGTCTGTTTCAAACAATGGACAAGGTTAAGCTAAGTGACAACCAAGGCTGATGAAACTTGTTGGGGCATATATTTTAATGTCCTACTTTTAGTGTCTTGCTCAAGAAGCCTCTCTTAAATGTACAAGCTCGGCTCTATTTCAGAAATCCTGGATAACATGATCGGATAACAATGATGGACAAAAAGACTGTCAGAAAATGAACCACTATTCAAGAATCTCCATCATTTATTTCCTGTCTCTCCACTCATTCATCTCCAGATTTGAGATCATTCATAACATGAAAATGATGACAGTATTGTTGAAATAGATGTTTAATCAAATTTGATATTTTTATTTAATGATTTATTCAAACTAAAATTCTCATTTTTGTTATTTTAACCACTGCACTTCAAATGATCTTTCTCTGGTTCATTTGTTGTCTTTGAATAATAGCACACAAAATATGGAAGGACCAAAAATATCAAAATCTTAAGTAAGATCGGTATTAGACGGTATGAACGGGAACAAAGCAGTCAGACCAGATATGATCAGAATAGAAATCCTCTTAGCTGTAGATGAATTTGGGATCGACGAGGTCACAGAAGTAATAAATCAACAGTGGCAACATTGTTAGTTTTAATGCCTCTAAAGTGAATCTTCTCTCTATCAATTACCTGAAAGATGCCTTCCTTCCAGCCATCAGCATGGCTGATATTAACCTCCATAGGACTGACTTTTTGCACCTTCTTGAGCTTATATTTTCAGCTGACATAAAGTGGAAATATTATATTGAAGCCATTGCTAGATTTGCTGCTAAGAAAGCTGATTCACTGTGTTATGCTAAAACAATTTTTCTCCCCTGAATCTATCTTACATATTTATAAGTCTACCATTCCTCCATACCTTGAATACTGGTGCCACATATGGTACGGTGCTCCTGCTAGGTATTTAGAGATTCTAGATAAAATCTAAAGAATCAGCTATATTGTTAGTCCTGACCTAACATTTAGGCTTCAGTCACTTTCCCACCATCATAATATAGTTTCCCCTGTGCCTTATCTATAACTACTTTCATGCTAATTGTTTGGATGAAGTCTTTGCTATGGTACTTAGACGTTTTAAATTTAAATGCAGTAATAGATTGATAACAACGTCTCATCAATTCAAAGTTGAATTGGCTAGATGTAACCATAAGTTCTATGCTAACAGTTTCTTTTCTTGCACTTTTCACTTGTGGAACTCTTTTCCGGCTCTATGCTTTCCAGTAAAATCTGAGCTTCAAAAATTTCAATGCAATGTCAATTGTTACCTACGGCCTTCTTGATTACTCTTTTAATGTTTTTGCTCCTTAATAATGTTTCTCTTTTTTCTTTCATACTTGGTCAGCCCTTCTGTCTTAGTGGCTTTACTGCCTTACATGGGGGGGGGCGTGAAATGATTAAATATGAATAAAAAAAAAACTGAAGAGTTTATAGCTTGTTTGTCCTTCAGGGCAAAGATTTTGCAACATACAAAATGCATTTTTTTTTTTTGTTAATCTTTTAAACTTTTCTTGCATCTTTCATGGTGAACATCAGGCTTGAGGTCTGAATAACGTTTTATGAATCTCTACTCTCAATTGGCCCTGAGGCATCTCTGAAATTTTCCTCATTTTCCTTTATCCAATGAACAGCAAATTTTTTATCATTTCACCCCAAGCAAGGCAATAAAGTCACTAAGCTGTAAGGGGTTACTGTGTGTTAGAGAATATGAGAAAAAATAGCACTATTAAGGAGAGAGATCAATAAAGGAACAAGAATTAAGAAGACAGAAGATAACTATTAATATTATATTTAAAATTTTGAAAATCAAAGTTGATAGGGAAGCCAGAAAAGAGTTCCAAAAGCAAGAAGTATGCAAAAAATTGTTAGCATATAACTTCTGGTTATATCTAGCCATTTCAACTTTAAATTGATGAGACCTTGCTGCCAATCTAGGACTGAAATTAAATTCATAAAGTCAACATAACCTTGAAGAAAATTCACCAGAACAATTACCATGAATGTATTTATAGAAAAGGCACACCAAAGCTATGTTATGGTGGTGAGAAATTTACAGAAGCTGAGATTCCAGGTCAGGATCAGTAACATTGCTGATTCTTCTTTGGATTCTATCAAGAATCTCTAAATATATAGCAGAAACACCAAACCAAATGTGGTGGCAGTATTCAAAGCAAAGATGAATGGTAAACTTAAAAATATGTAAGATAGATTCTGGTAAGAAAAATTTTGAAGCTCAACACAGTGAACCAACTTTCCTTGCTGCTAACATAGAAATTGATTCCATATACTCTTTCCATTTCATATCAACAGTATGAGAAGATGCAATGAGTTACTCTCTTGGAGGTTAGCATCAGCCATGCTGATAGAAGGTAAAAGTGTTCTCTCAGATGACTAAATGATTAAAATTATGGTTAAAATTTTTTCTTACATAATAATCAATGAATTATTCATAAATTAAATGTTTTAATTTTATTTAAAATCTATTTTTCTCGTGTAATTTGGGGTTATATAAACAAAATTTGATATAAGTTAAAAATGTGCGAAAAGTGCATTTCAAATATTTGAAGTATAGTATGAAGCTTATAAATCTTATTAAAATTGCAAAAACATATTTTGTGATTGCATAAATATTACAATTTTAAAAGTTAATAAATTAATAATAATATCCAAAGTTAGTATTAACATGCATCACCAGCTTGCTAAGACTGTTGCATAGTTTAGTGCACCTGGTATTCCCCAGGGCTTACCCATATGAATACTGATCAACATTGCTTAACATCGGTGATCATATGAGAACCCACCTTTGTGGCCATAACATCCAATATTAATCCTGATAATGATATTATTTTATTATTATTATTAGAACAATATCAAGAAACAAAATGTTTGCAATATTTGCAACACTTTGAGAAGAGTCCAATTTAAAAGAGACAGAAGACAGTGTTTAACAATATTTTGACAGTATGTCTGTCTTCTTTAAGTTATGTTAAAAAATTGTATACAAGCATAAAACATAAATCTTTGTACAAACTTCACTTGTCTTAAGAAAAACGGTTGTACTGGTAATCAAGACAACAATGCAACTGAAATGTCAGTACCATAACAGCGATCTCAATTATCTTGAAATTTTCCATTAGTTGATTAACTATTAACAGGAATTTATTAAATAGTTTAGTATAGATTTTATGGAATTCTCCTGTCATTTTGTTCATTTTCCTGGGGGTGGGACATAAATAGTTTGCATATGTAATTATCCTCATATGTCTTTAGAGTTGATACCCTTTCAACCCTTAAGATGCATGAAGATAATTACATGATCCGTATCATGTTACTCACATTTCAGTAGCATTCCATTCATACTAGTTGTTTCCTCCATTATGCCACGCTGATTACCAGCATAACTTGTTTTTCTCATGGCAAATGATGTTTGTACAAAGATTTTTTATATATTTCTGTATTTGTATGCAATTTTTAAATATTACGTCCAGAAGACATACTGTCAAAATATTGTTAAACATTCATTTCTCATTCTTTTTTTAAATTGTGCTCAATGTTATAGATCAATATTATTATTATCTTATATTAATGTTGATAATTATATATTATTATTACCTCATATTAATATTGGCTATATTGATCTAATGTTAATGATAATATTGATTTCATTGTTCTTGTTGTGCTGGTGTTTTTACTGATATATAATTGGCCTCCTCCAGTTGTATAATTCTTTTTTCTGGTATTGTCTCCAATTCTACTTATCTGCTGTGAAAAGCTGTAAAACTCTCTGAAGAATGGTGGCAAACATGTTGATCATGACAAACTATAATGCCAAGCCTCACAGCATCTTGTGTGACAGGCTATTTTGTATTTTATATATAGGCCTTAGGGCTACTTTGAATCCTTTCCTTGCTCAGCTAAGGAATCCACATGTGCATGACTTTTTTTTATCCAACTTTCATCAGTTTTCTTGTTCTGCAGCTTTTCACTCTATCATTTGAACAATATCACAGAAAGGATACGAGGCTTTTTTTGATTGCTTCTCAAGTTTGACATTTACAGAGTAGATGGTTTCTCCCCTTTATTCTTTATTTACTACTGCATGGCATGTTGTATATGATAATCCTTCATCTCAAAAATACAAAATGAAGGAATTTTAGCACATAAAAATAGCAAGAAAACATTAAGTATTTTAGGTGCAGAACATTGTTAATGTGTAGCGAATACACTTCTATGGAGTGCTCACATTTGTAGCCTTGTGTCATACAAAGATCAAGATGTGGCATAATTTTTAAACTGAATGCATCAATAAAAACTGCTTTTGGGCTGGAAACTCTTGCACATGCCTCATTGAATTTTTGTGATAAGAAATTAAAAAATAATACTGTGTTCTTAAGCATTCATAAAAAACAAGTGCTTTAAATAGGATGTTTGGTGGTAAACACATATTTTAAAGGTTTCCATGATCAAAGAGGTCAATCTTTATTTCAAAATTGAACTCCCTGAGTGTAAAATGCAAATGATAAGAGCAATTATTTTTTCTCAGTGTTAATGAAAGGGAAAAAAGTGATTCATTATGGCCCTCACTTGCTATAAAGAGCCTGTCATTTACAGACATCACTTTATCTATATTAACCAATATATATTTTTTCTTTTTGAATTGAAGATGATATAATTACACTTTCCCTTAAGTATAATTCTGTCAGTAGGTTGCCCCATTTTGGAGTAAGAGTAAGTAAATTTGCAGCCTCTTAGTATTTAAGTGGAAAGAATATCATTGATTAAGTTGAATATTCAGGAAGATCATGTGTAGGTAGTCTGATGTAAATTCAGTGAGACAAGTTCAAACTCCAGGCTTGACAGTTGCCTATAAACAGAAGCCAGTTCAAGAACTTTCTTTCCTTGTTTTTAAATCAGTAAATCTGATCAGTAGCTAAGCTGACACACTATTCAATGCAGATACTGAAAGAAAAACTACAGGACCTTTTAGATAAGGTAGTAAAGAAAAGTGGAAAGAAAGGATGACAAACAAGGCAAAAATTGAAGATATCAAAATCAAGTACACTAGAATCTATCTTACACATTTATAAGTCTACAATTCATTGAATATTGCTGCCACATCTGGTCTGGTGTTTCTGCTATGTATTTAGAGATTCTTTATAAAATATTAGGTTGGTGCAAAAATAATGACATAATAATGTCGTTTTTTGACGTTAAAAAATACCTCAAAAAACGACATTATTACAACATTATTACATCATTATTTTTGCACCAACCTAATACAAAGAAGAACCTGCAATGTTATTGGTCTTGACCTGGCATCACTTAGAACCTGCAATGTTATTGGTCTTGACCTGGCATCACTTAGTCACTTTATTTTTCTATAAATATTTTCATGATAATTGCTTTCATGAACGTTCCTCTATGGTAGCTAAACTTTATGAATTTAAGCGAGGCACTAGATTGGTGGCAAGGTCTCATCATTTTACAGTCGAAATAGCTAGATGTAACTCTAAGTTCTATGCTAACAGTTTCTTCTTGCTTGTGGAACTTTTTTCCAGCTTCTTGATTTCCAGTAAAGTTTCACCATCAAAAATTTAAATGCAATGTCTTCTTAATTCCTGTTTTTTTTTTTTTATTGTTCTCTTGCCTTAATGTTTTCCTTTTTATATTCTTTCACTCCTAGTAACTCCTTGCATCTTAGTATCTTTATTGCTTTGCTTGGCTCGAAATGATTAAAAAAAATGTGCAGAAATTGAAATCTCAGAAGTATTATAAAGGAGGATGGAAAATATGACACAGAAATCTAAATTAGAATAGTGAAGATTCCTTCCAAAAGTTAAGCAAGGTATTAAAAAACAGGAAAATTAGAAACAAGGAAAAGAGTGCTGAACAGCTTGGTAATCTACTATGTATCAGTGAATATTGGTATATTTTCTCAAAGATGAGACATGAGGCAGCAGAGATGTGATTCTGAAGAGGGAAAATGTCAGTGAAAAGGAGACTTGTATTTGGAATCATAAAGAGACATCTAAAATTTCTTGGACATTATGAGAAAAGAGTGCTTGGAGAATTTGACACTTACAGGATGTATTGAAAGGCAAGAGTGGTAGAGAGTAACAGTGAATCTAAGGAATCCTTTGTTTTATTAAATCTAATATATAAAAAAAACAAAAGAAAATATTAAACCCGAAATATAAAACCCAACTTTATTTGGCTTGAATGACTTTTGATGAAAATCGCCAGCCTGCATATTACAGCAAGCAGATACCATTTTCTTCACAGAAGTCCTTTTTTTTTTCTTTTTGAACAACTAAGTATAGCCAACTCTGCAATTTATAATAGCTTCTAAAATTTTAATAAGACTGAAAACTTATCAATGCCTGCCTGCCTAGCATTGTAATAGTGTGTGTGTGTGGGGGGCTAGTGACATTATAGACAAAAATAATCATATGCTTTTTTACCTAAAAATAGTGGATTGCATAATCCATGAGAATGAAACTGTTCTATATTGGAAATTTTTATTTTCATTTTGCATGGATTTTATATACATACACTAATTTCTGTCTGAATTTCTGGGATCAAGAGTTATCATTTTTTTACACAACTTACATTTGAACTATTGTCTTCATCTTTGTTGTTGTTATCACAACATTTTGGCCATTGTGCCCACTGTGATCTATAACAATCTGAGTAACAAGAAATTCTGAACTGAACCCTTTATTTAATCTCTGGAGTGGGGTGGGGGGTTTAGACTGATTTTTACAACTGCTCAGTTAGTGCTTTCCATGTTTCCACTGAGTTTAAGTACAATAAAAATGTGGACAATTATCCAAATGTAAATAATGTAAATAGTACTTATACCTTAAATGCATCAATAAGTCTATATCCTAAAGTTAAAAATGCAATTATTTTAAACAATAACATATTAATTTTTTCAATATTATCACCTTCCTTTGTCAATGCACTTAACTGAGTCTCTTTTCATTCATCAAATACAGAGTGACAATTTTATTTTGGGTTAGGCTATAAATCACTGAGTCATGAACGTACACTGAAAAGTTCTGAAGCTTATCAATAAGCCATTCATCCAAAATTTCTGATGTTTGGTTATTCAGTTAGCTTTTAGGAAGTGAATCAGGCCAAAAGATTTTCAGCATTCCATCTCTCTCATACACAGACGTCTGTGTATTTGTATAAACACCCCCCATACACACACAAACACCCTTGTGCAAATTAATTGAAACAAAATGAATAATTCTGTTATTATTTACTCTTTTTTAATATTCTTCCAATGAAACTTGACACAGTGCATATTTTAGTACTTTGTATGTCCATTCCATGAAGTCATTCCTTGAAGATTGACCACAGAGTCTCGATTGGATTTAAATCAAAAGAGTTTCTGAGCCAGTTTATAGTACTTTGATTTGCTCACTGGTAAGGCTTGCCAGGGTGTTCATGCAGTGTTACAATTTTCGTACATTTTTTTGGAGTAAGTCCATCGCAGACAATGGCCATAGGACAACTAATCGACAGTCAAGGCAATAGTGTCTGGGTGGGATAAAAATCTGATGAGATCATGTAATATTTTTCAAGGCCAAACAAATTTCATCCTTCACCCCAAAAATAGATTCATATTACTTCACTCTACTGGAAACTTTCATCTGAGGGGGAAAATGGAAATCTATTACACTGTCACAATTGTGTATGTGTAGTAGCATCACAATAACAAACCAAGTCCAGTGAAGTCCTAAAGGATGAAATATATCAAACAAAAATTTTTCCACTTTATCAAATGTCTTTCCTCCAAAATAGATATACATATATATGATAAAATAAAATAAAGAACAAATAAGAAACATTTATCAATCTAACATGTTTCACTTTTCTTAAAGCTTCATCAGAGATTGAGATAGAAATGAAAAAGTAAAGACACTATAGAGTAAGTGGTATGTTAAGATTTTTGGTTAGTTCCTATTGGTCAGATACATGTCACATGTATTAACGCAATAGATAATATATAAATATGGCTGAGGAACATTTTGGAGTGTGTGATAGTGTAAGAGTGTGTATGTAAAGAAATTGTAATTTAATGTTGGACGGTAAAGTTAAGTCATGTAAGTGCATGTGTGTAAGTATTATTTTTGTCAGTGAAAGGTAGCGAGATGTTGCAAATAATTTTGTATTTGGTTGGATTATATATATATATATATATATATATATATATGACTTGAAGATCAAATGTAGATCAGATATGGATAAGAATGCAAGATGATAAAATAAAATGAACAACAAGTAGGAAACGTATGTCAATCTAACATGTTTCACTTTTCTTAAAGCTTCGTCAGAGATCGAAATAGAAATGAAAAAAGTAAAGCAACAACACGGAATATCATGATTTTTGGTTTGATCTTATTGGCCAAATACATGTCATGCATATTAATGCAATAAATAATATATAAATATGCGGGGAACATTTTGGATGTTAAAGTGTCTAATAGTATATGAGTGTGTATGTAAAGAAACGTTTGTTTGTCTAGGTGTATGTTGGACAGTAACATTAATTAATATAAGTGTGTATGTTTATGGTATGCTTATATGTGTGTTGTGTGTGTATGTAGGTGTATATATGTGTATGTATGTAGGTGTATATATGTGTATGTATGTAGTTATGTGTACATATGTATGTGTAGTCAAGTATATTTTTGTGTGTACATATGTATATAAGTATATATTTATGTATATATGTGTATGTTGTATTTAATGTGTTTACATATGTGTATGTATATGTAGGTACTTATAGACATATATATATTAAAGACATTTTTATGTTTAACGTTCTTTTTATAGATACAAGTATTTAAGTAAATGCTCTGTTTATAATAAACAGTATTAAATAACATTTACCGGCCTGAATGTCCGAGAAATTTTCATAGAAAATATTCGTCCTTGGATTTTTCTATGAAAATTTCTCGGACATTCAGGCCGGTAAATGTTATTTAATACTGTTTATTATAAACAGAGCATTTACTTAAATACTTGTATCTATAAAAAGAACGTTAAACATAAAAATGTCTTTAATAAATAAATTGTCGGACTTTGTCCATTTCGTAATATACATACATGTTAAGCTTTCATTTACCTTAGATAATTTCCCATTAGAATAAGTTTACAAACAACATTACAAATCATTACTCTTATTATTATTATGATATTTAATATTAATCATTTTTATATATTTTTGATATTATTTTTTCAATACTATTTGAAATTTTTAAGTTGTTTTAAATTTTATATTTTAAATATCAACTTAATTTTTATTTTTCACTATTAGTTGTTATTAATAATATTAATATTTTATTTTATTTTATATTCATTTTTTTTTTCTTTTTCCCCTATTTTATTTTATTTTGTTGGTAATCTTTAAAATAATGTCAAGCATTAACTGTAAATTATATTAATCTGTATTTTTGAAATTAATATATGCCTATATATATATGTCAATTTATTCTTCCTTTTCTTCTTTCTCCCCTTTTCCTCCCACCCCTGCTTCCTCGTTTGTTTTCTTTTATATCTTCACTTTTTCTGTTTGTCTTTTTTCTTTTTCTTTTCCCTTTCCTGTGAAAGGACTGATTAAATAGATCAAATGTCTGGCACTTTAGCCCACCACTGAATCTTAAGTATTAGGTTGGTGCAAAAATAATGACGTAATAATGTCGTTTTTTGACGTTAAAAAATACGTCAAAAAACGACATTATTACGTCATTATTTTTGCACCAACCTAATATTTTAATAAAGATAGATTTAAACATATTCCTATCTCTCCCTTTCCTCTCTAATTTGCCTTTGTATCTGTTCTCCTCCCTCTCTCTCTATCACCTTACATCAACTTAAAGCTACCCCTCAAAAACTTATATGTACATTTTTAAACCATTTTCTTTTATGCTTGGAGATGTGATCTGAGGAACCAGGAAATATTCATTTTCTGGGGAAATAAATTATAATCAATGGACCCGTAAGGTTGTCTGTTTTTTAATTAAACTATATATATATATATATATATATATAAAGTACAGCTCCGACATTCACCTCCCAGGAATACTTCTCACATAATGGTAAAACTCCTTTATCATTTTATTGGTTGTTTATCTGCCACACACTGTGTGTTTGTGTGTGTGTGTATATATATATATATATATATATATATATATATATATATATTAATAATTTGGAAGACAAAATTGCTGGTTTTTCAATGATTGCTGATAAAGACAAGCAGGCTTTGTGGTAGATTGGTCAATATTGAAAGACAAGCGTAGAGCATTAATAGAATTAATAAAATAGTTTTTCACTTAAATCATGTTTACTTCAAAGTTTCATAGTTGCATAGATGCAACTACTCATCGGAAGAGAGTCAAATTGTTGATGAGTAGTTGTATCTATGTAACTTTGAAGTAAGCATGAGTTAAGTAAAAAAACGTTTTTATGAATTCTCTCTCTCTCTCTCTCTCTCTCTATATATATATATATATATATATTATTCATTCTACTTTGTATTGAGCGCTTTTTTTAAAAATATTGTTTTTGGTTACTGGAATTTTATTCCATCTATACCAACTTTCTTGTATTCGTATATATATATATATATATATATATATATATATACACAAACAGACTAATAGATAGCATTATCTCTGTTTATTGTGGCCTTTGTGAAAAATTCAAAGATTTATTTTTTGTGTTAGTAAAAGAGAAATGGTTCATAGCATCTGTACTAATAATCAAAGTCATAGCAAAGTAACACGGAGATGAATGCCAGATGCGCGTACTAAATTGGCCCCAATAATAAAATTAGCAAAGCCTTGAAGATAAATCATGTGCAATTCAAAACATTGGAGAAATGGCAAATAATACATTTGTTTGATTTCTTTTTAGTTTATCTGAAATGTTGCAAATATTGCCAGAAAACTACAGGAAACTATTGTTTTTCTTTTAAAATTTTAGCAAAATGATAATAGATGCCTGCACATTAACTGTCGCCTTGATTATTTTTCATCTTATTTTAATGAAATAAAGCATTTGTATGATTCACTCTCTTCTTCTTCTTTGTTCCATTTCACTTCTGGATGTGAACAATCATGACTCTCTACAACTTCCTATCCTTTGTAACTCTTTTTAATGTTTGTATCTTTGCCATCTTTCACATTCTTTATTCTGCCATCCATCCACACTAGCATGTCAGGTAGGTGGCTGACTGCATCTCTTTGTTCCAATTGCCTGTGAGTGTCAAATTCTTTAAGACGTCTTTCCTCATGATGTGGCCATGAAATTTCAGCTGTTTATTTTTTATTCCATTTTACATAAGACTTGTTTGGTGCTTACATACTTTATCCATGATATGCTCAGCATCCTTCTGTTGAACCACATTTCTCCAGTTTTCTCTCCATCTGTGAAGAAATTTTGAACATTCAATGCCATATAGGAAGACTGTTATTGCTACTCAACAATTCATCTTTTCTTTGTTTTATTGAAGTTTTCCTGTTTCTTTGCTTATGCTTAGATGGCATCTTTTATTATTCCAATGCACATTTAGATTTCAGTGCTGCATTTTTTATTTTCAGACATTTCCCAGTTATTTAAACTTCTTGTTTGATTTTCCTATTCTTATTTTAAATCTTTGGTTTATAGTGACCTCTGACCTCAAATGGAACTCTTATATATGTTCCATCACCAAAGATACAAGCAAGATGGTTAGCTCCCTGTACCATTCCAGTAAATACCTGACTCCTCCTGCTTTCTTCTACCATTACAAGAGCCAGGTCAGGTTGAAAATGGTGTCCTATTGTCATATTTGGATGGCAGCTGCCCAGTCGTCATTTTCCAGTTTCTATAGAATTCCAAAGCATCTCTGAGTCTCACAGGTAGGATGTGGCTCTATCACTACTACCATTGAAAGTGCTTGGATGAACTACATTCCTTGGTTCCACCAGGTCTAACCTTCATGTCTGGGACTCGCCATGCCAGTTATGTTGTAGCAAACCACCCTCATTCAATCCATATTCCATCAGTGAGAAGTCAGTTTCATTTGAACAGCTTCTTCCTGTGAACAACTGCTTTGTGGAATTGGCTTCCAAGAGGATATTTATCTGTTCATTACAATCTTAACCTATTCAAGTTTAGGGTTAACTGTTATTTCCTCCTTCTCCTATTCATTTGACTCACCTATTAACATAACCCTTTTCTATGAGTTTCCCCTGGGCCTTGTACAGGGTAAACCTTAGTGTAACCCCCCACAAAAAACAAGATAAAAAAAACGTACATTCTGTCTTCTTACAACTAATGGTTAGTCTTTCCTTCCTTGGTTTCCAAAACATTATTAAACATCAAGACTTGGATTAACTTAAAGGTTTGGAGTTTCTGCGGGTTGGGAAAGAAATTTAATCATTTTGAAACGAGTTTAATAAGGACTTCATTTGAACTTCTTTCTGTCCAGCTTTCATCTTTTCTTATCAATGGCCAATAATATTTATCAACACTTTATTACTGAGATCAAGCCAAGAAATTTTGTTTGACTTGACAGCTAAATGCCTGAAACACCGACATTACCAGTAAACTTGTGCACCTCTCTTACGTCTTCTTGTTTGCCTGTTGATTTTGATCTTCAAAAATTGCAATGTCAATTATTATTTTCTGTCTTCTTAATTCCTGCTTTTTTATTGTCCTCTATCCTTAAGAGTGTTTTTCTCACACTCAGTAACCACTTCTGTCATAGTGGCTTTATTGTTTGCTGGAGATGAAATAAGAAAAAAAAATATATAAAATTCAGTATGACTTAATCCTATCTTTATCTGCCTGTTTATCTCCATAATATATATATATATATATATATATATATATATATATATATATATATATATATAGTCATCCGCAGACAGACAGTTTCAATGTATCACAGCTCATCAGTGTGACTAGATATCTAATTGCTTCTAGCTGGGATCAAAACTTGGCCAATTTGACATCAGTCAGAGACTCTTACCCCTAGGCAATTGGTGCATGGCAGAGAAAGGGAATTTTTAAATGCATTATATACATGATATATAAACGCCATAATGGCTACCATAGCGCTCAATATTTACAAAGAGCAATGCATTAAGCAGCAGCCACTAAAAATGCATTGCTACGGGGAATTCCAAACTGAACCCTTTACTAATAATTCTCCGGGGGTAGACTGTTCTTGTTCCACTGCCCATGTCTCAGAATATCTCGCTTAGTTCTTATTTTTAGTACTGCTCACTTATTGCTCACTCTGTTTCCACTGAATTCCATTTCCTGGCCAAAGGATTGAACTCACAATTATTATGCCACAGGCCAGAGGACACAACGACCGAAATGTTGTGATAATAAGTACAAAGATGAAGACAATAATCCGTACGCGAATAGTGTTAATAATATTAGAAATTCATGTAAATAAGTTTTATTAAATTCAACCAGCAAGATCTATAGGTTTAACATTGCTGTTGCATTTTCCCAATTTTCATGTATTCATATACTCTTTCAAGGATGTTTTTGTTGATTTTACTGATAATATTTTTAGTTGAATTGAGTAATTGGTATTGTTGTTTGTTTAGAAAATTTGTGATTGCATAATGGTTATCTGTTGACCAAAAGAAATAACACAGAATTTAACATTACTTAATCTCCTGGGGGTGACTGTTATCATTCCACTACCCATGTCTCAGAATATATCATCTAGTTCTTATTTTTGGTACTGCTCAGTGATTTCAAGTATACACTGCGCAATCTGGGGATTGAACTCACAATTACTATGTCACCAAATTTATGAATCAACATTTTAATTCACTTGTTTGAAAACAAATCTGATATTTCATCATTAGATTGAATATTCTAATCAAAGAATGTCATCCACATTGCTTTTACTATCACTTGGAAAGGAACCAGACTTTTCATCATTGGATCTTGTATTCTTAGGAAAAAGAATTCCATCTTCCATCCTATCCATTACATTATTAATACCGCATTTCTTAAATCATTTAATTACTATATTTATGTTATTTGAATTTAGCTGCATATGTGAATTCCATTTCTTTAGACATTGAAAGAGATGAAAAAAAAAACTGATAAATGAAGAAACCAACTATTTTGCTCTCCTACACCAAAAATAGGGTACTTTCAGAGATTTATCCAGTTTGATAGTAAACACATGCCAGACTTGCTGAGTATGCAGACACTAAATGCATTAAGCACATTGCACATTTGAAATGCATACTATTGTTATGAATTACACATTCACATGTCCATGCCTATTCAAATATATTTTTACATTGATTGTGTATTTTATATATATATATATATATATATATATATTAACTACATACCTTTGATATAAATGACACAAGCAGATTTTAGCATAACATTTTAGGGTTTAAAATTCATCTTATGCTCTAAAAAATATGGTATTTTCCATTGTTAATCTTCTATTCTCTTAATTCCTGTTCTTTTATTGTCCTCTCTCCTTAATAGTGTTTTTTTCATATTCTCTTACACTCTAGTAACACTTTGTCATAGTGGCTTTATTACTTTGTGTGAGGTGAAATGATTTAAAAAAAATGTTTGTTTTTAAAAATAGTTCAAACTGTTTGTTGTATTTTTAGAATCCAACTCCATAACATATGAAATTAAAAAAAAAAGTCATGAAAGTTTTCTGAAATTATTTCTAGACCTCAAGGGAAGTAACTCTAGTTTGAATTTAAAATGCTAATGAAAATCACTCCAGCTGTTTTAGTTTTCAAGAAAAATAAAAAAAATTGAAAACAATTTTTCTTTTTCTTTTCTTTCTAGTATGGTAATGCAACATTTAACAAAGGGCGAATTATGAATGCAGCTTATAAGGAAGCTCTGAAACAAAACAGTTTCCATTGCTTTGTATTCCATGATGTGGATTTGATACCAGAAGATGACCGTAACATGTACTCCTGTCCACCATTTCCTCGTCATCTTTCAGTTGCAATTGATGAAATGGAATACCGGTAAGTTTTTTTTTGTTTTTTTTTTAATCCTCCCACTCACTAAAGAATTTTTTCTCTTATTTTCTCTTTTCCTATTTTGAATTTTATTCACTGAATTATAAAGTATCTCAATTCTCTCATGAAGATTTTTTTTTTTTTTTTTTTTGATAAGCCTTAAAATTGCTATCACATCATAATTTAGTGCTTCTGTTGTCTGCTTTCAAAAGTCAACATTTTTGCTTTCTGTTTCTAAAATGTTAAATGTTAATTCTGATTGTTTAGAGTGATTGCGTATTTAATTTTAAAAACTGTGTGATTGATTTTTTTTTTTTTCTGTACTTGATTCTGACCAGTTAGAGTGATGATATATTTTTTTAATTATTTTTTTTTTTTTAACGTACAGTAACAATTCTGGGGTTCAAGAATAAGTATTAACCCCAAGGACAGCTGCTATATATTATACTGCATTTTAAATTGCTTCAGTTGTGAGGATTTTGGTAGAAAGTCCAGCTGTTAACCAATAACCTCAACATGGTATTTTAATGTAAAATGGCTTGTATAGCCTTCTATTAGGTTGGTGCAAAAATAATGTCGTTTTCTCACATATGTTACTATTATTTTTGCACCAACCTAATATAAATATAAACTGAGTTATTTAGTTGCTTGAAGACAGTTGTGCTCAGCATGTTTTAGATCTAAGTAAAAGTGACTGCAGATATCAGATATTTTTTTGCCTGCCAATCAGTAATAAACTGTT
The DNA here is from genome assembly GCA_963932145.1 of Acanthosepion lycidas. Classification (NCBI taxonomy): domain Eukaryota; kingdom Metazoa; phylum Mollusca; class Cephalopoda; order Sepiida; family Sepiidae; genus Acanthosepion; species Acanthosepion lycidas. Next base: position 85,510,050 of record OZ010585.1, on the reverse strand, counting down.
TATATGGGATTACTATAGGCTTAATGTCTACTACTTCACCCCAGTAACTGTAAAAGACAAAAAGTTAAGAGAAATTCTTCTTCTTTAGTAATCAGATGTACACATTATCGTTTAAGATGTCCACCTGTGATAAGACAGTATGTTTTTGCATGCAGAAAAAAAACTTTCTTGTTCATTGCTTGAAGGAAAAGCATGATTTTTTTCAGACCATATCTTGTTCAATACTCTGTATGATAATTCTACTCTGCAGAGGGCATCATATTAGTTGATATTTTTGTGAACTGCCTTTGGGTTCAATGAGTAAATGTTGTGAGAATATGATAAGAAAATTTGGTTTTTCATTTGCCAGAGAAATTAATGAAAAAAGTGTTGCTAAAAGGATGCTTAAAATCCCCTTACAGAATAACATAGTTGATGGCATATGTAGATCTCTTGGACCAACACCTGCTTAATGTTTTAGATGCCACTTCTTAGAGGATTACTGTGGCTGGATACAGATTATTTGGCTTTATTGAAAAATGACCCCATTGTCAAAAAATCAAAAAGCAGTTGAAGAAATCATGATGCGTGCTACTAGATTTGGAATATGGAAAGTGATGTGCATCAAGTAGGGTTCCCCCTCCTATCATGGAAAATGATCAACTGGGCTAGTTGGTAAAACAATTTCTCTTTTATGGAGCTTGAACTCCTCCATCTTGCCATAAATCCAAGCTCCCAGCCCACACTCATCCCACCCAAAATATTAAAGTCAAGAATGGCTGGATGTAAGTGCCACCCCAAGTACTTTTAGCTTGCATATCCAATTAAAGAGTCATTCTTATCATATATTGTTATGATATACCATATTTCATGGCATACAAGATGTGTTTTTTTCTAATAAATAGCTTATAAAATTACCATGACTTAAATTCAAAATTGAGATCACTTGTATACTATTTTTATCCCCAGTTCTCACTACTATAGATTATAGTCATTTCTATCTAGCCCATTAGTAATATTATTTAGTCAAATGGTATTACTATTACTGATAGGCACATCAGGAATTATTATAACAAAGTACCAGCAAAATCTGTTGGTACTAGCTGATATATCGTTCCTAAATATGCTTCAACACCCTCCCCTACCATTAACTATAAGTAATCATCATTAATAAAATTAATAAATGTAATTAAAAGTAATAGTAATAACACTCACCTGAGAAACATAGCATTAAGATTCCAGAGAAATATGTCCTTCCTATATATATACTTAAATAGAATGGACATCATTATATTAACTTGAGAGGACCCTTTCAGCCAACATTTTCTCAAAAGGTGAATGTTTATAATGATTTTAATCATGTTCCAATTTTCCCTGCTCATTTGCCATTTACTAATGTGTCTTTGATTGTTTCCTGTTTCTTGGCAGCATTCACCTTTTGGGAAAGTGTTGGCTGAAAGGGTTCCCTCAAAGTAAAATAATTATATCCATTCTATTTAAGTCTATTTTCTTGTTCTGTTGGTACAAGTCTTTGTTTATATATATATATATATATATATATATATACAGGTTGTTGGCGCCTATAAGAAGCTCATTTACCCTTTGATAGGTCCAGATATGATGAGGTGCCAAAAACTTCACAACCTGATCAAGAAGCCTTTTCAAAAAAAATCCACTGTTAAAGCCCTTCAAATCATGCTATTTATGAGGTCATGTAAGTTAATCCTTTGCTCTTGGATACATCCAAGATGTTTTGTGGTTATTTGATTGTGGAAAGTGTTGGCAATTGCCAGCTCAGCTTCTCTGCAAAGAGAAAGCTGGTGTAGATAATTTGAGTTTGTTTGATTCTGTTCCATGTTGACCAAGAATAGTAGATCATGTTTAATGATCCCCCCCACACACACACATTCCGAAAGCATTGAAGTCTCCCATTAAGACTAATTTTTCTTTATGTTGAATATTTGCAATGACCGTATTAAGGTATTTGTAATATTCATTTTTTTTACCTGCTTTAAGGCAGATATGGTTGAGAAGTTACAATTGACTAATATCACAGAAAAATTATTTTTGAAGACAAGAATGTCATAATTCAGTCTGTGAATTTAGAAGGAAGAGAAATAGGCAAGGTGATATTTGATGGCAAAACCAACATCTGATAGATGCAGAACATGTTCACTCTTATCAACTGAAAACAAAAGGGTATCTTTCACTGACTTATTCTTGTTGAGATGAACCTGCTAGATGGATTTAGACTAATTGTGAAGATGCTGGTGTTAGATTTGTGCAGAGTATGAGATATAATTAGGATGGAATAATTATCTACAAACATACCACAAACCAAAATTTAATATCTTTAATTTTCAGACTGTTACAGTAGATAACCAAACCATATTCAGGATATTGGCATGCAATGTTTAATGCTACTTTTATTGCTTTCACTTTGGCATGCTGTATCTAAATAAATCAGATTTGTAACCTTTGGAAAACCTATAAAAACACAAATGTCCAAGATTTTGTGTAGAACTACAGCTAAAGAATGCCAGTAATAATGTTTACCTGTTCACATCAAGTTAACTCACTCACTAGTGGATCATTTTGCTTTTGGAGAAATAATGGTAGAATTGTGTGGCACTAATAAAAATTAATGCATAATAAAAACAGCTTTTTTATATAACAAAGTAATAACAATCAATGGCCACCACTTTATCCAGGCAAAAGCAGAAGGTGGAGCAGGCCTTGGTGATGGCATCCCTATCCACATTGTCCATGGTGTTACTGATAGCTGCTTTGAGAACCTCCTTGGTGTTGCAGGGTCAACTGTCCACCACTTTCAACAAGATACCCAACACAAAATAATAGTCAAGAGGATTGCAGTCTGATGATTGGGGGGAGGGACATAAATTGGGTGAACAGTAGTATAATGAACAAGTAGTGCCTCTTGAGTAAATAAGATTTATAATTCAAGTCTTCCTTGATAATACACCCAATTGTTTACTTGCTGGTGTCCATTTCCTTGGTGATTTTTTTTTTTTCATGCTTTTGCTGTGGTTCTCCTTGACAAGCTTGACAATGAGAGCAATGAACTCAGGTATCCTAGTGGTGTCAGAGTGCTTTTTATGAGTCTTGCATTCTGGCCTGAAATTGTCCTTGCTGTCTGAGACCTCATATGATTTTGTCTCAGACAGCAAGGCCATGCAAGGTCACAAACCATGGTTTTAGGGTATTTAAACCATTCAATTTCCATGCCTTTGTGGCTGGTATGGAGATGGCCAGATAAATACTTTCTAATGGTGCTCTCAAAACCCTGCAATGCTGTGATATCACTGTGCTGTTACCACATGAAAATTCCAGAATTATCTGTACCATACTATATATATATATATTTATATTTATATAATATGTATGTTATATAACATGAATAATGGTAGAATTGACTATCCACACAGATTTCCTTTTGGAAATGATGATAGCAAAATGTAGTTGCATATGTTTGCCAAGAACTGAATAATACTTCAGATTTTTCTCCATTTCCAAGGTCATCTGATTTTACTCTGGCTTAGAACCCAATATACCAACTAGATAAATTCATACATGGTCAGCAAACCAAGAATTTCAAAATAATTTTAAATATACATATATGCATATATATACACACAGACACAAACACATATAAATATATATATAATATTAGGTTGTGATTGATTGCCATATATACATATGCTTGTCACGTTTTAATAATATCTAAAAACATAACATTACACTATATTTGACAAAATCAATGACAACCTATATTTAATTGGAATTACATTTCAATTAAGTTATTATTTATTTATTTATATGATAGAACAATTTGTTTATAGTCGTGATGTTTTATATTGCTAAGGAGAAGGCCTAAGTTAGTAGTAGCAGTTGGGCATTTATAATGTATGCAGGAGGGAAATGGTGCAGACTGCAACATAGTGTGGTCTTGGGGTTGCCCCTCAGAGGCAGCTGCATGGACACCCTTCCATGTGCAACATGGCACTGCAAGAATCCTGATATTATGCAACTGTTATCAGAGCAGCATCTCAAGACGCTACGCAAGAATTCAGGTTTCTAACTACCAGTCGGGAACAGCCACCAGAAAACGGCCAACCTGGTACTCCTCAGTATGAAGAGACATTGCCACCAACCACACACATCATAAAAAACTCATGACAACACTACTATTAAGTCCAGAGAAAAGTAAAGAAACTGGAAATCCTTTCCTTCATAAGAAACAAAGGGTGTACCTCTACTCCTGTCCAAAAGATGTGGGAAGAGTATGGACTGGGTGATAGAAGAGCCTATCTACTCTTCTTAATAAAAAACAAAAAAAAACGGGTTTGACTTTCATATACATTATTACAGAGAATGATGAATGAAAGCATACCTGTGTGCAGGTGGGATAAAAAAAGAAAAAAGTAATTTGTAATAATTAAGTTCCAAATATTAAGTTTTTCAGTTAATGCATCCTGACCAGAAAAGAAAAGTCATAGTAGATGGTATGGCATTGGTAAAAAACTTAACAATGTCTTTGTACAAAATTATTTAAAACAAGTTAAATTTCATAGCAAAGATAAAAAAAGACATTGCAGAATTGGTGGGGGGAAATAAATATAAAAAATGAAAAATATCAAGTTAGCATGAAAACATGCATTAGGTTTGAAAAATGTGTGGAGTCATCTATTATAATTGGCAAGATTCCATTTCATTGTCATCGGCATTTGTCCAAAGTAAGTCTAGTGGAGTTAAGTTTCACACTATATAGTTGGGATTCATGGGAGGGGATTGAGAAGTAAAGAAGCACTACCACTTCTCCTTTTTTTGGCGGTTGGAGGCAGTGGGTGTCTTTCTTCCTTAAGAGAGAAAGAAAAGTCGAACTACCAACTTTTACAAAGCATGTTAATGCTACCTGACCAGTGTACTGAAAATGAAACAAAATCAGAGTAGATGGTATGACATGAGAGAAAAAATATCTGTTAAGAGGCTGGAAAAAATACCATACCAAAAAATGAACATATATAAAAAGAGCTCAATGCAGCTGCCTTGAAAAAAGACATGCAGGGCTTATATATATATATATATATATATATATATAATTATTTATATATTATATGTGCAGTACTTATTAGACAGAGCTAACATATTTGGTTGGATTGATGTGAATTTGTGACCCTCGGTTTCACGCTTTTGCGATCGTCAGACATATATATATATATATATATATATATATATATAAATTCTCAAGTGTTTTTACATACTTCAATAGTAATGTAGCTTCATCTCCTTAGATAGAGCCTTTGTCAAGTCTTGTGTCCTTCATTTTCTGCTTTCTAAATATGGTGTCAAATGTACCAACTGTCCTTTACTGACTGGTCACTGACAAGCTGTTTTTATTGCTATTTAGCAGCCAGTGTTTGGCTCACAAATCCTATCTGAGTTTTGCATGGGAATGTCCTCAGTAAACTGAGCCTTAACTTATTTCCAAGTCATTTAGAGTTCAAACACACAAATATTGTGAAAAGCACATCATGTGACGTGTCATATACAGTCAGGTTCCAGAAACCACTTATTCAATTTGGAGCCATGTTTGTACAGAATTGTAAAAAAATTTTTCATATCCACTGAATTTAGTATGATTCATTTAGAGGTATCTCTTGTTTGTGCTTCATTTATTGACTATAAAATATAGGAGTTTACTTACTATAAATACCAAGAGATAGAGAATTAATAGCAATAAATGAAATTAAATATTCAATATTTTTCTCCAAGTTGGAATTTCATAGATATGTCATTCACTTACCACAAAGTTAGATTGTAAAATTCTATAAATAAAATTCAGTTGAAAATTCTGCTGTTAATTCTGCTATCACTCTTCCTGAAAAGTGGATAATGATTTAATTTGAGTTGTCTAACTCTGTATCACTATTATACATGGTTGTGGGTGTTGAAATTATAGTTCAACAAAATCATAGCCCAACATTGCAGTCTGTTTGCAGTATGCATGAGAATCACATTCTTAGAGCCAAATATATTTAATAATGGGTGATGATCAGTTTTCAGTATGAATTTTCTTCCTAATATTATCCTGTGAAATTTCTTTACAACAGAATTATAGCAAGCACTTCGTTTTCAATTTGAGAGAAGCATTTTTCTGTATTTGGGCTACTGCTTTCAGTCTCTGAAGCACTTGCTGAATCAGTTTTACATGCTGTATTTTTGTAGCACTCTTAATAAGTATATCATGTATAGCAGCCAACATCATGTCTATTTTTGTTACTTTTACACCAAAGATCTACACTTATAGAGTCCTTTATGTGTACTAATAGTCAAATACTTCTGGCATTCCTCATCCACTTCAATTTGAAGATATGCCTCAGACAGGTCAATTTTTGAAAAAAATTTTCCACCAATATATCCTCTGGAATTGCTAGGGGATATACATCTTGTAGGTGGCAGTCATTCAACCCATTCAAAAAAATCTTCACATAATTGAATCTTATTATTCTTTCTAATATAAACTGTTGACTCATTCTGAATCATCTATTTTTTCAATAACTTTGTGTTTTTCTAACCAAACAAGTTCAGTGTTAATTGTCTGCAATGCAACAAAGTGTGTCTTTCGTTTAATTTACATTTTTCCAACTCATCTGAGAAAATATTAGTGAATTTATTTTTTATTTTATTTATTTATTTTTTGAGTTTACTCAGTATTTCTCTAGCTGTAATCTTTTTCTCTAATGAACAATTAATTTTTCCAGAGAATGAATTAATCAACCAATTCCATAGTTCAAATAATTCTAGCCAATTGATGCCTAGTAAGTTTGAGTTGAATTTTTTAAATAAGTAAACATTTGTTTTTTTAGTTTTACCACAAGAGTGATGTTACATGTAATTTTCCTAAGAAAAATTAATTTCTTACCTTTCTTTTCTTGCAACTTTGTTGGGTTTGTTTTTCAAGTAAGGCTTACCAAGTCTACTGCAAGTTTGCTAATCAATAATTGTAATATTGCTACCAGTGTCCAATTGAAATCTCAATTATTCAATTTTACTGTCAGAAATTTTCTATTATTTGAACTTTCCAGTTTTTTAGCTAGTATCTGGTAGCACTATTTTCAGCAAGTTAATTTGTTCATTTTTTTTTCTTTTCATTTTGCTGTAGCTTTGTAACCTGTTTTTCTACACTTGTAACATATTTTGGTTTTAAATATACAGTCCTTTCTATAGCATGGGCTAAGTTTGGCAGTATTTTTATATCAGATTTTTTTCTTTTGGTACTACTGTCTTTTTTTTTTAACTACTTGTACTTCTGATGTGCCATTTTGTTTGATTTTCACCATATCATGCCTTAAATTGACAGTTTTTTGGCACTCTTTTGCAACAGTCTGTATTGTTAACTTTGAATCTTGTTCAAGTTTTGTAAGGATTCAAGAATATATTTCTGCATTGATGTTAGACCTTTAATGAAGATTAGATATTTAAATCTGTCTGGGGATAGTTTGTCAAGTTTAAATTTTTCACACTCAAGGTTGACTTTACTGGTATATGTGGCAAAATCTTCATCTTCATCCTTAGTAAGGTCCATGTACTGTCAATGTGTATAAAAAAGTAAATTCTTTTCACCAAAAACTTTTGCTAATATCAACATTGATTTGTTAAATGACACCTTTTCTGGAGTATCTGGCAAAATGAAATTCAGACATATTTCATTTTCAGCAGGGCACAATTTTCTTCTGGGACATAATTAAATTCACTAAGTGAATTAACAACTTAGTCCAGGAAAAATGAATTTGACGCATTGCCTGTTCCTTGCTTTTCTAGGATAGACTGCAACTGTTCTTGCTATTCAATCTACTCCCATTGCATTTGTTGTAATAGTTGTTGAACAGTTATCTTCAATTATTCTATAGTGTATTATTTTCGTACAAGTTGTCCTTAACTAGGAAGAAACAGTTTTTTTTTTTTCCTAATAGCAGTTTGTCAGACATCCTTGGAATTTATTGACTTCTGCATTGCCCTATGAATATACATGAACTCCACAAAATTGTTTTCTGTGAATTGTGAATTTTCTTCACCATCTATTTATGCTAAGCGAGAGAAAAAAAAATTTCTTTTTTGTATGAAATCAAATCCTAGTCACTACTGTAATGTTATCTTTCCATTGAATGAAGATTAGACAATCATGAATTATAATGTTGATTTGAGTTGACATAGTCTTATTGAATTCTATAATAAGGATATAAGGCTTGCTCCTGGCTAGCAATTCTCAGCATCCATATATATATGTATACTACTTGGATGAGTCCAATCATATTCTGGAAAGATGTGTTCATCTCTACAATTATTCAACCCCAGACTAATGTTATATGAAAATAACATATATACACACACACATACATACATCATACTTATTATAAAACTCAGGTTGTGTGTGTGTGTGTGTGTGTGTGTGTGTGTGTCTGTTCGTTTATATATTGGATCGGATTTCCTACATTTTTCAACCGATTTCAACAAAACTTCACAGGACTATGTAAAATTACCTTGCGGTGGTTCTGACGGCACCAAAAATTGGAAAAACACAATTGTTTTTGCACAAAATCAATTAGAAAACATGACTAAGAGGCATCGCGTGAATGAAAGGGGGACAACTCATATCGAGTTATACCTATTATAAAACAAGGTTGTTTGTGTGTGTGTTCGTTTATATATGGGATTGGATTTCCTACATTTTTCAACCGATTTCAACAAAACTTCACTTTTTTTTTTGGCAGGTAGTGTTTCTTATTGTCTTGCACACTTTTTCTTTATTTTTACATTCAGAATGCTTTAAAAATTCTATTTGCAAGACAATTGTTTATAATAAAATTCTATTCAATCAGTAGACTCATAAGGATTGAAAACAATGTTTTTGTTTGAGTTTGGGTTTGACCAATTTGTAAAAAAAAAACAAAACAAAAAACTAATTAAGACATGCGTGTCTGTCAACCATAAACAATAATCTTTGTAAATTTTATTTTTCAGTCTTTATGATGGTCAATACTTGATCTATCTCTTACTGTTACATCCCCGGGCAACGCCGGGCTCTACTGCTAGTATGTTATATTTTTCATTTCAAAATTTGTTTCATAATTTTAAAAATATATCCAACACCAGATTAATGCTATATGCAAACAAAATATATATATTAAAGTGAACACAGTCTTCAAGCCATGAGATCATGTTCAATCTGAAACAGACTTTTGACACTCAGTGTTGACCTTAGTGTTTTGTATTTACATTTGCTCTATCCCTGATATTGAGCACTTTTACCCATAAATATAGAGCATATCTTAAAACTATATTTTTATCATGGCCTTTTAATATATCTGCTTTTATTACTCTAAAGATATTAGGTTGGTGCAAAAATAATGACGTAATAATGTCGTTTTTTGACGTATTTTTTAACATCAAAAAACGACATTATTACGTCCTTATTTTTGCACCAACCTAATAGAATTCATAAAACAACTGAAAGTAGTGAAAATGAGAAAGTGTGGAGAGCCATGTCCCTTCAGAAAGAATTTTCTTTAGTCTACAAATATTTCTATTACTGCAAAAACTTTTTTGAAATGAAGCCTTGAATATGTTCTTTGAGATATTATTATTTTGTATTTCTTAAGAACTTTTTCTAAGTTAACTTTAGACATCAAAATTAAGATTCTGAGACAAATCTTTGATTTAACTGAGTAAATTGTTGGAAAAACATTAAATTCAAAAGAAAATATGTATGTGTTGTTTCCTTTTCTGAAAAATAGTGTGATGCTAATATGATCAGACTCTGTTCTAAGAAATTACAAAGAGACATGACTGGAATAACTTATGGTAAATTACTTTTTCATCGAGTCTGCTACTCAAAGATGAGCTCCACAAAGATTTTTTTTTTTACTTTTCAGATACTAAGATTATTTCCTGTAAGAATGTCTAAACTGTGGGTCAAGATGAGATTAGATATGAAGTGAGACTTATGATCTCTGGCTACTGGAAGGTCAATCAAATATGTCTGACAAAATTTCTGAAAGAAAAACCAAATACTGGTAGTGGGAATGAGGAATATGAAATTGTGGGCAGGCTGGAGAGTTAGAATTGTACCATCAGCATCATTTTGTACTTAATAATACACCTTAGCAGAAAATGTGCATTAAAAATACTGAGTAGAAATTATTTACCTATATACAGCATTGGATAAAAATACTGTTTTTCCTGGTTATGAAATGCTTCGTAAAAAGAGAAATACAAATAAAGAAGAGTGTATACCTATGTTTAATAAAATATACAAAAGGATTTGATCAGGTACAGCATAAAGACCTACTTGAACTGCTAGGAAAACTTATTTGTTATTACTAGAATAATCCTGAATATGTCTGATTATGTACAGAATAGGTAATAAGTATGCAAAAATAGGATGTATCTTTTGATCAGATTTATTTGGCCTTCATAGTGAGGCAACCCAAGGAAAACAAGAAGTCCTACAAGGATTTATTATTAATGGGTACAATCTTAACAATATAAGATATATAGATGAGACAGAGTTGATAGCAGACACAGAAAACTGCAGGAACTTCTAGAAAAATATGTGAAGGAAAGGAGGAAGAAAGAACTTATCAGCAAGATGAAGAACCCAGAATGTGAGCTATGAATTAGAAACAACACCATCAAGTACAAAGATTTAAATATCTGGAAAGTATTTTTACCAAGAATGGAAAAAGTAACACCAAAATCTGAAGGTGCATTGAAATAACAAACAATGCCTTTTAAAAGGTAACTAAAGTATTAAGTGTTATGGGGTCCACCCCTTTTTCATATAGTGGACTCTACCAAGTGTACCTAGACTGCTGCCATTAAATACCCAGAGTTACAGTCAGTGTCGTTAGTCGGATAGTGAGAGAATATACGAACGGAGATAGTGTGAGGTAACCTCTTGTAGAAGTCAGTTACAAGCATTAAGGAAGTCCTACTTCAAGACTGTATATATCTACCTGTATTTGCTACTAACCACGTTCCTGGACTTACTAACAGTATTACTCTTTGTATGATTGTGTAAATACATTTTATTTATTATATTTAATTATTGCATTTGTCATTCCTTGGAGACCAAATTCATCTCGGAATCCACAACATTAAGAGATTGGTAAATGTTTTTAGGAACAAACAAAAAGTGCTGAATTGTTATGTAATATCAGTTATCCTCTATGGCAGTGAATGCTGGACAATTTCCTCATCAATAAAGTATCCGGAAAATCCGATGGACAAAATGTATAAGCCACAAAAAGTTTTAAGGAAAATGAAAAGAAAAAGGACTCTTATGCTCCGAAAGAGATATTCGCAACTTATCGGACACATAATGAGGAAAGAGGGCTTGGAGAATTTGACAATTGCAGGATATATTGAAAGCAGTGGGACAGAAGAAAACAGTAAGTAACCTACCTAACAAACTTCTGTAAATGGATTACAGAAGAGAAAGGGGAGGCATAGTAAAATGACAAACATTGCTAAGAGATACAGAGGAAGTTGTGAAGAGCCATGATCACCAAGTCCTCAAGAGAGATGGCACATAGAAGAACATTATATGATTCCAATGTAACTATAAGCCAAAATAGTTAAGCTTTTGGAACACCAGAAAATAAAAGGAAGAATTTGAAGTTAATGAAAGCCATTTTAATGCAGGTTCAACTCAAAAGAATCTTTACATGAGATATTCTGAATTTCATTCAGGAAGTTGTACAAGACTCTTATGCGCAGAATAAAGATAGAAATCAAACTTAGCTTCAGAATGGTTACTGTATCATCATCATCATAACCATGATTTTTTTTTGTTGAGGCAGGACTAGGATTAATCTTTCATAAATCAAGGTGTGTCCTGCCTCAGTTTACCTCATCACATATGCCTGTCAACATACTGAGACTTTTCATAACAATTTGAGGCAAGATTTTACAAGTCTGGATGCACTTCCTGATGCCCAGCTTGGGCAATCATGCTAATGCAAGTACACCAAGTGTTTTTATCAAGACATCAGGAAGGTTGTCATACAAGGCTTGAGACCCCTACCTAGTCTTCATGGCCGAGTGGTTAGAACATTCGTATTCTGACCATGAGACTCAGGTTTGAATCTCACCATGGTTGATTTGTCAGGAAGGCGACTTCCTGATGTTGTCAGACTGGGTTTCAGTCGATCCCAGTGTGCGGCACCTTTGGAAAGTGCCTGAAAACAATAACACAGGTTGACCCAAACCCCGTGATTAAAATTTGGTAGATGGAACTCTTGGGGGCCGTCGATAGCTGTGCTAACACAAAGCCAAAAGGCTTGAGTATGCTGATTTTGTTCAAATTGTTGATCACACTGGATAACACACTCTCTCCTATAAACTGTAACTAAGGTCTGCTTGGTATAATTGCAGTATAAACAACAGGTGGGCTCTATGGGTGTTGAGCAAACACAAATGTGCTTGAGTGAACATCTCCAATAGTGATTGGCTAGCTGCCCTAGTAGATGGGTATCCTCAAATACAAGTGGCCAGCTAATATATATACATATATATATGACTTCTGGTTCCTATAAGAAGCTCATCTGCTCTTTGACAGGCCTTGTTTTTTTTCCTGTAGGGTGACATGACACCCTCCTGACCAGCAGTAAAGCTAGTGTGGGAGCTGGTTTAGATGGCTACCATTCACCCATATAGAAGGTTGTACTGGGTTACATGTTACCAGTAGCAGACCTGACCTGCAGATGACCAAATTCCAGTCTATTTTTCTCCCCCTGGTGTTATATTTCATTGGAAATATTGTTCCAACGGTTGTCCACCAAAATGTGTGATGTCACAGAAATTCAGGTGCCAGTCTGCTTTTTATTGGTCAAACCCCCAAAACTTAAGTGATGTGTGTAAAACTTTCCTACACCATTTTATTATTTACATCTCTTAAGAGTTTCATGGCCATCACTAAGAACATGTTATCATTTGAGTAGCAGTTCTTAACAGGGCAAATTGGCTTGAAGCACCAAGATGTCTGAGAAATTTAGACAGTTTAACTAATGGTGATTTCTCTTTTATGATAGTTGAAGTTTTCCAGGAAATCTTGACAGTTCATAAAAGAGGTTTTATGATCTCTACTTTGGTAAACTCAGCGTCACTCTAAAGTTCCTCTTAATCTACCTCTCTTTGAAGTCACTATCATAGCACAAAAGGAAGACTGAATACCCTTCCACTAGCAAAGACTTTTTTTAACCACAGTTGAAATCAATAAATCCACAACATCATGCGACAGTAAATTGTGAACACCATAATCTTTTCAGTGGCTGTAAAAGGATCCACCTTGCTAGGGTTGTATACACAATGTCTGAAGATAGGGATTTTGAAAACAGAGTTGTTCTTCTCAACTAATTGCCAACCATGGTGGAAGAACTAAATCTACCCTTCTATTTAACCCATAGATGACAGAGATAGGGAGAGGTGGATTTATATCTCTCCTATGGGTATTTGTGCAAAGGTGATTGTAATGAACTCTGGCAGAATTTGAACTCAACTTGTTGAATTCTTTCTGTGACACTCACTTAAAATATATTCATGATCTAAAATTAAGATCTACTTAGATAAATTATAAAAACTGGTAAGACTCATAAAAGCATTTTGAATGTATAAATTCTATTATGGCATATTATCTTCTAAAATGGTTGCAACATCTGTAATTTTTAATTGATTCATCTATCAAATTTGATGGTTTAAGATGCCCTTCCGTTTCAGTAGCAAATATTGAAAACATTTTTGGTATTGGATTTACTAAAATTTACACTTGTTTTCTGTTTGTCCAAGTTCAAAAGAAGTTCTTTTTGTTTTTATATTTGTACATTTATTACAAGTTTATAAAATTCTAATATTTGTGGGAAATAAATGAACCTTATATATCATCAGTTATGGCACTTCAAATGTAACATTGTGTGTATAAGATTGAAGAGAATAAGTTATGGATTAAGGGGAAAGAAAAACTCCTAACTGAAAAAAAGCCACTAAAAATATACTAAGGTTAGTTGATAGTCTCAAACCCAGAAAAGAAGGAAAAAAGGAGGATATTGTTGTGCTTTGCTATTTTTTCATGAATTGATGAATCAGAAATTAGTGAAAATCAAGATTTCCTGGTATTTCCTTCACTCATTTGACCTTCTCATCACTGACAAATAGTTGGCAAAATTTATCTACTGGGTATAATAAAAGTAGCCACTACATAACATATGTATTGTGCTATTTAATAGTACAGAAAACCTTTCTCCCAGGGAAAGGCAGACAAACTGATTTTCAGTAAGAAAAAGAGTAGGAATTTGGTACATTAACCTGAAGACAGCTGTGGAGACTGAGTGACACAAATGAAACAACCCACTATGAAACAATGACTTGAATCACAGTATTTAATATTCCACCCATGAGGAATATATGTAGCACAAGGCCGAGTTTAAAGTGGGTTTCTCCGAGCACGTAGGCTCAGCCAAAAAATATCCCCTTTGAACCCGCATAAGCAGGTTCAAGAACTGTCTACCTCCCCAGATGAAACTTTGCCCTTCGGCAAAGCTTCATCCAGGTTCCTCCCTGCCAAAGCAGAGAGTTCGATAGACGTCGAGACTGTATCTTGACGTATCTCAACTTGAATCACGGACACACATTTGAGTGATATATTTACCCACATATGATATTGTGACAATGTTACACACAGTGTTTAATCAAATATATTAGGTTGGTGCAAAAATAATTTCGTTTTTTAACATATGTTACTATGTGAGAAAACGAAATTATTTTTGCACCAACCTAATACTTTTAGGCTTTCTCAAATAATTAATACACAAATTCATTAAAATAAATATTGTCATCTTTATTTATATTTTGAACCAAATAATATTGTTTGAGCGCTTATGTTAAAATACTACTAATAAACATATTTCTTAACATGCTCAAAGAAATCTATATACTGAAATATTTATGCATGACTAATTTTAAAATAAAAGTTATTTTTATTATTTACATTTGAATTTTTAGTTACTTTTTATTGGAACATTACGCAGACCGTCTACTTTATGGCAGTGAATAGACAGTGTAATATAAGAAGTAATGGATAAGCAATTAGTGAGATGCAAATTCACATCATTTGTCTCCAGAAAGTCTGGTGAATGCCCACTGTCAAGTTTCTTTAATTGCTAAAATATGAGAATATGACATCTTAACAGAAGATCAAATCTAACCTTTAACTTCTCAGTTCATTCCACAATCTCTATCAGAAATAGACTTGCTTGTTTTTATTTTACACATTATTACAATTATATTATCAGTAGCAACAGTACTATTTTTATTTTACTTTTTATTTTCTGAAGCATTTTCAACCATTTTTATCAATTTTAGCCAAAATTCTTATTTGACAATGTTTCATCTAATAAAAAATAAAATAATACAAGAAGACTTATTTAAAGTCCTTGTTTGAAGGAACAGAAGAAATGATTCTGTACTGCTATGTAATATCAATCCTTTTATATGGCAGTGAATGCTGAACAGATTCTTTACAGATGAAGAGGAGACTTGAAGAAACAGAGATATGGTACTACAGAAGGATGCTGTGAATATCATGGACAGTAGTTACACAATAAGAAAGTTAAAAAATAGAAACAGAAAGAACAATTATACTTAGAATCTGGAAGAAAGAGTTGAAATATTTAGGAAAGAATGGTTAGAAAAGTTAACACTCACAGGACATATTGAAAAGGTGCAGAAGGAAACAGCAAGTAATATACATAATGAGCTAAGAATAGGAAGCTGCTAAGAGCTATAATCACCCATATTTTGAAGAGATATGGCACATAGAAGATGAATTTTCATTGACAAGGTGACCCATAAATGCAAACCTACGGTTGGTCAATTTTTGTATTCTTATTCTTGTGTTGATTGCACATAGTCCAAAACAAAAAAATCTAATTCTGCTGCAAATTTAAACAAAGGTTTTTTCGATAAATCAAAATAAATTGTCAAAATTTGGTTGTGTTCATTTAATTTATCATTCAGGTATTGAAAACCTTTTCTTATTTGAGAGTTGTATTTTTTATTCAGTCTAGTTTAATTAGACAAAGTTCTACTTTGAGGCAAGTTAGAATTCTCCACACAAAATCATAGAGTTTTTCTATTCAAATATCTGAAGAAAAAATATCATACAATTCCTGTCTTCTAACTCATATTCAATAAACAACAAGCTTTCCTTTCTTTCTTTTTATTTACATCGCAACCCAAGGAAATAAAAGTTTGTCTTTGAAAGTAAGTTTTGTAGTTTTAATATGATTGTCAGCTTTATTATAGTATAAATTCCTACCGATTGACTTTTAAAGAAATCTCACTGATTTGATTATTGTATACCAAACAAATAACAAAATCGTTAAAGTCAGTCTTCATTATTTTCAGAAGTTTTCATTATAAAAATATATATCAAGTCAAAATTCAGTTTTATGAAATTAAAAGTTTTATTATTCAATTTATCTCAAATTACTTATTAAATAATGTCCTTGTAAACTGTGTAGGTGGCATCACGTTAAACTTAATTTTTTAAGCATTGATGATGATGACTTTTCTTTATTCTCTGGAAGGAAATCAAATTTAGCCATCGACAATAAAAGTGGGGACACTTAGAACATGCAGATAGATCACACAATAGAGCCAAGCAGATATTTGCAGTTTTTGAGACTCCAGTATGATTTTTGGCTGAATTATGGAACTGTATTAATGTTATTTATACTTAAATGGAAGATTTAAACAAAACTTTCACATTTATAAACAATAGATGTTTGCTTCTAAAAAAAAAATGTTCTACATTGAAAAGTTAAAATTCAGGAAAAGGGTTTAAATTTTGCATCAAACTGATTTCTTTTGAAGAGTGACAAAAATGGATTCAGAACTCAAAAAAAAGAATAAAAGTCTAGATCGTGATTTCTGATAAATACACACAGTTATATCACAAAATTGATATTTGGTGCCTATCATATGGTGTCAGCACTAAGTAATGAGCAGTTTCACATATGAAAGGAACTGAGTACGTTTTAAAAAGACTTTCTAAGAAAAATTTTCTTACATTTTGCAGATTTAGATTGTTTTAATTTTTTAATATTTGAAAACTTAATCTAAAAATGAGAAAAAATTTTGTCACTGGCATTTTTTGTTGTCATTATTTGAAGTTGTTGGATCAGAAACAAGAAAGTAGGCAAATGTGCCAAAAATTTGTATTGACTTGAAGTGAATTCATAAATGACCATCCTTGAAAATTAACCCATATCATGTACGCTGTTTTCTAAAGAAGAAGGAAAAAGTGTAAAAGCCAGGTAAAAAAAGATGACAAGAAATGCATACGTGAGTAAACAATGTTCCATGTGTTGGCCTGTCCAAAAGAAAATGATGCACATAGCCTGCATAAATTCTCGTTGTCAGCATGAGTCTTGAAGGATATGTAAATTCTGAATGAGATTTGTATTGTGTTATGCAAATTAGGTTCTATAGAAAGGTTAACTTAATTGCAGTCAGGGAGTTTGGCTATAAATTGTTAAGTTGCATGGAGGACAAGTTCTCGAGATGTACAACTGCTGGATTGAATATTTTCCCGTACATAAAATTCTGCTACATGACTGAATTTTGCATTTTAGGCCCCCAAAATCCATTTGGTATAGGTCACATTTGAAAAAGAGTGTCAAGTTAAACTTGTCTATCATATATAACATTCATTTCAACAAAATTCCATTCACTTTATCAGCAAAAATAGTCAGCAAAAGCATCAATCTGGAACTGATCATTTAAAAACATTTTTTTTTTTTAATCATTTCACCCCCAGTGAAGATAATAAAGATGCAAGGGGTTACTAAGAGTGAAAGAAATTGAGAAAAAAAAAAAACATTATTAAGGAGTAAGGGAAATAAAAAAAAAAACAACATTCAAGGCGACAGAAGATGACTATTGACATTGAATTAAAAATTTTGAAGTTCAAAATTGACTGAAAATCAAGAAGCTAGAAGAAAGTTCCACAAGCAAAAATTATGTAAGAAAACCTGTTATTATAGAGCTAGCAATTTTAATTGTAAAATGATGAGGCCTACCTACCAATCTGGTATGATGTGCAAATTTATAAAGTTAAGGTACCAAAGAGGAAAGCTGATTAGGATATTTAAGATGAAAATATTTATAGATAAGCACAAAGAAGCTACATCACAGTGGTGGGAAAGTGAGTGCATGAGTTTTGATTAACTTCAAATGATCATAACAAATATTGGAGTTAAAGTTAAACCAGTTCTGGAATTCCAAGGCTATCTATTTTCAGACCAGATATAGAACATACCACTTGAAGAACTGCTCAAAGCCTGGGCATAAATTTATATTTGACCTTTTCCCTATTTCACCTTTCCTAACAAAGTTACTATTCTCCCAAGAATCAAGAAATCAAAAGAAAATGGTTGAATCCATCAATACAACAATAAAAACAATATTTCCACATGTGACAATACTTGACATAATTTTCAGTTGACAATATGAATATAATAGCGTTTTCTAAATTCTTTCAGTTGCTAAGGACATTTTGTTTAGTTATTATTAGTTACTTTGTTTTAAATTCATTTTGTTTTTGCCTTGAAAAAGTCCACATTGGATGAAACATGTCCGCTAATATTACAGGTTTCCTATTGTCTTTTACATTTATAAATATTGTCTTTTTCTACAGGTTAACTTTGAGAAATTTTTTCACATATATATGTATTTGAAGAAATGTGACAAAAGGAAAAACGTTTCATTGAAACTAGATTTGATAATGCATTTTGCCTTTCTTGGCCTCAATTATCTTCCTTTAGCCATTGTTTTTTATTTTTAAATTTACTTTTTATCTCCTAAAATTTGGTGCGGCACAAGCAAATTTTCATTCACTATAGAAAAAAGTTCAGGAACCACTGAATTAAATAATAGAACTTATACCTGGAAAAATCATTAATCAAGAAATTGATAATGCAATATTCACTCACAAAAAAAAAAGAATTATTCTTACAATCTATATGTTTCAGTTTTAAATAAGCTACAAAGAGTTGATAAGCTGTCAAAAAAGCAACCAAATGTATCTGGTAGGCATTTGTATTAAACATTTTTTTAAGTAGTGTGAAGCACTTGTTATACTGGCCTGAAACCAATCATCTTTGTTTTGGGGTAAGAAATCATTATAGTTTTACCAATATGAACACCTGGTATGGAGACTTAAATCTTTTAGTTTTCAGACTAAATCTCTGAACACTAAACTCACAGTAGTAATAAATGACAATATCTTTTCAGTTGTAATCTAAACATATTTTGTCAACTATAGGAAAAAATAGCTTTATTTCTTGAGTTTTATTCAATAACTAGGCCTATTGGGCAGCATTTAAGCTAGCTTCTCCGGAGGACTCTTGGTTTAGCCATCATCACATTAGTTAGGGAGGAGTAGATGTGATAGGCAACAAACTACAGAAGAACTCAAATTGATTGCTACATTTAACTATTGCATTAATATTTAAGCTTACCTTTTAGAAGTTCAACAATAATTCATCTGCCACCACTTAATTTAAAGACAATTTGATGTATGTAGGTCCTTACTTTCCATACAAGCAATTATTTTTATTTCATGTGTGACTTTTACTGGATTTCACAATTAATTTTCATTATTCCCAAATTTATTTCCAAGTTATAAAAGTTATTGTAAAAAAAATATTTGTTGCAAAAAATCTTGGGAATCCAAGATTTCAGGATTATGGGTCCGAATCTGGCCTGGAATGTTTTTAATCTGCTCACAGAGTTGGCCTGATTCTAAAATGGTGTATGTTGGGCTGCAGCCTCTATGAGTAAAGTTGAAAAAGTTTGACATAGTGACACGCTGACATTTGCATTTATTAGATAGAAGCACTGGCTGTACACATGACAACAATCTATGGAGCTTTTCAGTGAGAAACCAAAGTCTAACACCTTTGGACAAGAAAGTGTCAAAATATATATACATTTTCTTTTAAAAATAATTTCACACAGAGCAAGGCAATCAAGCTACAAGCGGTTACTAAGTGTGAGAGAACATGAGATAAAGAAAACATTAAGCAAGAGAACAATAAAAGAACAGGAATTAAGCAGAAAGAAAATAATGATTGACATTAGGACAATAAAAGAATAGGTTTTAAGGAAACAGAAGATTGCAATTGTCATTACATTTAAATTTTTAAAGATCAAAGTTGTCTGGATAGCAAGAAACAAAAAGAGATATCCACAAGTGATAAATGTGAAAAAAAAACTGTTATCTTATGGTTATATCTAACCATTTCAACAGTTAAATGATGAGACCTAACAGCCAATCTAGTAGTCAGCCATGATACTATTAGTTCCACTCTTAACATAATATAAGTTTTTATTATACCAATCAGTGAGACTTTTTTGAGTTGTTATAATTTTTTTCGCATTGTCTCAAGACTATTAGATTAAACTGTTGGATCATGAGTTTAGTAACATATTAATTGAGAGTTTAATTACTGAGCCAGGTAGTGCAAATTTAAACTGAGTGAGAAAAGGAAAGTAATAACTGAACAGTACTAAAATAAGAACTACTCAAGATATTCTGTGTATTCCCCAAAAATCCTCATCAGATGGAGCTGTTTAAGTCCATAAGAAGTCAAACATATCCTTTCTCTCTCTTTCTTTTTCCTCTTGCTTCCAGATGTAGTTGCACATAGGTATGGTGTCCCCAGCTTGGGCACTTTTGTTCCCTTGGTTGACTGACTATAGAACTTTCACACACACACACATAAGCATATTCTTATTGCTAGTTTTAAGTTGTGTACATGTGTAATTCCTTTTGTTAATAAAATGCATTAATTGTCGTTTGTTTTTAATTTCATGTTTTGTATTTTTTTCATTTTTACCTGGACTGGCATGAGTCCAACAAATATTGTTTGTGGAACAAATGTACCAGGAACCATTAAATATCTTAAAATGTCCACGCCTCAAAACAACAGTGACTAACACCCACAACAATCTCTAGACATGGTGAACAAAATGAGAACTATAGGTAGATTAATTGTAGAGTTCAGTTTGAACTTCATTGAAGGTTACCTGGATTAACAAACATCTGATGAAGGCTGGATGACAAAATTGCCGAAATGTGATAACAAGAAAAAAGATGAGGAAATACAATTGTATATAATTGTATTTACTCAGAAGAGTAAATATCTACTGTTTTAAATTGAAACTTAAAGAAATTTAATATCATGGACTCTTTGTGATTTAATCAAGAAATAGTTAATAGGAATAGATAGGTTCACATATCATCTGGTTCACACTCCTCCCCAGTCTTTTGACTAGGAGTAGAGGTTTATCCCTTGTTTAGGATTGGGTTTCTGGTTCCTTGTACAGTCTCTTCATTCTCTTTTTTCCCCCCACAATCAGAACAGTTTTGACAACTTTAAAGTTAACTGTTAACTTGTATAGCCCCATGAACTTCACTTCTTTCTTTTCTTATGATTATACAACACCACACAGTAACCCTCTACCTTAAGTGGCTCTTGGATCTTGCATTTGGTGAAGATTAATGTAAAAAGAAGTATTTTTGTATAGTAGAAATAATTCTTCAAAAAGACAAGTCAATTTGAGGAGAACTATGTTTGAGAGAGAGCAAGTTCCACCAATTTTATCCAAGAAAGTGGCAACATATATACATACATATATATATATAATCTTGTCAGCCATGATGCTATTAGGCCCACAGAATAACTGGTGATGTCCTAACAATATTGAAGAGTACATAGCAAATTTCCTGAAGGAGTTTCACTTGGTTAACAGTCAGGTTCTGCTTGGTTTCACATGACAGCTTGAAAAGACAACTCTAGTTGAGGATAACCATGTTGGAAGAGAGCAACTTGGAAATTTAATTATCATTGATCTGATGTAACGTCAATTGCAGTCATCAGTAGAGTGCCTATTGAATGCATTGCATCCTCTAGGACGAGTTCACAGTGAGTGAGAGGTAAGCATTTTAATTTGAGTGTCATGGTTACAACCTGGAACCTAATTCTTTTATACCATTCTTGAGGAGTAGTCTGGCTTGTAGAAATTCCACAGCTATACAAAAATTTTTCACATCTGATCACATAAATGAAGGACCTCTGTCTGAGTGTATGAATGCAGGCAATATAGCAAATAATTTGTTGAACTACTGGATTACTCATTTCACATTCTAAACAGAGAATAAATAGTAGGGTGCTTTTTCTGAGTCCTCACTTGTGTGTCTTGATAGAGTTCAAAAGCATCCACCTGGGCTTTTGGGTGAATAATTATTTTTGACCCTACAACCTCTTTCCCATAGACAAAATGTTGTATGACTCCTGCTGCTTTATTGCTGCCTCCATGGCATGCATTCTGATTAGCCACATTCTTTTGTCCCACCAGACCTGACCTGACCTTTACAACTAGCATTTGCCATGCTACGTACACAAATGTGAATCATCCCCATTCCCTTTGCATTCCTAAGTAAGGTTCGTTTGGAATTTCCCAATTGCAAAAATCTTGACCTCTTCAAGTCTAGAGTTAACTGTTATTTTTCCTGCATAGCCCAATGAACTTACACTCAGGCCACACAGTAACTCTCTACATTGAGTGGTTCTTGGGCCTTGTATTGGATGAACATTACCAGTAGAATGGTATGCTTAATATAAAGTATCTGTCACAATCAGGCAAGCCTGATTTGTCATCACTGAATTTTATCATTCTTGATTTTACTAAGCAGCTTAAAATCAAAAATTAATCTTACTGAAATGAAGAATGGAAAAGTGAAGTTCATTTAAATAGTATCTCTTTTATTCAGAGTCTCCATGATAGTCTATACCTTCTTTTCTATTGCTGAATGTTTTATTCAGGAGTGTTTAATTTCTTTAGAAAGAAAATCACTCCATCTACCAGCTTGATTTACAGCAGCAGCAAAAGTGTGATTAGAAGCATCCATCTCTTCAGCAAAGGCAATTGTTTCATCAAAGAATGCACAGTTTCTATCTCATCTTTCAAGTATGCAGGTACCTTTTCAGCCATCTTGGGTAGTGGAAATGTCTTAACTTGCATGAAAGGAATAATCTTTTCAAAGTAACTGGCAATCCACTCAGAATATTATAATATTAATAGGGAGACAAACATACAGCTACAAATGATAGAAAGTTGTGTAGAACCATGATCATTCAGATTTTGAAGGCACATAAAAGATGATGCTACAGATTGCGATTCTGAACACTTTTGAGCCTATTCCAAATCTTTTGCTTGATCAAAGACTGTCACAAAATCTGGTGTTCAATTCTTGAGCAGTTGTTGCCAAATAGTATGAATATATTAGGCCTCTTACAAAAACATTGCATATAGTCTCTTCTGTAGATTTTTCAGCACTGACAGCCCTGTAATTAAAATCTCCACTTATATATATGTTATTACCTACAGATAATCATCCATTGTCACCTTTGACTGTTGCTGACAGGTGGTTAATAAGTGCCTTCCATGCAATTTTACACTTTACATACACACACTGCACTGTAGACTCTCTTAACTTTCACAATGAGAAATCTACTCATACATGGAAATTGCAATCTAGTTAATGAGTACATTCAGTTTATCTGAAAAAATGTCACACAGAATAATTGTCGAATGTAGTACCCCATTAGATGTGTACTTAGTGAAGCTAACTTTGGTGCAGAAATCGGAATTTGTGTGCTGAGTTGAAATTCCACTTGTGACCATTGCATTCACTTTTGCATAAATACCCTTGGAAAGGTATGAATCCATCTCTTCTCAACCATCCCAGCAAAGGGTTAATATTAGGTTGGTGCAAAAATAATGAGGTAATAATGTCGTTTTTTGACGTTAAAAAATACGTCAAAAAAACGACATTATTACGTCATTATTTTTGCACCAACCTAATAGAAGCATACACTGGGCTCCCAGCTTTAGTTGGCAACCAGTCTAGGAGAACAACAATTTTGAATTCAAAACTAGTTATGCATGGAGCTAGAAAATTCCCTCTGTAAAAGTCTACTTGCTTCAAAACAACAGTAGCAAAACCTAGAGAGGTGAGGCTGTGGCGCCATAATCTATATTGAAATCTATTGGGTTAATATACTTACAGTATACCAGTGCTCCCACCCCCGAGCAAAATAAATAGAATTAGGGGTAATTTCAAACCTCAAAAGAATTTATCATTGTTCTAGTCATATATCTTTGTTGAATGAGCAGTAGTAGAACCCAAATTCATTTCTTAGGTTTTATTTTAACAAGCAATATGGCAATATGCATTATAGCAGTCTATATATAGCCTTTCAATAAAAAATAAAGTTCACTGCTTTTACACAAAGTGGGAAAGCATAAATACCGTCTTGTCAGCTACTACTTTCCGAGTATTCCCATCTTTTATGGCGGCTAGTTAATTCCTGTTGCAAAAACTGTCTCAGGCACTTTTGTGCTTGTTCAACACCCACAGAACCAACCTGTGATTTATACTGCAACTATGCTAAGCAGACCTTAGTTACAGTTTCTGGGAGAGAGCACATGATCTGGAATGATCAACAATTTGAGCAAGGCCAGTAGGCTCAAATCACAATGAATTCTGTACAATTTTGTCAATCCATGGTGTGGTTTTCAGGCACTTTCCAATGGTGCTGCACACTGGGATTACCTCCCTGACAAATCAATCTTGGTGAGATTTGAACCAGGTTCTCAGGATGCTAGCAATCCTCCAGTAAATAACTGGAAGTGTTATTATGATATTCGAGAGTGTTCAATAGATAATAAAGGAAGATTACCATACAAAGAGAATAAGAAATTTTTAGAAATACCCAATTTCTTTTTTCTTTTCTACTGGGAATAGAAAGGTTTAAGATTCAAAGAGCTTCAAATTCTTTTCTCTCAGTCAGTTTTCTGTACAGTCTATTAACTGCTTGCTAATTCTTTCTCCAAAAAATAACCAATATCTAATCAGTCCATCAGAAACCAACTGAACATACTCTTTGATAACTATTTACACTATTTACATTGTTTGAAATGTTGTCCTCATCACAATATTTTGGCTGTTGTACACTCCAGCCTTCTTCAGTTGATTGAAATTTCAAACCAAACCTTTTATTTTGTCCACAAGGGTAATTTGTTCTAGTTCCACGTTCCACGTCTCTTCTAGATATCTTTCATGTTTCAGTTGCTTCCCTTTAACTCAACTCTCCTAGTTTTTGTTCACCTGTGCTGTGGTTAGGTATTGAACTCACAACTCTTGAGCCAAGCCACTAGATTACTTCAATCAACACTTTTACCCACTAGGCCATGTGTCATTGAAAGTTTGGTTTGAAATTCCAATCACCTGAAGAAGGCCAGTGTGTACAACAACCAAAACGTTGTAAATATGATGAGGACAACAGTTTGAACAATGTAAATCATGTAAATAGTTACAAAACATTATCTCAGAAATATAGAAAGATCCTGAAGAAGGCTGGAGTAAACAATGGCTAAAATATCCTGAATATGACAACAAAGATGAGGACAACGTTTTGACAATGTAAATAGGGTAAATAGTTACAATACCTCATCTCAAAAATATAGACAGATATTCTTTGATAGAATTTGGCACTTCTAAGGAAGGCTAAATCTCAATGTCACTGACCAAAATGCAGTTTTATTCAATAAGCTGAGATGAGTTCTTGAAAAGATGTACAAGATATCTATTACTTCTGCCTTTTTAAAGCTTTCCTTTGATTCTTTGTATTAGGTTGGTGCAAAAATAATGACGTAATAATGTCGTTTTTTGACGTTAAAGAATACTTCAAAAAACGACATTATTACGTCATTATTTTTGCACCAACCTAATATTACTTTTCCGTCATCCTATTGATTGATCTCTGCATTTTCTTGGATATATTTCTGCTCTAATGGCATCCTCTTCCAGATTAAAGGCATCTCCGAAATGAGTTGTTAGAGATAATAACAACAAGCACTGGTGTAAATCTTTCTGAAGAAGATGAATTCATTTATATGCCTAGAATTTGACTGCAACCAAATCAAGGAACATTTACCTTTTAGGAGATTTTTCTCATTTAGGATGAATATATACTAGCAGGCTTTGCCCACTTGCTATCACTTTTCAAAATAAGATATATTCACTCACTTTTTCAAATCATTTAACAATTTTGATTCAAAGAACATTTCTTTCATAAATTGGTTGTAAACACGAAAGTAAACATTTCTATTTATTATCGTAAACATGAAAGTAAACATTTCTATTTATTATCGTAAGCACGAAAGTAAACATTTCTATTTATTATCGTAAGCACGAAAGTAAACATTTCTATTTATTATCGTAAACACGAAAGTAAACATTTCTATTTATTATCGTAAGCACGAAAGTAAACATTTCTATTTATTATCGTAAACACGGAAGTAAACATTTCTATGTATTATCGTAAGCACGGAAGTAAACATTTCTATTTATTATCGTAAGCACGAAAGTAAACATTTCTATGTATTATCGTATATATATATATATATATATATATATATATATAATTCTTCAGTGACCTTTTTAGGGGTTATCAGAAAAATGATTTTGTTTTGAGATAAAAAACTAAAATCTGTTGTGTAATTTTTCTTGCCAGAAACAGATGTTTATAAATTTACCATTCATTTGTGCATTGACTATTGCTGCCATATCTGGCCTGGTACTTCTTCCATGTAGCTTGTTATTCTTGACAAAATCTAAAGAAGTGTCTCTTATGTCATCAGTCCTAACCCATCATCTTGAATTCAGTCACATTGCCACTGCCTTGACATGGCTACTCTGTCTTTTCTATAAGTATTTTCATGACTGTTGTTCTAATGATATCTCCTGCTTGGTAACTCAGCTGCATGAATTAAAGTGCGGTACTAGACTGGCATTTAGCTTACATTGTTTTACTGCTGAATTAGCTTGATGTAACAATAAACTCTATTCTAATTCTTACACTTCTCTCTTGTTGAACACTCTTTCAGTTTCTTGATTCTCTACAATTTTTAAAAATTTAGATGCATTCTCAATCACCATTTTTATCTCTTGCTTAATCCTGTTCTGTTTTCGTTCTTTCTCCTTAATAAAATCTCCTCATTTTCTTTCACTCCCAGTAACACCTTGTGTCTTAGTGGCATTATTGCCTCATCTAGGGAGAAATGATTAAAAAAGAAAAAGGCAGCAGATGTGGCGTGGAATGTCTAAATTTGCCTAAAAATGGCAGTATGTAATATTTATCAGGTTATTATGTTGGAGCAGGTCAAAAAGAAAGACATTGCATAACAACAACGTGAAGCAAAAGCTGAAATATGACAAGCAGACTTTGAAAATTTTGGAAAACAAAATCATTTGTGGCAATAATTTTTCATTTGTTTGCTTTTTTTTTTAACATCATGCACAAGAATTTTATTTGAACTACCAAAAGTTCACTATTAAACATTACAGATATTCAGTTATTGTATACAATTTGGAGTACTGGATATTTGAAGCAAGATGAGGGTATTTTAGAAAAAAGCATATCGATTCTGAAAGGTGGATTTCTCCTGATATTCACTGACAGCTATTTGAACATGAACAGCATCATTTTCAAAGAGAAAAGAACTCCGCACCATCCGACTTAAAAAAGAAAAAAAACTTGTGTATGGCATTAAGTGATTCTCATGGTGAAGTCAGTTTCCTGACAGGAATCTTATTGAACACGTCTGGACCATTTCAGATTGTGAAATCAAGAAAATGCTCAGAAAATCATCCATATAAGAAGATTTACTTGATGTTTTGAAAACAACTTTGTTGCCTATCCCAAAAGAGAAATAGCAAAACTCTGAGTTCTTATATATCTGATGTCAAAAAGAGCAAAAACATTAATGTTTGCTTATGCCAAAGACACCAGAATGTGATTTGCAGAATAAAATATTCTTGAATAGTTATTGCTGAGATTATTGAATAAAAAATGATTGTTAAAGAATTTTTTATTTACTTTTGTCATATATATATATATATATATACAGCAAACTAAAGTATTGGTAAAACCAATGCAAAGCCCCTGCCAAGTGACCAAAGAAAATAAAAATAAAAAACAAAAGTAATAAACTGAAACAAAAAACGAAAAAATGAGAAGGAAACAAACACAGAAGAAAGAAAATCAAAGTCCAACACCTACCTAAACAGTATAAGAGAGTGCTCTATATCTAAATGAGTAAAACAGAGCAATTATGCTACCCAGAGATACTACTCGGAAAGATATTCAAGTTTAGATCACTTTGAACTTTTGTCTTTTCTTGAGTATCTATCTATCTATCTATCTATCTATCTATATCTATATATATATATATATATATATATATATATCCTGCATCTCTTCTGGACAGTTTTCTTGTTTAAATTGGTGAAAACTGACATAATCCTTGCCTTCAGTTCATTTTTGGTATTACAAGAATTTGTTGGTCTCTCACTCAACTATGCCTCACACATAATAATCAAAGGGATTGCCGTCTGTTGAGTTAGATGACCAATTGTAAGAGATGATGTACTTACAGAAATTGTCTGATAGCCTTGACTGGGTTCTCCTGCTTGTGTGGCATGGTCTAGTATCCTGTTGTCAGATATAAGGTCTTCCAACAGCCACCCTCTTGACCCAGGGCAGCACTACCTCCTCAGGGCTCTTCATATAGACCTCTAGGTTGAGTCTGGGACCCAGTGGAAAGATGACTGGAGACATAATGTTCCACCACTAGAGATCACTCCAACCACCTTCATAAGCACCATTAGACTCATCCAACTCTTTCTGAATCATCTGCAGTGTCCTGACACCCAAACACTCTGAAATGTTCATATTGTAGCTTCTGGTGCAAATACCAAGCAGTACAGTATACTGTTTCCAAATTACTGGCAGAGTGCATTGTGTCACAGTACTCTTTTTCTCGCAGACAATGCCCAACTGATCGTACTATATTGTGTAGTTGACAAAATCAAAAACAATGTGCATGCACAAAATTAAAAATATAATATGGCAACAATTTACACATCGAACCTTGTATACTTCATTTCTCCTCTGGGCAACGTATGCAAATAGGTAAAATCCTTTTTCCCGATCCCACTACACCTCCCTGAACCAAAGAGTTTTAATGCCTTTCATTGTTCTTGAATTTCTTCTACAATCTCTTTCCTCTTCTCCCCCTTGTGGTTTATCTCCTGTTCTTTTTAATAGAGATCTTGATCTCTTCTCATTTTCTTCTGTGTATGAGTTGCTCTCGCTATCATCCAAGAGGTCATATCCTATTATATTATCCTAATTTGAAGAACTCATCCTTTCTTTTTGTCAAGATCTTCTTCCATTACAACATCTCTTCAATTCTGGGTCAATTGGTCACAATGAGCCATTAGACTTTTTCATTTCTTTGATATAATGGCCTTGTTATGTCCCCTTTGCATGCTGAAATTAGCTCTCTTAAGACTTGCTACTTTGTCTTTTTTATACTACATATTTTCATTTCTCAAGGAAGACATGTTAATAGAGATCTTATTTGTCTTCCCATTAATACAAACAGGCTTTGCAAACTGTCTGCAATTGGAAAAGTCCTATAACTAAGAATTAACCGTGTTAAGTAACTGTATATACAGTGTAACCCGGATATAAGAGACCCTGATATAAGAGAAACTCGGATATAAGAGATATTTTCTCTGGTCCCAAATTAGAGCCATACTTACCTAAACAAAATAGACCAAACCCGGATATAAGAGACTTCTTCTCCGGTCCTGACAATTCTCTTATATCCGGGTTACACTGTAGTACCTCTACTTGGGGAAAATGACTTCCGACCAGCTTTTACTCTCTGCACCATTCTTACTGCAATTTCTTTAGATTGTGGGTAATACGGTGGTGTTTTGGAAGGAATGTAGCCAATCTACCTCAACCAGTTACATAAAGCTTCATTACAAAATTCTGGTGCATTGTTTGATACCAATGTTTTAGGGACCCCATTTATAAAAAATATCACTTTTAATATTTGCTTTATTGTAGTTGTTTTTCTATTTTTAATGACTTCAGGCCATCCAGGAAAGGAGTCTACTAAATTTATAAATATTTCGATGCAAGTAATGTGTATGTGGTCCATATGAACATGAAACCATGGTTCCATTTTTTTAGGCTATGACTGTATTCTCTTTTTACCCTTTATTTCTGTACATTTTGGGTATATTTATGTACATATCTTTCTATATTGTGATAAAATACCCTCACCACTATGCCTCCAATTTTAATCTCCTCTGCATAGCCGTTATCCCACATCATCATGTATAATTTTTAAAATATCTTATGGTTTCTGATGGTACGACCACATCTTCTTTGCATATAACGCTGTTTTCCATTGTTAATTTATGCCTTATTTCTTTATAAGGTTTTTCAGCTTTTGAACGTTTACTCTGCCTGTTTCTTCTTACTCTTTTAGCAATCTTGCTTAATATTGGATCTTGTAGAGTTTCTGATGCCAATGTAATACTTCTTTATCTGGGATTTCCATTTTTTCTTATTAAATTGTAACCTTGACAGCACATCAACATGTGGTATTATCATATTTCCTTTTACATACTTATATCAAAATCATGTGCTATTAATTTTATTGTCTATCTTAGAGTTCTAGAAGAATTAAATATGGTAGCTCTTTTCTAGGCTTAAAAATGAACTTTACAGTTTTATGACCTGACTTTAATAGGAACTTCTTACCTAGCAAAAAATGTCAAGCTCTCTCTGTGCTCCAGACAATGGCCAATTTCTCTTTTTCAATATTTGAATAATTTATTTCTTCTGCTATCAGTCATCATGAATGGTATATTACTGGATGGCCTTGTTGCATTAAAAATGCTGACATTGCTCATTCACTCATATCCATAGTTAAAATAACCTCCTTTTTGGGATCAAAGATTTTTACAATAGTTTTTTTTGTCAGTATCTTTTTTAAATGCTAAGGTTTGCCTTTGAGTCTATTTGAACTCACTGTTCTTTTTATGCAGTTCAGCAAATGGTTCTATTAAGTTGCTGTATTTTGGCAGGTAATTTCTGATAGGTAATATAAAAATTAACCAGTCCTAAAAAGGATTCTAATTCTTTTTTTATTAGTAGGTAAGGTACCTCTGAAATTTTGTTAATTAACTTTGGATCTGATGCAATACCATCTTTTAAAATATGGTACCTTTAATATGTTATTGTATCACAATAAAATTGACATTTATCTGCATTTATTGCTATCCCAGCATTTTTCTAACTTGTTTAACACATACTCTGTTTTTTATTTTAATTCATCATTATTGGTGGCACCAAGGCAAATATCATCTTGATAATCATGTTACTAATTTCATAAAGTGACATGTTCTCCATTACTCTTTTAAAAATGGCCTTTGCTGTTTTCACTCTAAAAGGCATTCTCATACATCTTAATAATCCTATGGGGATGTTTATTGTAGTAATTTCCTTGAATTTATTGTCACTCTGTATTTAATTATAGGCAGATTTTAAATCAGTTTTCATACCTGATAATTTGTGGATAGGGAATAGGAAATGAATCAAACATATTTCATGAATTACATTTATTTTAAAGTCACCACATATTCTTAAGTTTCCATCTGATTTTCACAAAACTACAATGCGAGAGGCCCATTTACTGCCACTTAGAGGAATATGCTCCAAAATTCCCTCTTCTGCCATTTTCTTTAACTTGGTATAAATTTCTTTTTAACATTTCTGAAATTTTGATGAGAGTCAAATTGGGGCATGCTGTAACAGAAATTTTCATTATAACTTCCCAACCTGCTGGAGCTAAGAAGAGGTTGGTTATTTCATTTTCTCCCTCTCTTGCCTTGCTGTCTTTGAATTATTTTAGCCATAGCTTGGCTGTAAAACACTGGATCTAAGTCTCAACAAATTCTGTTTCATCCAAGCAACTTAAACATCCTATCAGCAATGTCATATGAAGAAATAGCAAAAAAACATACCACTGAATTGGAATGCTTGGTTTGCAAATGGTATGGTCTTTTAAGAATATATCATTGTTATTATATGGTGACCATTGTATTCAAAGGTTTAATAACTTTTTCAAATGTTTCATGCTCTCCTGATTATTTTCATAATTCATTTCTACTCAGTTAAAGATGAACAAATTGAAAAATAAACTCCTGTATTTTTTCACCACTTTGTTGTGCAAAACTTTGTTGCATTCCTGGAAAGCATTCAATTGACTGACTGGGTTTGGCAGATCTGACCTGGCTTGTTCTTATAGTTCCTTTTGCCAAAAAGCTTTTTCTGTCACTTTTTCATAAATATCTTTATTCTTCTACATCATATTTCAATCTTGTTAAACACTAGATAAGTTACTTGTTATACAAGAAACATGAGTGTTATTTAAACAGAAGAACCTATTTCTGAACCATAAAATCAAAAAAAGTAAGTTAACATTTCTAAGACATGTAATGAAGAAAGAGGGTTTAGAGAATTTGACATTCACAGGACATATTGAAGACGAGTGATAGCGGAAAGCAGAAAGTACCTTATCTAATCAGCTTGTGATAGCAGAACAGGGAGTGGGAAACATAGTGAAAAAAATCTTACTAAGAACTATAAAGGATAAGAGGTTTTGAAGAGCCACAATCACCCACATCCTGAAGGAACATAGCAGAAGAAGAAAAAGAACCCCCTTCAATAGCTGTACAATCAGTATGGAAAATGTTCTTTTTCAAATTGGTTTTTGTTTATCTACCCACTTTTAAAGATAAAATGTGATGCTTGAGCTTTTTACTTTTACTTTTTAGTCTGAATATCTGCCCATTAAAAACAAGTTATAGTTTATGGTGGTGGTGGTGGGGTCACCTCCCCACTTAAAGAAATAAACAAAAGTTGATTTCCTTTGGCTGTTGATGCAGGTCTAAACATGTACTTCTAACTCTATCCCACTTAATGCACTGGGAACCGTTCTGATTGGCATTCTAGATCCCCAGTCCTTTATCCGGACGATGAGGATAAGCTTATCTACTGATAGGAAACAACAGGTTTCTGGTAGTGCCAAGGCAGAAAATGGTAACAAATATATATTACTTTCCAATGAAATTTAATGCAATTGTTATTTATTGCAAGGATACACATTCATATCTAGAATATATCCAATTCCAGCGGCTTTTGCCACAGGTCTCAAGGTGTTACCTGCTTCTTCTTGTTCACATGGATAAATACCTTCACTATTCCGAGTTGGAATATGGCAGTATGGGTGAATATACTAATCAGATTAGTGCATTCCAGCAATGCATGTCATGCAATCTATTCAATCCTCTATGTAATACAGGCCATTCAAGATATTTATACACAAGGATGCACTTTCATCTGTTCTTTGGTAATTACTGAAGTCCATACTGGCTGAACTGATACATTTGTTCACAAAAATAATATATGCTGCTTCTTTTTGTTTTCTTACCTTCCAACAATGCTCTGCATTCATTATTTGAAAGAACTGATGAAAACCTTGACTATATTTTATTATTTTTATATGACCAGCAATTAAATTAAATTTAATCATATTTTATGATATAATTAGCAATTTTAAGCCTTGATCTGTTCTAAAAAAATCTTTCAAAGGAAAACAGAAAGTCCTGATTCAGTTCATTATTAATAATAAATGCCAGTGTCAATGTGACACAATTTTTTCAATTAAAGGGACACAACTCTCAATAGATCATCATTGGTGAACTTTTAAAAGGTAAGCTTAAATATTAATGGAATACTTAATCAATTTTGAGGTCTGTAGTTTATTGTTATGTATCGTATCTATGCCTCTCAACCTATTGTAATGAAGGCCCTATTAAGAGCCCTCCACAAGAGCTAGTTTCAATGCTGCCCAGATGGACACCTTTTAAGCTAGTTATTAATAAATGCTAATATAATGAGAATTTACATTCTCAGAATTTAAAAACTTCATTCCACTTCTTTTGAAAATAAATTAAATAATGAAACCTGCTAAATGTATCAAGAATTTTTTACTTGTTGAATACTTATATAGATACTTAATCCATATTTTAAACTCATTATTCTTCTATGTCCCTTCAGGACATTGGTGATCATAGCTCTCCATAACGTCCTGTCATTTGTAAATCTTAGTAAGATTTAAAGATTTTGCTATCTCTCCTAATATCTGTTTTGCCAACCATTTATAAAAGCTCATTAGGCAGGTTTTTCACTGATTTCCTTTGTCGCTCCCTGCCTTTAATATGTCCTGTGAATATCAAATTCTTCTTCATTATGTGCCCTAGAAATTTCAACTCTCTCTTTCTGATTCTAAGAATAAGTGTCCTTTTTGTTTGCATTTTCCCTAAAACTTACTTGTTACTCCCATTATCAATATTTCTCAGCCTGACAAAAAAAGTGATATAAAATCTTATATTTGGACATTTGTTCAAATTTTTGGAAGTGCGGGTTAGGTAAAGAACTTTGCAGCACCTATTTATATACAATGATCACAAAATCTTTCCCTTTCCCATCCAATGTTTTCTGCTGAGATGAATTGGAACAATTATATTAAGTCAGTTGCTAAGTCTGCTACTAGAAATGATTTGATTTGTTTAACAGCATATCAACTTATTATGGGTCATTAAATAACAAAATTATAATTTTCATGGGAGCTTTGAAGCAATAAAAATATGTTATTCTGCCTTCACAATTGAATACATGTTAGATGATACTCAGCTTTTGTGCATATGCATGTTAGTGTGGACATAATTAATTGTGTGTTTTATATTGTATTTTTGTTGATGCTATATTTTGAAATACAGTTTTTAAGAAACTGTCAGATATATGGATTAATGTCATGGAAGAGTTCTTACATGTTCATTTGTTGATTGATATTGTTTAGCAGCATATCAATCTCTATGGGTTATTCAATGCTGAAATTGAAATATTTTATATATAGTTTTATGCTCTCAACTACAGATATTTCATACATAATTTTATACTTTCAGGCTAAAGGTATTTTTTTTTTAGATATATTGTTGGCAATGTTACTATAAAATATATTTTTATATTTTTTAGTGTTGCATTGGTTGTCATTTTGCTTCAAAAATGTATTATTGGTCATTTTATTATATAATTGATTTTTGTTTGGGAGTTCAATATTTGCCCATAGCTAGGACCCGAACAGATGCTACCATCCTGGGTCAGTGTGGATCTGGGAGCAACAGTAATTAAAAGGTGGTTCCACGATCCTCAAAAGCTCCAGTCTCCAGGTCAGAGCGCTTGCTGCCAGATAGAATCTATTGTCATACCCTGGATGATGCTACTACAAATGTTTGTTGTCATGCTAGACAATTTTTCTCACAAGAATCTTACACCATTATAAGTGTGCCATTCATCTTTGGCAGGTTTAATGCTTCTGCTATATATCTATAGATTCTTCTCAAAATCCAAAGGAGAATTTTTTAATATTATTAAAGTGGAATGAAGCTAAAGATGCTAGGTCAATAGCATCTTTAGAATCATTCACTTCCGCACTGCCATAATGTAGCTTTCTTATGCTTTTTCTTTGAATATTGTTCTGATGAGCTGTCATCTCTGGTACCTCTGCTTCATGAAATTAGATTGGAAGCAAGGTCTCCTTATTTTACTGACTGTAAGTTCTATTCTAATGGTTTACTCTGTCATACTTCACATCTGGGGAACTCTCTTCCAGCATCTCATTTTGCTGTTAAATACAATCTGCTGTCTTTTTTTTAATCCTGTTCATTTTACTGCCTTTTTCTTCAGAAAGGTTTCTCACTTTCCTTCACTCTCAGTAGCCCCCCTTGTGTATTAGAGGCTTTATTGCCTTACTTTAGTAAAATGATTTAAAAAATGCTAAACATTAACTAAGCATTGCGTGACTACATGATTGAAAAGGAGAATATTGCATTTCACTTTTCCTACTAGTGTGGTGAGTTGTCTGCTTGACTCAAAAACCAACAACCTCAGCCAGAGAGCAAGCCAAAATCCTGTGTGTGTGATAGCAATGGATTTCTTAATCGAAAATACATACAAATTATATTATTCCTCAGAAATATTTAATTACAAGGAAAAGAAAATATTTTGAAAGTGATCTATGTAAATCAGGATATGTGGTATTATTACCTCTTTTACCGATCCAATCATTACATATTCTTACCCATCTATCTCATTCTGCTTATCTATCTCTTTTCATTATCTATCTATCTATCTCTCTATCTATCTCTCTCTCTCTCTCTATCTATATCAATCTTTTCATTATCTATCTATCTCTATCTCTCTCTCTCTCTCTCTATCTATCTATCTATATCGGTCTTTTCATTATCTATCTATCTATCTATCTATATCAGTCTTTTCATTATCTATCTATCTATCTATCTATCTATATCAGTCTTTTCATTATCTATCTATATCAGTCTTTTCATTATCTATCTATCTATCTCTATCTATCTATCTATATCAGTCTTTTCATTATCTATCTATCTATCTATCTATCTATATCAGTCTTTTCATTATCTCTCTATCTATCTCTCTCTCTATCTATCTATCTATATCAGTCTTTTCATTATCTAAGGAAACATGGATGTAGGTGTATGAACTCATGTGAATATATGTATTGTGTGTCTATTTGTGTGTTTGCTATACTTAATTGCTCCATTTTTCTCAACTATCATTTGCTTTATTTTATTTTAAATATTTATATAATACCCTCTTCTTTGCTCCCTTCAGGACATGGTGGATCATGGCTCTCCACAACTTCCCATCCTTTGTAGCTCTTACTAAGGTTTCTCCCATCATTACTCCCACTCTCTGTTCTGCCATCCATTCATACAAAGTTGTTGGATTGTTTACTTGCTGTTTCTGTCTTCCTCTTCTAACTTTCAATATGTTCTATGAGTGTTCAATTTGCCAAGCTCTCTTTCTTCACTAGTTATCACTTTCTGTTTCTAATTATTAGCATCCTTTTTGTTCCTCTTTATCTTAAAAGATTCTCATTGCTCAGTCAGTTAGGTGCCATGTGTGATACACACTTAGGTGATCATGTATCTTTCAATACATCACTGACGAGACAGATTTTTTCCTGCAATAGGTTGCCATTTCTTTCTGTGGTAGACCAGTTGCCATCCAAAACTAGAGAACCCGGTCTGTCCTGCTATTTACCCATAGTTGGAGGGAGAAGAAAAGGATTCATACCTTTACCCAAGGGTATTAGCACATAAGTGATTGTAATGGATTTGACTGGAATTTGAACTTGGCTCTCTGATTCCTCAATCTAAGCTGCTATCCATTACTCCACTGTTGGTATTCTCAGAATCCTTCTGCCAAACCACATTTCTGTTGTCTCAATTCTCTTCTTTAGGTGAGGCAATTCTCCAGCCTCCCCTGCCATATAGGAGGACTGATATTACAGAAAATCTCAGCAGTTTTTACTTTGTTTTTAAGAAAAATTTCCCTGTGGCTTGATAATTTAGTTTTGGAAAGCAGTTATGATATTCCAATGCATCTTTGGATTTGGAAAGCAGTTATGATATATTCCAATGCATCTTTGGATTTGGAAAGCAGTTATGATATATTCCAATGCATCTTTGGATTTTCATGTCAAACTTTCTGTCTTCTGTTAAAACATTATCTTACAATATTATGATACTATCATGTATAGCTGGCCACTCACATTCGAGGGCTGCTAGCCAATCCCTATTGCAAATGCCTGCTCAGGCACATTTGTGTTTATTCAACAAACACATATGTCACCTGTGGTTTATACTGCAACTATGCTGAGCAGCAATCATTTGTGACTTTGTGTTAGTACAGCTATCGACGCTGCACAAGAGATACATCTACCCAATTTCATTCACAAGGCTTGGTTCAACCCATGGTATGGTTTTCAGGCACTTTCCAAAGATGCTACAAGCTGGGATCAACCCCTCCAGTCTGATAACATCAGGAAGTCTTCTTTCTGACAAATCTGCCATGTTGAGATCCTATCACATAACTTTTTAAATTGCTTATTTCACTTTTAATAAATGATAGACAATAAATAGATGATAATGTTTTTTCTTTCAGTTTCTTTACCTTTTACTTGTAGCTATCAATGTAGAGTTGGAAAAAAAAAAGAAATTTTTATCGTAGGAATTCAAAACCTATTATAAAGCAGTAAAATGTGCTTGCAGTATTAAACAAGAATTTTGCCAGGAGATTGACAATGAATCTATAGTTTGATACAGAGAAAAACCTTGAAGAAGAGGGGAGTTGCAAAACATCTTTCATCTTCTTTGAGTCATTATTTAGGTGAATCCATGCAAAACAACTCAAGAGGTTTCTGAACAGCAAAACATTGGACATGCAACAGTTTTTTTTTTTTTACAATGCACCAAATTGAAAAATAAAAACATTTTGTCAGATTAGTGCTGCACAAACGGACTCAAAAAAAAATACTGCCATTATCAAAATAATCTATTTCTTGATTGTGACATGAGAGGAAAAATGGATTCTATACAACTGATAGCATTCTATGAAATGGCTCAACTGACCCTACTATACTGTGCAGTTGACAAAATCAAAAACAACGCGCAATCACAAAATTAAAAATACAAAATGATAATAATTTATCCATCACACCATGTATATAGTTTTAAGGTATGCTATATTTATGGGTAAAAGTGGCACTCAGTGTTGAACTAAGTGTCCACCATTATGCATTCTCTACCACTGATATTGACCACTTTGACCTATAGATAAAGTATACCATAAGATTATATTTTTATTATATATATATATATATATATATATATATATATATATATATATATATATATATATATATATATAAATAATGAACTGGACTAAGATCAACAACTGTTTATTAATAAGCAGTATTAACAACATTTTGATCAGCAAGATTAAATTAGTGTTTTTGAACTACAATCTTCCCATCCTAGCAGATTCAAGAGAAATCATGTGAAGATTGTAGCTCAAAAACAGTAATTTAACCTTGCTAAGCAAACACTTCCTCTATAGCTAACCGGGCAGTGCAGAGCATTTGAAAAGAGTTGGATGAGTCTAATGGTGATTACAAAGGTATGGATAGTTCGGGGAACTCACTCCGATCTTTCTGATAAGAAAAGAACTCCTGAATTTGATGGTAAGGACATCAGACAACACAGAGGCTTACATCATGTGCCTTGGGGAGGTAGTGCTACCTTAGGTTAAGAGGGTGGCTGTTGGAAGAGCCTACTTCTGTCAAGAGGACACTGTACCATGCCATACAAGCAGGAGAATCCAGTTATGACTGTCAGACAATTTCTGTGACCACATCACTCCTTACATATGGCGACCTAACTCCCCTAGACTGCAACCTCCTTGATTATTATGTGTGTGGTGCAGTTGAAGAAGAGACCAACAAAACTCCTTGTAAAACTAAAGATGAACTAAATGCAATGATTATGGCAGCATTCACCAACTTAAACAAGGAGACCGTCCAGAAGAGATACAAGAGACTCTGAAGTCATCTGGAGGTTGTAATTGAAGCCAATGGCGATTTTATTGAATAAATTTACTCTTTAGTATTTAAAGATATTTTTTTGTAATTTTGGTAAAGATATGTGTCAAAATGAGATGTCCATGTTATTTTAATTTTTGTGTAATTAAGATGACAATTTATCCATTACGCCCTGTAATTGTAATTGGAAAAGAGGAAACAAGGAACATTTATTCAGATGTGTTTTATATCTGTTTTTATCAATATACCTTTTAGATAGTTTATTTTAATATTTCTTGAATTTTATTATCATCATACTAAAATATTTGACAAATAACTCGGATCAGTGCAGGTGCAAGCTATAAGAAAAACTGGTAATATCCTACATTTGACAACACAATATCGGGTAATTTTGCTTGATAATTATAAAAGACTGGTACTGAGATAGTATAGACAGTCATTTTACTCTGAAGTTTCAATAAATATTAGTTTATAAAGTCAAAAGAGCAAACAAATATTTTCAAGGACAATGGCAGACATGTAATCATTATGCCAACAATGAATGTTAATCTGTTTTTCTGACATGGGTAATTCTCAATGGCTTTCTCTGTCTGCTGAGAGGACAAGGAAAAGACTAATTTAGTTATTTGAATACCAGGTTCTCTGTACAAATATGACTTTCTGTTATATATTGTCAGCTCTGAAATTATTGTCTTATCAACTTATCAATGATAGTTTTCTTCCTCCTCCTTAAGGTTCATGTCCTTTTATGAGACAGGCAACCATGCCTCTCTACAGCTTGCTTTATTTTTAATACCTGTAAGTGATACATTACAACAATTTAAATATCTTGGAAGTGCTTTAACAGGTGACAGTATGTGCAACACTGAATTCCGAAAAAGCATTGGGATGGGAAAAGATGCTTCCAAAAGGTAAGAAAAGTATTGAGAAACAGGAAAATTTCATTAGAAACAAAGAAAAGAGCCCTGGACCGTTACATAATATTAGTTCTCCTATATGGCAGTGAATGCTGGATAATCTCCTCACAGATCAACAAGAGACTTGAGACAACAGAAATGTGGCTCTACAGAAGGATGATGACAATACCATGGATTGATTATGTGAGCAATGATGAAGTTTTACAGAAAATGGAAAGAAAAGGGATACTAATACTTAACATAAGGTAGTTGAAATTTCTAGGGCACATAATGAGGAAAAAGGGCTTGGAAAATCTGATCCTCACAGGAATGATTGAAGGCAAAAAGGATAGAGGAAAACAATGCATAATCGACCTACCAACCTTGAGTAAATGGATGGTGAAACAAGTTTTAAGAGAGATAACAAAAAGACAAAATCTATGAAGAACAACAAAGGATAGGAAATTGTAGCCATGATTGCAAAAATGCTGAAGGGACATGGCACATAAATTACAACTACTTCTGTTTTTTAATATTGGTTTTACAAAGAAATACAACATTGCCATGAATGTTCCTGGGTAAGATAGTTGTTATGGAACCTTACCAATAATAACATAATGGACTATTCCATACGTAATAAATACCGCACCTCAAGAGGAAGCAGGGAGTTCAGTCTGAAGTCAAGTCTGTCCAGAGTCTGTCAGTCAGAGCGAGTGAGTGAGTCAGTCAGTCAGTCGAGTCAGAGGCAGTCCGAAACATAGTCGCGTTTACTACTAAACCTGATTGTTCGTACTAACACTTTCTACTTCTCTGTATATATTCCTGTTTGTAATATATCTGTGTTATTCCATATCCGTATTCGAGTTCTTCTTTATTGGTTCTACCTTGGACTATCATCGTGGTACAAGGAACCGGACCATAACATTAATGAAGTGGTTTCCTGTTCTTTTGTCCATTGTTTTTAATTCGTATATCTCCAAAATTGGTTACAAAACAATATTAGAAAGCCCAGTTTAGCTGAGAGTTCATCTTGTTCCTCAGTCAGAATTTGATCTTGGCTTGCCAATTCTATTTCTCCTGCTCTTAGCCATAAAGCTACCTGCATGTTTACTTCTATTGATATCTATTTGCACAGAAGTCAATCATGTACGGTTGTTAATCTGTTGAGTGTAGTCATTGTTTTATCAGTTTTCACCTGATTCCAACTAATTCCGTTTGTTTTGTTTTTTTTAATATTGGTTTCTTGAATCTGTTATTCCTACCATTATTTCTCAACCAAAGTCTTTTGATTGATTTCCAAATTAATTGTTTCCTTTATCTTCCTAATTAAGTTTTCTGCTTAATTTTTTTTTTTTTTTTTTTGCAAAGATATATTATTTTTCTCTCCCAAATCTGATCATTCTTTTGATCAATTTTTCTTCCTCCTTCACTTTATAATCTTGTTATTAAGTCTTTATTTTCTTACTTTGCTTTGTTTTTTTGTTTTGTTGTTGTTACAGTAATTCCTCTTCCTTGCACCCCAAAATTACTTGGGCATCATTCTTGGATAAAATAAAAATTAACATTACTAGATTTAATTAATAACTTGAGATATGCTAATGTTGGCAAGAAGAATATAAAAAGAGTCTGTGTTACTGTTAATGCTGTCACATGGAAAACATGTTATTACTATTCTTTTTATTCTGGAAATAAAACCTTAAAACGTTTAAAGAAAAACATAAGGAATCTTAGAATGTTTCTATCAGTATATCTATTCTAATATATATATATATATATATATATATATACATACTTGTATGTGTGTCTATATAACATAAGAGGTAGTGTTGAAAAGTTTCCAATTTAGTGTGTTGGCTACTTCTATAATTAATGTATAAGG
This sequence comes from Acanthosepion lycidas, assembly GCA_963932145.1. Taxonomy (NCBI): domain Eukaryota; kingdom Metazoa; phylum Mollusca; class Cephalopoda; order Sepiida; family Sepiidae; genus Acanthosepion; species Acanthosepion lycidas. Next base: position 85,467,678 of record OZ010585.1, on the reverse strand, counting down.
TTTCTTATGAGAATATTTTACAATGCACAAAATAATGGCATTGAAGGTGTAGGTGTGTTTGTGTGTGAAGCATCCACAGCCCTTTGTGCTGCAGTGTGAAAAGTTCATGGCACTCACTTCAAAAGGAGGAAAACAGGAAAAGGCATTGCCTACACCCAGTGCTGCTTCTGATACTATGTTTATTAAGGACTGCTGCTGATACTATGCTTATTAAAGCACTACACCAGCTTGACCAAGGAGTCATTCCATACAAAATCTGATGTTTGACTATTTAGTTAGATTTTAAGAAATGGATCAGGCCAAGAACATATCAGCTCTTGGCTTGATCAACTTTTTTTTTTAATCATTTAAGCCTAAGCAAGGTGATAAACCCACTAAGACATGAAGAGTTACCAAGAGTGAAGGTGACTAATAAAACAAGAAGCTGGAAGAAAGATTTACATGCAATAAGTATGAGGGAAGAAAGTACTAAAATAAAACTTATGGTTACATCTAGCAATTTCTACAGTAAATTGATGGGACCTAGCTGCCAATCTAGTAAAATGCTTAAATTTGTGAAGTAGAGGTATCAAAAAAGAAAGCTCATTTGAATAATTACCATGAAAATATTTAAGGAAAAGGCATAGGGAAGCTATGTTAAAGTGTTGAGAAATTGCTTGAAACCAAGATGTTATGTCAGGACCAATAAGATTGCAGATTCTCCTTTGGATTTTTCAAGAATCTCTAGATATATAGCAAAAGTACCAGATGAATGGTAGATTTATAAAGATTTTAGATAAATTTTGGTGAGAAAAATTGTCTAGTTTAACAGTGAATCAACTTTCCTAGCAGCAGACCTAGAAATCAGTTCGATATAATTGTTCAACTTCATGTCATTAGAAAACATGAGACAAAAAAGGCACAATGAGTTGCTCACCTGGAGGTTGGCATCAGCCATGCTGATGGAAAGTAAAAAAAAAAAAAGATTGTCTAAGAACAGTTTAGTTTTGAAAGCATTAAAATAAACTCCGTTTCTTGCCCCAGTGAACAACAGATTGAAGTAATTTTTTGAGATCAGCTGTCATTTTCACTTTATCAAACCTGTTAAATTTACTTTTCAGATAGGAGTATATATAGCTGTGTCATCGGCATTAGATGCAAAGCCAAAAATTGATGACACTGAGAAGGTGTCACCTTACACATTTCCCTTGTGCATGTAATTATACAGACACACATTGGCTTACATTTATATATATATATATATATATATATATATATTGTACATATAGTGCTGGTGTTAATAAAACAGTGCTTGATGTAATATAACAGAGCTGTTAAGTATATATTAATAAATAATTTTTAATATGAATTATGATTTATTTTTAATGTAAATTACTATTTATTTATTTTGAATATAAATTTGTTTTGGTTCAAATAAGAACAAGTAACCTCCTTTTTAACTTAAAAAAATGTTATTAAATCAAAATAACCATGCAAAAATGCAATTTTTTAAATTTTCCCTTTTTTACATACATATATAAATCCCGCCTATTTTAATCACCAGATATAATTTTAAAATTTTAAAATTACAAACTGTAATCCCAGCATAATATATTACAATACCAGCATTGTGATAACCAGATAAATTGTAATTAAAATTGCATAATGGTTACTTCATACTAAGTTGTGCTAGTAGTGAGGTATTTTATATATATATATATATATATATATATATATATATAATTGTGTATTTGATCAGCAACCCCTCTTTCATACAAGTTTCAACTGACAAGATATAGCAATTTATTTTTTATATATTTTTTGGCGTTCATATAATTTTTTCTATTTTTGACATAGATTATGTAAAAATAAGATTGTCTGAATATTCTGTATGTCAGAGCACTTTTGGCTCTCATTTTAGTCATTATCAATGATTATTTTGTTTTTAACTGAATGTAAGGATTTCTTATGTATGTATCTAGAGTCATGTGAACGTTTTTTTATTTTTCAAACAGTCAAAAATGAACATGGCCATGATGTACTGACCATGTTTGAAAATAAAAAAAAGCATTCCTATAACTCTTGATACATACTTAAAAATCTATACATAAGTTAAAAATAAAAATCATCCTTGATAATAGTTAAAAGAATAGCTGAAAGTGCTCAGTTATACAGAACATTCAAGCAATTTTGACATATTTTATGTCCAGAAAAGAAAAAACTTATACAAAGACAAGAATAATCAAAAAAAGAAATTAATTGCAGTACCATGTAAATCATCTTTATTGAAACACACACACATATATCTATATATAGTACATTTGCATCTTGAAAAGCAAAGGTTCATGAAACTTTTCAATAAATATCATAAAATTCCAATATTTCTGATAGAATATTTATATGTATGTACATAAATAAAGTAACATCTACATCAATGGGAAACCTTATAGGTGATGAAAATTAGTTGAACACAACTCTCCAGATGCCCTTTGTAAACAATAAACTTTCACCACAACAGTATGCTCATATACATTCTTCAAGTGTTGTCAGTGACAATCTAGATAAAAAAAATTATCAAATCAATGGCTTGGGAGAGCAGTACTGCTTATTTTAGCCCCAAGGTTTGCTGATGTCATACCTCTAGATTTTGTATTTATTTATTTTATTTTTTAGTGGGTGGAGGGAAAATTAAGAATGTTTCTTACAACATAACATCTGAATGATTTCAGGATTTAAAGAATTTAATTGAAAAGAGTTAATTTTGATGACATCTGAAGTGTGCCAAGAGGCTATTTTAAATTTTCATGAAAAGCTGCAAGTTTGGATTGTTAATGGTGGTTCATCTCTTAAGAAATTTTAATTTTATTTATTGTTTAATTTGATAATAAAATTTTCCTTGTTTTCTTCTAATTTGGCTTTCAAAATTAATTACATATACATACACACATCCGCTCTTGCTATATATATATATATATATATATATATATATATTATGGAAATAAGAAAGGCAAGACCAACTTTACTGGTCATGATTTAAAAAAAAAAAAAAAGAAAACCGCTAATCAGTTTCACCCTCACTCAACAGAGCTGGAATCAAGGGAATAAATGTCTCAATATAAAATATAAAATACATGTAATATATTAAAGGCATAACGATCAGATTGAAATAATATCAAGGTCCAACAGACTTTTCCTCTGTTTACAGAGGGAGGGCTGTCTGGACTTGACATAGATTGTTTCTAATGCTTTTAAATGTAAGAAAGTGAGCATAACTAAGAATGGTAAAAGAGACAGTGCTAAAAATTGGTGGCACAATTTGGATTATTTATAAAATGCTTTGCAATGGCAGAACCATATGAGTTGTTGATCACGTCACCAATTTGGAATGTAACATTCCTAATTTTTCTAGGTACATCTAGCCATAGGGTTATTCTACCTATGTAGTTGGTTCTGCAACTACATCTAAATTGATAAATCACATTGTTAATATCCTTTCGAGTAGATATCTATGCAGACCTGGTAGAACATGTACATGAGCCAAAAAATGACAGTTGAACAATTGAGGGAATATCTGTTAGGGCTTGATGTTATTTTAATCTGATTGTTCTGCTTTAATACATTACATGTATTTATATTGTAACATTTATTCTCTTGATTCCAGAGTGAGGCTGAAATTGGTCGGCTGTTTTCTTTTTCTTTTTTTTTTTTAATCATGAATGGTAAATTTGGTATCGCCTTTTTTATTACCATAATAATGCTCTGTAGCCCTAAGAAAATTATGAGATTTATATACTTTGTACTAAAGCAATTTTAATTACAGTTTCTGGGAGACAGCACATAATCTGAAGTATTTGACAATTTGAACAAGTCCAGTATACTAAAACCCTCAGTCACAAAGACTGTGATTATATACTAGTATAATTGTCAGTGGTCTCCAAACTAGCCAATTTAACTCACAATTCTTGGTTTAACCTATAGTTCAATTTCTATGCATTTTCCCCATGGTCAGATTTTGCATGCATTCTTCAGTATTCATATTGTTTAAAATGAAGTTTTTTTTCTCTTCTGCTTAGATGAATTTTGTTGCTCTGAATTTCACTCATATCATAGCAGTATATATTTTAGCAAAGGAAAGAATATAACATTTGTGCAAGCTGATCAGAAAGGTGGTGCACTGCCTTCTCCAGTCCCTTTTGCCTTTGATATATCCTGTGAGTGTCAAACTCTCCAAGCCCTCCTTCTTCATTACATGTCCAAGAAATTTCAGTCATCTCCTTCTCAACCTGAGTATAATTGTTCTTATTGTTTCTATTTTTCTTAAGACTTCTCTCTTGCTTACATGCTCCATTGATTTTCAGGATACACAGAATTAATTTCTCTACAATATCCTAGTTCCAGTAGGCTTTCACATTTTTTTCAAACTCGTTACATTCAGACTATTATCCTTATCTTTGTTGTTGTTGTTATCACAATGTTTTAGACAGTGTGCCCTCTGACCTTCATCAGTTTATTGGTACATTAGTTCTATATTTTGTTATTTGTTTACAAATGCAGATTTAAAATCTCATTCTTGAAAAAGAGTAGCATGGTTTCTACCTACATGATGAAAAAAGAAATATATATATATATATATAATGTAATCCACAGACAGATTGTTTCACTGTTTCACAGCTCTTCAGTGTGACTAGATGTCTGGTTGCCTCTAGCTAGGATGGAAACCCGAACGAATTGGCATCAGTCGGAGATTCTACCAAGTCGTCGGCGCACGGCAAGGATGAAGGTGAATTTTAGTGTATTTATTTTTAGATAGACACACAGTGACTGACCTATATATATATATATATATATATATATATATATATATATATATATATATATATATGCATGTATTTAAAAAATTTATTTTACACTCGTCTCATCTTTTGTGGGTGAATTTTCTATTTTGTTAGCAGACCTAATGACATCTTACCAGAGCAATCTAAATGTTTTCTGATGTGACACCTTAAAATGAGATTGACTCTGTTTTGACTCTTCCTAATAAATAGAGCCAAAAACATTTGAGAAAGTAGGATCACTTTGTTTTGAATGTTGCATTCTTCAATTACATGAATTTGAGACAGCAGTTCAAAGTGCTGTTGCTGGGGGCTCAGAAGCAAAGAGATTAACTGACGTGTGCAAAGTTAGAACTTGCACTTCCTGGCAGTTTCATGCTTGATTCACTGCACATTATCTACAAAGTGTTGTCAAGAACATTTAGATGTTGAAGATAAAACAATGTCTTTACATTTAATGTGCAGTCTCACCATATTTGTTGATGAATGGGAAACTTTTACCTACAATGATTTTATTTCACAACATTGTTATTTCTATAGAAAACTGATTGACTACGTTAAACAAAAAAGAAATGTGTGTGATGTCATTTTCTATCATTTCCAGAAGGAAAGCCATATAAAGAGCATTTTGGGACAATGTCTTTTAAATAAGAATGACTAGCTGTAATATTAAAAACATATATCACTATGATTTCAGTTTCAACTTATGTCTTTCATTCCATATAACTAGTTATTGGTTTGGGAAAGTAAATATTTCACTGGAATATTTTATAAAACTTCCAAATTTTTTTTTTTGTTGTTGTTGATATTTTTATAAATAAAATTTTTAAGTAAATGCTCTGTTTATAATAAACAGTATTAACAACATTTACTGGCCTGAAGTCTAAGAAATTTCAAAGAAAATATGTATCCTCTGACAGGAATTGAACCTATATCCTACACAGAACCTATATATATATATATATATATATATATATATATATTATAATAATATTTTTTGTTTAAAAATATGATTCCTTCGCTACATAAGAGTTCTCATGTTTCAAAAACGAGAGCCGAAATCATCCAAATACTTAATAAAATTAAGTTGGATTGTGGTGTTTAGTCCCGTTTCATCTTCAAGCGAAATTTTAGGAATAAGCTATCTCTCGGTTTACGTGTATTTTTAGGCACGGTCCGTTACAGAATTTGTTAATAGTCTAGCCACTCCCACAATAACAAATTCTGTAACGGACCATGCCTAGACCATAGAAGTCAACACTTAGATTCTGTTTCATGCTATATGCAATCATCAGGCCACATATGCTGTTATTTTTCTCGGCTATTTATATATATATACGGGTTAGTGGTGCATTGTGGGTATTCTGTTATGGTGGTTATTTCACTGGAAGTCGTTTGTTTATCTATTTGGGTAAAATTATATTGCTTGTTTTTATTTTTTTGTTTCTTATTTCATTTATTTATTTATTTATTTATTAATGTAGTAAAAATTTGTTTATATCACTTATTTAACAGTTTTGTTTTGGTTTGGGAATTTAATTAAAGCTATTTGTTCAGTTTTGGGGTTGATTGTTGTAGTTCATTCTAAGTATTATTTTGGCGGGAACAGTTTTTAATTGATTATCTTTATTTGGGATTGGTTTGTTTATTTATTTACTTGGATGAATTTAAGTCAATTTATTTTACTTGTATATTTTCTCTTTTCAGTTTTAGATTTTTAGTAACATAGTATTTATTTATGTTTTATTTCTATTTTTTTTATTGTTATTTTGTTTATTAGTATATTTATTTGTTTTTATTTTATTTTTTCCGTTTTTTGTATTAACACACACTCTATCTCTGATATTGAGCACTTTATTCCATAAATATAGCAGACTATATATATATATATTAAGACTATATTTCTTTATATATATATATATATATATATATATGTACATATACATACATACATACATATATATATATATATATATATATATATACATATACATACATACATATATATATATATATATATATATATATATATATACATATACATACATACATATATATATATATATATATATATATATATATATATATATATATATATATATATATATATATGTACATATACATTGAGCCATGGCCTCTAGACAACTTCAGAATCTTCTGCAACACTTCAAGACAGTCTCCTTGTTTAAGTTGGTGAATATCTTGAAATACTAAGGAGTGAATTTCTTTAATAAAATCGCCATTGGCTTCAACCATGGCCTCCAGATGACTTTGGAATCTCTTGCAATACTTCTGGATGGTTTCTTTATTTAACTTGGTGAATGCTGCCATAATCATTGCCTTCAGTTCATCTCTGGTGTTATGAGGAGTTTTGATGGTCTCCAATCAACTTCACCTCACACATAATAATCAAGGGGTTTGCAAGTCTGGGGAGTTAGGTGGCTAGATGTAAGGGGTGATGTGATCGCAGAAATTGTCTGACAGCCATGACTTGATTCTCACCGAAACACTCTGAAATGTTTGTATTGGAGCTTCTGGTGCAAAAACCAAGGAGTACATCATGCTGTTTCCAAATTCTTGGTGGATTTAATTGCATCATGGTCCTCTTTTTTCCCAAAGATCTTACCCAACTGACCCTACAAAAAAAAAAAACAAACATGCATGCACAAAATTAAAAATATAAAATGGTGACAATTTACCTATCTCACCCATATATATATATATATATATATATATATATATTTCTCATTACTATAAGCAATATTTTAGTGGGTACAGGTGTTTGAGCTTCAGTTGTTTTTTTTATTTTTGAATTAATTATTTTATTATTTTAATAACAACTGTCCTGCGTTCCTTTTGACACCAGGAAAACCACTTTTTTTTAACCAAAGCCTACTTCTGCCAGTTGGGCCATGGCAGCAAGCTTGATAGAGCAAGGTTGGAATTACCTGTTAAAGAAAGCACTTTTTTCCTTGAAACTTCTACAAATTTATATCTGCTAGCTTTGGCTTTATATCCTAAACATGAGCAACAGTAATTTGTGAAATAATTTTTTGATATCAAACATTTGTTATTACTATGAACATTATTTTCTGTCAGTTGAGTTACTACCTTTGTTTTTTATTTTCTTAACCCATTCAGCCCTGACTAACGCTTAACCAGTGGTAGAGAAAAATGATGGAATTCCGTTGAAGTGTGGGTAAAGACTTGTAACTATTTTTATATCTACTGTGAAACATTACATACCAATTATTTATTAATTTTGACTCAGGAGCTCAGGCAGAAGGATTAAAAGGAATGCAGGACTCAAAGGGTTAAATAGTGAAATTAGTCACAATCTACCTGAGAAACTCCACTAAACAAAAAGTGGGCCTATGACAGGAATCAAACCTGCATTTTCTTTAACCAAAGAATGCCACTACCAGTATATACACAAACATACACATTATATATATATATATATATATATATATATATATATATATATATATATATATATAGGAGGCACGGTGGAGTAATGGATATCGGCTTGGATTGAGGAATCGAGGTGCCGAGTTCGAATTCCAGTCGAATCCATTACATTCACTTACGTGCTAATACCCTTGGGAAAGGTATGAATCCTCTTCTTCTCCCTCCAGCTATGGGTAAAATAGTAGGACAGACTGGGTTCTATAGCCTTGGATGGCAACTGGTCTAGGAGAAGGACAACTCTGAATTCAAAACCTGTGGAGGATCGTTTGGGAACCTTGTGGCATTCGGTGTACCTGGTCTCTGTATTCGTCCCTCCAAAAAGTGTGGATGGTCCTGCACGAGGCCTTCACCACTATAATCAAATCTCATGTGCCGGTGTCGGGCTGTCGGTTTTCTGGAAACTGATCTGCTTGACCCTCATACGTCAAATCTCGATGGGAGAGTCGATCATATATATATATATGAATTTACAATCAATGAAACCAAAAAAATTACCCCATACAGATGGCCATTTCATCCATGGGAAAAAACATTTCCCTGGACTTGTCAATGCAAATATACATATATATATATATATATATATATATATATATACACACACACACACACACACACACACATCTTATTAACTGTTATCAAAGTTGTGAGTAATTATAATAGCTAAACCGCAGCATTTACCTGGTCAGATATGGCAGCAGTGGGGAGACTGGCTTTCCAAATGCTGTCAACCATACTCTCTGCCATCAATGCTGAGATTGTCAAGTTATCTGGTTATGTTATGCAGAAAAATATAGATTTATGCCTTCCCCAAAGGCATGAGTGCAAAGTATAAACAAATTCAGCCAAACTTTGAACTCACTTTTCTGATCTCATTTTTAATATTTATCATATACCTTATACTTCCTATTTATATATATATAAAGAAATGGACTAAGTCCGACAATTTGTATTTTGAAAACAGTAATTCAACCTTGCTAATCCAGATGCTTCCTCTGTAGCTAAATGGTATAACATAGCAGACTATATGACATTTCCATGTAGGATACAGGTTAGATTCCTGACAGAGGACTCACATTTTTTTGAAATTTCTTGGACATTCAGGCCAGTAAATGTTGTTAATACTGTTTATTATAAAAACAGAGCATTTACTTAAATATTTGTATCTATAAAAATAACATATAAACAGAAAATATATTAAAATACACAGACACACATAGATAGATAGATAGATATATCATGTAGAAGGTAAAATGGCATACCCCCTAAAACAAAACACACTCATACATGTCTTGCATGCAAGATACTTGGAGGAAAACATGGCCTGCCCAAAAGCTAAAATTTAAGAAAAACTTGATCTTATAGCTCAGAAAATTTGTGAGACAAATTTGTGGTTAATACAAATTCTGAGCCACAGCCATTCAATAAAAAGAGAATGAGCTAGAGAACAGCGGAGGATTAGCAGAGTCAGGTGGTAGTGCTTTGTTTGTTGAGTTTTGTGGTAGTCTCACCAACTGTCATTGTTAAAATACTGGGTACAACTTTACTCCACACAGACATACCTTTTTGCAACATATAGATAGATAGACTTAATATCAGAGAGTATTTGTTGATTAGTGTGTGCATGAACATCTCCAAATAAGAGAAAGAACAAATGGAGTAAAAATCTACAGTTCATATAATTTATTTTTAAAATGTGGTCAATACAAAGTAGAGTAAATATAATAATAATAATATATATATATATATATATATATATATATATATATATATATATATATATAATATATTATTATTATTATTTCATATATAAAACAATGGCTGATGCTGTTTCCAAGTATGCCCTTCTACCTGGGTGCCATCCTTATTGCAGTTGCCTACTCAGGAGTATTTATTTTTATGAGAGAGCACGCATAATCTGACAGGTGACCAAGTGCGGTCTGCTTCAACTCTCAGTCATGATGACTTGTGATTTCATGTTTTTATAGCCATCAATAGATTCTGAACAGTTTTATCTACCTGACTTCACTCACAAGTTTGGTATGGTTTTCAGGTGCTTCCCATTAGCATCCAGAGCTGGAATCATCTCCCCAGGCCTATATTTTGAAGAATTCACCTCCTTGAAAAATTGACCATGGTTAGATTTTAACTGACATCTCATGATTGAGATGCTAATATTTTAACCAACCAGCCATTTAAAATTTGATGGATTTATTTGCTCAGTATCAGAGAGACACAGAGAGACAGAGAGAGAGAGAGTGTGTTTCTAGTTATAGACAATGCAGATATGAAAACCAAAATCAACATTACATCAATATCTAGTGCTGATTTCCATCTCCATACTGTTGGCTTATACATACATACATATATATATATATATATATATATATATATATATATATATATAGCAGAAACTTATAGGAGAAACTTTTAATCCTTTTCAAAAGACTGGGGAAGAGTGTGAATTACCAGCCACATTTAAAAATACCAAACAAAGTATTAATTAATTGATTCATTCATTTTTTATGTCTTATCAAACAGATTATTTAAAGCCAGATAATACTTTTATATTACAAGAAAGTTTTTGGGAGATAATAAGTGTTTTAGTGATACAAGTTTTACTAATTAACCCATAGCTGGGGGAGAAAAGATGGACTCATACCTTAAGGGGTTTTATGCATAAGTGTATATAACAAACCCAACAGGAAATTGAACTCGGCTCTCTGATTAACACTTCTGAGCCGTTTTCCATTACAATACTGGCACATCTATGCCTACAGGACCTGGTATTCCCAAGTGATCACCTATATAGGTACTGACCAGGCTCAAAGTTGCTTAACTTTGCTGATTGTATGGTAACTAGTGTTTCAAACTGATGTGGCTTGTATTAAAAACAAAAACTTTCATTAAAAACAAACAAGAGAATGGTGAACTGCTTTTTAATATCAGTCCTTTTATATTGCATACAGTAAATGTTGGACAATTTGCTCATAGATGAAGAGAAGACTTGAGGCAACAGAGTTGTAGTCCTACAGAAAGATACCAAGATAACCATAGATGGTACAAGTAAGCAATAAGTAAGTTTAAAGGAAAATGGAAACATAGGAAAAAAAATTATACATAAAATCAGAAAGATATAGTTGAAATTTCTAAGAAACCTAAGAATGAAGGCTTAGAAAATTGTCAGTCACAGGACATATTGATAAAAGATTGGGACAAAGCAGACAATAATACTTAACGAGCTTGTGTAGATGCATGGTGGAACAGAGATAGGCAGAGATAGCAAGATGACAAACATTGCTAAGAGTTACAAAATATTGGAAGTTGTGGAGATCCATGATCACTCGCATCATGAAAGGACATGGCATGTAGAAGTAGATGAAGAATGCGTTCATTCCTCCCTCAGTCAAACAGTGATGATGACTAATGTGAACTTTAGTAAAAGATGTCATTTTCTTATTGGTTCAGTTCTTTATTGAAACTTAGTACTGTCTGGCCATTGGTATGTAATAAATTTCTGTACGTCTGGTGTTGATTCTGCTCGAGCTTAATGTTAACGACCATTGCAGATAAGACGCAAACACAGAGGTAAGGAAGGAATTTTGCAGTGGACAATAGATGGGTCAGCTGCAGCCAGAATTGGTTGCCTAGCAACTGGCCAGAACAGAAAATCCTGTTTCATATGGAAAATAAAATCCCACTAAGAAAATCTTATTGATGATTATTTGTATGATTTTACTCAATAACAAAGCATTGGCCATGACTGCATATAAATCTTTATAAAAAAAATCACAGCCATTCTCTAACATGAGCCTCTGAAAATAAACACCTAAATTTAATATCATTTACTGTCTGGATAGAATTAAAAGTAGAAATATTTTATTAGTGTCTTAAAAGCTATCACTAAGATTGAACCAAAGACTGAATTAAGAAAGACATGATTTTCAAAAAAAGTTTATCATTATTTATAACAAACAGGCATTGTAAAAATATTAGTAAAAAGAAGCACCTTCTTTGCTCACTAGGAAGGGATTTGAAGAGCTACCGCAGGTATGAATATGGTGCCATCAGTATTACACAGGTTCTGAAAACGGCTCAGATTTTTAAGATTGTGTCAAGATTTTTGGTATATTAGTCAATAGCTATTTTATTCTTGCTGCCTTTTTAACACATGGCACAAGGGATGAAGGTGTTAGTTAGATCCAGTGACAGGACTCAAACAGTGTGAGTTCAATACCTGGCTAAGGTGGTGGAGAATTGGAGAGGGGAATTAACAGGTGATAACTGATAACCGACATCCATTAGACATGGCATGTGGAACTAGAACTGTCCACCCCAGCGAGCAAAATAAAGGGTTCTGTTCGACATTCCAACCACCTGAAGAAGGCTGGAGCATACAACGGCCAAAACATTGTGATAAATATGGCAACAAAGATGAGGATGATAGTCCGAACAATGTAAATAGTCTACTAATGTATTTATTAAGAACTTTTGTTTTTTTGCATTTCCTTTTTGTTTTTTTGTTTTTTGAGTTTAGGAAACACAGTTCTATAAAAGAATATTATGAAGTATGAAGGAGAATGGGGTGAAAAGTACACTTTTTGCTCAGCATCAGAAAGTGACAGTTGAAATTTCTGTGACACATAATGAGGAGAGTGGTTTTGGAGAATTTGGCATATACAAGGTATGTCTGAAGTCAAGTGGAGTAGCAGGACACAGTGTGTAAGTTACCTTATAGATGGAATAACATGAACAAGAATATTTTTTTTGTGAAAATGAGTGTACTTCTATGGTAGAAAAAAGGTTATTATTATATTATCCAGTCAAATCAATATATGACTGTCATTTATAGGACTGTGAATAAATAACTGATTCATATGTATATAATATAAAGTAAATGCTTTGTTAATGATTTCATATAGGAATGCATTGAAAATCAGGAAGAAAGGGATTTTCAATGGTCAGGAATTAAAGCAAGCATTCAGTCAGTTATGTACCATGTGTGATACATGCTTAGGTGATCATGTATCTTTCGATACATGACTGACGAGGCAGATTTTTTTTTCCAGTAGTAGGTTGCCATTTCTTTCTGCAGTACACCAGTTGCCATCCAAGGCTATAGAACCCGGTCTGTCCTGCTATTTACCCATAGCTAGTGGGGGTGAAGAAGAGGACTCATACCTCTCCCAAGAGTATTAGCATGTAAGTAAATGTAACAGATTTGACTGGAATTTGAACTCGGCTCTCCGATTCCTCAATCTGAGATACTATCCATTATATGTATAATGTAAATGCATTGTTAGTAATTAAACAGGATGTGGCATAAATGCCTCCAATAAAATGGTAAGATGCAATGATGTCTTCATCTAACTAATGTTTTACCATTATGTGGGAGGTATTTCTGCTGCACACTGTATTATAGGAATGTATTGAAAATCAGAAAAGAATTGTCAACGGTCAGGAATTAATGCAAGTATTAATGATAAAATTGTCAAAATTATAATTGGAAATATTTGAATTCTTAATAATATCCAATTGTCATCTACCCTCAATTGTCTGCTGCTAGTTTAATGAGATTTCCTGTTTTAAGAACTTCATGTTTTGATGCTTATGCCTATCAAATTGCTCACTATGAACAGAATGGAACACATTGCATGCATATCTGCTCTTAGCAATAGTGTTTCATTAAAGTTTGATTCTGTTATGACACTCTTGTTAAATCCCCCTTTTTGTGTACCTCCCGCTACCTGTCTGAAGATGTTGAAATGTCACATGTCTCATGGGAATATGGAGAAATACCATTTTTAAATTTGCTTGGAGAGATTTTTCTCTTTTGTGACAGGCAGAGATAATATGCACTCTCAGCATTAATCTTGTCAAAACTCATGAATTATAAACAAAAAAAGATTTCACCGATTTCATTTGCTGTCGAAGGTTGAATTTTAAATTTTGTTTTGTGTTGTTATTGACCATAATTGTCATTGCAGGAAAATTTTAGACCAGCTACTGAAAGAAGCAGAGTGACAGAACTGAAATTTGCTGGTTATCTTTTTTACATGACTTGTAGTTAAATAAAAAAAAAAAAAAAATAGAACAATGCTGTGCCAATTTATATAAGTTTCATTTTTTTTTTATTCACTTTTCTTATAATTTATTTATTTGGTTTTAGGTTGGTGGTTTTAACAACATTTCAACCACTACTTGGTCATTCAATATCAAAATCTGTTTTATATTTTATACTTGAATATATAGTTAAACATTAGCCATGTTTACACTTGAGTTTATAAGTATATTCTGGTATTGCATATACTTGTATTGTTACGTAAGCACCGATCATTCTAAGCTTGTTCCCATAGATAAGCCCTGACCATGCATATACTTCAGTCTCTAGGTATGCACAGGTCATACTTAGACTTGGGTCTTGAGGTAAGTACTGACCTTACTTATACAATACTTTAGTCTGTATATCTTTTTGATGTCAACAGTTACCAACTAGGAATTTATGCTGATAGCACAACTATTTACTTGTGTCTTAGTAGTAAATCTGACAGATTTGATGAATTAAAAATGGCCGTTTCTCTTGAAAATGACCTCTAATTACTAATTAAATGGGCAAAGGAATGGCTTGTAAGTTTTCATGCCTCCAAAACAAAACTGCTTTCTATTATCTTTAATCACCATAGAGAACCATTTTTGACTGTCATTAGCATGGCAGGTTGATATGCCTTTAAACCCAACAATCATCAATCCATCAACATGGCTGATGCTAACCTCCAGAAGAGCAATTCATTGCACCATCTTTGGCTCTACTGACATGAAGTGGTGTGAGTATATTGAATCAATTGCTAGTTTGATTGTTAAGAAAGTTGATTCATATGTCATGCCAGGCAATTTTCTCACTAGAATCCATCTTGCACATTTATAAATCTACCATCCATCTATGCATTGAATATTAATGCCATATCTGGTCTAGTGCTCCAGCTATATATCTTGAGATTCTCAACAAAATCCAAAGAAGGGTCTTTAATATAATTGATCCTGACCTGGAACCTTGACTTAATCACTTTCCAAATATTATGACATGACTTCCTTCTGCCTTTTCTATAAATATAAATAAGTAATTTTTCTGATGAGCTTTCCTCATTGGTACCTCAACTACATGTATTTAAGCATACTACTAGATTGGCAACTATAGATCTGACGATTTTACTATTGAAATATCTAGATGTAACAGAAAATTCAATTTTAATAGTTTCTTTTCTCACACTTCTCAACTGTCAAACTCTTTTCTGGTTTCTTGCTTTCTGCCACTTACGATCTTCAAAGTTGTAAATACAACGTGTATCACCATCTTCCATCTTCCTGAAACCAGTACTTTTACTGTCCTTTCTCTTCAATACAGTCTTTTCATTTTCTTTCACTCCCAAATACCTCTTGCATCTTAGTGGCATTATTGTCATCTTCTGTTTTCCTGAAACCTGTTCTTTTATTGTCCTTTCTTGTCATTAAAGTATTCTTATTCTCTTTCATGCCCAGTAATCCATTGCGTCTAAGTTGCATTATTTCCTTTCTTAGGGGTTATATATATAAAAACAAAAAGGTAAGCATTGGCCATGCTTACACTTGAGTCTATAAGTAAGCACTTAACACATTAACTAAACTTCATTATGAATATATATTATTTCTTTATTCAAAAGTGATGTTGAAGCAAATATTTTGAAACTTGACTTTGAAGAGAATTAACATCACATTTCAATTAAGTTCATCTCCAATCAATAATGTAAAAAGATATATAAGCATTGATGAAGGTAAGGATATTACATTGCAAATGAATCTAAATTGTATTTTATTGATGCAGTCCTGCTTTGGGTCATTGAGTCTTGAAGTGAGAATGTTCAAAGGATTGCACACAAGGGAGAGTTTATAACAACTGTCATCAGTTCATAGTCTGTGACATTATACCACAAAATAGGCCTCTTTTATACTATTCTTCACCGAATACCAGACTCAAGAGTCACTCAAGGTAGGGCGTTCCTAACTGAGCTTGTTGTAAGGGCATATAAGGAGGAAGAAAGAAGTGCATATAATGAGGATATATAGGATAGATAGCAGTTGACTTTAGATTTGAGGTGATTAAGATTGTTGTGATTGGGGGAGCATCCTCTTGAGACTCAGTTTCATGGCGTAATAGTTCTGAGGAAGAAGTTGTCTGAGTGGAAATTGGTAAGAAGATAGTTCAAGTCATTCCCATTTCATATTTCTTAATATCATCCACTGTGTTTTACTAGAAATATTTTCTGTTTTAGAAAGGCTAGAAATTTCAGGGATGCTAGGTCAAGACTGTAGTAAGGCTGAGAGACCTGTGACACTGGCTTTACCAAAATTCTTCAATGGGATTGATTCACTCACACAGTCATTGTGAATATTGTGGTGTCTTACTGCTGACTGAGTAATTCCATGCATGCACCACAAGGTCCCCTCTGATTGGTTTCCATGTTGCATCAAGGCCACACAACCAGTTCTTGAGATATTCAAAATGTCTGAATGCTTTTTAAACAAACACTGTATATTATTTACTGTTGATTAAGAAAAACGAAAGAGTCAAATGAAAA
This sequence comes from Acanthosepion lycidas, assembly GCA_963932145.1. NCBI lineage: Eukaryota > Metazoa > Mollusca > Cephalopoda > Sepiida > Sepiidae > Acanthosepion > Acanthosepion lycidas. Next base: position 85,450,787 of record OZ010585.1, on the reverse strand, counting down.
ATTTGTGACCATTTGAAAAATTTTGGTTTCATATTTTACCATTGATCAAAGAAATAACTTCAATATCTTTGCCTTCTTAAATTCTTGAATTAACTATGTTGGACAGAAAGTCATGTCTCACAGAAAGAAAACAACAAATCTTGATCTCCATCTAGTGGAATTTCCAAGAAGTAATGCATTTCGACCTTGTTCCACTTAGTCATGCCATCAGTGCTAAACTGTATTGCCAGCAACTAGACCACATGCATGACAAACTAAAGAAGGAGCATCCTGCTTTGGTCAGTCAAGGTTAAGCCTTGTTTCAGCAAGACAATGCGAGGCCACACACTGCCAGGTTGACTAAAGAGAAGTTTGAATGTATGAACAGTGTTCAGATACTTCCACATTCACCATTCAGTTCAGATGCTACTCCGAGTGACTATGGCCTATTTTGCACAATGGCACCCACCATGACCAGTGATTCAACACGTTTAAGAAGTGAAGGAAGCTAGTTTACAGTTTTTTGATTCAAAACCAGCAGACTGGTTTTCTTTCCACTTCCTAAGTGAGTCAGGACTTTATGACCAACCTAATATCTATAACATGCTTATAAAAAATACTGCTATATCTTTTTGCTTTTTTTTTTTTTTTTTGTATTCCTTTGTTTTACCCATTAGCCTTTATAATTAAAATTTCACTCTTTCACTTTGTTAAATTAAATTTTTCATTAATAGTAATTAAAAGCTGTCTAACCAACTCTCTTTGATGTCAGAAATAAAAAAAAAATGTTTATGCATTCTAAACCTTTTTGAATCCTAATAATCAACATGAAGGAACTTAATTTCTTTCACTAAATGTATCATCATTTTATGTTTTATACTGGAAGAATAGGGATTAGGAGAGATAGCAAAAAGACAAACTGAGAATAACAAAGGACAGGATATTGGAGACAACAGTGATTGCCCATGTCCTGAATAGACACAGCACATAGAAGATGATTGCACTGGGGGCATCAAAATCAAGCAGGTACAGAAATTTAACTGTCTTGGTAGTATAGCAACAGATGACAGGATGACACTGAAATGCAGGTGCAATTGTCAGCTGTTTCTTTATAAAGAAATATTTGGCATTCATTTATCAATCAGCCAGTACTTCTTTCAGTTGAAATTTTTAAAATCTTTCTCTTAAAACAATTTTTCAGAAAAAACTATGTTCCTCAAGTCCAGTAGCTGTTATCACTCTTTCCAGTATTGATGGTGGTTTTCTTATTAACCTTTTATTTGAAGTAATGTGGAATGTTAGCACCTTGATTATGTAATAGTCATTTTAATTATTGCTGCTGTAGAATCTCTTCAAGTGATGTGATTTCTAGTATTTGGTGCCGTTCTTTGTGATTCTGTAGCATCAGTCCATAAGGCTTGAAGAATTGTGCACATTGGAAGAGCAAAAGGGTATTTACAAAAACAAAGCAAACTATTAAGATGTTGGAATATTTCATTAGAAAAAAAAAAAAATTGAACTGCTGTGTCATATTTAATCTCTCATATTGGCAGTGAATGCTGAACAATCTTACAGATGACGAAGAAACTTGAAACAGCAGAGATATGGATGAATCAACCATAACTTATGAGTAACAAGGAAGATTTAAGGAAAAGAGGAACTACAAGGAAACTGTTTCTAAGAGACAGCTGAAATTTTAGGGGTACATAATGAGGAAAGAAAGCCTGGAGAATTTAACACTTATAAGACATACTGAAAACAAGATAAGCAGGGAGAAACAATGAGTAATCTACTTAATGAGTTTAAATGGATGGTGGCAAAGATTTAACATTTCTGTAAAGCAAGAAAAGACAGAAAGTCATGGAGAGACATGACAGTCCATGATTAAAGGGCATGGCATATAAAAAAGAATAGGTAGACAGATAAGTAAGATAATACCTTTTGTATCATTAACGGTAAGAAATAAAATGTCTAGTTTTTTTTAAATAGAGTGATGGTTAAGTGTTAAAAGCCATAGGAAGTTCTGGGGAGCTATGATAACATCCTGAAGAAAAATAACCTGTAAATTCCCCTGATACTAGCGGCAGATCCAACATTTTTCAGTTGAGAGCAGCTCAAATTGAAAAATTCATGAGGCTCAATAGCTTAGCAGGGTGTTTTTTTAAGGTTAATTTATAGTTATTTCATTTTTTGTTTTTTGTTTTTTTTTTAAATATAAAGTTTATTTTTATATTTAAAAAAAATAAGAGTGGTGTATCATATTCAGGCTGCACTGTTTTCTTATCCCTCAATCTTTGACCGAGCAAAACTAAACAGACGAAAAGAATGATATCATCATTAAACTTAATGTTTTTGAAATTCGTAATTATCAGTTCTTGTGTTTGTAATTTGCAAATCTTATTGACATCTAAGGCAAAAAATCTGACTTTGGATTTTGGTTCAACATCAGTCATCTTTACCATTGACAATAAAAATCATTATCACTCATCTCTTGAGAGACAAGAAAAATCATCTTTCTAACTCCAAAGAATTATGGATAGTAAGAATTCCCCAAAGAGATAATGCATGTGGCAGGAATCTTACAATTTGAAAATTCCAAGAGTAAAATTTTATATTTTGAGTTTGGTATTTTTTGAAAACAAGTTCATAACATTTGACTGAATAATAAAAAATTAGTTATTTTAATCACACAAACTAAAACTCCCAAGCTTCAATGAGCATGGCTTGATACAAACTGTTTCATGTGAATCAATAAAAGCAGTCAAATCTTTTACATACTCAGGAATTGAAATAAATTCTATTGAAAATGATGTGAAAATTCACAAAGCTAAAGCCAGGGGAACCTTGAATAAAATGGATTTAATCTGAAAATCTGATCTGCCAGACAACCTCAAACAAAAGTTCTTTTGAGCCAATGTAAAGGCTGTTTTAATGTATGCTATCAATGCTTAGAGATTAACTAAAAACCTAGAGTCTAGGCTTGATGGGATCTACATTCAGATGCTGTAAGCTATATTTAATATCTTTTATCTCATCCAACTCTATGGACTCATCGCTGACATTTCTACAATCTTATATGAATACAAAACAAAAACTTGCAAGTGATTACTACTCTGGACACCTAGCCATGGAGCAAGACAGGTTGGTCCCTCAGCAACCACCTACATTGACCAACTATCTTATGACACAGAATGCCACCCTGATGATCTTCTGACATTGATGCAGGACTCTGATGGTTGGTTTGATAGAGTTATGAATGTCTGAGTTAGCTCAACCAAATAAAAATAAACTGTGTAAGTGGCTTAATGGTTAACAATGTAGAAAATAGAACTGGTAAGACAAGTTCAAATTCTGGCTAAGGAAAGATATGAATCTATCTCTTCTTTTTCTATATGCTATGTCCCCTTCAGGACATTGGCAATTACAGCTCTCCACAATTTTTTCTTCCTTTTAGCGCAAAGCAATAATAGACTTATTACCATCCCTCTTTGTCTCCTTTCTGCCATCTATTCACCCAATAGGTTAATCACTGTTTCTCTCTGTTCCTTTTGCTTTCAATATATCTTGAGAATGTTGAATTTTCCAAACACTGTTTCCTTATATGACCCAGAAATTTGAATTGCCTCTTTAAAATTATAAGTATTTTTTAGTTTCTGTTTTCCTTAAAACTTCCTCTTTGCTTACATGTTCAGACCATTGTATTCTCAACATGTGTCAAGAGAACCACATCCCTGTCATTTTGTGTCTCTTCTTTCTTTTCACATACAAATAAATATCATTTAGTTATCTCTTTATGTACGCAATAAAGTTATTCAGTATCAAAAGGAAATAGAAACAACTTGTTTATTTAGAATAATTTATGTGAAAAGAAGAGGAGTATAGAGGCTTGCTCTAAATATTCTTCCATCCTTGGTATGATGATAAACTACATCCAGCAGCAAGGTTTTGAGGAGTGTGGAACCACTTCTTAATTGCTGGTGTTCCCAGGTCCACCCTGACTTGGAGTGGTAGCATCTGTTAGGGTCCCAACTATGAGCAAATAGTTAACCCCAAAACTGGGGTAAAAAGACTATGAAAATGCAGAAATAGGTTTTAATACCAGCAATACATTTTTGTAAAAATATTACCAGCAATTAATTTTTGAAGAAAAAAATATTACCAGCAATACATTTTTGAAGGAAAAGATATTAGCAGCAATATATTTTTGGGAAAAAAAATATTAGCAGCAGTACATTTTTGGAAAAAAATACGGCCACAACAAAAATATTGTTGGCATTAAATTACCCATTGAGGTTGATATGCTGTAAAGCAAAACAAAACAAATATTCATAAAATTCAGCTAAATAGAGAAAAATATCCATGAGATTGTGGGGTCTTACATTAGTTGTCAAATTTTAAAATGTGTTCATGGTAAAGAAAGACAGCAAAGTTTACAAGGTTTTGTTAATTTTCTGACTGATAAATTACCAAGTAACTATTGTTTATGTAAAGCCTGTAGAAGTTGGTAAAACCTTGAGGAAATATGGTATCAGCCAGGACATTGTCTTTTAACATTAATGAAAACTTGTTGGGGTTTTATCATGTTCAAAATTAAGTTTTTGCATGTTACCTCGAGTCATTGGTTTGCCATGTTGCATCATGGAGTCCAGCATCCTCTTCTTAACTCACTGCTGAAGATCTTATGACTTGATGCTTACATCTCTCCTATTGGCCCTGGTTTGTGTTGTTATTAAATCAAATGACAACTTCTCTTATTTATTAGACTCCAAAACACCTTTCAAAATTGTTGCAGATTTAAAATTATTCTTGGTTAAAAATAAGAAGTTTTAAAGAAACTGGGAGCTATAAAGACACTTACATTTAAAAGAAGAAAGAGTTGAGATTTCTGGGACATATTATGAGGAAACAGGGCTTGGAGAATTTAACATTTATAGGACATTAAATAAGGGAGAGGCTGAAAGAATTGGTAACTAACCTACCTAATGTGGGTGAATAGATGACAGAGTGGGGATAAAAAGGAATGGTAAAGAGTCAAGCATTGCTTACAGCTACAAGAGAGATTAAGTTGTGGAGATCCAGGATCATTCACATCCTGAATAGATGTTGCATATAAAAGGTTTTTCTTGGATTATGAATGTTGAAATTCCTATTTTGAATGTAATTTTAAATTACCTGGATTCTTGTGCATACCTAGCAGGGTGGAAATAGGCTAGTCTGATGGGTACATTAATGAACAATTTCTATTTTCAATTTTATTTTTTTCACAGATTACATCTGATGAAGGTTAAAGAATGAATAAACCAAAACAATTTTCTAAAAATGCCAATTCTTCAAAGAATTCTTCAAATAAGGAATTTTAACCTAAACAATGTTGGTGATGTTAACGACTCTTCTGAAACTTTTAAACAGTACAGCTTTTTTTTTATAAAGTTCACTCAATACAAGACTTGAGAGCACACAAAGTAGAGGGTTACTGTTAAAATAGGTGTGTCATATGTGTGAAAGAAGGAATCACCTGCAATTAATCACAGAAATTGCTTTAACAATTATCTATCTTGGCAAAAATGGTCAGCTTAATAAGGTGGACCTACTAAGCACTAGATCAAATGATCCTGACAAAGTAAGTCACTGAGTGAAGCTAGACTCTGTGTTCTTGATGAATGACATTTTTAGATAAAGCTGACATGACAAACAACAATGTCTTTCTCAGACAGTGGTCACTAGAAGCCAAAAACAGACACACAAACAGGGGCAAAAGACTCCTGACTGCCATGCGAAAGGAAGATGTCTGTTAGTTTGCCACTTAAACTACCCTCACCTATGCCTTGCTCATCTACAGCAGAAGTTTACAACCAAATAAAATTTGCCTACCGCTATAGTCATGTCATGGTTTTATTTCATAGGTCAAAAGAGTTATTTTGTAAGCCATAAGAATTTGACTGGAAGAAGCTGTACCATGATCAAGAACTTAGTCTAGCTTCATTCAGTAGCTTTCTTTGTTAGGATCATTTAACCTGGTTCTTGAGAGGTCCACTCCATTAAGCTGACCTTCTTTACCAAGTCAAATAGATTTCTGTGATGTGTTGCAGTTGGATCCTTAGCAAGATATCAACTGACAGCTGATATCTCTACATATAGAACCTTTTTGAGAGTGCAACTATTCATTTTGACCAGAGAAAGATCGGTGCTTGAACAGTGAGGATGAAAGGATGCTAGCTTGTTTTTAGAGGTACTGAAAGTTACAAAGTAGTTTTTCTCCCATTGAGCTGTTAGAGCTAGATCAGAATAGAGATCAGCCGTATGGGCCTGAACATGTTAATTTTTTAAGGTAAACTATATCATCAGTATACCAGCAATACTTCATTTTGGTCTGATCGGATTCATGTAAAGATAGAATTTGGAAGGAGTTAGGTACTTTCTGGTGCAGGACATGAAGCTGACCATTTTTCCAGTAGCTGTACCAATGGAGGATATATATGTAAGTTCAACTCTCAACAGACAACCAAAGCACAGATTCTCACTGAGATTCCTACTGTTCATCATGACTGAACTCAGGATCTGATTAGTGCTGATGAAATGATACTAGTCTTTTGCATATATTTTTATCTTTTTTTTAAGCATTTCACCACAAGCAAGGAAATAAATCCACTAAAATGCAAGGTGTTAGAGAATATGAGAAAAATGGTGAATGGTAATAATGGCACCGGTAATAAGGGAATGGTAAAAATATCAAGTGAAAAATAGGAAAAATTAAAAAAAAATTAGATTTCATTCAAAACCAATTTCTTTTGCCAGTAATGCGTATTTCAATAAACTTATTTTTTTTTACTTGTGCTATTTTCTCCTATTTTTCTTCTTGTGCGATTTTACTGTGCCATTATTACCTAAATTCAAGAAAATATATACTATTATGGAGAAAGGACAATAAAAGAACACTAATATCTGGTTAATAATGTATTTTTGCAAATTCCTATGACTGAGTCAGTCCATGTCACCTGCCCAAGATGTAGCCACTTAGATATGATTTGTGTTTATCTACAGTTCTAAAACTTTCTCATAAAAAAAAAACTGATTTTACTACATCTAAAGTCAAGATTTTTACTAAAGCTGAAAATCTTTTTCTTCTTGAGGACATGACCGATCATGGCTGTTCACAATTTCTTATCCCCTGCAGCTTTTAGCAAATTTTGTTTTATTACTTACTATTCATCCAATTTACACAAGCTCATTAGGCAGGTTATGTACTGTTTCTCCTCTGTCCCTCTAAAAAAAGCAAAAAACAAAAGCAATTTTCTTCCAGGCAGTGCTAAATAATCATGCTCTGCCAGTCAACATTTAATCACTTTGAGTTGATAACAATGTTTAACTAGGCAGTATGCAGTGTATAGTTTGATTTTAACAGTTCTGACGATAATGCATTATTAATAAACACTAGTGCAACTAGATTTCTGATTTTACATGTCATAAACTGATAACGTTTTATTATTTTGTATTACTTTCACTTATACACTGTGAATGTCAGAAAATAATCACTCAAAACATCAGGGATACATCTCCTAGACTATGTTTCCAAATCAAAAAAAATATTTTTTGTTATATATAACACCATTTTACCCAAAGCCAGATAATAAATCCACTATGATGCAAGGGGTTACTGAGTATAAAAGGATATGAACAAAAGGAAACATTATTAAGGAGTATTTATAAAATTCTATTTTGATGATTTTTTTTTATACATCCCTTCATTTCATAAAATTCATATATTGAAGAACCAATCAGTTTTAAAAAATATGTATGTATTTATTAACTATAGACTCATTAGGATTATATTTTGACTTTTCAATAAAAGCTTACGTTTTTTTCTCTACTGAAGTGGAATTTGCTTACTTTTTTTCAATCTAATTTTTTATTGAGGATATTTTAAACATTGATCTGGAATCCATTGGAAGTTATTGATATCTGCTTATGTCGACATTAACTGTTTATCCCTTTCTTTTTTTGAGTTAAAATTCAGTTTGTCAGAAGTTATTGAGATTTTATGAGATTACTTTAAACCTTTTGTGATTTTATAAAAGCATTTACTGGATTTTCCTTTTATTGATTAGGCCTGTTGAAATGAAGACAAACTTGTTTTCAATATCTGTAGACAAATCTCTGGGGATTCCAACAGAAGAGTGTCTATATGACTTACAGAAGTCTGTCATTGGCTTTTTTTCTTTTCAGTGTTGAAAGAAGAAGAAACTGATCAAAATTTGTTGCGAGGTAAATAAAAAATATAAGAGGTAAAAGAAATAATTAGAATCTACAGAAAGGTGAGAGAGAGAGAGAGAGAGAACAAAAGTTAAAGAAGGGAAATTAGAAAGTTTAAAGGGGGGGAAAAAGGGGGTGGGGAAATGAGTTAAAATGTGATAAAAAGTATGAGGGACAGAAAGATGATGTTAAATAGGAAGAAAAAGAAAAGAAAAAATGGGTTTTCAAAGTTGAAGAAAGTAGATGAAAGAATAAAAAAAAAACATTAAAAAGCTGGTAAAGAAGAGAAAAAAGAAAGATAAAAGGAAACTGAAAGGAAAGTAATGACAAAATAGAGAAAACAAAAAGAAAGGATTATAAAAACATGGCAAAATGAAAGAAATTAAAAAGGTTTAAATTTGAGATTTGTCAAGGGATATAATTGGTAAAGTGAATAAAAGAAATGATAAAAATAAAATAGAAAATATTCACAGGAAAAGAATTTCATGATATATTGAGAAAAAATAGATTAAAAAATTTTTGCCTTTTTTTTTTTTTTTGATATTCTTGCTCCAAAATATTAAACTTCTGAATTTTCTACGAAAGTTTTTATGTGGAAAAGATATAATAAAAAAAAAAAAAATCATGAATACTAAATTGAATGGTTATCAAATATTAGGTTGATGCAAAAATAATGTCGTTTTCTCACATATGTTACTATGTGATAAAACGACATTATTTTTGCACCAACCTAATATACCATTAAAATCTAATGGAGCAGATATGTGGATTTTATTTTAAAAAAGATAGATAATAAAAAAAGTTACCAATTTTAGCAAACTTTTCAATTCCTCTAAATAGCATTTTAGTAAGATAAAAAAGAAAAATTTAGGTAAACTAATAAAAATCTGAAGTCTCTTGGAATAATAAATTTATTTATTTGTTTGTCTTTAGCATTTGACGTTTGAATCATTGGGATTAATATCAGAAGGATTAAATAACGTGAATCATTTTCTTTTGCTATTTCTTTTTATCCAAACATGTTTTGAATGACAACTGAATAAATGCTTTCAATGGATTGTCCCTCAAAGATGGAGTTTTTGCATTATGGAATTTTTATTAAAATAATTGTCCTTTCCAAAGTATATAGAAAAATTTCCCCAAATTTTTTCTCACTCTGAAATTTTTCTTCATCTATTTTATAATATAAATTACTGCGTGATTCATAGTCACACTGTCTTATTTCTACTCTTTTTCATTCACACTGATGAGTGTCCTGGGTAAGATGATAAACTACGTCCAACAACAAGGCCTCTTATCAGGAGGTTTTCAGGAGTGTGGAACCACCTCTTAATTGCTGGTGTTCCCAGGTCCACTCTGACCCAGGGTGGTAGCACCTGTTAGGGTACTAACTATGAGAAAATAGTTAACTCCTAAACTGAGGTCAAAACACTATGAAAGTGTAAAAATAGGTTTTAATGCCAGAAATACTTTGTAAAAAAAAATTATTACCAGCAAACATTTTTGTTAGCAAGCGTGGACAGTATATGAGACCATTCATTACTGCTAAAAAAAAATTGGGACCGACATGCATGAAAGTAGTGTCCTTCCTTTGACCATTTTTTACAAGTAGCTCTACAAGCAGGAATGTGGTCCCATGAATGGTTGGCTAATCCACAAAAACAAATTTACGTTTAGTTTGACAAGTCATGGCTACTACTGTTTTGACTAGAAATTCATTAGATATGTTTGCACGGTCAGAGTTGACTATCGCTGCCATTTGCACTTCTGGAGCAGTATATAAGTCATTATTTCTTTGTACTAAGTCTAGTGCAGATGCTTGAGTGTAAGCTGTTTGTAGATCTAGGGTTTTATTTTCTAAGAGATGCTGCCATATGGAATTCATACTTAAACCTGAAATGAAGGTGTCTCTCATAGCTTCGTTGCCACATACCTTAGCAGTGTGGTCTTTGAAACTGCAGTTTCTTTTCAGCTTTTCTAGTTCTCTGAAAAATCCATCCAGAGACTCTTCCGGCTTCTGTCATTTTGTGGCCAACTGTTGGATGTTTTAATAAATAAAGCATCCAATTTTCTTATAGCCATGTTGAAGTCTGTACATCCTTCAATATACCCAAATACATTGGGAGTTATACAACTCAAGAGAGCTTGGTATTTGTTTCATATTCTTTCCTGGTAATTAACTGTGTAGTTTAGTAAGATAGTTCACTAATGGTGGTAGTCTCTGGCAGCTGTTGGTGAACAAGGTTCAGCATCCAAGCATTTTGGCTTCTATGCTGTTTCCATGCTAGATCTTATCTACGTGCTTAGTTGAATAAACTGTAGTAATTGTAAAAGTTAACAAGACAATAGTAAAAGTGCTAAGCTTTATTCAACTAAATTAAACTCAGCTACAAAAGGAAAATAGGAGTTACAAGTTAAATAGACAACTGGTTTCAGTCCATTGCTTGTACATAGTAAACATAGAATACTACTACTACTACCACAAAGTAAACATAGCAAAGATGGATCTTGAAATTCACTCACTTATTCAATTTAACATGCCAATAACTGTTATGCTATTTACACATCCCATATATATATATATATATATATATATATATATATATGCACTTCACTTAGGATACATTGATAATGTTCTTTTATTATATCCTCATAATATAAATCTATTAGACATATTAAAAAAAACTTAATAAGGTTTAATCTGCTATCAAATTCACACACGAAATTGAAATAAACAAATCTCTACCTTTCCTCCACATGATTGATACTTGACAATAACAAATTAGATTTTAAAGTTTATCATAAACCCACTAACAAATAAAATCTAATTCATTTTTATTCCTACCACAATCAAAAAATAAAATCAGCATTAGTCATAGGATTCTACCTCGGAGCCTTTAGAATTACATATTCTAAAGGCCCGAGGTAGAATCCTATGACTAATGAATACCTCGGTGAAGAAGAAAAACCATTTAGACTTCTTCACTATCCACATCATTTCATCCTCAACACTAGAAAATGACCTGACAAAATCCACAAATCCTAAAAAGCTACCGATACAACAGCAGAAAATTCATAATCCTACCCTCTAACAGTCTCTCTTCAAAACTTGTAAATAAATTAGTTATCCCTAATACTAGGATTCTTAACACTACAACCAAGACAATTGGAGATATAATTAGGAAGAAAAATAAATTCAGCACCAATTCAGATGTCCTTACTTCAGATGCTGAGATGTATACATACATACATATATATATATATATATATATATATATATATATATATATATATATATGTATTCACACACACACACACACTTTATTTAACAGATAAAATACCCACTAAGAAATAAAAAAGTAGACATTGGGCAAATATTATTTACAAATAAATATCAACTGAATATTTGAGGGTACATATTTTTCCTTAAGAAGATTGCTTGAAAATTCACGCCAGAAGACAAAAATAAATAAATAAATAAATATACTGTTTAATAAATGAAAGGAGTGTCTATGCAATTAACACACAAACACAAACATATATTCTTGAAAACAAATGTAGCAACATTTGAAAGTACTTGGGGTGGAAAAAACAACAGTTAAAAATGTACTTGGTAAATTTATGAGTTATATAAAACAACTAATTCAACAATTGGAAAAAGTTAATATCAAATTTGAATGATGAGAGTCTATTTTAAGCTTGAACTCAATCTTCAGGCCAGGAAGAAATTACCACCATTTGATGTTGAACTGTGATATCCACACTTATATTTACATATTCTCTTTCCCAGTTAATGCACAGTTTTATTCATATATATATATATATATATATATATAATTATTTATTTAAAAATTATAACATAATTATGTTATAAAATCACTACAAAATATATGTTTATGTATATATATATATATATATATATATACACATAAAAATATATATATACACATAAAAATAGGACTATATATACAGAAACCTACATATATTCTAACAACATTATCTTATTGATGATAAAATATAGTAAAAGTTCATAATAATTTTTTAAAAAGTAACCACACACAGTTGTTGATTAAGTCTATAAGCAATTAATAAATCCCTATCAAACAAAAGTAGATTTTAGTTAGCATCGATGATACATTCCAAGACACTAATATATACATACATACATATACATATACTAGTACATACGAACATATATCCACATATACAAATATATAATCATGTATAAATACCTGTATCAACACATCCACATATACACATACATATACACATAAGTACACTTCTATCCACGCATATACATATAAATACACACACACACACACACATATATATACATATATACACACATATACACATATAAATACAAATACATACATATATATATATATATATATATATATACACGCATAGACTTACATGTACAGATCGTTAATTAAATTGAAACCTTGAAAACCATTATTCTACATTCAACATCATCACTTGATAAGACACTGGAGGTGTTGAAACAAAATGGCTATTTTTGTACTGATTTTATAACATATTTATGTTATAATTTTTAAATAAATAATTATATCTACTCTACTCTGTATTGAGCACTCTTTTAAGAATAGTAATTGTTGTTTATTGGAATTTATTCCGTATACACCAATCCTATACCTGTTTATATATATATATATATATATATATATATATATATATATTGTTTGATTAAAAACAGATCACTTTAAGGTTCCATGTAATAAGTTATTTCACCACAACCCTTTTAAAGGGGTCTGGATCATCAGACTTTACTTCCAAAAGTTGAAATGAAAAATTTGTTTTGTTTCTCATTTCAACTTTTGGAAGTAAAGTCTGATGATCCAGAGCCCTTTAAAAGGGTTGTGGTGAAATAACTTATTACATGGAACCTTAAAGTGGTCTGTTTTTATTCAAACATATTTGCTCTGAATTTACATTGAGCTCTCTGGATATCATCCTCCTTAGGTCTACCCATACGGATTACCTAGTTTTGCATAAACTATATATATATATATAAGATTTTTGTAAGGAATATTAATCAATCCTCAGATCTAATTTAATTCCATTTCAGCCTTGTCAAAGAGTCCAGAACTGCTAAAACAGGGAGAATAAATACAATGAAAAAGAATGATTATCCACTATGCCTTACAGGTTTTCCTCGGCTACTTATTTCATTGCACTTTCAAATGCAGTCCCCACAGTAAAATTATCACTTTGACTCTTTTGAGCAATAATTGTCCATGTTGCTTTCAGCATGGAAAAATATCGTCTACTTTCCTAAATGTGTGTGAGATTCAATAAACCAATGTTAGGTTAACCTTCCTTCTCCTTCCCTAATTAGTATACACATGGTTGGGTAGTCATGTGACCATTATTGACCAATCAATTTAGCACATACTGTAGAGAGAAGTTTTTGGTTGACACCATGAAAAGAAGATCAATCCTTGATATAGGAGTAAAAATACAACCATCATGATGTGTTGCACTTGTGAGTAAAGACAAATTTTCTAACATCCACTAGCTTTCTTTTTCAGGGTCGGTGAGAAGGTATGAGAACATTTTTATCCTTTATCATGTTTCCTTTCTAGAAAGTAAAGCCTTCATTTATGTTCTTCCAAATTCTCCCAAGCTGTCATTATTTCTTAATTTTAATATTTGGGTAAATATCTGTACCTACAGCAGGTACTGCAAAGTCTGCTAATTTACATTTAACATACCCAACACCAGCATTTACCTATTCTTAATTATGTGAATTTCTTCTCATAATTTTAAACTGACTTTTCCATACCAGATTTATGTGATACTTAACTGGAAGTTTTATAGCTATTTGGAAGTAACTGACAAGATATGGTGAGAAATTCAAAATGATTTACAAATGTAAATGAAAGCAATGTATGCAGTGATTTTTCTGGATTGGCTGATGGGATATCTTGCTACTATAAGTGTTGTGGATTCTGGGATGAAATCCGGTCTCAAATGAATGACAAACACAGGAATGAAATAAAGCAAATAAATGTATTGATGTAATAATACAATTGGTAATACGGTTAGTAGATCCAGAAATGCAGTTAGTAGCAATAATAATATATATACAGTCTGGGAAATTCAGTATCGAAGTATGACTTCCTTCTTTGTCTATGTGCTCGCAACTGTGACTCCTACAAAGCAGTTACCTCACACTCTTACTCTCTCACTGTTTACTGTATCAGCGTATCTCTCGTCTAACACCCAGCATTCACTGGCAGCAGTACAAGTACACAGTGGGTGAGTCCACTTGTATGAAAAAGAGGTGGACCCCTTAACAATAAGATTGCACATTCTAGCCCTGACATAATTCAGAAACTGCCTTGTAGGCAATTATTTTCCACCATTTTTCCATAGACACATCTCAACCGTATTGCTACTCTATCACTATTTCCATGGAAAATGTATTGAGAAGTTACATTCCCTAAGTTCCACCAGTTCAAGCCTTTATTGCTAAGACACGCCATTCCAAGTGTCCAGAGGCAAGCCATTATTCATTTCCTTTGTATTCTATTCATTAGAATGAAGTTCCATTCAGATAACCTCTTTCCAAGAATTGCTGCTATATAGAATGGACTCCTGAAAAGATGATTCCTTAATTGCTGCAATCTTAACCTTTTTACAACTAGGGTCAACTCTTATCTATCTTAAGTATCCTTATAATCTACAATTTTTACATCCATAAAGCAACCACATTCAGTAACCTTCTACCTTGAGTGGCTCTTGGGTTTTGCACTGGATGAAAAATAGTGTAAAAAAATATTTAGCTGCTATCAGAATGACCTTGATCCATTACATTGAGAACAAATTTGACGGACAATTCGTCCTTGCATTGAATACTATTGCCATATACGGTCTGGTAATCTCAAGGTTCTCAACAAAATCCAAAGATGGTCATGCAATATGATAGGTCCTGACCTGTCATCTCGACTCCAGTCACTTTCTCACAAATGTGATGTGGTCTTCCTCTGTCTTTTCTACAGATATTTTCATGGCAACTGCTCTGACGAGCTACTTGCACTAGTGCCCCAACTGCACGAATTTAAGCATGCTACTAGGTTAGCATCCTAATCCCACCTTTTCACTGTTGAAAGTTAAATTTATCTGCCTCTTCTATGCTGACAACCTCCCAACAGTGGAACTCCCTTCCTCTTACTTGCTTCCCTATAATCTTCAAATATGCAAATGTAATGTCAATCAACTTCTTCTGATGCTTTGATTTGATCTCCATCTTTCTCTATAGCCTTTCCTCAAACACCCTTCTTTACTCTTACTCTCACTCTCTGTAACCTTTTGCATGTTAGTGGAACTCCCACCTTGCTTAGGGTGAAATGCTTAAAAAAGAAAAAAATAAATTTATCTTCCACTCTACACAGCAAAATCTTCAAAAGAATGGTTTAGTATGAAGAGTATAACTCTTTGTGATTTTCCTTCAAATAAGTCCTGATAGTAAATTCAATAGAAAATTCATGGGGAATTATCAGGAGGTAATTAAAAATATTACTATCCACCAAATTTTGAAGAAATGAAGTGTGTCATTATTGTAGTGTGGGCATTGGTGATGCCAAAGTATTTTTGCACGTTAATTGATTTGTTGCCACCACAAATGAAATTAAATATTAAATATTAGGTACTACAACAAAGTCTAATTAGACTAATACAGTTTTTTTTAGAATTGTGTTCATTAGTAAATTATACAAATTTTTGTCTCGATAAAAAAAAATGTTCTCTCTTTTTCTTTTTGTTACTGTAACAATCTTCAAATTTTGAAAATATCACATTTTAAAGAAAACTGGTTTTCTGTCTGAATTTCTGGGATGAGGAGTTTATCAATATTTATGCTTATATTTATATGTGGATTATTGTTCCCATCTTTGTTGTTATTATCACAATATTTTGGCTGGAGGAAGGCCAGAGGGAAAAACAACTGAAATACTCTAGATAATAACAAAGATGAGTCCAAATATAAATTGTATAAAACAAACCTGATTTGTTATTACATTGAATTAATATTTAAGATTAAACTTTCCACTTGCAAAGGAATTTGAGCAAGATATACGAGTTATTTACCACAAATAGAATAATCTTTTTTTCTGAAATTTTGTATGTGCAGAGATTTTAAAACATTTTGCTTTTGCTTGGAAGGAATGACAACTTTATCTCCATTTTACTATCCACAGATTTGGTTTCAAAAAATATGATGACTGATCTCATGTTTATCACATTATACTCCAAGATAGAAAGTTTGTGACAGTTTGAAAATTTGATTATTATTGAAAATTAGTTTTTTTTTTTATCACACAAACTAATTTGTCTGAAATGTTTTGTTACAATCTTTTAATTCAGCATGAGTTGATTGCATTTTCCAGTACTCAAAAGATGTCTTTGATATAAATCTGTTCTTAATTGCAAAAAAAATTAGGAAAAATTAATTTCAAACTTTGGTGTTGTCATACTTAGTGTTAGAAGAAATAATGTTTAATTTGTATGCTGTGCATATCAAATTTCCCAATGACATTGTATGTTTTTTTTTCATGAGTGTCAAACATAATTAA
The DNA here is from genome assembly GCA_963932145.1 of Acanthosepion lycidas. Classification (NCBI taxonomy): domain Eukaryota; kingdom Metazoa; phylum Mollusca; class Cephalopoda; order Sepiida; family Sepiidae; genus Acanthosepion; species Acanthosepion lycidas. The sequence continues at coordinate 85,433,961 of OZ010585.1, read as the reverse complement.
ATTAAAATGAGATATTTCTTTATAAATTAACTTTATAT
>OZ010585.1:85356423-85428923 GCA_963932145.1 Acanthosepion lycidas | reverse complement strand
TATTGAATCTCAATACATTGTTTCAAGATATTACAGTATTAAAACTTTCTGATAAATACCATCATTCTTGATGTTGCAGGTACACCAATACATACATAAATACACACACACATATATATATATATATATATATATATATATATATATATATATATATATAATTATTTATTTAAAAATATGATTCCAACACGCTACATAAGAGGTCTCATGTTTCAAAACAAGAGCCGAAAACTTCAATATAATTATTTGATTTAAATTGGATTAAAGTAAGCTCTGTTCCATCTTCAAGCGAAATCTTTTTGGAATAACTTATTTCTGAAATTTACGTGTTTTAATAGAAGATTCAAATTGAAATCAAAATTTCCATGGTAACACCCAGGGCAAATTGTTTAAATAGGGAGAGGTGTTGGGTGTTAATAATTTGTATCAGTATAGAGTTACTTTCATAGATGTCAAGTCAGAGTAAGGTGGGGGTGTCTAAATTTAAAACGGAAGATGTTTTTGCCTAGTCTGGTTTACATGTCTATGGAGATTTATTTATTTTTTTATTTTATTTCTTTATGAAAGGGTTTTGTGTATATAAAAACTACCGTAACATTTGTTTTTTGACAACTTCATAAAGGGTTATCTTTTTTTGTAGGGTATTTAAACATAAACATGATTTTTTTGAAAACCCTACTACTAGAATAATTAACCCTACCCGACCCAACATAGGAAAGATCAGCAAAAGAATCCTGGAAAGAATTACTTGCCAAATAAAAAAACAGCTTGGATTAAAATTATGGATCAATACTAAAGATGTCATCAATTGGTTTAACAATATTGATAATAAGCCGAATTACACCCTAATACAGTTCGATATCGTGGATTACTACCCATCAATTTCGAATGATCTATTTACGACTGCCCTGCTGTTTATTCTAACCTGACAAAGGAAGGATATAATCCTCAGCGCAAAAAAATCTGTCCTCATTCATAATGAGGACCAATGGATAAAAAACAATAATGACCTGTTTGACATCACTGTGGGATCATTAGACTCTGCAGAGTCTTCTGACCTTGTTGGTCTTTTAATACTGTACAACTTAACCGCGCACCATGAAATTGATATTAATGACATCGGACTGTATAGAGATGATGGGCTCATGGTGGTGAGGAGTTCTACTAGTTTTAAAATAGAGAAAATCAGAAAAATTATATTTAGTGAATTTAAAAATCTAAACTTAAAGATAACAGTCTGTACTAAATTAAAAAGGGTAAACTTCCTCGACGTAACTCTAGATTTCATCATCATCTCATCATCTTGTGGCCTCAGCCGAGATTGAACTCACTACACCTCTCCAGTATTCCCTATCTGTCATAGCACCTAAAAGATCTTCTTTAGGGATCAATGTGTCTCGTTTTATCCTATCTGGAAAGTTTAACTTGTGTGATCGATTGTCAGATGATGGGTGCCTCCAGAGTACAAATGATGACACAAGTTCATCTGTGGCACGTGCACAATGCCCGACGAACTGGACACGTCTCTTACAAACTAAAGTTGATACTCTCAGCAAGTCACCATATATCATTTCTAGAGTTGGGTGGTTTCGCCATGAGAGATTAAGCACTCTTCTTAAAAGATGTGTATAACATTCATCTAAACGGCGCTGTTGTTTTGCTGAGAGAGTCCAAGTTTCAGAGTCATAGAGTAAGATTGGCTCAATAAGTATGCGGAAAAGTTGGATTTTGAGTTGATGAGCAAGATTGGATTTCCAGATCTTATCCATTTTGTTACAAGCAGTCCATGCTATGCCTTTTCTAATGTTGAAGTCTTTCTCAGAGTTCTTGATGTGTGATCCTAGATACTTGTCGTCTTCGACACATTTGAGGATGTTATCTGAGAGTGTTTTGATCTCATGATTGTTGTGAATGTTAATTGGCATACACTCAGTTTTGGTTTCATTTAGGTGTAGACCTGCACAGTTAGCTGCTGATTCAAGAGAAGAAAGGAGTGTTTGGGCATTAATGAGGTTGTCAGACAACAGTGCAATGTCATCGGCAAAATCAGCATCGGTGATATAAAGTGCAGGATGACGTGAGCTTCTTCTAGGCTGATACATCAGTTCATTCTCTTTGATTGTATCCACTGATATACGCATGATGTAGTCTATTACAATGATGAAAAGGAAAGGTGCAAGTGTGTCACCTTGGAGAATGCCAGCCAGAATATTGAAAGGTTCTGTTTCTCCATCTGGGGTCAGGACAGTGGCTTGTATGTTGGTGTACAATACTTTCATTGCTTCTATGATTTCTACTGGTATGCTGTAGAGTTCAAGAATTTCAAACATAGTCTTGCGGTTGACTGAGTCGAAAGCTTTGGTGAAGTCTACAAGATAAGAGCTGCAGTTTTATTGCAGAATGTGATTTCCTCAATTATTCTACGCAATGTGAGGATTTGTCCAAGAGTGGAATGATCTGGGCAGAAACCATTTTGGTTTTTGCGTAGAATGGGTTCAACTTCAGCGCGAATTTGATTTAGAAGAAGCTTGTTATAGATTTTCGCAGCTATAGGAAGCAACGAAATACCACAATAATTGGTTGGTAATGTCAAATCACCCTTTTTGGGGATGGGGATGATTTGCGATCGTAGCCAGATGGTTGGTGAAACGTGGCTGGCCTTTGCATAATTACACAGATCAAGAAGTAATTGGTGAAAAATAGGGTCCTTCCATAAGATGACCGGAATCAGGACCAAGAGCTTTGTTCATTGTCTTCATTAGAACACATTTCAACTCTGCAATGGTGTACTCTCCTGTTGATATGTTCAAAGCACTACTAATTTGAACTTTTGGGAGGGACATGTGGTTAGAAAGACTTTGCAGGATTACCAAGGAGGTCTTTGAAATGAGAAAGCCAGTTGCCAAGCCGTTGCTCATGGCTGCCACCTTTAATTGTTGGTGGAGGTTTTGATCCCTTTCCCACTAGTTCATTTATAGTTTTCCAAGCTGCATAGTGTTGTTGGTTGATATGAAGATGGGAAATGTCAGTTATTTTCCCATTTATATAAGCTTCTTCAGCTTCAAAATAAGCATGGTCGAGGGATTTTTTAGCAGCTGTTAACTTCTTCTTATTGCTCTGAGAAGGATGACAGTGGTACATCAATGAGGTTTTCTTGAGATTCTGAGATTTTGATGTCTGAGCTAACTGGACTTCTTCGTGATTTTGGTTTTTTGGGGAGCGTAGATAGAGCCACCTCCTCATTGGCTTTAATCAAGTTTCCATAGATCAGGTCTATGTTCCTTGAATCTAACTGAGAGTTCTCTAGGTCGTAATGAGAGAGTTCTTGGAATCTGTTAAACACATTCACTGCATACTGAGATGATAGATTTTTGTCACGGTAGATCGCTTTCCAGTCAATAGCTTTCATGGATTTCTAGATTTAACAAGCAACACATACCAACCTTATAGAAAACCAAATACTAACCCCTTATATATACACCTGAAGTCAAACCACCCTCCATCCATAATTAAACATATACCCTCATCAATAGAAAATGGAATTAGCATTAACTCCGCTAACAAAGAAATATTCCAACAACACAATAGCTTTTATAACGCTGCCCTAAAAAATAGTGGTTACAAAAATGCAAACATTAACTATAGAAACAATTGCACTAGCCAGAGAAAAAAAAAAACAGGAAAAGAAAAAAATCATTTGGTATACCCCTCCGTTCAACCAAATGGTTAGTATTAAACTAGGACAGAAATTCTTAGCTAATTGAAAAACACTTACCCACCAATAGTAGGCTTAGTAATATATTTAATAAGAACACCCTAAAATTGAGTTATAGCTGCACAGAAAATCTAGAAAGTATAATAAAAAAACACAATAATAAAATCCTGAACAAACCCCCATGCCTGAATAGTATTAATAAAAACCCTACACTTAAATCAGACAATAACAGTGAAAAATTGTGTGATTGGAGAAACCCAGAAGACTGCCCATTAGAAAATAAATGCTGCATCAAATCTGTGGTATACCAATGTACTATCTCATCCGCTGAGAGTCCTAATACTAATATGATATACATTGGGTCCATGAAGAATGAATTTAAAGCCAGATGGAGGCAGCATAAGTGCTCTTTCAACAATATAAATAAAAGAAATCGGACTTCTCTATCTAAATGTTTTTGGCATCTGAAGGAAATAAATAGGACACCTAAAGTAAAATGGAAAATTATAAACAGGACTAGAACTTGTAAAACTTGGGATGACCCATGCCCTTTGTGCCTCCATGAGAAACTGCACATTATTAAGTTTCTAAATAATAAAAATCTATTAAACAATAGACATGAGTTAACGGTTTTTGCCGACATCATCAAATTTATGCATTGAATAACAAACATACAATAAAATAACTTTTATAATCCATAGGCCAAATAAATAGTTTAAATACCCTACAAAAAAAGATAACCCTTTATGAAGTCATCAAAAAACAAATGTTACGGCAGTTTTATATACACAAAACCCTTTCATAAAGAAATAAAATAAAAAAATAAATAAATCTCCATAGACACGTAAACCAGACTAGGCAAAAAACATCTTCTGTTTTAAATTTAGACACCCCCACCTTAACCTGACATGACATCTATGAAAGTAACTCTATACTGATACAAATTATTAACACCCAACACCCCTCCCTATTTAAACAATTTGCCCTGGCTGTTACCATGGAAATTTTGATTTCAATTTGAATCTTCTATTAAAACACGTAAATTTCAGAAATAAGTTATTCCAAAAAAATTTCACTTGAAGATGAAACAGAGCTTACTTTAATTCAATTTAATTCAAATAATTATATTGAAGTTTTTGGCTCTTGTTTTGAAACATGAGACCTCTTATGTAGCATGTTGGAATCATATTTTTAAATAAATAATTATATTTATGCTCTACTTTTGTATCGAGCACTTTTTAAAAAAAATAATAACAAAAATACTAAAGAACTTTGGATTATTTACCAAACCAGTTCTTTCATATTTTCTATATATTTTCACATATATATATCACTTTTCTATATATTTTCACACACATATATATATATATATATATATATATATATATATATATATATATAACGTCATCCACAGACAGACTGTTTCGCTGTTTCACAGCTCATCAGTGTGGCTAGACATCCGGTTGCCTCTAGCTCGGATCGAAACACGACTGAATTGGTGTCAGCCGGAGATTCTACCACTGAGCCGTCAGCGCACGGCAGGGAAGTAGGTGGATTTTTAGCGTATTTATTTTTAGAAACACGCCCAGTGACTGACAGTGACTCAATTCGCTATGTGAAGAGTCTCGCTATATTAGCTATAATAGTCACTGTTTACAAACCCATACCTTCTCCCTAGAGAGCTCAACTGAAATTAATATTTACTTCAGGAATGAGTATCACACATTGAGTGTCAGAGGAAATGAAATAGTGCTTGATCTATAATAACAGATGTCAAATTTATACTAATAATAAATATAGATTTTGTTCCTCACCATTTAGCAAAAATCACGAGTTTCATGAGGTAACCATCTAGGTTACAGATTGAAAACAGGTCGCTGTAAAATTGAAATATTAATATTTCTAGCCTACTGTTAAAATAGTGGAGCAATCCATTTATTTATTTTATAAATAAATGAATTGCACCACTTAACAGTTCCAAAATCAATGACAGACCATTTATTTGTGTGAATGGCACTAAATTTTGATGTGTTTATATATTTTGAGTTTCTTTCAACTAACAGGAATAGTTTTTCTCTGACAAAAATGAAAATGAAAAATAAAATGTTACCTAAGAAAAAAACCACAGTTGCCACCTTAGCTCCAACAATCATTCCACAATGAAACAGTGTTAATCATGCCAATGTTCCATATATGCCACAGCTACACTACCTCTTACCTATTATGTAACAAATGTGCCTGGTTGAATTAATTTTTAGAGAAGAATGGAACCAGTTTATATTCTGCTGTCTCAAACTATTTAGCATTTCACTTTATATTTTGGGAGAGGAATAAGAGCTGTTTCCATGAACTATTATCCTCTGTGGATGCTCAACACATTTGGCCTTGTGCCAGACAAAACTCTGTATATACCTCTAGGGATTGAGCATAGAGAAATATCCAGCTGTATAAATTTATAACTTTTATTTTGCCATGGATTCATATCTTCATAAACTTGTCTATTTCTTCAAGCAAAAATTAAAATGTGTCTTTGAGGACACAAGCAATAATAGCTCCCCAAAATGTGACTTTGAGGATATAAGCAATAATGGCTCTCCAAAATGTGACTTTAAGGATATAAGCAATAATGGCTCTCCAAAATGGGACTTTGAGGATATAAGCAATAATGGCTCTCCAAAATGGGACTTTGAGGATATAAGCAATAATGGCTCTCCAAAATGGGACTTTGAGGATATAAGCAATAATGGCTCTCCAAAATGGGACTTTGAGGATATAAGCAATAATGGCTCTCCAAAATGTGACTTTGAGGATATAAGCAATAATGGGTCTCCAAAATGTGACTTTGCGGATATAAGCAATAATGGCTCTCCAAAATGGGACTCTGAGGATATAAGCAATAATGGCTCTCCAAAATGGGACTTTGAGGATATAAGCAATAATGGCTCTCCAAAATGTGACTTTGCGGATATAAGCAATAATGGCTCTCCAAAATGGGACTTTGAGGATATAAGGAATAATGGCTCTCCAAAATGTGACTTTGCAGATATAAGCAATAATGGCTCTCCAAAATGGGACTTTGAGGATATAAGCAATAATGGCTCTCCAAAATGGGACTTTGAGGATATAAGCAATAATGGCTCTCCAAAATGTGACTTTGAGGATATAAGCAATAATGGCTCTCCAAAATTTGACTTTGAGGATATAAGCAATAATGACTCTCCTAAATGGGACTTTGCGGATATAAGGAATAATGGCTCTCCAAAATTTGACTTTGAGGATATAAGCAATAATGGCTCTCCAAAATGGGACTTTGAGGATATAAGCAATAATGGCTCTCCAAAATGTGACTTTGAGGATATAAGCAATAATGGCTCTCCAAAATGGGACTTTGAGGATATAAGCAATAATGGCTCTCCAAAATGGGACTTTGAGGATATAAGCAATAATGGCTCTCCAAAATGGGACTTTGAGGATATAAGCAATAATGGCTCTCCAAAATGTGACTTTGAGGATATAAGCAATAATGGCTCTCCAAAATGGGACTTTGAGGATATAAGGAATAATGGCTCTCCAAAATGGGACTTTGAGGATATAAGGAATAATGGCTCTCCAAAATGTGACTTTGCAGATATAAGCAATAATGGCTCTCCAAAATGTGACTTTGCGGATATAAGCAATAATGGCTCTCCAAAATGGGACTTTGAGGATATAAGCAATAATGGCTCTCCAAAATGTGACTTTGAGGATATAAGCAATAATGGCTCTCCAAAATGTGACTTTGAGGATATAAGCAATAATGGCTCTCCAAAATTTGACTTTGAGGATATAGGCAATAATGGCTCTCCAAAATGGGACTTTGCGGATATAAGCAATAATGGCTCTCCAAAATGGGACTTTGAGGATATAAGCAATAATGGCTCTCCAAAATGGGACTTTGCGGATATAAGGAATAATGGCTCTCCAAAATGGGACTTTGAGGATATAAGGAATAATGGCTCTCCAAAATGGGACTTTGAGGATATAAGCAATAATGGCTCTCCAAAATGGGACTTTGAGGATATAAGCAATAATGGCTCTCCAAAATGGGACTTTGAGGATATAAGCAATAATGGCTCTCCAAAATGTGACTTTGAGGATATAAGCAATAATGGCTCTCCAAAATTTGACTTTGAGGATATAAGCAATAATGACTCTCCTAAATGGGACTTTGCGGATATAAGCAATAATGACTCTCCAAAATGGGACTTTGAGGATATAAGGAATAATGGCTCTCCAAAATGGGACTTTGAGGATATAAGGAATAATGGCTCTCCAAAATGTGACTTTGCAGATATAAGCAATAATGGCTCTCCAAAATGTGACTTTGCGGATATAAGCAATAATGGCTCTCCAAAATGGGACTTTGAGGATATAAGCAATAATGGCTCTCCAAAATGTGACTTTGAGGATATAAGCAATAATGGCTCTCCAAAATGTGACTTTGAGGATATAAGCAATAATGGCTCTCCAAAATTTGACTTTGAGGATATAAGCAATAATGACTCTCCTAAATGGGACTTTGCGGATATAAGCAATAATGGCTCTCCAAAATGGGACTCTGAGGATATAAGCAATAATGGCTCTCCAAAATGGGACTTTGAGGATATAAGCAATAATGGCTCTCCAAAATGGGACTTTGAGGATATAAGGAATAATGGCTCTCCAAAATGGGACTTTGAGGATATAAGGAATAATGGCTCTCCAAAATGTGACTTTGCAGATATAAGCAATAATGGCTCTCCAAAATGGGACTTTGAGGATATAAGCAATAATGGCTCTCCAAAATGGGACTTTGAGGATATAAGCAATAATGGATCTCCAAAATGTGACTTTGAGGATATAAGCAATAATGGCTCTCCAAAATTTGACTTTGAGGATATAAGCAATAATGACTCTCCTAAATGGGACTTTGCGGATATAAGCAATAATGGCTCTCCAAAATGGGACTTTGAGGATATAAGGAATAATGGCTTTCCAAAATGTGACTTTGCAGATATAAGCAATAATGGGTCTCCAAAATGTGACTTTGCGGATATAAGCAATAATGGCTCTCCAAAATGGGACTTTGAGGATATAAGCAATAATGGCTCTCCAAAATGTGACTTTGAGGATATAAGCAATAATGGCTCTCCAAAATGGGACTTTGCGGATATAAGCAATAATGGCTCTCCAAAATGGGACTTTGCGGATATAAGCAATAATGGCTCTCCAAAATGGGACTTTGAGGATATAAGCAATAATGGCTCTCCAAAATGGGACTTTGCGGATATAAGCAATAATGGCTCTTCAAAATGGGACTTTGCGGATATAAGCAATAATGGCTCTCCAAAATGGGACTTTGCGGATATAAGCAATAATGGCTCTCCAAAATGGGACTTTGCGGATATAAGCAATAATGGCTCTCCAAAATGGGACTTTGAGGATATAAGGAATAATGGCTTTCCAAAATGTGACTTTGCAGATATAAGCAATAATGGGTCTCCAAAATGTGACTTTGCGGATATAAGCAATAATGGCTCTCCAAAATGGGACTTTGAGGATATAAGCAATAATGGCTCTCCAAAATGGGACTTTGCGGATATAAGCAATAATGGCTCTCCAAAATGTGACTTTGCAGATATAAGCAATAATGGCTCTCCAAAATGTGACTTTGAGGATATAAGCAATAATGGCTCTCCAAAATGGGACTTTGAGGATATAAGCAATAATGGCTCTCCAAAATGTGACTTTGAGGATATAAGCAATAATGGCTCTCCAAAATGGGACTTTGAGGATATAAGCAATAATGGCTCTCCAAAATGTGACTTTGAGGATATAAGCAATAATGGCTCTCCAAAATGTGACTTTGAGGATATAAGGAATAATGGCTCTCCAAAATGTGACTTTGCAGATATAAGCAATAATGGCTCTCCAAAATGTGACTTTGCGGATATAAGCAATAATGGCTCTCCAAAATGGGACTTTGAGGATATAAGCAATAATGGCTCTCCAAAATGTGACTTTGCGGATATAAGCAATAATGGCTCTCCAAAATGGGACTTTGAGGATATAAGCAATAATGGCTCTCCAAAATGTGACTTTGCGGATATAAGCAATAATGGCTCTCCAAAATGGGACTTTGAGGATATAAGCAATAATGGCTCTCCAAAATGGGACTTTGCGGATATAAGCAATAATGGCTCTCCAAAATGGGACTTTGAGGATATAAGCAATAATGGCTCTCCAAAATGGGACTTTGAGGATATAAGCAATAATGGCTCTCCAAAATGGGACTTTGAGGATATAAGCAATAATGGCTCTCCAAAATGGGACTTTGAGGATATAAGCAATAATGGCTCTCCAAAATGTGACTTTGAGGATATAAGCAATAATGGCTCTCCAAAATGGGACTTTGAGGATATAAGCAATAATGGCTCTCCAAAATGTGACTTTGAGGATATGAGCAATAATGGCTCTCCAAAATGGGACTTTGAGGATATAAGCAATAATGGCTTTCCACTGCTGTCTTTTACTTGAAGTAACTTTTACCTTTTAACCATTCATCTTTGTCCGTGTCCTGCTATGTATTAATTCAAACTGAAGTAGGTTACCCAATCTTTCCTTTGATTCTTCCATGCATCATGTCAGTTGAGGATGTGATCAATCATGGCTCTCGACAAGTTTCTTTATCTTTGTTCTTCCATTCATTCATTCGAACTTATTAAGTAGGTTACTCACTGTTTCCCCTTGCCTCACTTCAGAATATTCAATGAGTGTTAAACTTTCCAAGCATCCTTTCCTCATTATGCAATCTAGAAATTTCAGACCCCTTTTTATACATTTCCTTGTATGTTTTATTTTCCTTAGCATGTCCTTGTTTCTCACGTTTTCTGTCCATAATATTCTTAGCATTCACCGCTAGAATCACATCTCGGTTACTTCAAGTCTCCTTTTCATCTGTAAAAGATTATTTCCACATACACTGCCAGATATATGTCTATATAAGTATACAGCCATTTATATGTACTGTGTATATATAAAAAAAGTATATTATAGGTCTACTTATATATAAAGAAACACAGGTCTGTGTATATGAAAAACACATTATATGACAATAACCTAGTGGATTAAAGTTTTAGTTTGTGAATTTGGCAACATAGTGATTCTTAGTTCAATCCCTGAGCAGGGCAGTGTGTACTTGGACTCAATAAGTGAGCATTACTAAAAATAAGAACTGGAGGATATCCCTAGACATGGGCAGTGGAACGAGAACTGTCTTGTAGATTAAATAAAGGATTCAACTCAGATTATATGGATCAGCATTTTTTTTATTAATATTCACCTGATACAAGTCCTACTCAAGGTAGAAGTTTACTGAGTTGTGTAAGATAGGTATAAGAAAGAAGATGGGTTAGGAGTACAAAGCTGAAGCAGTCGGGAAACCTAAACATAAATAGAAAACAAGGGATAAACCTCTACTTCTGTTCAAAAGACTGTGGAGGAGTATAAACCAGATAATAGTCAAACTTATCTATTCCTATACCTATACACCTGAGAAAGGCCAGAGCACACAACAGCTAAAACATTGTTATAACAAAGACAATAGTTTTAATATAGTGTCAATGCATTATAGGTCTACTTACAACCAAAGGATTGCTGAAAAACCTTTAGTCTGAATCACTTCCAAAATTTTGACCAAACATTAGTTTTTTTTTTAGCTTGACAACTTTTTGGTATAGCCTTGTACATATGTAGGTAAAAAAACATTATATATATATATATATATATATACCCAAACACCTCCATATCTTTCTCGTATAAGCCTATCTATTTTCCATTAAGTTTTGGCCTTGCCTGTGCAATCCCAATGTGACTCTAGGGTTTGGCATGTCTTTCTAAATCTGACATATGTGCAAATGTTTCCCTGAAGTATTTATATGGCTTCCCATTTCCATATATACAGTTTAAGCTCAATCATGTTATTTATAAATTGGTTTATCTCTCAAACTATCTTAACTAGTGTGAAGTAAACATTCATAGAGAAGCAGTTTTCTGGATATTATCTCTTGTTTTCCATTTCTTTCTCAATCTGTTATATAGGTATATGTCAGTGTACAATATATATATATATATATATATATATATATACAAAAAGGGATAATATGTATATTTATTAATATATATTTACACACACACACACACATATATATAATATGGACAAGTTCTGTTGATCAATTTTTTATGAGATCTTTCAAATTGCTTTGGGCTATCAGTAAATTTGTCAAAATCCATATTAACTATTATTTTAGATTATTTTTATATCATATATATATATATATATATATATATATATATATATATATATTTATATTTTATTTTGTATATTTTTTATATTTATTTTAGATATTTTTGATATATACCAGATGTATTGACAACATTTTCATATTAATAAAAAATAAATACTAATTAAAATCCCTTAAAGAATCATTTGAAGATCTCCATAGGAGAGCATATATTGAAGTGTGTTTAATAAACAAAAATTGTATTTGACCATTCATAATGTCACATTGAGTGAATTGAAATTGGTTGAGAATGCCAGAATTAAAAGCCAGTTGCATAACCACCCACAGAGCCATCCTTGAAAGTGAATGTAGTAACATTTGAAAGTCCTTGGAGAAAAAAAATAAAAGTTAATGAGTTTATGCTACATGCAGTAACATGAAACAACTTATTTTGAAATTTTTGATATTTAATAAAAAAACTGTTAGACAGAACTTATTATTATATTATTTAACAAAACACGTCTGAGAAAATTCTTGTTGCCAAAATGCACCATTTTTATATATATATTCTTATAAAAGGCACAAACATTGAAGTTTTAGTGTTTGTGCCTTTCCTAAGAATAATTATTCCTCTGTTACGAACAAAGAGCTCTTCTTGGAATTATATCCTTTTGGAAGTATCCATACTGATCCCTAACATTATCATTATATACATATATATATATATATATATATATATATATATATATATATATATATATGGTTGGATAGATGTGAGCTTGTGACTCTGGGTTTCACGCTTTAGCGATCGTCAGACAAACTGATTAATTTTTTTTTAAATTTGGGTTTATGTAGATTGCGTGTATTGGGGTTATTGTGGAAGTGGTGGGGGAAACTTCGCCGTTTTTTTCATCGTACTAATGCAAACATCGATGTATGCAGACACATATACATACTTGGTCGTCCGTCGGGACTCATACATATATAAACATATGTTGGCAGTTTCGGATATGACATATGTATGTATACGGGTGGTATTGTGTCTATACATACGCATTTGTATGTTGAAATTTAAAGATTGGAAGTGTGGCGGAAATGTCTCGTGAATGTATACATGTCATATATTTTATTTTTCCGCTGAATAATATTTCCTCGCATGCAAGGAAATATTATTCAGCTCACATCTATCCAACCAAATATGTTAGCTCTATCTCTGATATTGAGCACCTTCTAATAAGTACCACGCATATAATATATAAATAATTATACACATATATATATATATATATGCGAGGAAACCTTTTTCATTTTTTTGAATTATTATATATTTGTATTTTGATCAGTCATAGCGGCTTATGTAAGAATGTTCCACCTATTAAGGGGAGTTTGGTTGCTTTTGAACTTTTTAAAACTCTTTATTCCGAAATCAACACCATCACTTGACGAGACACCAGAAGTGTTGAAACAAAATGGCTATTTTGGTAGTGATGTTATAACATGTTTGTTATAATTTTTGAATAAATACTATATATATATATATATATTTAGTATTTAAACATAGAAGTATATAATTGCAAATACAGTTATTTCTTTTGTGCCGATAATCCAAATAAAACTAACTCATACATTATTATAATGATTCTTAAGTATATATATATATAAGATTGGTGTGTACGGAATAAATTCCAATACCCAACAAATACTATTCTGAAAAGAGTGCTCAATACATAGAGAAAATACAATTATTTATTCAAAATTATAACATAAAATTACTACAAAAATAGCTATTTTGTTTAAACACTTCTTGTGTCTTATCAAGTGATGGTCTTGAATGGTTCTACATTGTATGTTCTAATTACACACACATATATATATATATATATATATATATATATATATATATATATAGGTATCAGTTTTCTCTTTTCTCATTATGTACCCCAGAAATTCAAGCTCCCTTTTTATACATTTGCTGATATTCATATAATCACCAGTTTTACATTGGTATCTACTATTTTGAACCTCTGAAAATTCCATACTATTTCCTATTTGAAATTTTTAATGACTATTAATTCTTTAGTTTATGATTGAATAAGCCCGTGACAAGTTCTACAAGTATAAAATATCCAGAGAAATTCTCCTATCACATTGTTAAATATCTGAGCTTAACAACTTTAACAAAATATTGCAATAATAATCATAAATATGAATTCCGGATGTTGTTTTAAGAAATAAAGACACACAACTGAAAAAATTTGAAATTTGCATTGTTTTTCATTTCATTGAAATAGACATTAAACATTTTTATCTTCCATTCTTTCTTTCACTGAAACGAAATAGTGTCTTTGAGATGTCTTTTGTCTTCTCACACAATTGAAATTGAATATTCCATTATTCATGAGGTATTGGCAGTGTGTAATGGTCATACAAAGTAACAAAGAGAGGGAAATTATTATATGATGTTTAATTAAAAAAGCAAAGTTTTTTTTCAGTTTTCTAATTAACTTGTTTATATATTTGAGAAACAGTCAAAGTAGATTTTGTTTGAATGTCAACTATTTTCTCCCATGCAATTTGTATTTCCAACAGCTGATGTTATATGGACATGCTTCCCTGAAAAAGGTGCATTTATCATTTATATTTACATGCAAAAAAAAAAGAAGCTTTTTTTTGCAAAAAAGTTCTCTTTTAAATAAAGAACAAACGGATATATACATTTTTATGCGTTTTATTTTAAGAGAATATTTCAAACAAGTAATTGCTTGACAAAATAGATGTTTCTTTTTTTTTTTTCATTTTTTGTATCAAAAATTGTTTTTTCCTCAAAACAAACAGAATTATACAGTTTTTAAATAAGGCCATATTTTTTAATGAAAGACTAAAATTTTACATAAATTAACAAAAGTATAAAACAACATACAGATATCAATGAAGTAAGCACATTTTTTAAAGCCACAACTTTTTTTTAAATAAAACCTAAGTGCTGATACTCTGTAAAAGTCAGGGATTGATATCCTTCTAAATCGATAACAAAATTAATATTTTTGATTCCGACAAATATCATGGCCTGAAAATGGTATAAAGAACTCTAATCTGCAAGCATTATTTCCTATAAAAATGTTCCCCTATTTTTTATGAGTGGACCACTATATTTAAGTAAATCCAATAAATCTAAAGAAAGAAAATATAATGTGAACAAGCAAACACTTTATAAGCAATATTGTTCTTGATTATATTATAATTAAGAGATCTTATTAATATAATTATTCAAGTAATTGAGTGATTAATTGACATGATTTTGGAATATCATAACACAAACGAGCTTAAGGAGAGATGGAACAGTAACCTGATCTTTCAAAAGCAGAAGTAAAAGGAACCTAGAAAATCTTTGGTATTTGAAGAGATTAGTTTAAACTTGATCTGTGTACTGGATGGTGTTTGTATACCACACATCTAGCAGAGATTAATGCCTTTTAAAAGAAAGGAAAAGATCAGTTGATTTCAACAACTTGTTGATATTGATTTTCAGTATTTAAACCTCTTGACAATCTTAAGCCAATCATTTACTCCCTAACCAGTGGTCCTTAATGAAAGCAGATGAAAATCCTTAAAACAAGCTGAGCCAGTCTGAAGGAGTTCTTCAATATGAACATCATAATTTTTGTAGTTCTTTTCTTAGAATTCAAAATAGCAATCACTTGATTTTTCTCCCTATGAGTTTATTCAGATTTTCAGTTTTCGAAATGAAACAAAAATCAAGTAAATGATTAGTAAATACTGATAAAAAAATAAAGTAAAAAAGAAATCTGTTTAAATTTATAAACCTCATAACTGAACTATTCCTTTCCATTGTTGCTGTCATAGCTTATAGAAAATAGATTGAAAATACAGGGGTTGGACAAAATAATTGGAACAGTTGCAAAATTCACTCCTATATTTCAAAGACCTATTATATTAAGAACTTTAATTAAAACTTCATAATTGCAGGTTATATCTATTGTAAATATGTTTATTTATCTAATTTACTGTCTTTGTCTTATTTATTTTTAGAATTTAGTAAAATTTAAGCTAAATGCGTGACCTCTCCAAGTTCGAAAAAGAGCAAATTGTTGGAGCTCACATAGTAGGAGCCTTGATATCTAAGGTTGCTGAACTGTTTGGTTTTTCAAGAGCTACCATATCAAGAACACTGATGCAATTCAAGAAACAGAGCAAGACCTCTAGCAACCATAGCAATTCAGGCCGGATTTGCAAACTTACTGACAGGGACTGATGTGCATTGAAACACAATGTGGCAAAAAATCATTGAACAAATGCAGCTAAAGTGACTGTTGAGTTGAATAACCATCTGAATAGTTCAGTTTCTACTAAAACTGTTCACCGTGAGCTCCATAAGGCTGCATATCATGGAAGAGCCGCTGTGAGGAAACCTCTTCTCTCCACTCGCAACATTCAAAAGAGGTTTAAGTGGTGCAGAGATCACAATGTTGGATCTGCAGACCAATGGAAGGAAGTCATATTTTCAAACAAGTCCAGTTTTTCTCTTTTAATAACTTCAGGGTAAGTTTATGTGCGGAGGCAGCCCAAAGAAGCTTACAACCCTGACTGCCTTCATCCAACAGTGAAGTATGGAGGTGGATCAGTGATAGTTTAGGTCGCCATATCATGGAAATGTCTCAGTCCAATAGTTGCCCTGCATGGTAGAATCAACAGCAAAGATTACCTGAACATTTTGGGAGATCATGTTCATTCAATGGCCAAAGACTTTATTCCCTGATGGTGAGTGCATCTTCCAAGATGATAATGCTCCAATACATACCGCTCAAGTAGTTAAGAATTGGTATGAAGAGCATGAAAGTGAGCTAGAACACATGGAGTGGCCTCCCCAATCTCAAGATATCAATATTATTGAACATTTGTGGTGCATTTTCGAGCAACAAGTTAGGAGCCGCTATCCTCCACCGTCGTGTCGTAAAGAGCTGGAGAAGGTTTTAATGGAAGAATGACTGAAAATTCCTCTGGATGAAAGCAGGAAGCTGTATGATTCCATTCCTAGACGTATTAAAGCTGTCTGTGAGGCTAAAGGAGGAACAACTCCATATTAAATAAATTTTCTTTGAATTTAACAAGTGTTCCAATTATTTTGTCCAACCCCTGTACATTAAAATACTTTTAAACTCCTCACATATCCAAATTATTTTACCTTTACAGAGCCATATCAGGCTGAAAATAGAGTACTCCTGTTATATATGGACAGGAGCTGCCCAGTCTCCTCTTTCCAGTCCAAAAGTGTCTCAGAATTCTTGTGGGTGACAAATTATTTTCCACTCCACAACTCCTCTCCCACAGACAAGATATTGCAAACCTCTCACTGCTCTATCACTATTTCCATGCATAGTGTTTAGATGAACTACATTCCTTAGTTCCACCACCAGTTCTAGCCCACCATGCCACACACATTTTAGTGACCTACTTTGATTGTTTTCATCTTCTTCTAGCGAGATGTAAGCTCTACTCAAGCAGCTTCTTCCCATGAACTCCTGCCATTGTGCAACAGACTCCCAAGAGGCTGCTTCCCACAATTACTACAATCTTAACCTGTTCAAGTCTATAGTTAACAGTTATCTTCCACAAACATTTGCATAAGCTGTAAATCTTGCACTGTAACCCTCTACCTTGAGTGGCCTCTGGGCCTTGTACTGAGTGAACACCACTGTAGATAAAATTAAAAAAATAATAGACTTATCAAAGTAAATAATATAATTAATCTTGGTACACCCAATATCCACCAACTAACTCAATGGTTGTAACTGAAACATTTATTGAAATTTAATATGAAATTTATTACAACTACTTCAAAAACAATAAGAGATTTAATTGATAAAAACAAAACAATTCTTCTTTTATATGCTGTGTTCCTTCAGGACATTGGCAATCATGGCTCTCCACAATTTCCTGTCCTTTGTAGCTCTTAATAAATTGTCATCTTGTTAATTCTCTGAAAAACCTGTTCCACCATCCATTTACTCAAGCTCACTAAATAAGTTATGCATTGTTTTCCTCCCTCCCTCTTGCCTTCAAACTGCCTTGTGAATATCAGATTTTCCAAGTCCTCTTTCCTCATTATGTGCCTTAGAAATTTCAGCTGATGTTACATAACATGTCATATTTGTTTCCATTTTTTCTAAAAGTTTGTCATTGCTCGCATGTTTGGTCCATGGTATTCTCAGCATCCTTCTGTAAAATGACATTTTTGTTATTTCAATTCTCTTCTTCATCTGTGAGCAGACTGACCTGCATTCCCTGCGACAGAGGAGGACAGATATTAGATAACAGTTCTCAGTTGAAAACTAGAAGTAGGAATTAGCTGAGGGTTTCATGTACTGTATTGGATAAATTATCTATTAACTCATATTATCCTATGTGTTTCCATTTATTGTTGTTGTTTACTTATCTCACACAGACCTACATATATATTCATCACATGGGTATGATCACAGTCCGATAAAGATATCTAGATCAAGAAAACTATTTTAAAATCTCATTTTACGCATGAAATTACTGAAATAGCCTTTCTTTATATATTACTTTGATTAATCTTCATGCACACACACACACACACACACATATATATATATATATTTATTTTTAACAATAAAAAATATTAAAACATTAAAAGCTTCAAACACACTGGGTTGTATATTAATATTCTTTCATTTTTATTATTATTTCATTTTGATTCCTCGATTAGTTTCGGCCATCATCAGGAGTAAAAAAGATTTCTGCTTGCTGGTAGCAGTGAACTATAGAAATGAATGTCTTGATAGAGAAAATCAACTTTTGTCTGTAGTTTTCATTTATTTTTTTTTTTTTTTTAAATGAATTTTGGTCAGTCCTTGTGTTGGTCAAACAGTCTCTTGTAAGTTGTTATTTGAGATAAGAGCTGGATGGATTCATGCTATATATATATATATATATATATATATATATATATATATATATATATATATATAAGTTTGATCTTTTATATGATGGATCCTTGAGTGACTTGAAATTGGTTCCACCAAATGTGAGAATGTCAGAATTAACGAAAACAGTTGCATATATATATACAAATATAGCAGTATTCGAAAATACTCAGAAAAAAGTAATATAAAATATAATATAAAATATAAATAAATATGAAATCTGGCAAATTTATCGATAATGTAAAATAATTAATTCAGAAATTGTTACAATGCTTGTCTTAGCTTGTTCTGGCTAATAATATTCCAAGGAAAAACTGGAACAAAAGATTAATGAAGAAACTGTCTAGTAGATATCTGTGCTTGCAAAGCAAGAGTAGCCTAGTATATATATATATATATATATATATATATATATATATATATATATATATATCTTTAAATATACAGTCTGTCTGAATTAATTATGTAAATCACATAAACCTCAATTACTCAAATTTGCTTTGAATAAAATGATTAATTTAGACATCAAAATTCAGCATGTTTTATCAAAGTTATTGGATTTATAATAAAAACTGCAATCTGAAGTTATGCCAGAAATAGAAAATCATTTTTGTTATATACCATACCTATGAACACTAATGGGTATGCCCCAATCCTCAAAAATACTTTGGACACTGTTGTAAGTCGGAGTAATATGCTGTCTAATTAGTCCACTACTAGCAATGGTTTACCTACTTCATACTGCTGGTAAGTATTGCCTTTTGTTGATGTTATAAGGATTACTATTTCATTTCGAACCTCCATTTGGTTATTCCTCATTCAGTAACTCTCTCTCGGTTACAACAACTAGTTATTTCAATAACAAGGTAATTAAATCATCAACAATTGATCAACACCTTTAATAGAACAAGTAGCAGATATAGATGATAAATATCTGAAGCATTTATATCTTAATATAGTAAGCTTTCTTTTCAATAACAGTCAGCAATCTATTATCCATTGATTTTGTTAATTTTTACTTCTGCAGGTTCAGTTTCAGACTTGATAGATTTAACTGCTTCCCATGAGTCTGATTTGCTGTTATATTGTTTGCCACCTTCAAATAATTTCATCTTCACAATTGATCATAGATTTTTAATTGGATTCATGTCAGGACTTGATGGTGGCCATTTCATTAACTTCTCTCCTGCAAAACTTTATACTAAAAAATTTCATAGGCAACCTTAGACACATGAGAATGAGCATTATTGTGTATACACACTTCACTTTGAAACTGCAAAGCTGGAGCTTGCATCATTCAAAGAAATCCTTGTCCATGAAATTGCAATAGTTCATTTTAAGTTCTTCATTGACTTTGAATGGTTCAGTGCTGATTTGGTTGAGATTTCCAGCCCAAATCATCAGACTGCTGCCTTCTTTTAGCCACAGGCACTTCCGCATTGAATGGAATCCATCCTTTGACCCATACATCACGTCCATTGAGTGTTATCTGAGCTTTATCCATGAAAATTACTTTAGAAAAATAAATTTTTATTCATTTCTTGATCCAATTTTGGCACTTCAAATTATTTACTTTGCTGAGAGAAGTTTACCTAGGAGATTTCTTGATAGATCCTAATTTCAATACTTTTTATCCTTCTTGACTCCCACAATTCCTGAATTATTAATGAGAACAGGAAAAGATTATTGTCAGTGTTGTTTAAAATTGCATCATTTAAGGCTGCAGTTTTTATAATAAATGCAATAACTTTAATAAAATATGTTGAAACTACATTAAAATTTAGCTGAAGCTTTTTTTTGAGTTATTGAGGTTTATGTGATTTGTATAATAAATTCAGATGCACTCTAGATATATAATGCTTCCAGGAAAGTTTAGATGAATGCATTTCACATAAAAATAGGTACTTGTTTCTTGTAACTCTTTCAGTGTTGAATGAACAGAAACCTTGGAATAATTTCTGCTCAGCTGAATCTTTGCCTCTGAAAGGCAGAATGAATTAGAAAATCTGACCTGTGTATTTGTTGCTCGTTTATTCTATTCACTGTATAGTGGCTTTTAGTCATATGTTATCGTTTGTTTCTCTCCATGAATATAAAAGTACTGGGTATTGATGTATTAAACTTCATCTGGCAGCAAGTCCTCTGATCTGAAGATTGAGGGTTTTATAGAGCATCGAACCACAGTTTAACTGTTGTTGTTTCCATAGCAACCCAGACCCAGGGTGGTAACACCTATTAGGGTGCCAGTTATAGGCAAATAGTGAACTCCCAAACAAAAAAAAAACACTATGAAAGTATAAAAATACATTTTTATAGTAAAATTACTAGTAATACCTTTTTATATAAAAAAAATTGCCAATGATAAAATTTTGTAGTAGCATTACCAACAATAGATTTTGTAGTTGACAGCATACAATTATTTTTAAAATATATTTAGTTGAAGCCATAAAATTGTGCTCAAAATATTTCGATTTCAGCATTAAGTAATTGTTGCTAAGACAAAGCAACCAACAAATATAAAGAAGTCAATTTGTGATGGGTTGGGTTGTTTGGAATAGTTATTACTATAGTAATTATTTGAAACTTTTGGATTATTAATACTATATAATAATATACTAAATATTACAAAATTATCTCAAATCTTAAAGTTTAAAGATAAAATTCAACTAGCCTTATAATTATGCGCCACACTATATATATATATATATATATATATATATATATATATATATATATATACACACCCATGTTTTAGAAAGGTGTTAAATTTTAGATTGAAGCTTAAAGATATTGTGTTCTATATTTAAGTCCTCCTACATGTCCATTCAAACCAGAAACCTTACATATTGGTTATTTCTGGCCAAAATTGAACATCTCCAAAATTTAAAACAAAAATATGAGCCCTGATTAGATAAACAAAAATAAGAAGTTAGTCATCATTCTACCCAAAGGTGGAAAACTAGAATAAATCAACAATTCAGAGCCAAAACAAAAAGACTGAATGTTTTGTTTAAATAAACTACCTTTTCACAATTAAGTTTTTGTTTTTCCCATATTTTCTCAATTAACAAAAGAAAATCAATATTAATCACTGATTAATTCAAGCAGTCCTGACCCTTAAGCAGTTTTTTTTTTAAATTTAATAAAATGTATCTATTTTGGTGATGCAAATGTTTTAATTGACTCCTCTTTCTATTGATTAACATAATCCCAAGACAGTTTTTTCTAATTATCTTCATTCAAAAATCAAATCTCAGAGATAAATAGAATTTAAAATTGCAAAATGACAAAACTGAAATGTTTATAGTTTTAAATGTTTACTATTATAATACCTACCCCAAATCATGTCATTGTTTACATATAGGTTGATTTGTTTATAAATGTAGTATGACAAATCATAGTTATGAAGGTCTGAACTAGTAAATTGTTGGAACTCAAGAGTGGAACCTATTTGAAATATATATGGAAATAGTGATAGAGTAGTAGTAGAATTATGTTGCATCTCTTGGAAAAATAAAAAGATTTATTGGGAGGAAAGAAAAGGGAATATCAAATTCTATCTAGAGTATTTTGAAAGGCATAAATGAAACAATATAAGACTCTTAAACGAGTGTGAAATTTGCATAGATTTGCAAACATTGATTACAATGACCAAAATCTTTTTCACAATATATTAGCCTTGTACAAATCACAACATCAACCTTGTACAAAATTTCCCTAGAATGTCTCAAATTATCAAGGCAGGTTAAAGTTAGAAACTGTAGTGGTTTATTCATTTGTACGAGATTTGATATGCATGGAAATAGATGTTCCTCCTCTATGTGCCATGTCTCTTCAAGATGTGGACAATTATGGCTCTTCATAACTTTTTATCTTTCATAATGCTAAGCAATGATTTTTCTCTTTACTCTCTCCCTACTAGTTCTTGTTCTGCCATTCATTTGTGCAAACTTTTTATGGAGGTTACTCACTGTTTCCTTCTGCTTCTCTTGCCATCACTATGTCCTGTGAGTGTCAAATTCCCCAAACTCTCTTTTCTCATTATGTCCCGTAAATTTCAATTATCTCTTTCTGATACAACATGTAACTGTCCTTGTTGCTCACATTCTCTCTCCATAGTATGCTTAGCATCCTTCTGTAGAACTACATCTCTCTTGCCTCAAGTCTCCTCTTCATTGGATGAAGAAATTGTCTAACATTCACTGCCATATTGGAGAATTGATATTACATAGCAGTTCAGCACTTTTTTCTTTGTTTCTAAGAAAATTTTCCTGTTTTTTAATACTTTGTTTAGCCCTTGGACTGTATCTCTAGATTGAAGAGCCAAAATTTCCATAGTTTACAGGTATACAAATTACTTTTTTTAATATATGACTTGCTTCTTTTTAAATTATTGGGTAAATTTAAAGCTAAAAAAACAGAAATGGCTACATAGACAAATGAATAGAGGGGTGGCATTGAAACCTATGAGATGCACGTTTAAATCTCATGGTTGATTTGTCAAACAGTTACTTCTTTATGATCTCATCCTGAGGAGACAATACTTGCATGAGATAGTGTTAAAAAATGTTTAAAAACCATAGTAGGGGTTGACCCAAACCATGTGAGTGAAAATTGGTGAATGAAACGGTTCTAAAGTGATGGGTGCACTAGTACATAGTCACAAGTCCTCAACAGCCTTGACAATCTATCTGGAGATTGTTATTTACTGTTTCCTTATGTGGAAACATTCAGCATTTATTGACCGAGTAGCCAGTGTTACTTTTGGTTGAAACTTTAAAGATCTTTCTATTAAAAATCTTTTCAGGAAAATAAGTTTCTCCAGTCCAGTAATTTTTATCACTCTCTCTAGTATTGATGGGGGCTTCCTTCTTAAGCTGCTTTTTTTTTGATCAGTGTTGAATGTCATTATCTTGATTATGTCATTATTTTTCTTTGAGTTATATGTACTATCCATTTTAGTTGTTGCTGCTGTTGAAAGTCCTCAAGTCATATATTTTTTCTTATTTGGTACAGATCATTATGATTCTGTAATGCCAGTTCCCAAGGTTTGAAGAAGGAATGGTCCTTGCTAAGACCTACCGTCAGCATCCTCTTAAAGCCGTTTTTAATCATTGATATCAGAAAGTGGTTGTATGCAATTGACAGTTTAGACATTTCTGAATGTATTTGGCACCATGCATGACATTTGCCAAGACTATTTAAGAATTTGACTTGAGTTCTTATGTTAATGATTTCTTTTTTGTTGCATTTTGCAGTGTTAGACAAAACTATATCATTCCATGTTGAATTTCCTTATGTCCAAAAAAATACCCATTTCTCAGCAGCTTGGTTACTCGTAGGGATGTATTGGCCTGAAAAATATTGAATAAATGAAATTCTTCAAAAAATTCTACTGAAAACTAAAATAGTTCAGCATTTTTATTATTATTATTATTAGAGCAGATTTAATATTCTTATATTAATTCATATAAAAATGTTATGATAATGATATGGCTTCTTACTTGCTATATTTGTAGATGATTGGAAAGGAAAGAAAAAATTTGGTTCAAAATAACATTGTTATATATCAGTGATCAACAACACTCAATTCTAGCATAATAAACATGTCCAGGCAGTAGCATCTGAAATGTCTTCTTAATAATCAATCCTGACCATGTCCAATCAAATCAATTGGGCTGATTTTTAAGTTATTCTTTTGTCAATTTTGCAATTTTTTTCCTTCTTTTCTTCGTCAAAATAAAAAAAATTAGTCAGGTTGCCCATTTGTATAATGCAATTATACTAAAAAAACTTGTTTGTTATTGGATATTAACATATTTTATTTATTTGTCCAACTTACCAATGTCTGTTAAATGTAAAGAATTTTTTTTTTTTTACAATAACTCTGTCCAAAGTCCAAGAGTCACTCAAAGTAGAGAGTTATAGAGTAAGGGGCACAGTTACAGAATTGCTGAGCTTCATTCAATATCTGATGCATGCACTTTGCTCAAAATTTTCATTCGTCATAAAATTCACGGAGCAATTCCAGTCCATAGCAAAACCTCTTCTAATAATGGAAATGAATAGATAACAGAAAAGCTGTTAAAAGACTCAGAAACCTGGGGATGACTTCATAGTTAGTTGCATGCAGATCTCTACTGAATGGCATAATCAGGACATATGCAGTACTGGAATATTCCATTATATATATAAATTACTTTCCTTGTAGTCATTAGGATCTGTCCAAGTGCACGCTCTCCTTTACTGTCTTCTGTATATTCGCTCAGACCCACACATTCTCTATTTTTCTTTCTCCTATCTTTACTGTGCAGACATACACACACATACACACCCTTTCTCTCAGCCTTGTGTATTCTGTATCTGGAAACTCACTCCCTCACTCTTTCTTTCTGTCTCTTTTGTCTATTCTGCACATATACCCACCTATATAGATATAGAATGAAGTGTGTTTGTTGAGTGCAGCAATTTTAAACACTTAATGAATCAATGAGTAAATATTCAAATATAATGTTAATTTATATGAAGGTGGGCTGAAAACTTCATAGGCTGTCTATGAAGGAATGAACTGTGAAATCTTGCATGCATTAATTTTAACTCACATATTACTGTTCAAAGAATACTTCAAAAGTATTTAGTAGTGGCTTCTCTTGAAAATGGATAAGCTTTGGCATCGTAGGGTTATGAAGTACCTTCAGAACAAGGGTTTAGCCCAAAAGAACATTTATGCTGACATGGTTGATACATTAGGGGATAAGGCTCCAGCTTTACCAGCAGTGCAAAAGTGGGCAGGTGAATTTAGAAGGGCAAGATGACTCAAAGTCTTGATATTCTGGAACTGCCACTGCCAAGGAAAATATTGATCATTTTCACCACATGGTGATAGATGACAGGCGATCGACTATAAATCAAATAGCCACATCTTATTAGCATATCCTGTGAAAGGGTTGAGAATATTTCACAGCTCCTTCATAATCAGCCTATGAACTTTTCAGCCCACTTTGTCACTTTGAACTTGGACAGTCCTTTCTGCATTGTCTCCTGTTAGGATGATTATTCAGAGACTTCCAACATGTCTGAGATGACACCTAGGATCCCTAGGTCTCTTTTATAGATATCTTAGTAATGTAGTTAGCTTATGTCAGCTCTTCATACAGTAGGTCTCTGAGTATTTCACTGTCATCCTTTTACAAGATATTTCTGGGCCAGCACAAGCATCTCTTATTCAGGGGGTTGTAAATGCAGGACAATGTTGTTGGATGCATATTCAGAATGCATATGAGGCAATACATGAGGAAATTTTTGAGCTTCTGTTCTGTTCTATCATGTGGAAGGCTTTGAGCTTCTTTTCTTTTCTAACGTGGGGAAGGCTGTTGATTTTTAATCTTAATGGAGATGACTGCAAAACATTTCCCCCCTCCCATTTTTATAGGCAGAACTTCACAAATGCATGCAGAAATATTTTTCTTAGCCAATAAAATAGGACAGCTTGAAGTTTGACATGACTCAGTCCAGATCTGCCTTATCTAGAAGACAGACTGCTGCAATTACTTCTCCAACCTTGCTTTTTTGTGTTGACATCAGTTGTTAGTTTGTGTTTTTTTTTTGCGTTTTTACTGTTAATTTGCTTTGCATATATTGTTTGTTTGCTTGATATTATTTCATTTTTACTCTGTTCCTTTTTCATTTTGTTACAAACTTTGATAATTCTGTTTCTTGGAAGGTTCTCTTATTCATTTTGCATTTAACCATGGCTACTCACTCATCATCACTTTTGATTTTATATAGTATGTAGAAGGTTTTGAGCTTCTGTTCTTTTCTAACATGTGGAAGGTTTTGAGCTTCAATTCTTCTCTAGCATGTGGAAGGCTTTGGTCTTCTGTTCTTTTCTTGCATTTGGAAGGCTTTGATCGTGTTCTTTTCTAGCATGTGGAGGGCTTTGAGCTTCTGTTCTTTTCTTGCATTTGGAAGGCTTTGATCGTGTTCTTTTCTAGCATGTGGAGGGCTTTGAGCTTCTGTTCTTTTCTTGCATTTGGAAGGCTTTGATCGTGTTCTTTTCTAGCATGTGGAGGGCTTTGAGCTTCTGTTCTTTTCTTGCATTTGGAAGGCTTTGATCTTGTTCTTTTCTAGCATGTGGAAGACTGAAATTCTGTTCTTATCTATCATGTAGAATGAGTTGAGCTTCAGTTCTTATCTATCAACTTTTGCCAGTGTTCAAAAGGCTGTACACAGTGCAAGTCTTGTTGACGAGTACCTTGCTGCATCCTGTCATACAAAAACAAAATCACCTTAGTTCAAATCTTGCATTCATTTTACACTCATGTTTTCAGAAAATGAATCTACTTTTTCCTACATTCCTCTTTTTTTTATCAGATATCTTGATAAAATGTCTCATAACTTGACTGCCATTTTGACAGTGTAATAAAAGCTGATACTGAATATACTTGGGGTTGCAAGCCAAGCTTAATTCAACTAAAACTTAACTTTTGTTAATATTACTATAGTTATTCAGCTGTAATTATGGAAGCCAATATATGCGTATTATAGCATATTCTTCCCTCCTAGAAAAATTAGCTTCAACATTAAGAGCTGTATCTATTATCAGGATATTTTGACATTGGGTTTCTTTAAACTGCATTGTACCACTGTTTTATCATCCTCTGAATTAAGGTCATACATATTGTCATTTGCTTATACAGGCTGATACAGGCACTAAAGAATTTATACAAGCACTAAAGAGTTTTTCTTGTTTTTCAGTAGAAGACATTGGATTTGTTTAGACTTCAGGACAGGATGCCAAATTGTGAACTGGCACTTATCCATCTGGATAACTAATGTTGGCATAAGTCAGATTACTGTCAAAAGTTCAATTTTTGTTATTTCTCATGGACTACTTTATTAATATAGGTCTAGGTCTCATTAGTATAGATAAAAAATAACCTTTCTCATCCCTATCTTACCTCTCTTGTCATAGCAGTAAAATGCTGTTACCTCCACTTTTAAGCTTGTCAGGAACCAGTAGAAACTGGAGCAATATATGTAAATCCTGAGTTCTGTGTTGCCAGTATCCATCAGTTGAAAGAAATTAACATGGCCAACTTAACAAAAAAGAATTTGTATGGAGAATGAAGTGCTGATATTAACAAACCTACAGCACATTAAAGCATAAAAGGATCCGTCATACTAAAATTTGAGGTTAGAAGTCAACACTGGCCAAAATGAAGAGGAACAAAACATTAGGACTAGATGACATTGTAATAAATATACTGACAACCTTAGACAATTTCAAGAAAATAAGCAAAATATTAAGAAAGTGGTTCCTAAATGGTGTAGCAGAAGAGGATAGCAGGTGAGGCGGAATTATTGAAAGAAACAATTTCTAAAAATGCATATGCTAAAAATAAATTTGATATAAAAATTTAAAGAAATTATTATCGATTACTTGAATCCCAGCATAAATAGTTATAAATAATTAGTGATTGATTTTATTATTGTGATATTTTTTAATTATAACAAGTATTAAGAATATATTAATGTGACTCTGCATATTGGAGGAGAAAGTTATCAATGATAATGTTCTGATTTTGAATCCACATTTATTTCCCTTTAACCATCTCTCTGTTTTTTGTTTTTTTAAATGTATTTTTTATCATATAAAATTTGGTGAGGCACGACCAAATTTTCATTCTGAAAATGTGTCCCAGAGAAAAAAGTTCAAGAAACATTGTATCAACATATATGAAAATATTGCCAGAAACAGAGAAAAGAGTACTGAACTGTTATGTAATATATTATCTCTCACATGGTAGTCATTGCTGTGCCTTGAAGTAATAGTAACATGATTCTACTGAAGAATGCTAAGAATACCATAGTCAGAACATGTGAGCAAAGAGCAAAGTATTTTAAGCAAAATAGAATTTACAAAGAATCACCTACTTAGAATCAGAAATAACTGAAATTTCTGGGAAATATAATGAAGAAAGTTGGCCTAGAGAAATTAACACTCACAGGACATAATGAAGGTAAGAGAAGCATATGGATACAGTGAGTAGCCAATTTAATTTTTTTTTTTTTTTTTACTAATTATTCACTCAATACAAGAGCCACTCAAGAAGATAGGGGTTTACTGAATGAGGTTGTAGTATGAACATAGGAAGAGATAAGGTGTCTATATTATGAGGATATGTAAAATAGATAATGGTTTACCCTAGACTTGAAGAGGTTAACATTGTAGTGATCAGGGAGACATCCACTTCTGAGTTTACCCCACAAAGAAGAAGCTGTCCGAGTGGAACTTCCTTTTTACAAATTGAATATGAAAGGAATGAGGTAGTCAACTCTGTACACATGGTGTGGTAGATCCTTGCTCTGAAGGTCCGAATGGGTGGAACTTTTAGTTCATTAGAAAATGAATTTGTATAAATGGATGGCATAGTAAGGACAAAGAGAAATGGAAAAAGGTAAAATATCACTTAGAGCAGCAAAAGAGAGGAAATTGTGGAGAGCTATGAATTATGCAGAAAACATGAAAGAGGTTTACCAAAGTGATATATGAAATATATGGCAGTGGTGAAATACTGGAGGACTCTTTTAGATCAATCTTCAAAGCACTGCCAGAGAAAACTAATGTGAATGAATGTAATCTTCATTATAGAATCAACTTGATAAGTCATGACAAAACTGATATTTAGGATTCTTATGAATAGCGCTCACTGCAGAATTAGACAGGAAATAAGAAAAGAATAATATGGCTTTGATTAAAACACTGGAACAAGAAATGCAATTTTCACAATCAGAACAGAACAAGGAGATCATTTATCATTAAATTTATTTTACCTGTACAATGATAATGGTAAAATAGTTTCATACCATCATAATAGTTTTCTCAAGTTAACTGTTACTGTTATTTCTAGTACTCATGGGAATTTCCTTTCTAACCATTTGTTTATGGTAGTGTGGAAGTGTCAACATATTGATGATATTATTTTCTCTTTAAGTTACATGTGTTATCCATAGAGTTGCTACAGTGGTTGAAAGTCCACAAGTGATGTGATTTCTGTTATTTAGTTTTTTTTCTGATTCTGTAGTGCCAATCTATGAAGGATTGTCTTCTTTAAGACCTAGAGGATTCATTCACATGAAGCTATTTTTAATCCTTCATCCGAGAAAATGGTTTTATATAGCTCATAGTTTGGACATTTCTGAACAAGTTGGATGTCAGGTATGAGACCAATGTAAGTGTTTAGATATGACAAGGCTATTTAAGAAGATGACTAGAGTTCATGGGTTAATATTTTGGTTTTGCATTATCTTGTGGTATAGGACAAAAACTACCCATAATGCATCTTATTCTGTGTTTAGTTTCTTCTATACTAAATTGGTTAAAAGTGATTCATACACTGTGTGGTATTTGAAATTTTGAGACATTTCATTATACACCCTTTATTTTTTTTATGATGGATTCAGGGTAGGTGATTTCTTTACAATTCCAGATTAAGTTTTTTGCCTTGGGAAGATTTTTCTTAAGTCCTAGATACTTCAAAGGCTTGTAAATGCCAGTTGAGTAAACTTTGAAGACATATCAAAGATTTTTCTAATATTGTATAAAAATGAGATTAGTGAATTTTATGTCAACCTTATGTAAAAAATTTCTATCTTATTTTCAGATGTTTATGGGAACAATATTACCTGAAATATATGGTCTGTATTTTATAAAATGCTGATTATTAAGACATAGGTTTTGACACTGAATCACCATATATTTCAATCTAACATATATATCCTTAAATGTATCAGCTTTGGTTTTATTTGATTCCTTTCAATCTACCGTCTTTCTGACAATTTTCAAAGTCGTCCAACCTCTCTCAAGATTTTCTTTCGAGAAAATTGAAAGCACTGAAATATGCAGGAAAAACGGTTACTTACCTTCTGACAATGAGTGCTAACCAAATGAAGGTTCTCAAAAGAATTCTACAGACCACTTCCAGTTTCCCTTCCACTTTATGGAAAATGAAGGAAGAGGCTTTTAAAAAAAGAGAGAATATAGTAAAGTTGCAACACTATGCAGAAAACAATCTTCAGGAAGAAAGGCGACAGAAATCTGAAGAATATTTTACAAGGTTGGAATTAATCAATAGCCTATGAATAGGCCATTTACAATGAGAAGCATGTCAAAGACTGTAACAGAATTCCTGCATTTTGAAAAGGACTAAAATATCTCCACAAAAATCTACCATTAAACTTGGCTCCCATCACTCGTCTTGATATAATTAGTAGGAGTAAATGGAGAGAGCTTTTAGCTTCCTGACTCCCAGCTACTTTTGATAAGTATCAAAACAGTATAATGGACCATTTACATACAGACATTTTTCTTTTTCATTAATACTTTTAGTTACATGATAGGTTTTATTTTGACAAGAAAATAAACTATGACTTCAGACAAATATTCTTAGGATATGAAATATTAAATATTTTCACCTAATGCAAAGTCCAAAAGCCACTCAAAATAGAGAATTACTGAATGAGGTTGTTGTAATTGAAGGAGAAAGACATGCATATGTAGGACAGATAATGGTTAACCCTAGATTTAAAGACATTAACTTGGTTTGGTTTGTTTTGTTTTATGGTATATCAATCTCAGTGGGTTATTTAATGCCAATATTTTATTGCTGGTAATAATTTTTTTTTCAAAAATGTCTTGCTGGTAATAATTTTTTTCAAAAAACTATTGCTGGTAATATTTTTTTCCTCAAAAATGTATAGCTGGTAATTTTTTTTCAAAAAAGTATTGCTGGTATTATTTTTTTCCAAAAACATATTGCTAATAATATTTTTTCCAAAAGCATATTGCTGGTAATAAGTTTGTTTTTTTTCAAAAATTTATTGCTGGAAATAATTTTTTACTAAGTATTTCTGGTATTAAAACCTATTTTTACACTTTCATAGTGTTTTTACCCCAGTTTTGCGGTTAACTATTTGTCCATAGCTGGGACCCTAACAGGTGCTACCACTCCAGGTCAGGGCGGGCCTGGGAACACCAGCAACCAAGAGGTGGTTCCATGATTCTCAAAACGTCCTGATAAGAGGCCTTGCTGTCAGACATAGTTTATCATCATACCCAGGGCAAAAGAGATTAAGTCTTTAGTAATTGGAAAAACATTCATTTAAGAATGTATTCCATAATGTTACAGATTTGAAGAAGAACTTCTGGTGTTATTTTATTATTACATCTCATGTGCAATTATTATTTTACGTATTTTAAGCAGCCAGCTCACCAATGATGGTGAAATAAGGATGCAAATTAATCGTGCATCAATAAGGGAAACGAGTGTAATAGTAAAATAAGAATATTTAGGAAAAAAAAAAAAAGAATGAGATCCATTTAAACTAATGGCTAAAGGATGCAAGTTAACAAGATGACATTTGGAACAATTATAGGATTGCATTGGTTGTGGAGAAAAAATTTGAACTTTGCAAAATATCAAAAAAGAGTACTGAAATCTGAAGGCATATTGGAATAGTGAAAGGTGCCTTCCAAAAGCTAAGCAAAGTATTAAGAAATAGAAAAGCAAAGAAAAAATTACTGAACTACTATATAATGTCAGCACCCCCCCCCCCAACCTATATGGCTATGAATGCTGGACAATCTTTTATTAATTCTTTGTAACTTTATATCTTATTAAAGGAAAACATGAATGTTTCCATTCATTACATTGCATATTATCAAGGATCTAGGCAAAGATCATCCCTCTATAATCTTGCATCAATTGAGTACAACCAACAGCTAAAATGAATAGCACACACAGACCTTAAAGAGAAAATAATAACATAATAAGGATGTTAACATTTCACATCAAATAAAAGGTTAGGAAGGAAACCCCATCAATGCTGGAAAGTCTAATAACAGCTACTGGACTTGAAAAACTTGTTTTCTTGAAAAATTGTAAGCAGAATTGACTGCCTGAATAATGAATGCCAAATGTTTCATTGTAGACAAACTGTTAATATTACCAGAACTATTAAATGCTTTTATAGAATCTGATACCTAATGCTTGGATTATTTGTTCAGATATTAATGTCCAAGATTCACATGTGTACAGAAAGATTGAGAAGGTCAATGCATGCAACAGTTTGATTTTAGATTTCAGGCAGATGTTCTTGTCTTTTCAAATGATTCTGAATTCTGAATGGAAATAGTGAATATGATATTAATAATTAAAAAGCTGAATCCTTCAGCTTTAATCAAACCATCTTTGAATGCTTAAAATTGATTTACTTTTAACTTGGGCAGTGGCCTGGGTTTCATGCCTGACATGGTATGCAGGATTTTACTGTATCCTCTACAAACTGTTATAGACAAGTGTATGGTTGCAAGAAAGAAATATGACAACAGCAGAAATAGATTTACGTGATTTATTTCAACTAGAACATGTGGTTTTGAAATAAGCTACCTTGTGGTGTAGTTCATAGGCCGGCTGAAGATCTGGGTTGATCTCTCATAGTAGTTCTTGCTGGTTGGCATGGCGCTACTGCTGCTGACTGACCATGACAGGTCTCTTCCCTGGCCTCCTGTTGACTGCCCCATGTGACCCCTTTTATGGCGTTTTTTATGGCTTAACAGGCTCGAAAAAAGACGCAAGTATAATTAGGAGGGAAGCATTTGTTTTGGTTGAAAAATAGAAACACTTTAAAATATTATTTTATTTTTCAACCGGAACTTGTGCATCGGGCCTATGCGTAAATGACGATAATGGTCATTTTGTGAACGGGGCCTTGTCCCATTCACATCCGGCTCTTGCTCTTGAGTATGTTAGTTTATCTGCCTGCAAATCAGCCGAGATATGTCTTATTCTATTTTATAACAAAACCTATCAATTCCTGGAAACCACACTTTTTCTTTGAGGCATTTTTTCATTTTGATTATGTGTTTGTGGACCTGGTGGGCAATAGTTATAGTCTTCTGACGTAGAGTTTCAGGTATGATGATCCTGTTTTGCCTGAGGATAAGCCCATCATAAATGGACAACTCATCCTTGAATTTTTTAAAGTCCTTTATGTCTGGGTCTATCCAGTGGCCAGTTTACATAGCTTGCATTTCTTTTTGGAACTGTAGGTCTTTTCCAGTTGCAGACTTTACTTCTGTCAAAGTCAGAGATTTGGAGATTGCATTCATTGCTATATATACTTCTCTTGCATTGTCATGCTTGGGTATTTCATCGGGATGTCTGCTGATGTAGTCAGCAGGGTTGTTTTCATCACGTCCAGATCTGTATATCAGATTCATGCTGCATGGCATTCGGTGTAGGCGCCATCTCTCTTGAATGGCTTTGGTAGATTTTCTACTGTTCATTATTCCCATGAGTGGTCTGTGATAACTCTAAAACAGATAAAGGTGGAAATTCCCAAATTAAACTAGTTATTTTCTATCAGTCTGGGAGTATTTTTGTTCTGTTTCTGTTACTCTACTTGCATAGCAGGTGAAGCGACCTTCTTGCATAAGAATTCCTCCTAGTCTACAGGGCTGGCATCCACCAGGATTTCTGTTGGTTTGTGGCGGTCAAAATATGACATTACCTTACTACTGGTGAGTGTCTCCTTCAGCTTATTGAAAGCATTTTGTTTGTGTTTCCCCCATTTCCATTGTGGACTTTTTTTGTCAGATTCCAAAGAGGTTCTCTGATGGTGGCATATCCTGGGATGAATCTGGCAACATACTGTGCCATGCCAAGGAATGACAGAATTTCAGTCACTGGTGCTGGTGGAGCAGAGTCATGGATAGCTTGGACTTTCATTGATTCTGGAGAGATCCCATTCTCTCCAAATACATGGCCATAGAATTTTCATGTTTTAACATAGAAGAGACACTCTTCTTTGTTAAGTTTGGCCCCACTTTCATCAAGTCTCTTTAAAGTGTGTCTCAGATTTTTATCATGTTTCTTTTTGGTTTGCTCCATATACAATGATATCATTAGACAGGTTTTTTGTTCCTGAGATATCCCTCAGAAGTTCTGATATGGCATTCTGGAATATCTCAGCTGCTGCATTGACTCCAAATAGCAGTGTTTTGTATCATCTGAGACCAAATGTGTGGTGAAAGTTGTTATGTACCCGCTGGCTTCATCAAGTTCTAATTGATGCTATGCCTTGCTCATGACGAGTTTGCTGAAGACTGTTGCACCATTCAAATCTGCTATCAGATCGTCAATAGTTGGCATTGGGTGTTTGATTTGTGTTATTGTGCAATTTGCTTCATGCATGTCTATGCAAAGGTGCACTCCACTTGTTTTAGGAACAGCAACTATGGGGCTGACCCATAGTGTTGAATCTTTGACTTTTTCAATAATTTCCAGGTTCTCCAATCTTTCAAACCTCTTCTCTACATCTTTTCGAACATGGAAGGGAATATGATGATGTGTTTGAGCAACTGGAGTTATGGATCTGTCAATGTGGAGGGTGACTTTGCAGTTCTTGATGTAACCCATTTTCCCATCAAATAGGTGAGGGAATTGTTCAGGTATGTCTTTTGGGCCTGTCTGTAGTGAAAGATGGATTAGGTTCAGTTGTTGAGCAGTTTTACTGCTAATCAAAAAATAGCCTCAACTGCTAATGTTTTATGGCTAATTTTTGTTTTGAAAAATCCGCAAACTGGTAGGATATATACCTAACATCTGGAAGAGATAGTTGAAGTTTCCAGGGCACAAAATGATGCCTGGAAAATGTGATACTCACAAGACAGGTAAGAGGGACAGAGGGAAAACAGCACATCTGTAAATAGAGGTTATAACAGGAAGTGATAGCAAAAAAGGGAAATTTACTTAGATCTACAAAGGGCATAAAACTGTGAGAGCTAAAGGGACATTACACATAGAAGAAGAAGAAGAAGAAAGACATTTTCTCTTTTAAAAGCATAGACATGTGTTGTGATAAAACAATAAGTTATTTCTTTTTATTTTCAGATTTTATTTCACACTGAAAATAAACAGGTAGAAATCAGTGAATGGTGACCTGTTTGAATATAAATATGTCTTTATTAATTAAGTGTGAATCATTAATTTTAATTAAATTCATGTATTGCTAGCTATAAGTGATTAATTTTATATTTCAGCAGTTTTCAATATAAGATGATTTTCTTTATGATTTCTTGTCAAAGCAAATGTGGATTTTATTCATTTTTTTTCTAATGTCTTTTGAAGTTCTTTTATTGGTTGCCTGGAAATTATTCCTCTGCTATCATATATTTACATATATTAAATCTATATAATAATTCAACAAGTGTATTTGATTATGTTACACAGCTAGAATGGCACTATGCATCAGTTTTGTTAGCACATTGGCATTAAAATGTTCTGAATTGGAGAATAAAGCAATTACTAACACAACTGGACCACTGGTTGTAGTAGTTTTTAATCAATATGTAAAAATAATTCCAAAGGAAATAACTGTAGGTCCATTAACTGTTAATTACAGTTGTTTATATGAGTTTTCTTTATAAAACATAAGCATGGATTAATCCTTGGCCTTTCTCCTCTTTATCAACTTAAGTGGCATACCAGTGATAATATTTTAATAATGATTAATAACATTTATTAGGCTAAGTGATAATTAATTGGAAATAATTATAGTATTGTGGAATGAATTATCTCCTCTTAAATATATTCTGTATCTAAATAAGTTCAGTAGGACACACTCCATTCTAACTTGAATAAATTGTTATGAGAAACAAATATGTGTAACTTAACTGAAACTTTATTCAACTTAAAATGGAGTGTGTACTATTTAACTAATTTAAATTTTGGGTCTAGTCACTGGATCTAACGAACATCTTTATTCACTGGGCCATATGTCCTTGAGACATCTGGAAGTGGCATAGCACGTGGAACTAGAACAATCTACCCTGGTGAACAAAATAAAGGGTTTGGTTTGAAATTCCAATCACCTGAAGAATGACTGAAATGTTGCAAATATGGTAATGAAGATGAGCATAACAGTCCGAATAATGTAAATAATGCAAATAATCATAATACCACATCTCAGAAATATAGACAGATAATATTGCTTTCTTGTCTATCTGACTCCCTCTGCTATGCTTAATATGTAAATGCACCTGATCAGACCAAAGATGGAGTACTGTTGTCATATCAAGGCTGTGGCTGGCCAATCATCACTTTCCAGCCTTGATAGAATTCAAAATCATTTAAATCGTCTTGTGAGTGATGACTTATTTTCAACTCTACACGTAAATACAATATTACTCTATTTCTATTGCAAATGTTTAGTTAAGTTCCATTTTTTAGTTCCCCCAATTCATGCCTTTACTGCTAGAGTATGTTACCTCTATGAAGTTAAAACACCCTTATCTACTATATAATATGTAAAAAAAAGAATTCCACTAAGACAGCTTTTTCCTAAGAATTGTCATTTTATGGAACAGACCCCAATGTGAGTGCTTTCCTGAACATTTTAATCTTGACCCCTTCCAATCAAGACTCAATCATTATCTATCCACTTTATCCTGACTATCTGCACTCTGTATTACCTTCTCTCCCATTCATATCTCACACTTTCAACTGTAAACATTTACTTTGAGTGCCTCTTGAGCCTTTCTGTGGCTGAAATTGAATAATATATATATGATTAATGTATATTTGGGCAACAACCTTTATTTTAAACATCTTTCGTTAAATATGATAAACAAGGAAAATTTTATTAATTTTTATTTATTTTTTCCAGCATTCTTATGTTTTCCTGTTTGGTGAGAGCAAGGAAATGTAAAAATTGTCCATATCATCCATTGTTTTAAGTGCTTTCAGCCACTTCCTTAACCATTTTCAATGGTGCTTTGTTTTGGTGTTGTTAGGTTCTCTTCATGTTTTGACTGCTTGAGTTGTATTTTTTGTGTTGATTTGAATATTAGTAAGAGCATTTATTCCGAGACTTTACATGTTGAGCAAAGCTGGAATTCGAGTGACCGTCATTATATTTTTAAAAAAAAAAAACAACTTCCAGCATTCCACTTCCATTGTTAAACAAGGTGAGGTTGACAGTGGGAGAGAGATGTTTAATATACAGGGCTTCTCTTATAGTGAGAATTTTTTTAGTAATTTAGTTTACATAGAATTTTACTGTTTTCAACATTTTATTTCTATATACATACATACATACATACATATATATATATATATATATATATATATATATATATATATATATATATATACTTTTAACTTAATAATCACTTCTCTTATGCTGTATTACCTTCATGTAAACATTTTAATGTAATCATTACTAAATTAAGGTCATAAAAAGTTTTGTACTTGTATATTACTGGTAATAATGTTTGTCATACATAGGTACTTATATTACAAGTTATAAGGTTTAATAATAGTTTTAAATTCATATAAATATTATAAATTTATATTTTATTCATTTTTAATTTAATGTTTTGTATAGTTAATTTGTTATTTTATGTCCCTAAAGTTTTTACTTCTTAAAGTGCCTTTTATTTACATACTATGTTTAATTTTGTTCAATAATATGTTGGTTTCTTTCAAAAGACTGAACAAACTTAACTAATACATTGTATCTAAAATATTTTCTACTCTGTTGCAATTTGGTAAAATTTGAATCATTCTGTATGACTTCTGCCTCAATGTTAACGTTTTTCATTGACTGAATTGTTATCAACAACTTCTCTTGTTTTCTTTCTTCTTTTCTTTACCTTTTTTCTTTTCCTTTTCCTTTTCTTAGTAATAGTTAATTTACTATATTACCCCTCTTCATTTGCCTCTTCTCTTCTTTTTTCTTTGGAGAAGGGATGATTTTTCATGCTTTTCTTTTCTTAGCTCTTTTCTTTTTTTTCTGTTATTGATTTCTTATCCTCTTCTTTTTTCTGCTTTAACCTGCATATATTATTATTTTTTTTCTTTTCCTTTTATGGAGATTTTTTATATCTTTCTTTTCCTTTTATGGAAATTCTTGTGTCTTCCTAAATTTTTAAAAATGTAAAAAGAAGTGATGTTTCATAAGTAGCATTTTTAAATAAAATTGTTTATAGCCATCTTTGTTCACCACCTGATGAGAGGCATCAAAACAAATATACATCTTTGTAGTGATTACTTGTTTGTTTGTATGTAACAACTTATAATAAATAAGTAACTGTTGCTGTACTTTTGGCATTGAGCCCTCTTTTAAATTAATATTCTGAATGCTTGAATTGTTATTCTTTTTGTTCTCATTATATTTGGATATATATATATATATATATATATATATATATATATATATATATATAATGGTCATTCTGCTAAAAATTTCAGGCAAAATCTATTGAGAATTTAGATGATATTTTTCATTTATAGATGATGAAATCTATAAATCAATCATTAATCAAGTTTTTACTAACATGTCTGTTTAGTTTTTTGCTTTTTTTTTTAAAAAAAGTTTTCCTATTACAAGGGAGTGCTGAAAAAGTCTTGGATTACCCCACATCAATATTTGACCAAATAACTAATGAGAATTTTGTGGGTGAATGTTGAACTGAGAACTTTTCAGCACTCTTTCTCATATTAAGCAAGTATTTTGAAATGTGATTGTAGAATTTGTCACATCAGCATTCAGCGATTACTGGCATATAATACATTAGATCATAAAATGTGTTTTTATTAGAAGCAGGTTTGATAATGTTTGCTTTATCGATATACTGGTTGTTGGCTGATGGAAAACATAGCTGTATTTGCACTTGGATTTGAAATTTGGTAGCTGGGAAATTAAACATTACATTCAAAGTTATATTGGGCGATGCACAAGAATACAACCACAAGTTTGCATTATTATACTAATTCAAGATATCATTGATGTTATTAGTCTAATTAGCATAATTTAGATTAATATGGTAATGATTGTAATTAGTATTTATTGTGAATCATAGTTATATCATTTTAGTTTGAAATAATTCACAACACATATATACATTCATACATACAGGGTGGTGTTTTTTTTGTTGAGGCAGGACTGGGATTATTCTCACACATAGCAAGGTGAGTCCCACCTAAAAGAGTATCACTGTCATGATTTTAGGTAAGTTTTTACAAATCCGGATGCCCAACTTCCTGATTCCCAACTCACATACTCATAGGAGTACAAGTACACTGAGTGTTTTTATGGAGACCCTACCTCTAGGAAGATTCAAATCCAAGTCTTGAGGTCCCATCCTAGCCTTATATATATATATGTGCATGTGTGTATGTATATGTATATATATATATAGATATATAGTTTACAGATAGGAATCCAACAAAATGATAGGATAAAGAACAAGTAGGAAACAGATCTTAATCTAACATGTTTCACTTTATTGAAGCTTCATCAGAGATCAGGGATAGAAATGATAAAAAATGATAAAAAGCAAAGAGACACAGATTCATTGCTTAGGTACATGCAAGGAAGTAACAGATAATGTTTAGATATGTGTGGCAAACATTCTTGATGCCAAAGTGTGCAAAAATTTGTAAGATACAGTTATGATTGGATATACGTCACGTGTAAGGAAGTAACAGGTAATATCGAAATAAGTGTAATTTCGCATCAAGAATATTTACCAAACATATTTAAATATTATCTGTTACTTCTGACACAACATACCCGATATCATTTTTTCTCATTTCTATCTTGATCCCTTAGGAAGATTTAATAAAGTGAAACATGTTAAATCAAGATCTGTTTTCTATTTGTTTGTTTTCCTATCATATATATATAATGTAATGAAAAACAAACCACTTTAAGGTACCATTACAATAATTTATTTCACCTAAATCCTTTTTTAAGGATTCAGGATCATCAGGTAAAACTTCCAACAACGAATTGAGAGGGTTTACCTGATGATCCTGAATCCTTAAAAAAGGATTTAGGTGAAATAAATTATCGTAATGGTACCTTAAAGTGGTTTGTTTTTCATTACATATTAGCTCTGTCCTCACATTGAGCTCTCAGGATTTCATCCTCTTTGGATTTACCAATTCGGTTTACCAAGTTCCTTATAACTTAAATATATATATATATATATATATATTCTGTGGTGTATTTAGGCAGGAAATGTGTTTTAAGGCAAATATTATTAAAGACAACAGACATTTTGTGTCAATTAATCTTTATGATCGACTTTTCAAAATTACGAATGATCCTCCTTAGACTAAAAGAGAAACATGTCACACCTTACTTATGCCACAACACTTAGTAGTTCTATGAAACTCAACAATTGTCTCAGACCTCACACATGTCCTTGGAGACACATGGCCAAATGGATAAAAGAATTGGTTAAGACATCCGAAAAGAGACTTACCCAAAGAGTTGTGAGTTCAATACATGGCCACAGCAGAGCTGAACGAAAACCTGGAGAGTTAAACTACCAATGCAAAATAAGTGAAACAAAGGCATGAAACCTGGAATTAAAATTGAGATTTGAACATATATAATGTGAAGGCCAGAGCATAAAATGGCCATATGTAAAGATGAGAACAACAGTCCATAAAATCTAAATAGTGTAAATATACTTTTTAAGTTATGCAATATTTATGGGAGAAAAGTGTTCAATATCAGAGACAGAGTGTATGTAAATATGAGTGGACATTTCAATACTGGATGCTGAGAGTCTGTTTCATGTTTCAAACCTGATAATTGCATTTAAGCATGAAACAGTATGTCGCTATCCAGAGTTAATACCAAAGTCCACACTGCTAATTTACATATTTATAACATCAGCACATCATGAACAACCAAAGAACAACTATCAGGATAAAACAAATATTAATAGATAACACCAAAATACTCTATGGCACCTAATGCAACGAAAGGCTCAAAACTCGAGAAGATATTATACCAAATAAACAGCCCACATTAAATAAAATATCATTCACAACAGGTAAAGCTATCTTGCTGTGCATATGATATAATTAGTGTGTGTATATATTTTATCAGTATTATAATAAAATTAAAAATAATAATAATTAAATAAAATAATAATAATAAAATAAAAAAATAATGAAATAAATAAATAAATCGCATTCTTTTTCTGCAGCCTCATTCCCAATAGCCATTACCTATAATGTCATGCTAGACCATTTCAAATGTCCAGCTTCTCAAAGAATACCAGGATGCAGACAATGGACATGCACAGACACCAGTTCTTGATGATGACTGCAAAAAAGTCAAAAGTACTTGAACAAAAATAGCAAAATATGAACTTTAGACAGTTTATCCACAACTTCGAGCACAATACTCAACACCTTCACCAAAAATTGGAAAAATACAATACAAAATTAACCAGGCAAACCCTGTAGGTTTTTTTATAGTGGTGTGGGTCTTTATTGTTAGAATAAACAGTTGATCTACCCATGACAAGGAAATAGAAGAGTAATTTGAGATTGTTGTGACCTGAAAGACATATTCTTGAGAATCTATTCCATAGAGCAGTAGCTCATGGGAAGAAGCTGTTCAGGTGGAACTTACTTATTACTGATGGAATATGGGGGGCAATATGGAGGGGGCTACAATGTAAATGGCATGGTAGATCCTTGCCATAATGTTTAGAACTAGCAGAGGCAAGGAATGGAGGTTGTCTGAGCCCTTTCCATAAAAGTAGCAATAGAGCAGTGAGAGGCTTGCCACATTCCACCTGTGAGAGTGAGAGTTTGGAGGGTGGAGAATAATTTGTCACCCACAAGGAATGAGAGATACTTTTGAACTCAATTGAGGCTGAAGGGTGTGGTCAGGGAAGTCAAATATAGTGACAGTACTCTGCTTTTGGCCTGATCTGCCTCTTGTAAAGGTAGAGGATAGTACGTGGAGTGGAGTACTTACTTGAGCAGTACAAAGAGTCAACCATTTTACCTGCATCTTTAGTGATGTCTCATATGTATGAGTTCCACATGAGGTCAGGTGTGAGATTAAGGCCAAATAGCCTCTCAAGGCAGGGTGCCTCCCAGAGGGGACATCCATTGATCATGACTGGCAGTAGTTCGGGCTCCCATTAATGATAATGAAATGTAACTAATTTGAATGTAACCAGCCATTTTTCCCCATTGTGTAGTTTGTGCTAGATTGCAAGAGATTAGCTGCTAATCTCTGGTTATCAAGAGTTTTAAAGGTGCACTTGTATAACGTATCATTGTCATAGATGTTTACAAATGATCTGAGAATATTCTTATGCAGATCATTCATGCAAATCAAAAAGAGGGTTGGTCTGAGGAGTGACCCCTGGGGGACACCTATTTTGACTGCCAGGGCCAAGGACCACTGGCGATTAATAACTACTTTCGGGATTTACCTGTAAGAAAGGGTTTTATGATTCTTGGCCCTTTCAGTGATTCCATAACTGGAGAGCTTGTGTAGCAAACCTTT
Organism: Acanthosepion lycidas; assembly: GCA_963932145.1. NCBI lineage: Eukaryota > Metazoa > Mollusca > Cephalopoda > Sepiida > Sepiidae > Acanthosepion > Acanthosepion lycidas. The sequence continues at coordinate 85,385,547 of OZ010585.1, read as the reverse complement.
GCACCACATCTTGTCAAAGGCCTTTGAGGTATTTAATGCTAAGGTCCTCAAGGTGTGTTTGTTATCAAGAGCTTCACTAATTCTGTGAGTATTGTTAGGATATCAGTGGTGGCTCAGGCAGATTGAAACCTGTACTCTTATCCCTGAAGAGGTTGTTGTTCCCTTTGTCTATTTATAAATGTGTGTGTATATATATATATATATATATGACAAATGAGATAGAGAGTTGATGATTGTTTGCAAGCACATATTAAAAAAAATCAGTGATTTACTTGCATATTAGTTTGTATTTATATTCATTTGTACATATGCTTATTTTATTGCATTTATTTTGGAGATGTAAAATCTATGTCAGTCTTTTATTATTTGCCAAGCCTGAGTTTTAGATGTGAGAAATCTCTCCATTATTTTTCTCTCACTGTTTCTTTTTTACTGCAATTTTTTCCCCAATATTTTCCCAATCTTATCTACAAAAGATGTAATCCTGACTCCCACGTGTTTCTGTTTGTCGAGTGTTGCTACTGCAATAATTTCATCACTTATTTTGATGAACATTAATAGAATATTCTTTTGAGTAGAAACTCCCTTTACTGCCAGACACAATTTTTCAGTGTTTTATTTGAAATGATTTTAAGTCTTTTGTAAATAAAGAACACATCTTGTTTGTGTTTTTGTTGCTGTTAATAGCAAATTGTTTGCGAAGCTGAATAAAATGCATGCGCTTATATTTAGGAAATAATTGTCTTCTATTATTTCGGAGTTTATTCTTCCAATTATCCTTAAATTGATTCATGAAGAATATATTTTGAGCACTTCGCTAAACAATAAATGTCAAAAATTATTATTCAGCAAATTGCATTTCCATCATTGCTAAGAACAGAATAACTTATATTAGAATCAATAATCTGAACATTTCAAATTTTCTGTTTGATGCCATTTTGTTGTTGTTTTACTTTAACAGATCAAGAGAGAGACTCTCCCTTCTATCTATGCAGATAGTACTCCTGACAAAATCTGTAGAACAAACCAGTCAAAACTTTATGGAAACAACATGTAGAATGAATTGATTTGACTAAATATCTTTGTAAATGTATTAATAGTGTTTTCATATATATTAGTCCAGACATTAAAGTTAAGCAGTGTGGAACCAGGTCTACATTAAAAGACTTCTTTTACATATCAGGTGTGATATTTCAGTAATGCTGTCTAATATATGTAATGTGTTGGTAACATATGAATTCCTCATATCAATTTACAAGGTTTACTGAAAAGCTCTCATTTCAGCCATGAAGGGATTCTTCCCTAAATTCTGGTCTTTTGTCAGATATTGGGTGGGGGGGTTGGGACAAGAATATTTCAGCACACACACACACACACATATATAGGGTGTTTCAAAAAGAATACGCCAAAATCATCACATGATGTGTCAATAACGAAAAAAATTACAAACCTCTAGCATGAACATATGTGTTGTATATACATTCAAGTTTCATTTCATGTTTTATAAGTTGCCACTACCGGCAGCCGATATGAGAATTCCTCCCAAACGCGCCTCAGCATGCCACGGTCCACCGTGTTGATTGCAGCTGTTATTCGATCTTTCAAGTCATCGATACTTGCTGGAAGTGCTGGAACATAAACTTGGTCTTTAACATACCCACACAAGAAAAAGTCACACACAGTGAGGTCCGGGGATCTGGCAGGCCAAGCACAGAGAGCAAGGTCTTTAGCACCTCTCCTCTCAATCCATCGCTGAGGCATGTTTTCATTCAGATAAGCTCTAACCCCGAGATGCCAATGGGGTGGTGCTCCATCTTGCTGAAAAATGAAGTCATTCGAATCTGCCTGCACCGTGAAAATGGCGGTTGTTTTCACGAATTCTATGTTAAAGTTGGACATAACCGTTCAAATTATCTGCTGCAGAAAAGGTATGTCTATTTGAAGTACAAGTTATACCCCGTTTTTTTTTTCTGATCACAATTGGTGATATTACTGCAAAACTCCACACACAAAACCTGACAACCCAACTCATGGGTCTCTGCTGCCCTCTTGCTCATGCACATTTTATCCAGTGGCTGAGGCAGAGAAATTTGCATAATAAGCCAGAAATTCATCTTGCAAATTCTCAAAGCAATGAGATCAGATTTTTCTTAAATTGTAGCTTTTGAATCAGCCATATTTTCTTCTGAGTATTTTACACCTCAGACACATATGAACATGTTTTGTTCTAGGATGTAAGCCTGTTCAAAGTGTTTCAATTGAAGCAAGGGTGTGTTATCTTCAGAAGCAGTTCAATTTACTGGTGAAGTGAGTATGTATAAAATCTGAAACTCACAATGAAACCAGGGCACATCACTTTGATCTATTGATTCAATATCTCTAAGTTTATTTTAACCCATTAAATTACAACTGCAAATAACTGATATTAATTATATGTCTATTTTTTTTTTTAATTATTAATTATTGATTTGTAAAAGATCTGGAATTATTTTGCACTTTGTTCCTATAACCTATTAATGTTGTTATAAGCACTTGTATGGTAGCACAGAATAACAAATCAAATAACAGTACCACTGATGATGCAAAATAAAAAGAAGGCAAGAATGTAAAGACAAAGTTCTTTTATATTGCCAATATAGTGGATATGAGTGTGGGTGAAGTGTGACTGAGGCAAAGGAGGGTAGTAAAGCTTGGAATTGAGGAGTTTGTTCAGTCATTTGACCTAGGTCATGTTGCTGATGTCAAGAGAAGCCTGGAGTGGATTAGTGAAGTCACAATAAAGTGGATGTGAGGGGAATGTATGTATGTGAGCATGATATGGGTGTTTGGAGGGTGACTCCAGCAGACATGTGAGTTGATTTGGCTGACTGAAATCATGGCAGAATGTCAGATGGTCTGTTGGCCATATTTTGTGTTGGTTGTTTACTTAATAGCAAATCTGGCAGCTCCCAAACTCCTCTTTTTTCTTGGTAACTTTTGTGATTGCCTTTTATATTATATTTTAGATTTTTGCAGGGATTTGTTGTGTGGCTGGATGTGAAGCTTAGGCCCCTTATGCAGACAACAACTGTTTTTATTTGGGGTTTTGCTTTCTTAGCACTCACATCCAGCTGATCTGTAGAGTAAATCAGAAAGAGATTTGCAATGGAATATAACAATATCAACCATGCAAAAAATAGTCCAGTTAGGTGCTAATGATGTTAATTGGTTAATAATTAATAAACTTGATATGCACTTGATATTTCAGAAATAGTGAAATATTTTGAAATAATTTTCTGATAGTCAGTTGACATCTCCTTTCACAAATATTAAACTAATTATCTTTTTCTTATTCATTATTTCTCTCTTGAGCCAGATGTCCACATTGTAAATGGTCTTCCTAGAAACAAGCAATTACTTTGGTGCAATACAATTTGTAGAAAAGCAATTCTTTAAAGAAATTAATTACTTACTTTGATTTGGTAGTGATGGAGACTTGAGTTTCAGGAAAATAATCACAAGAAAATTATTGAATACATTTATTAAAATCCAACAGTTGAAAGAATTTAGGACAATCCAATTATATGAGAAAGTAGTCTCATTCAAAAGTAAAATTAATGTTCACAACACCAGAATTAGAATTTTTGGACTCTTTTGATGATATTGGACACCATTTGAAGTCCAAAAGAAAAAAAGAAAATATGAGACTGCCAAGCTATTAATTCAAGACTAAAAAATGGTAAAAGCTAGAAATGTGAAACAGTTCTTTATTTTTTATGAAATATTTTTGTAAAATTTAAGTTGTTTTACTTTTGCTATCATTTTATTAATATCCTTTTCTGAGAAAATTTTCTAAGAATTATCCAGATAATTAAGCTGAATTAAATTCCTTCAATTAAGAAGGAATGTCTTGAACACAGAAAATATTTGTTGTAATAAAAGGCATGTTTTATAACAAAAGAAAGTTCGAGTTATTTCTATTAATGAAAATAAACACAAACTTATCATGGAGGAAAAAAATACAAATAGCCATGACAGCATACTACCTGAAAACCATATACATGGAACTTATGTATGTGCAAGTCAATAATCCTTATTATCCATAGTTTTCTGACCAAAGATGCATGAGTCTGCCAATAAATCATTATAAAAAAAGATGAAGATTTATGAAGGTGTGAGAGAAGAAAAATATGCATTAGATTTGAACAGGAAAAAAATGTTTGCAGGATAATGAGACATTTTAATAATTACCGTTTTTGTGAGAGTAAGAATTTGAGCCCCATTGTTTGGTAATTCATAAAAGGACTGAACAGTATCAAATTTGGGAATTGGAAAATTTGCTGAATTGATCTGACACTTTACTGAACTTAAACTACAGAAGGAAGGTATGGTGGAGTAATGGTTAGCAGCTTGGATTAAGGAACAGAGGAGCCAAGTTCAAATTCCAGTCTAATTCATTACATTCACTTACATGCTAATAACCTTTGGAGAGGTATTAATCCATATCTTCACCCTCTAGCAGGCAGACTGTATCCTTTAGCCTTGGGTGGCAATTAGTTTCAGAAAAAAAAACTCTGAATTGAAACCACATCCTGTCTTTTAGGTCCTGTCCCTTTAGGCAAAAGCTAGAGGAAAATAAATTAAAAAATAAATCCATCCCTGAGAAGAGGGATGAGTAACCTTAACATCCCCAGTGCAAAAAGAGCCAGCATTATTCTATATTGAATATCACCATGTATCACAGTTGTGAGATGGATGGGAGTTGTGACCACAGCAGCTCAAAAAAGTGCTAACTGAATAAGATGATGATGAAACTACAGAAACTGACATTAATTTAACAAAGGTAAATGCTAGAAACCTGAAATGTTTAGCTGAAAAGAAGTAGTTCAATCTAATTTTATTTCAAGACATTTTTTGTCAGAATTTCATATTTAATGTTATTTTTCTTATCATTTTGTCAGTATCCTTTTTGAGTGCTATAATTACAAAGACAGCTTGTCTTTAAAAGAGCATCTTCTTAAAATACCTTGATTAGAGTTTTTTTGTGGAACACAATCTTTGTTTGTTATTCTGCTGCTATTATATTCCATGCCAATAGGAATATATATTTGAACAACATGGTGGATAAAATAAGTAAAGTTGTATTGTAAAAACCAGTACAATACGAAATACGGTAACAGTTATGTGCACGATCACCGTAAGTCAATACAGTAATGAGTGCTACTATTGGAAGGTTGGTAGTTCTCGCGTAAGTCAGAGTCATACTCAACAGATCCCAGCTAGACCTGTTGTCCATTGACTTACAGATACTTATAGGTAGTTACTACCTATCATGGGGGTGACAGGTTATTCCATTACATCATCTACCAAACACTAATGGGAGATAAGTGAAAAATTGCAAAACTCAGTTGATATTTTTTATTTTTGATTATGTAATTATTCTTATTCTATGTGCTCTGTCCCTTCAGGACATTGGCAATCATGGCTCTCCACAATTTACTGTTCTTTTATAGCACTTAGTGAATTTTGTCTTTTTCTTATCTCTTCTAAACCTTGTTCCATGTGGTAAACATGCATCAGTACACATGCAAAACAGGCCCTGGTTTGCATGTGCACATGTCTGTCAAAACCAGTTGGCAGCACGACAGCTTGGCAGGTTCAGTAGCTTGTCTAGATCTGGGTTACTGCCAACATCTGCTGTCAATAAAAGTGACCAGAAAACCCGCAGTAGGCAAAATTCAGTGTCTTATGAAGTCATTCCTGTGAGCATTTGGTTCCTAAAGTTGCTGCACCTTCTGAGGCAATGTCATTTTGTTATCTCCCATCTTGTTTCCTTTTTCTGCCAATTGTTTCAGTGTTTTCCCCTAACTCAATACACCCTTGCTGTAGTTTACAATATTCCACTATCCATTTACTCAAGCTTGCTAGGTAGGTTACGTGTGATTTTTCTTCTGTCCCTTTTGCCTTCAATCTCCCCTGTGAATATCATATTTTACCAAGCCCTCTTTTCTCATTACGTATCCTAGAAATTTAAACTTTCTCTTTCTGATGTTAAGTATAAATTTCCTTTTTGTTTCCATTTTTTCTAAGACTTTGTCATTGCTCAAATGTTCAGTTCATTGTATTCTCAGCATCCTTCTGTAGAACCACATTTTTGTTGTTTAATTCTCTTAATGTATGAGGAAATTTTCCAGCAGTCCCTGACATATAAGAGAACTGATATTACATATGGATTCAGTACTGTTTTCTTTGTTTTTCTATTTCTTAATACTTTGCTTAGTTTTTGGAAGGCATCTTTTGCTATACTAATGCACCTTTAGATTTCAATGTCACACTTTCCGTCCTCTTCCAATATATTAAATTGTTGTACTTTCTTTGTAATTTGCCTGCTGGCCTGTCCCTTTTGCTAACAACTGTGCATTTTAGCTAATCCACTCCAGGCTTCTCTTGACATCAGCAACATGACCAAGGTCAACTGACTGAACAAACTCCTCAACTCCAAGCTTTACTACCCTCCTTTACCTCAACCACACTTCACCCACACAGAGACATTCCACTCATATCCACTATACTGGCAATATAAAAGAATTTTGTATTTACATTCTTGCCTTCTTTTTATTTTGCCTCATTGGCAGTACTGTTATTTCATTTTTATTCCATGCTACCATAGAAGTGTTTATAACAACATTAAGGCTTTTTCCTTTCTTCTCACTTTCATTTACTACATTCTATAGAAATTCTTGTAATTTCCTTTCTTTGTTTGCTGTCAACACTGGATCACCTGTATATCTTATGTAGTTAAAATTTTGGCCACCAAAAAAAGAATCTTGGTAGGACTCTAAATTCTCTAAGAATTGCTTCACTGTATAGGTTGAATAAATCCAATGAGAAGACACATCTTCATCTTACACCCCTTTTTATTTTTGTATATTTACTGAATTCATTTTCTATCTGTATGCAGGCACTTTGCTGCCAGTATAAATTCCGGTTTATTCTAATCTCCTTTCCAAATATGTCAAAGGTTACTTTGCTTTTTCTAAGCGTTCTTTGCAACATACTTTAATTATTACTCAAATATCATGCACTTTCTGAACAGAAATTCTCTTCACCTTAAAATACATTAAATTATATAATTTTACATGTATCAATAGTAACATTATTATTTTATTATATAATGTGTACGTGTGTGTAAGTCTCAGTTAAATTTAACTGTAGGAGTAATCACTATAGGTAGTTATGGGATAGGTACTTCTTCGCTATTAGTGTGGCACATCAGTGACTAGATCTGATGTACATATAATGACAATGTGTAGTATAGGGAGAAGTACAATCATACCTTTATCAAGAGTAGTAGTACAAATAACAATTAATAGTTTCAACTTAAATTTGAACTAAGTTCACCCAATCCATATTTCATGCTTATAACCATTATCAGTTTACATAACTTATGACAAATAGAAAATGGCCAACACTGTCATCATGCCTATGCCTGTTTAAAGTTGTTTACATTTCAGCAACTAGCAACAGTTCTACCATTTAACAATGTATTGAATATTGCTGCCACATTTGGTCTAGAGCTTCAGCTATGAGGTTCTAGATAAAATCCAAAGAATCTGCAATGCTATCTGTTCTGCTCTGGCATCTTGGCTTCAGTCACTTTTCCACAGTTATAATGTCGCTTCCCTGTACCTTTTCTATAAATTTGTTCAAGATAACTGTTCTGATGAGCCTTCTTCTTTGGTACCTAGACTTGATGAATTTAAGTGCAGTACTAAATTGGCAAGTAGGTCTCATCATTTTACAGTTGAAATGGCTAGATGTAGCCACAAGTTCTATGCTAACAATCTCTTCTCTCAGACTTCTTGCTTGTGGAACTCTCTTCCAGTCTCCAATCAACTTTGATCTTCAAACATTTAATTGCAATGCCAATAGTTATCATCTGTCTCCTTAATTCTTTTTTCTTTTATTCTTCTCTCTCCTTAATATTTTCATTTTTTTTCTCAGATTATTCACATTCAGTAACCACTTGCATCTTAGTGGCTTTCTTGCCTTGCTTGCTGTGAAATGATTAAAAAAAGGTTACGATACTACAATTATTTCTTTGCCAGATCTTTTATATTGTGATCTTGCAGTTTAGAAATTATCACAGTTGATGTCGAAGGAGTCAGTCATTTATGATAAAATAGTATCAAATCAAAAGATCTTTTTTAGTTGTGTTTTTCTTTCAGCAGGTTGACCATCACAAATCCAGCAGTCAGTAATCTGGCACTGTTTTTTTACAAACAGCAATTTCAGATTTCCTAGGTCACTGCACAGACCTTTTACAACTGTTTGATAACAGTAGCTGCTGCATCAGCTATTTTTGAAACATGGCTAAAGCATTTCTAAATGTTATTTCAGCATTTTTATTATAACCTGCTTATGTTTAGCTGCAGTCATGGCTTCCAGTGAATAAAGGAAGTGCTTCTCATTATGCAAAGTGCAAATAACCTAAGTTGTCCATAACAGAGAAGTAGAATTTTTTCTCTTTTATTAACCAACTTTTACTGAATTCCAGGATATTTTAAAGGTAGGGTAAAATGGTTAGCTATTGGTTTATATTCTAATATAACCATCACTAATCTGACAAAATAACTTATCTGGCACCTTATTCGTGCCAGTGATGACATTTTCACTGTAACTTATATTTTTATTTAAATTTTGGAAAAAAAAAACAACTTTTGAAACAAAAAAATTACATTAGTATAAACTAATCTCTCATTAAAATTGATTTTAATTTAATCCTTGGATATTAACACTTTGGTGTTTACTTATTAGTATTTTTTTATAACTGATTGAATGCCTTTAAAAAAACTGTTAAATTTATTTGGGATACTAAACTAAAAGATAATATTTTTTTTTCTTTCTTAACTGCTTTGTTAAACACCATGATATCTTCTGTGGATTATTAGATATTTCACCAAAACCAAGTTTCAACAACTCAGACAGAAACAGTGGTAAAATTCTCTGTTCCTGCTTAGAACGCAGAGAGAATGGTATTTGTGCCATTACAATAGTATTACTATGAAGTGAACTGTAGTGAATTCCCTCAGAAAGTAAAGCTAAAAGTAGGTAGGGGTGACCTGAGTAAAAGAAAGGAAATAAAATAAAAGGTTACTCCCAAACCGAACAACGGCAACTGACAGAGAAAAAAGAAAAGCACCTTACCTCTTATATCTGAATTTCATGGAAATCATTTTGCAACAGATTGCCATGTTGCAACCTTGGTTCGGAAATCTCAGTACTAAGGTCTGATAGTCAAATAATTAAGGGTAAATCAAAGTGGATCTATGGTAGGTATATAAGTTAGATCAAATGTAGATCAATAATTGAGACCAACGTGACATGGGTAAGAAGAAAGATGAATGATTCCTCTACAGCAAAAACAAAATGACCCTCTTTTAACATAGATAAAATGTAACATGTGACCATTTATGAAAAATGACATGTAAATAAAGATAATCCATGCAAGGCAGGTGTTTCTCCATCCACACCTCACTCTGCCAGAAACCACTGGAAGAAAAGTACCCATTACTTTTTCTGACTCAACCAAACTCAAACTGAACCAAAATTTTTACTTGGTTTGCTGATTCTCCAGAATCAGATTTTGGAGAGTGGGTTAGGCAAAGAACTTTCCAACACACCACATCTATATTTTCTTGCTGACAAAACTATCTAATCTTATAAAGAATTAATTCTTCCTGAATATATTTTGCTAAATAAGATTAATCAGGTGAATATTTCCATGAAATATCAACTTATATAATTCTATAGCCTAAAATAACACATTAGTCTGATCAAAGACTCTTTATTTCAGATGCTTTCAATAAATATAAAAGAATAACAGATGACAATACTGATTGCAGATTGATGTCTTTATTGGGAGAATTGATCTGTGAACCAAACACTAATCTGGTAATCTTAGGAGAAGATGGCTCTACCTCTTAAGTCAGAAATCTTGCTTATTCCTACTTCTCTTCAGACATTTCTGACATTATCCCTTTCCACTATACCATAAATCAATCCAGTCTCGCTTCTAACCCAACAGGCCTGATCTAAAATTCTTTGCCCTCAAAAACAGGAGGAAAATCATATTCTTCATGAAATTCAGCTATCACTGCCATGGCACCAAATATTGCTTCATTGATTTTGGCATAGATGAGCTTGATTAGATGAGAAAATTCCATGCTCTGTTTGCAGTAAAGAAAACACAATGGATGATCCTTTCTTGCTATTATCTGAGGAAAAAAATTTATCAAGCTATGAAAGTAGGTAAGCTAAATGGAAGGAATCCAAAACCAAAATATTGTTTGTCAAAGCTTGGTTCCTTTGCTTTATGTTTGGATTTTATAAATTCTTTAATCAGTGTATTAGCTTGCTGGCTGCTTATTCATGTTGGTTTTCTTTGAAGTGGTTTCCTGAATAAAATTTCAAAATGGATGACAAAACAATATGAAATCATTTGCTTGTTTAATACAAAACTCTTTTTTTTCTTTTAATTAATTTTAACTTGTTCTTTCATTTTATGGCTGCTTTTTATGACACTGCTCAAGGTTGATGCACGTCATAGCCACTGATGCAAACAGTGTAAATTGAGAAAGAAATAAGTTACTTGTACAAATCCTGAATGTCATACTTGATAGCTGGGAACAAATCTGAAATGATCACCACCTGAACCAATTAAGCTACAGGTGCTAACTTCTTTTATGTGCCATGACCCTTCAGCAAATGTGCTGTCATGGCTCTCCACAACTTCCTAGCTCTCAGTAATTTTTTTTCTTTTTGCTATTCCTGTTTTGCTGACCATTTACTCATTAGGTAGGTTACTCACTGCTATCTTCTGACACCATTTCTTTCAATATGTCCTGTGAGTGTCAAATTCTCTGAGCCTTCTTTCCTCATTATGTTCGCTAGAAATTTCAACACTGAAAAAAATTAAATCTGCAGACATGTAGATATTTCCTTCTCGGCAGATTATTCAAACTAAAAATGAACGAAAATCTCGTCAAAACTTTGAAGAATATCTGAATTATTTATTTTATCAACATGATATTTTTTTTACTCATAAAGCAAAACAATCATAAAGCCACCATCCTTGGTATGAGGATAAACTACATCCAACATCAAGGCCTCCTATTGGGAGATTAAGGGTTTTGATAAGGCTATAACCACCCCTTAATTGCTGTTGTTCCCAGGTCCACCCTGACCCAGGTTAGTAGCACCTGTTAGGGTCCCAGCTATGAGCAAATAGTGAATTCCTAAACAAAAATCAGTACATTTTTTTAATAAAATGAACAGCAATACATTTTTTATAGCAAAATGCTGAGCATACTCATCTGCTCAGATTCATTTCTGTTTTTTTCAACACCATTATACTTCATTATTTCAACACCATTATACTTCAAATATGTCGACTGGTATGCATGATAGTAAAAAAGAGCAATTTAAGTTTAAACAGAAAAATCTGCTCTCAACTTGGTATCTATGCTGATGACACAATCATTTACTCCTGTCTCAATAGTAAGTCTGATCAGTTCAATGAGGTCAAATTAGCAGCTGATCTCAAAACTGATCTACAGTCTGTTGTTAACTCAGGAGAAAAATGGTCAGTTGATTTTTAAAAAAAACATTCTTATATTTAACACCTCCATAATGAAACTGCTTTCTATTAAGCAACCAAGTGACTCCTTTCTGCCTTTCATCAGCATGGCTAATGCTAACCTCCAGAAGAGTGAGTCATTGCAACTTCTTGGGCTTACGGTCTCAGCTAACATAAAGTAGAAAAGCTATATTAAATCCATTGTTAGGTCTGCTGCTTAGAAAGTTTATTTACCATGATGTGCTAGATAATTTTTCTCTCCAGAATCTATCTTGCATATCTATAAGTCTACTATTGAACCTTGTTTTGAATATTGCTGCCACATATGGTCCATTGTTACTGCTATATATTTAGAGATTCTTGATAATATCCAAAGAAGAATCAACAATATTTTTCATCCTGACATAGTGTCTTGGCTTCAGTCACTTTCCTAGAGCCATAAAGTTGCTTCTCTGGGCATTTTCTATAAATACTTTCATAGTAATTATTCAGAGGAGCTCTTTGCTATGATACCTAGACTTTATAAATTTAAGCACAATACTAAATTGGCAACAAGGTCTCATCAATTTACAATTGAATTTTAGTAGATGTAACCATAAGTTCTATGCCAACAGTTTCTTTTCTTACTTTTCTCACTTGGGGTGTCTCTTCCTACTCTATGTTTTCTTGACAACTTCAAAAATTTAAATGCAATGCCTATTGTTATCTACTGACTTCCTGTTTACTCTTATACTGTTCCTACTCTTTAAGAATGTTTCTGTTTTCTAATTCTTTCACACTCAGTAACCCCATGTATCTTAGTGGCTTTACTGTTTTGCATGGGTTGAAATGAAAAAAAAAAATTTGTCTGGAATTCTGAAGCAAAATATCTATTTTAAATTGATTTTTTTCATTCAATTCTCCTCCATTTTTTGAATTTATCTCAATGTTTTGGCTACTAAATGTTGATGTAAACTCATTTTTGCTCAATCCATAACAACTGTCAGTTTCTCCTGAGATAAAAAAAAAAATTCTCTTCTTTTGTGAAGAGTTCCTTTTTATCAATTCACAGTCCTACTCTATTTCCAGTCTTTAATATCATAGTGATTAACAATCTTAACAATGAACACTTTGAAATTTTATTTTAAAGTTTCATCTTTTTTGTTTTCATATTATTCTGACCTTCCTCTGTCATATTCAGTAACCTTTCATAAACATCCTTTATTTGATTCATGGATGTATGTTGTTCTCTTTTCTTGTCAGAGTTCTTCTAAGGGAATATGAAAATTCTTTTTTATAGTAATTTTCATCCTTTTTCCTTTCCCAGAAACTGAACTCACAATTTTAAAACAGTCAGAGGAGATTTCTTAGGACTTCTTTTTTATTCCTCTGGTATGTCAAGGATACTTGAGAAAGGTTGAACAGTACAATGGCTGTAACATTGTCATGAAGTCAATAAAAGAAAAATGATAAAAAAAACTTACTTTATTATAATTGGAAGCATAGTCATAAAATGGCCCATAAAATCAATATGTAAAAATAGTTATTTAGACACTGGTATATTATCAGAAGCAGAAATTCTTGAACTTTATCATGTTTACCAATTGTTTTATTGATATTCACAGATTTTAGAATTTGAAAATTTGAAATTTCATATCCTTAAAAAATGATTGGTTAAAATTTAACCTTCTAAATGTAAATATTATATAATAATATATAATAATATATAAGTGTAAATAATATAAACGAACAAGACAACAGTGGATGGCTTTCAAAGGATTAATGAATATGGAGGATCCCGCTAAAGTTAAAATCTACCTCCCGTCTTTATGGTCAAGTTGGTGAAAGGGACATTGTCATAAAAAACAATCTCCCAGAGATGTAATTTCAAATTTTACCTGAAATTTACTCTCTATTTTCAACCTGCTTACATAAGAGACACATGATGGTCAAAAATTAATATTAAAATATATACCTTATTCTATATATAAAGCTATTTAAAAACTAATTTCATATTTCATTGCTATGAATTCCAAGCAGTACAAGGTTGAGGGTTAGGAAACTGCATCTAAAATTGCTTTATCATTTCTTGACAATGTGTCATTTATAGTGAGTTTCAGAGTTTAAATTGGAAAACTTACAAAAAGAAAATTTTGTTTTCTCATGTGATTTCTCTTCAGAACCAAACACAATGTTTCTACCATCTGCATCAGTGTTTTAACCATAAATGCCAACCTTTCATTTTTGTATCCTATTGTTATAGGAAACAAAAGAGGATGGTCATTTATAATTCATTCCACAAAATTAATTGAGAAAACTTGCAAAGAGGGAATTTGGGTTCATTGTGAGCTTTCGCTTCAGAACTGAACACATATTCCACAGTCTGCAGCAGTCACTTAACCAAGAATACCAACTTTTGATTTTTAGATGGCATTGTTGTGAATAATGAAAAATAGGCTTTCCATAGAAAAAAAAATGAAAAAGACTGGTTATCACAAAATTATGAACCAGTGCCATTTCAACAACCAGAGGTTATTTTTCAAGCCTTGTAAAACAGGCATAGCTATTACTGTATCATTGTGTGGGTTGACAACAAAATATGTTGATGATACAACTATTCATTCCTGTCTTAATATTATCTCTGATCAGTTTGCTAAAGTCAAATTAGTTGCTGATCTGAAAAATGACCTTCAATCTATTGTTAAATAGGGCAAGAATTGGCTTGTTAATGTTAATTCCTCCAAAACCAAACTGCTCACTTTTAATCATCTTAAAGAACCCTTTTTGCTTTCCACCAGGAGAGTGAATCATTGTGCCTTCTCAGACTAATGTTTTCCACTGACATGAAGTGGAAAGATTATATTGAATCAATTTGCTGAGGTCTGCAGCTAAGAAACTTGGTTCACTGTGTCATTCTAGACAATTTTTCTTGCTAGAGTCTATCTAACATATTTATAAATCTACCATTTGTCCATGCTTTGAATAATGCTGGCATATCTAGACTGGTGATCCTGATATATATTTAGAGATTCTTGATAAAATCAAAAGAATCTGCACTCTTATTGGTCAGCTTCAGTCCCTTTTCCACAGCCATAATGTAGCTTCCTTGTGCCTTTTCCAGAAATACTTTCATGGTAATTGTTCTGTTAACCACAGTATTAGATTGATGGTTAAGGTTTCATCTATTTACAGTTGAAATTGCTAGATGTACCCACTAACAGTTTCTTCTATTGCCCTTCTTGCTTATTGTTTATCTTTTGTCTTCTTAATTCTTCTTCTTTTATTGTCTTTTCTCCTTAATAGCAGTTCTTTCTCTTTTTCTTTAACTTCTTGCATCCTAGTGCCTTTATTACCTTGCCTGGGGTGAAATGATTAAAATCCATTTTAATCATTTTTTTTCATATATTTCAGTTTATTTATGCATTTTTTCATTTATTTCAATCATGTGAATATTTTTAAAGAAGCGAAGCTGAAAACAAGCTTTCAAGCTCAGAATGTGAATTGAAAATTTGTCTTCTCCTTTGAGATGTAGTTACCTAAAATGAAAGTGATAACAGATTTTAATAAATAATTTTTAAATAAATTTATGTTTGTTTTTTATCCTTTCTTGTCGAATTTAATTACTTTCTGACTATCCTCATAATATACACTAATATCCTTAATTTGTTTACTATTTCAGTCAATGTATTCTTCAAGTGCATCCCTGATTCCATGATTTTTTCATAAAGTTCCTTATCTACACCACCACTTTCTTTTATAAGCACATTTGATAATATGTAAGACCTCCTCAACACTTTTTTGCTAAAATAGGTTTAAAAAATATGCCACAGGTGTTTATATACAAAACTGAGATACTTATTTCTGAATATATCATAGACTACAAGGACTTGTGCATAACCTAACTCTAAAGTATTTTAATATGAAGTCTGATTAAAACGTATCAGGATTGGTGCTATAAAAAGAAAAGTGCCACACATATCAATTCAGCATTTAATTTCCTTCAAAGTAGTTCCCTTCAGAAGTCAAACATGCAGTTTTGTTTCCATTGATAGAAGCATTCCTGGAACTCCCTTTTTGGGATAGAGAGCAGCTGCCTTATCACATTCTTTGGATTTCTTCAACATCTTGAAATCTTGTTCCTTTCAATCACGATTTGATTTTTGAAAAGATGTGAGGAAATATGGTGGTTGTCAGGCCTGGGGAATGTTGTGCATGACCAAAAATTGCTGCACAACCCATGGTTACTGATGGAAGCTTTATGTTGAGGTGAGATGGTCACATTCTACACACTCTGCTTCTGTGCATTGCTATAAATGACAGAAATGAACAAGAACATCATAACTTAGTTTGTATCAACAGCAGACTTCAAGGTCAATCTGTTCTAAGCAGCAGATTCCTTCTGTGCTCCATTTTACCACAGTAAACGTTGCAAGTACTATTTGTTCAGACCTTGTATTGAGTGAAATTATAACACAAGAATCCAGACAACAATGTGTTATTTTAAATCTTCTGAAGATTATGGACAAGGTAAAAATAATATTAGCCATTCCCTGACAAGGAAACATTTGGCATTCATTGACTGAGCAGCCAATGCTTTTTTCAGCTGAAATTTATAAAATCTTTTAAAAGAATTTTTCAGGAAAATAGGTTTTTCAAGTCAAGTAGCTGTTATTGCCCTTTCCAGTATTGATGGGGTTTTCATTCGTAACCTTTTATTTGAGGTCATCATCCTGATAGCATCATTATTTTCTCTTGAAGTTACATGTGATATCCAATTTAGTTGTTGCTGCCGTTGTGATGTGATTTCTGTTATTTGGTACCATTCTTTGTGAATCTGTTGCGCCAGACCACACTATTTAAAGAAGGATGATATTTGCCAAAACCCTTAGGCTTGACTCACTCAAAGGAAGCATTATTAATTTTGATTACTTTTTTCTTTCATTTCTTTTGCTTCTTTTTAATCATGATGCTCAGGTCACTTTATTTTCTGACATTTAAAGCAGTGTGGATCTAAAAATAAATCTAGACTCAAACAAGACTTGAATTTACATCCAATATCTTGCAACTGATTTGGATATGAGAGGTTAATGTCATGGTAAAGTCAAATCTATAATCATGGAGTGACTTTTGATTTTTATTAATTCTTTTTCATGTTTCTTAACATTATTGTTCCTAAACAATTCTAACCCTTCTGTCTGAGTGCCTGAGTCAAAATTTACAAATAATTGATATGTAATGTTTCACGTTAGATATAAAAACAGTTACAAAAAATATAAGCATTATACTTAGCAGGGAGAGAGTATGGTTTCATGCATTTACTTTATCACCAGAATTCTGCCTTTGTGTTCCAGTCTACCCATATAAGACAACCAATAGCAAAGCATGATGCAAGTGATTACATTGGGCATTAAGTCATTTTAAGAAGTTCCTTAACCTATCTCCCTGAACAATTTTAACCCTTCTGTCTGAGTGCCTGTGTCAAAATTCACAAATAATTGATATGTAATGTTGCATGGTATAGTTACAAGTGTTTACCCACTGTTCAAGCGGTAGCTGGGCATTATGTCATTTTTCTCTACTACCAGTAAAATGATGGTCAGGGCTCAAAGGGTTAAATAACTAGAGGATAGTATTGTTTAAGTGTTGGGATAAAAAGCAGCAATAACAGTTAAAGAAAAATAAGTCAAAAGCAATACTAAAAATAGTTCCTTGAAAAAATTCAAACAATTAAAAAAACTATTATGTCTGTTACTACTTTTTTTTTTTTTTTGTTTTATTTTTTTAATCATTTCATCCCAATCAAGGTAATAAAGCCACTAAGATGCAAGGAGTTACTGACTGTTAGAGAATATGAGAAAAATATACTAAAGAGAGAGAAAGCAATAAAAGAACAAAAATTAAGGTGACAGAAGATAACGATTGACATTGTATTTAAATTTTTGAAGATCAAAATTGGCAGGGAAGTAAGTAGCCAAAAGAGTGTTCCACAAGCAGGAAGTGTGATAAAAGAAACTGTTAGCATAGAACTTATGGTTGCATCTAGGAATTTCAACTGTAAAATGATGAAACCTTGCCACCAATCTAGTAATGCTCTTAGATTCATAAAGTCTAGATACCAAAGAGGAAAGTTCATCAGAACAATTACCATGAAGTTATTTATAGAAAAGGCACAGGGAAGCTATGTTATGATGGTGGGAAAAGTGACTGAAATCATTGATACCAGGTCAGGGCCAATGACATTGCAGTTTTTTCTTTGATTTATATATGCAGCAGTATTCAAAATTGTATAGCAATTCATTCAATATAAGAGTTCCACCTCATATTAGCAGAAAACATTAGTCCGAGAAAATGTAATGAGTTACTCTCCTAGAGGTTAGCATCAGCTATGTTCATGGAAGGTAAAAAGGGTTCTTTCAGATTATTAAAAGAGATCAGTTTTGTTTTGCATGCATTAAAATTAACAGGCCACTCTTTGCCCCATTTAACATCAGATTGTAGGCTATTTTTGAGATCAGCTGCCAGAAGATGATGCATCCAATTCCAAGATAATTAAATATAATACAATGCATGCATGATAAAAGCTGGCAAATGTTGATCCATACAAAAAATAGGAATTAATTTAAAAGACTATGATCTAGTAAAAACAAAAGTGAGAAGATTTAGATGAAGTTGTCAAGTTTTTCACATGATGGATGTGTTCTTGTATAGCTAATTAAATCAGTACTGGAAGGGCACACAATTCTGCAAATAAGGTGCCTCAATAGGTCTTGGATGATAGAATAGAAAGGATTTTTCATGTAAAACCCTCAATAGTGTTCCTTTTCCTACTAGACTATCCTTGCTTCTGTGGTTTGAACAATATTCAGTCAGACACATTGCTAACTAACCTGTTCACCAGCAAAGTTTTCTAATTGGTAGGAAAAATATTGCAGGCCTTCAGGATGACCTTTTAATGACTTGAACAGACCATCAATGAATCTGCTCTTAGGGTTTTTGTCCTGTTTAGCTATGGGTTCTTCAATATCTGAATCTTTTAAGTCATTATCCATGAAAGACAAGATCTGAGAACACAGAATGCAAGTTCAAGTTTCATGAGAAAATATTTTTCTTTTTTATTTTAGTTTCACTCACTTGGGGTCAACGAGGCTCTGATAAAACAAAAACAGAAAGGGCAAGAAACACTACTTACAAATTTAAATTGAAAATACTCAGAATTCAAGTCATTTAAAATTGAAGATTAGAATATATGTCAAATTAATTTGTGGAATAACTACAATATTTTTATCACATAACTTTCAAATGCATAACTACAGTTCTCAAATGGTAGCCTATTTCTGTACAACTTGCTTCACTGTTACTCAATATCTGCAATTATGAAATACCAAAGAGAACAAATTATACTAATAATGAAAACAGCCTCATTAATTAATGCTGTGTAATCAGTCTGTTTATGAATTATGTACTAAGTAAGTAAAGTATACAAAGAAACGTTTCTTTTGTTTTTGCTTGGAATCAGTTCTGTTTATCAGTGATTTACAGAAACAAGAACCAGTTTAAACTTTCAGTTTTGTGGCTGCTATTCTAAAGCATTGTCACAACATTCTACCCATGATTGTCTCTTTTTTTCTGTAATTAAATAAACCAATCCTACCTTCAGTTCTGCAGTCTGTCTGGAATTTTATCTTTTGTAAATTGCACTATTTGTTAAATTCCTGTTTATTTTTTATGCTTAATCATTCATTCAATTTCTTATACAATTGTTTACCAAATACAAAAAATACTGAAGCGCCACTCAATGTAGAGTGTTATTGACTGAGATTGTTGTAAGAGCATACAAGGAGGAAGGTATATATTATAGGTAGGCTAGATAATAGTTGACCATAGAGATTAAGATTAAAGCAATCAGGGAAACATTCATTTGGATGTCTGTTCAAGAAAGTTACATTTCTTGGGAAAAAGATGTTTGAGTAGAAATTCCTCCTTACAAATGGAACACAGTGGGAATGAGAATGAATCAGTTTTGTGTACATGTCATGGCAAGTTGTAGCCATGAAGGTCTGAAGTGGTGAAACTGAGGAATCTTTGCCATGAAAATAGTGGTCAACTAGTGACAAAGTAGCAACATTTCCCACCCACCCACTGTTATGCTATCCTTCCACGCAAACTTGTTAGGTAGCTTACTTGCCATTTCCATCTTGTAGTAGAAATAAAATGCAGACGAATCTGCTTACTACTACTGATAACAGCATCTGCCCTCATCAGTCAGAGAGATGACATTTAGTGTACTGTATGTGCAGAAAGAAAAAAGTGGCTTCCCTGCCAGAACAGAGCTTGTGCAAACCCCAGGAAAACTGGTTATCAAGAAAGAAAGTTTCTAACAGCTTTCCCATGGAATAGTCATGATATTGAGCTGAGTGTTTTTAGCCATGCAAATTATTCCTTTTGCTAACCAACTGCTCAAGTTTTAGGCTCTATAAAATCAGGCACATTTTCTGGGAAGATGCAGACTGGCAATGCCTTGTGTTGACTTTATAGAATCATTGCCTTGTGTTACCCATTGTTGTTTGACATTCATTTGTTCTTGTTTCTGTTCTACTGTTTGGCTCCTTTAATGTTTGATTCTGGTGGTGCTGATTTTTCAATCCCTCTTCATTGGCAGATACTCTACTAATAAGAAAATTCTTCAATTATGTCCTGTGATGTTAAATTCTCCAAGCAATTTTTCCTCATTGTGTGTTTCTTAAATTTCAACTGTCTCTTCTTGATTGTAAATCCAAGTATCCTTTTTGATACACATGTCACTTAAAACTTCCTCATTGTGCACATGATCTATGATATTCTCATCATCGTTCTGTAGAACCACATCTCTATTGCCTCAAGTCTTCTCTTCATAACTTCTCTTTTCTTTGTTTCAAACAAAATGTTCTTGTTTCTTAATACTTTTCTTTAGCTATTTGTGTAATGTTTTCAAAAGCTTTTGCAATGAAATTCATATTAAGATTTCTAGTGTTTTTCTCTATGTTGAGTAAATTGTTATTGACTAAACCTCATCAAGCATAAGGCCAGTTTAATGAAACATTCCATGAGGAATTAAATTATTAATCTCAATTTACAAGACACTTTTGCTTAGTAAACTGGTCTTTGGCTAGCAGAGAAAATGGCTACCACAAAAGAGATATAAGGACTCATTTAAAATTGTGAAATCAGTTAATGTCAAGAAGTAAGAGATGCTGTTGACATAAGGCCTTTTGGATAACATCTCTAACTAAAGCAAACTGCAGGAGAAAGTAGTCAACACTGCCAAAACCAGAGTTCCCTCTGGTTGCCAAACCTTCTCCTGCAGCTGCACTAGAAAAACATTTTATGTGGATCTTACTAGTAACCAGTGAACCTGCAACAAATATGGAATCATTCTCATTAAGCCCCCAAAAACAGGTGTCAAAATTTTTCTTTCAGATCATGTTTGATGCAGTTGGCTATTTTGATGAACGTATTTTCAGAAACTAAAAGCAGAGATAACTTCAAAGAGGCTGGCTATGATTTCATGGAAAAATGTTTGTCCTTTTACACAATTCTTTTAAAGATCATTGAATAAGTCAATTCATGAGTTAGAAAAAAAAGAAAAACAAACTTATAATTGCAGAATTTTAAAGCAACCAAAAGAACACAAATTAAAACAAAAATTATCACATCTCCAAAGAGATATTTGATAAAACCCCAAATAATAACCATTTGTTTTTTATGATTGAATAAAATGGTTCTACAACTGAAAGAAAGTTCTCTACAGGTGATCCATTTAAAATCAATGATGTGAAATGAATTTTATGAGAATAGGAATATAAATTCAACATATTATCATTTTAAGTTCAGATAAAAGAAATTTATATGGTTTATTAGATACATAAAAAGAAATAAAGAAAAGAATTATCTTTTACACTTTTTCATAGAAGCTTTTCTATGAGCAAATTTACATATGTCTAATGGAGAAAAAAATAACACACCTTAATTTTTAAGAACTCGATAAGATATTTTTTGTAAAAATGATTCCTATTTTTTTTTGCTTTACTTTGAAATGTCTCAACAGATTTTCTATGCAATGAAATTAATGTCAGATTTATGATGAGGAAATAAATTTGTGGTTGTAAAGTGAAATAGATTATCAAGCAGATTATCAATTGTTATGTATCCTGTATTTATGTAAATCAATAAATATGGATAAGAATCTGTTGTCTATCCAGAAATGATCCAACCATTTAATATAAACAAAATATTGCTTACCTTAAGCAATGGTATCTTTATCCTTTCCTGTGTTCTCACGCTGGGACCTCATATATTTATTCTTTCCATTTTACAAAACAGCCTTTAATGATAATGTTAAAATTAGCTGTTTCCATAAAGAAAACATATAATATTAATTAATTAATTTTCCATGATATTAAACTTCTTGAGTCCACTGTTATTGCTTTTTCTATTACTGATTGATTGGAGTTTCCTTCAAAACTTTTTGGTAATGTGGATTGTTATTAGTTGCCATGTCCTATTCTCTTTACTCTCGTTCACAGTCTTAAATCGCCGTCCATTCAATAGTGAATTTGCCTTTTGAAAAGTCGAAAGTCATGAGGACTTAAATCAGTACTTGCGCAATGAAATTGGATGATATTATACTTTGCCAAATATTCCTGCACAAGATGTAAAGAATTGACAGTTCATAGATTCAAAATTGTTTCTGGTGGGTAGGGGGTCAGTTCTTCCAGAAGGCGAACCCATGTCACTGGGATACCTGGTCAAGTTTGAAGCATCTATATAAAATTTTTCTCCACAAATTGAAGAACATAGGAATTATGTTGAAACTGATGCTAACAATCAGAAAAAGACAGCTGAAATTTTTTGTACACCTAGGGAAGAAAGAAGGCTTGGAGAATTTAGCACTCACAAGACATCGTGATAGCATGATAAGCAGTGTGAAATGGTGAGTGAATGGCTTACAGGACAAAGATAAGAAGGATAGTAAAGGAGCAAGCATTACTTTGACCAACAAAAGACCAACAAAAGACAGAAAGTTGTGGAGAGCCGTGATTGCTCATGTCCTAAAAGTATATGGCACATGAAAATACCACAAGAATTGAATCATCCTCCAAATCATTAGAATAGTTTCTGCAGACTAATGTCCAAGTACCTCTTCATATATTAAGATCTGTTTAAATCAACTGCTAAGTGATATTTTTTACAATATTTAAGTGTCTCTTTCAGACTCTAACAATAAAAAGTATTCTTTTTGCTCCCATTTTCTTTAAAAAAAAATCATCATTGCCCAGATATTTCATCCATGGCATTCTGAGCATCTTTCTGTAGAACTTATTCTCTGTTGTCTTAAGTCTTATCTTCACCTGTGAGGAAATTGTCCAGCATTCCCTGCCACATAGAAGAATTGATATTAGATAGTTTTCTTTGTCTCTAACAACATTTTCCTTTCTCTTAAAACAAATAAGTTTAGTTTCTGGAAGGCATCTTTTACTTTTCCATCATGCTTTCAGATTTGTGTCATATTTTCTATTGTCTGTTATGACACTGGCCACATATTTAAGACTAAATTAATTAATAATTAATGTAATTAAGACTAAAGCAATGTTTATGTTGGTGTGATTGTGCATGGAAAAGAAAGGATGCTAGAATTCATTTATTTTTTTAGATATCTGTTTAATCTCTCTAGTCTTGCAAATTTAATTTAGTTTTTTTGGTTTATATTTTGATCACTTTTGTTATTAATTATCCCATATCGTGATAAGAAAAGATCTGCCAAGAAAGGTTCAAATCTTGTAAGAATCTGAACACAAATTTACTGTGGATGATCAAGCAATTAAAGCATTTTCTATACATTTTTACTTCAGTATGTTGCTTCTCTTTTAATTCAAGTGGCATTTTTCAAGCCTAAATTATGGTCGTGCTCATTACACTGAGCAAGTTGTTTTGTAAAAGATCCCTTTTGTGTTCATATAATCTTTATTTTAAATTCCTTGAGGTTTCTACTGTGAATTACTTGTGGCAACTATTACAGGTGAAAGAATAAATTCCTCCAACTTTTAGCTTATTATTTTGTTTTGTATTAAATCTGTTATTTTCTTTAGTTAATTTTATATTAAGCGTATATAAATTCTTTTCATTTGTAGTTGTGATAGGGTTGATGGGTGCAAATGTTGGCTAGACAAAAGACAACAGCAATAAAAGTAAAAGCAAAGATTACAGAAAGCTGAATGATATTCACTTGGTGATGCATCTTAATAGATTGAATGATAAAAATTGAATGATAAAAATTGAATAATTTAATGCTCAGTCTATCTCTGTCATCACCATTTCTTCATGTAAAATTTTAACTCGCATTTTCTGTACTCCCCCCCATATATATATATATATATATATATATATATATATATATAATTATTTATTTAAAAATATGATTCCAACTCGCAAGTTGAAATCATATTTTTAAATAAATAATTATATTTATGCTCTACTTTCGTATCGAGCACTATTTTTTAAAAATAATTACAAAAATACGAAGGAACTTTGGATTATTTACCAAACCAGTTTCTTTCCTATTTTCTACAATATTTTCACATATATATATATATATATATATATAATAGTGGAGGACACTCTGTATTTGAAATAGATGACTCATTTTATTTATTAAAAAACGTGTATAATGTTTATTGATCCCTGCATTCAAGAAACCTAAGCAAAGAAAATGGCAGGGATTATACCTGTATTCCCCTTTGTAGGAGAAACCACTGTTTGATCTGACATG
Source organism: Acanthosepion lycidas (assembly GCA_963932145.1). Classification (NCBI taxonomy): domain Eukaryota; kingdom Metazoa; phylum Mollusca; class Cephalopoda; order Sepiida; family Sepiidae; genus Acanthosepion; species Acanthosepion lycidas. Next base: position 85,361,146 of record OZ010585.1, on the reverse strand, counting down.
CTTTGTCATTTAACTATTAAGAATGTTCAATTTTTTCCTTACTATAATAACATTTGAAATAATAAAAATGTTGGATTAAAAATAAATCCATTAAATCTTTATATAGGTAGGATAAAAATGTACATACACAAATACTTGCATGTACATAAGTATATTTATTCCTCAGGTGTTATAAATACAGTGCTCAATATTATGAAACAGAGCTATAACATATATTAGTAAATATACATAATATCCAACAGGATATCTTCAAGTGTGGAGATTCTACCTGAAGATTGCATCAACTGCATATAACTCCGAGTAGTGTTATCAACATTAGGTATTATGTATTCATTAATATATATATATATATATATATATATATATATATATATATATATATATATATATATATATATATATTGTGTGTTTAGGCAACAACCATTCTTTAATGCACATTTCATTGAAAACGATAGACAAGGTGCTTTTATTTAGCTTTTTATTTCTCATGCGATCTAATAATTTTTTTCTTTTCGGATGATAAATTATATAAAAATTGTCCGAATGTTCTTTTTATCTGACTGCTTTCGGCTATACATTTAGCCCTTTTCAAGGATTATATTTTAACTGTTAAAATAAGAAATAGTTTGTTGTATGTATGTTTTATAAAATGTTTTCATTTTTCAAAACACAGTCAAGATATTATGTCCATGTTCAAAGTTAATATTATTAAGTGTTGGTTTATTTGCTTTTATTAATAAGGCTTTCATTATTTTTAGCCTTTTCTTGCATGTAGATGATGTTATTATATTAGTGTTATGAACAAGTATGTTATGAATAGTGTCCGGTAGGTCTCCATGAATATTTAAATGAGATCTAATTGAGCTATTGTCGGAAAGGTGTAGAGTGAGTACAAATTAGCAAATGATAAAATTTTCTATGAACATATTAATTTCTATAATAAAGCCCAAAACTAACTTACATAAAAAATGAAACTGGAAAACATAGGAAAAACAGAAGTAGTAAAATAATTTGGTATACACCTCCATACAACTAAATGGTAAAGAATAAATTAGGACAAAAATTCATTGCATTAATTGTTAAACATTTTTCTAAAGATAGTAAATTCAGTACTATTTTCAATAAAAAATACCTTAAAATTAAGTTACAGCTGTACTGAAAACTATTAAGAAACACAATGCTAATATCTTGAATAAACACTTAAACCAAAACAAAAGAAATTTCGACAGTATAAAAATAAAGAGTTGAAGATAAACAAAGAATTATGTAACTGCAGAAATCATAATAACTGTCCTCTAAAAAATAAATGTTGCACAGAATCATTAGTATACCAATGCAATATCTCATCTGTTGAGGATCCTGACAACTTAAAAGTTTACATAGGATATACAAGAGACGAGTCCAAAAAATGCTTTAACCAACATCAAAGTTCTTTTAGGATAAATAAATACCGAAATCAGATGTCCTTATCAAAATATTTCTGGCAATTAAGAGAAACCAATAAAACACCTACAGTAAAATGAAAATTAATAAAAACATCTAGAATCTGTAGATCTATAAATGACCCATGTCCTTTGTGCATACATGAGAAACTATATATTACTAGGTTTATAAAAAATAAAAATTTACTGAATCAAAGAAATGAAATAACTATCCTTTGTTCACATTGTCAAAGATTTTCCTTAAATAATATTTTTAAAAAAAAGCTGTAATATACATACTTATATTTGATATTTAATAATAATGCTTAAATAATCTAAGTAATGCTATTACATTTATTTGTTTTAAAATGAAATATAGTCGATTAGTAATTAAGAGTAAAAATAATATTGTAAAATTGTAGTTCAATACAATGTATTCTAATCCAAACACCCGTTTTAGAAAGAATCCTTATATATACAAGTATAAATGTAACAGATAAAATGCTGTAAAACTTTTTGTCGTTTAAAAAAAAACAGACGATATGCATTGAACGGATGTCATAATTCACTGGAAAATGCACCCCTACTCTTCCTAGATATAAACTCTTTTCAAAAGTAATTCAAATTTGTTACAATAGTTGTTAATAAAAATGAACATGCTACTGCCCCTGTCTAAATGACTGGATTTCTCTGTATCCTTGGAAACAAATATTATGAATGTATGTGCTTTTAAAACACAGTAAATTTCAAAATAAGTTATTTCAAAATTCACTTGAAAATGAAACAGAACTAGTGCTTTTAATTTAATTAAATAATTGAATTTGAAGTGTTAGTTTCTGTTTTTGAAATATGGTAATTCCTATGTAGTAAAGGAACCATAATTTTAAATCAGTTAATTTATCATATATATATATATATATATATATATATATATATATATATATATATGATAAATTAACTGATTTAAGGTATACTATATTTATAGGTTAATGTGCTCAGAGATAGAGCATATGTAAATATAAATGTGAACTTTGAAGTTAACACCCACAGGCAACAGTCTAAATCATAAAGCACGTGGCTGGACAACTGACTGTCATGCATGCTATGAAATAAATAGTCCTTACTTGAAATTGGAGTATTTTCTATTTTGTTATTCAATTCCATAAACATATGTGAAAACACAATTTGACTCAAATTATACAAATTAAATGTTGTGAATCATTTTATCCTGAATTATTGAATCTCAATTGCTGAACATAGTCAATGTTATCATGGAAGAAAGGCCTGTGCTGACCTCTACCATGTCATCACATCATAAACTCTCAATCACATTTCTCCAGCTTTGTCTGTTTTTCTCCTCTACTGCATATCCTATATTCATTGGGCACAAGTCAATGAAACTTTTGCTTCATCTGTTACCATTCCACCGTGTGCTCCCACTTAAATACATTTTCCTCATTTTATCACTTCATATGTTTATATGTTAGCTTACATCCATACTGACTGGTTTCTATCAATACATATTCCATTGAAATTTGCAACACTATGAATTCTCTTTTCTTCTTAGCAAATAATCTTATTAATTTCTATGTTTCACACCTGTATATTTGTTCTGGTAACAATCATTCATTATACATTGTTTTATTTGCAAGGTGCATTTTAGTATTTCTCTCTCTCTCCTTTATAGTTTAAAATTTACTATATTTTTGTGGACAGTGCTCAGTTTTGGAAATAGTGGTTGTAGATATAGACAGTGTGGACATAGCACTCAACCCTGCATAGTTATTGCCAGTTTCATGCCTCAAGGTATCTTCAGACTATGTATCTGAATATTGATTGAGTGTGAAACAGATGATTACTATGCAGCATTGATTCCTATGCCCCTCCACACACAAACTTTCTCTCTCTCTCTCTATATATATATATATATAGACACACAGGGTGTATATAAAATACTTTTACAAACTTTGTGGGTGGTTCCTCACCCCAAAACAGGTGAAAAAGTTCATGTAAACATAAGTTCACAAATCCTTCACTTTTGAGTTATTAAGTTTAAAGGAAGTTTATGGTAGATGGCACTGTGTTGCCATTTAGTCTAAGTTATATTTGTCATTCAAAAAACATTTGTGGCTGCTCTGTCTTCAATATTTAATGTGTATAGTAGTGAGTTAACTGAGAAGTGTTCAGTTTAACAATGGCAGGAAATTTATGTCATGAGCAGGCAGATATGATTTTTACACACAGGAACACAAATGATAATGAACATATGGCTGTATCAGATTGTGTTTCCAAACCAAAGACACCAAAGTCATCCAACCTTTGCTACTGTTTATTGTCACATTACTGAGACAGGATTCATGGCTCCAGAAGTTATGGATCGAGGAAAACCGAGATATCCTTGTACGCCAGATCACAAAGAACACATTCTACAGCCTGTCTGAGATGATCCAGGTATCAGCACATGTCAAATATCCCTAGCATGACATACATCTTATAGTACCCAATGGAAGGTACTTCCATGCAGCTCCTGTATCGGTATCATTTGCAACATGTGCAGGGTCTTTGCCCTCTGATCACTCACTGCAGGAAAACATTTGCTAATGGTTTATTGCACAAACTACCAATCCATTGTTTGTCTCTTTACTCTTTACATTTTACCTTGTTTTGGAATCAGAAAACCACCCCTAAAGTTTGTAAACATATTTTGAGATTGTATCTTGGACCCTATATTGAACAGCGTCTACTGAAAACTTTAAACTTAAGAACTCAAAAACAAAGAATTTGCGGAAAGATGTTTATATGGACTTTTGTGCTAGTTTGGTATGAGGAACCTGCCCCCAAAGTTTGTAAAAGTTTTTTTGATACACCCTATATATATATATATATATATATATATATATATATGTGTGTGTGTGTGTGCGTGCGCACTATATTCATACTGTCTATGTCTACAAACACTATCGAGAGAGAAATATTAAATAGTGATAAAGATAGATACATACACAAGTTTGATAAAGATCAACAAATATCCATTGTGAAGAATTCTTCTTCTGTGTCCCTTCAGGATATGGAGGATCATATCCCCTGTGGCCCAGCTTTTCTCTTTTCACTAACGCTCCCATATCCACTTCTCTCATCAGTTCACTCAAGCTTGTCAAGCAGGCGACTCGCTGCATTCCCCTATCTCTCTTGCCTTCAATATCCTCTGTGAAAGTTAAGCTTTCCAAGCCCTCTTTTATCATTATGTGTCCGAGAAATTTCAGCCAACACTTCAGGAACTTTCATTGATCTTTAACTATACC